>CM008282.1:23775886-23846798 GCA_002319775.1 Fagopyrum tataricum
CCCTGCGTCCTTAGTTCACGCAGGTGCGTCTTGTCCCGGGACTACCTATAGTTAGGTAGTTCCTTTCCTTTCTAGTATGAGGAACTTAGTACCATGCTAGGATTCGGATGTTGACGAGTATGATATGGAATTGCCGGTTAGGGCTTTGAGGTTTACGAGTTGGATATGATCCCTTATGGATCCCTTGGGTCTAGGTGTGACCCTTTTGTGTGATAGGAGTTTGATATTATGTATGCCTTGTATAGGCCGTGTTATCCTCCAGTTTGGAGTGGACTGAGTTGTTGATCCAGTGAGACGACTACGAGGTTGAGGTAAGTCCGTGGACTTACTTAGTTGCCATTCCTTTATAGGATGTTTGTGCATGAGTGGTGTGTGTTATATGTTTATAGCATGTGTTATGATGGTCACCGACCTATGATGTATTGATTGCCCATTGTAGGGGTGTGACAACTTTTCCATTCATCCCGCTGGGAGTTGGGGTTCTCTGTGGTCAGGCCAGACCTGGTAAACGGTTCGGGCACTCTCCATTCCCTTAGGGTACACGGGGAGTGTTCCAGGCCACCATTCCAGCTGGTTATAGTACCCAGAGGCGAGGGTTATATTCCTCGTGTCACTTATGTTTATATGGATATTTATATACGAGTTGATTGCTGGACTTTATAAAGATAATGAACCGGGTAAATGTGTGAAAGCATGATGATGTGTTAAGATTTCTGATGTGTGTTTGTGCTCTAGCATATTCCTATATTTGTGTATGGTTAGCTAACGGTTTCATACCGTGTTGTAGACACTTTGCAGGATAGGAGAGCTGCAGAGTGATTCAGAGTGGGTGATCCGCTGAGGGCTCCGTACACTGGGGCGGTATCGGGGATATGGGTTTTTTGATGTACAGTTTGGTTTTGTTTGTACTCAGCGGTACATTGTATTACCTTTTATATATATATATATATATATATATATATATATATATATATATATATATATATATATATATCAGTTTCATGTTTTGTTTTAATCTATCGGTGCCTTGTTGTAAGATCAGTGAAATTGTTGTCAGGCTAGGGTCAGGATCCATTGTGAGATCCTAGCCCAGTAGCACTCCGAGTCCTACGGATTTGGGGTGTTACAAAGGTTGGTATCAGAGCCCAGGTTGACAACAATGGCACTAGTAATCTGCAATAAAGGTCGAATAGATAACTAAACAGAACCCGAAAGGGTCTGACTTTTCAAAAGGTTTTGGTTTTGAAATGAGTACAAATGTTTTGGGATACCGTGTACGGGAGCCATCACCCTCTGAAGACCTCGACAGTATAGATATATATAGATATTCTTTGTGATTGATCTGTGATATATCTATACATATGGCATATATATAGCCTTCTAAGATAGGTTTACGTCTTCTGCAGATGGTTCAGACTAGAGCCTTACCTGCAGCAAGACGAGGTAGAGGTAGACCCCCTCTAGGTAGAGGACGGGGTAGGATTCCTGCTGGGGTTCACCCAGCAGGAGTCCATGAGGAGGTTGCTGAGAGCGCCGTTCCTGGCTGGGAACGGTGCAGCTGAGGGACAGGGGCCACAGAGAGCCCAGTCTGGTGATTCTGATCGTGTCTCTATGGATAGATCAGAGTTTCAGGCTTATATCAGACGTGTTGAGGAGGCCGCCAGGCAGGTAGGCGCGGATCTGGAGGACCATCTGTCCCACACGTTACAGGTACCAGCTGTACAGGTACCTGCTGAGATTGCTCGGGCTCCAGAGGAGCATAGAGGGCCTCGACCAGACACTTGGTTGAAGGCTTTTCATCAGATGGAGTACCCCCTTTCACTGGGAAAGTGGGGCTAGAGGTGGAGTTTGGATAGGACATGTAGACTCAGCTCTGGAGAGTCTATTAGATGTCCAGCTGACAGGCAGATTGAGCTGGCAGACCTTGTTCAGAGATTTGGCACAACACTGGTGGAGGTCTGTACGAGCACAGGTTACTAGTTATGAGCAGATGAGGACTCTGATCGAGAGCGTTTCTGCCCTGCCTCTTTGAGGAGGGAGAAACTGCGAGACTTTGTTGAGGCTGGGTTCGAGGATGTGCCGGTCTCAGAGGCCATCAGGAGATTCCAGGAGGAGCTGGCATTGCTGGGTCCAGCTGCACCTGCTGCAGATCAGCACGTGTATTTGTTTTTCCGACGTCTGAGGGATACTACCCGTACCTACATGGCGGGTTTTCACTGTGAGACCTTGGTCGACTATCAGGACCGGGCTTCTGACTACGAGAGGGAGAGAGCTAGCCAGAGGAGAGCTTCTCAGACCGGAGGGTCTGAGAAGAGACAGAGGACTGGTCAGACCAGTGGTACTGGTGGAGCTGCTGGTTCAGGGCGAGGCCAGAGTCGCCAGAGTCGTCCTCCATCTGCACCGGGTGCAGATAAGGGAGTGCAGTGCTTCAACTGCAGTGAGTATGGGCATATGAGGTCAGAGTGTACTAGGCAGCCGGTGACCTGTTTCACTTGTGGCCGACCTGGTCATAGAGCTACCTTCTGTAGACGAGGGAGAGCTTCATCACAACAGGATTCTTCTCCTGCTAGTGCAGCAGGAGGTGGACAGAGACCACCTCAGCAGCAGCAGCAGAGTCAGGGACAACAGAGGGTCCCAGATCGCCCTACGACTCAGGGATCTGCTCCTGGGCCGAGTAGAGGCAGAGGCCGTGGTGGGGGCACCACTGATACCAGAGGCCCACAGGGCCGTGTTTTTGAGCTGAGGAGTGCAGAGGAGCCAGCTGCACCTACTGCTACAGGTACCATTCTGATTCATGGTTTACCTGTTAGAGTTTTATTTGATACTGGTGCTACGCATTCTTTTATTTCTGATGCCTGTGTAGAGCGTCTGGGTTTAGATACAGTTGAGGGGATGCCCTTTATTATAGGGTTACCCGATGGTGGTAGGGTCAGAGGTACCCGTGAGATTCACGGTTGTCCCATTTCTGTAGGGACTCGTGTGTTACTAGTTGACTTCTTTGTCATGCCGTTAGAGCATGAGGAAGTTATACTAGGTATGGATTGGATGGCTAGACATTCTGCAGTCTTAGATGTAGGTAGGAGGACTGTTACCCTCTCTACCGAGTTAGGCCAGATAGAGGTTTTCCGAGGTTGGGACCTTGGAAAGGTAGGCACAGTTATCAGTGCTATACGGGCAGCTAGACTGATTGCACAGGGTTGTGAGGCCTTCTGGTGTTATGCCATGAAGGAGGGGGAGAGTCCAGCGTTAGAGGATATCCCAGTGGTCTGTGAGTTTACTGATGTTTTTGCTGAGCCGTCCAGTTTGCCGCCTCAGAGGAGTGTGGATTTCAGTATCGAGTTAGAGCCTGGTACGAGACCCATCTCGAAGGCCCCATACCGGATGGCGCCTGTCGAGATGTTGGAGCTGAAGAAGCAACTCGAGGAGTTGGCTGAGAAGGGCTTCATTCGCCCTAGCGTGTCCCCATGGGGAGCACCTGTCCTCTTCGTACGGAAGAAGGACGGATCGCTGAGATGTGTATTGATTACAGAGAGCTGAACAAGGTGACCATCAAGAACAAGTATCCACTGCCCGCATTGATGATTTGTTAGATCAGCTACAGGGAGCGACTGTGTTCTCCAGGATTGACCTGCGTTCCGGGTATCACCAGCTGAGGGTGAGGGAGCAGGATGTGCACAGGACAGCATTCCGGACCAGATATGGCCACTACGAGTTTGTAGTGATGCCATTTGGGCTTACAAATGCCCCAGCCGTCTTTATGGAGTTGATGAACAAAATCTTCATCGACTTCCTGGATCAGTTTGTGGTGGTTTTCATTGATGACATTTTGGTATACTCTCGCAGTGGAGAGGAGCATGCAGAACATCTGAGGACTGTATTGCAGGTTTTGCGGGATAGAGAACTTTATGCAAAGTTCTCTAAGTGCGAGTTCTGGATGCCAGAGGTAGCATTCCTGGGTCACATAGTATCAGCTGAGGTGATCAAGGTGGATCCGCCGAAGATAGAGGCAATAGCTGCATGGCCTACACCGACGAACGTCAAGGAAGTACGTAGCTTCCTTGGCCTAGCCGGTTATTACAGACGCTTTGTGGAGGGATTTTCTGTGATTGCTCGTCCACTAACGAGTTTGCTGAGGAAGACTACCAGGTTTGTGTGGTCTGATCAGAGTATGTAGAGTTTTGAGGAGCTGAAGAGACGTCTGACTTATGCTCCTCTTTTGGCACAGCCAAAGGGTACAGAGGATTTCGTAGTATACAGTGATGCATCCAAGCTAGGCTTGAGATGTGTGTTGATGCAGAGAGGCAGGGTGATTGCATATGCGTCTAGACAGCTGAAGACGTATGAGGAGAACTACCCGACTCATTATCTGGAGTTGGCAGCGGTAGTTCATGCACTGAAGATCTGGAGACATTACCTGTATGGTGTTACGTGTCAGATCTTCAAAGACCATCAGAGTCTGAAGTACATTTTCACGCAGCGGGAATTGAATAACCGCCAACGTAGGTGGCTCGAGCTGATCAAGGATTTTGATCTAGAGATCCTGTATCATCCGGGGAAGGCGAACGTAGTCGCTGACGCCCTGAGCAGGAAGACGCCTCGAGAGCAGGCGATTGCGAGACTGACAGTTCAGCATCAGTTGCAGAGAGATCTTATCTGGTTAGAGTTGGACATCCAGTTTCCTGATGAGGATGCCTAGCTGCGTACATTAGAGGTCCTTTCTGATCTGTTAGATGAGATCCGACAGAAACAAGAGACCTGCCCGACTTTGCATAGGATCAGAGATAGGATGTCTCGGGATGAGGCACCACAGTTCCTGTTTGGAGGAGATAGAGTTTTAAGGCGCCGCGGTCGCGTCTGTGTACCTGCTGATACAGATTTGCGTCAGAGGATTTTACAGGAGGCTCACTGTACACCTTACTCTGTACATCCAGGTACGAGTAAGATGTATAAGGATTTGAGACGTTCATACTGGTGGGGAGGGTTGAAGCCCGATGTAGCCAGATTTGTGGCACAGTGTGCGACCTGCCAGAAGGTCAAGATCGAGCATTTCAGACCTGGAGGTGAGCTCCATCCACTTCATGTTCCACAGAGGAAGTGGGAGGACGTCACCATGGATTTTGTGACCGTACTGAGACTGAGCCGGAGTTTTGATGCCATCTGGGTCATAGTAGACAGATTGACGAAGACGGCACGTTTCATTCCTATCAAGGAGACGTGGCCGGTGAGCAGATTAGTTGAGGAGTACACTAGGCAGATAGTGAGACTCCATGGTGTACCGAGGACGATCGTCTCAGACAGAGATGGGCGATTTACCTCGAGATTTTGGCAGCAGATTCAGACTGCCTTGGGGACGAGTTTACACTTCACGACTGCATTCCATCCTCAGACAGATGGTCAGTCAGAGAGGACCATTCAGACCCTAGAGGATATGCTGCGAGCTTGTGTGTTGGATTGGGGACAGGTGTGGACGGATCATCTCCCACTTGTTGAGTTCTCCTACAATAACAGCTGACATGCATCTATTGGGATGGCCCCATATGAGGCACTGTATGGACAGAGATGTCGTACCCCGTTATGCTGGGATGAGCAGAGCAGTGTCAGTGGTTTAACACCTGATCAGATTCGGGATGATATGGCTCGGGTAGCATTGATTAGAGAGCGTATGCTGACTGCGCAGAGCCGTCAAAAGTCATATGCTGATAGGAGGCGTAGACCTCTAGAGTTCAGGGTTGGAGCCCATGTGTGGCTGAGAGTGTCCCCGACACGAGGTGTTAGGCGTTTTGGCATTAAGGGGAAGTTGAGTCCCCGATATGTCGGACCGTTCGAGATTCTGGATCGGGTTGGGAGCACAGCTTACAGATTAGCCTTGCCTCCGAGATTAGAGGGTGTTTACCCTGTGTTTCACGTGTCTCAGCTGAGGGAGTATACCATATCCGAGACACATCGTGAGTTATGAGGATGTAGTGGTTGAGCCGGACCACACTTTTGTTGAGCATCCGATTGCAGTCCTAGAACGAGGTATGAGACGCCTGCGTTCGAAGGACATACCTATGCTTAGGATACAGTGGTCGAGACGAGGACCTGAGGAGGCTACATGGGAGACTGAGGATAGTATCCAGAGGAACTGTCCAGAGTTCTATGCAGAGATAGGTGCACTAGTAGGATCACCGAGTAGATCTTAGTACTAGCTTGGTGAGTCTTATATGCTTACATGCTTATATGCTGTGATATATTATTTCATGCTAGCTTGTTGTGATTATGATCTTATTAGATCTTGCTGTGCTAGTATGATTTTTGTTTATAGTTGGAGATGGCTCTTTCCTCCATGCTATTGGGATATGTGATGTATTGGCTAGAGATGGTTTCCCTCTAGGCCTTGGACAGTATAGTTTGTTGCTGGAGTGGATGGTTTCCTCCATGCTTATGTTGAGGTTATAGAGAGAGTTGTACCTCGGCTTGTGAGTCCGAGTGGCTCGAGGATTTTACAAGTTTCGGAACGAAACTTGTTTTTAGGGGGGTGAGGTGTAAGAGCCTTAGTTTTTGGGAACTAGATTTGGCCTTAGCCGCCCCCGCGGGTCAGTGAGGCCGCCCCCGCGGCTCCCCTGTTATTCCGCGCCTGCGGCCAGGAAACCCGCCCCTGCGGTTTCCGGCGGCTGCAGCCGGTTTTGTTGACTCTTTGACCGGTGCTTTACCCTTTCCTTCACTTATTCTTTCCTTGGTTGATCAAGGGTTTCCTCATCTCTTCACCTTCAGTTCTTCACGTTCTCCTTGCCTCCTTGCTTCCCTTGCCTTTCCTCGATCTTGTTCTTGAGTTTTGGAAGAGTTTGACTTGAGAGTTGGTAGAGTTGTGTGTGGTTGTGGTTGCTGAGTTTGTCAAGCCAACTAAGTGTGCTTATGCCTTTGCCTGCCTAGACCTTCAGCAGTGGTAAGCTTCTTCCTCCTTGCTTCTTCATCCTTCCTTCTTCCTTGCTCTTCCTTCCTTAGCTTAGGAATAGATGTATTGAACATAGGGTGATGTTGATATGTGTATGTTTATGCTTGTGTATGAATCTGGAAGAGAGTGGAAGTGATTGATCACGGGAAGAGCTAAAGAGAAGCCGCGAGGTTTCATTCTGCGTTGTCGCCGCCCCCGCGGCCGAGAGTCACCGCCCCCGCGGTTACCGTGTCACAGCGCCTGCGTCGTGTCAGCGGCGTGCCTGCGCTTGCCAGCGTTCCTTGTCACCGCCCCTGCGGATTGTACTTGCCGCGCCTGCGGGTGATCTCCTCCGCCTCTGCGTCCTTAGTTCACGCAAGTGCGTCTTGTCCCGGGACTACCTATAGTTATGTAGTTCCTTTCCTTTCTAGTATGAGGAACTTAGTACCATGCTAGGATTCGGATGTTGACGAGTATGATATGGAATTGCCGGTTAGGGCTTTGAGGTTTACGAGTTGGATATGATCCCTTATGAATCCCTTGGGTCTAGGTGTGACCCTTTGTGTGATAGGAGTTTGATATATATGTATGCCTTGTATAGGCCGTGTTATCCTCCAGTTTGGAGTGGACTGAGTTGAGGTTGATCCAGTGAGACGACTACGAGGTTGAGGTAAGTCCGTGGGACTTACTTAGTTTCCATTCCTTTATAGGATGTTGTGCATGAGTGGTGTGTGTTATATGTTTATAGCATGTGTTATGATGGTCACCGACCTATGATGTATTGATTGCCCATTGTAGGGCTGTGACAACTTTTCCATTCATCCCGCTGGGAGTTGGGGGTTCTTTGTGGTCAGGCCAGACCTGGTAAACGGTTCGGGCCCTCTCCATTCCCTTAGGGTACACGGGGAGGTGTTCCAGGCACCATTCCAGCTGGTTAAGGTACCCAGAGGCGAGGGTTATATTCCTCGTGTCACTTATGTTTATATGGATATTTATATACGAGTTGATTGCTGGACTTTATAAAGATAATGAACCGGGTAAATGTGTGAAAGCATGATGATGTGTTAAGATTTCTGATGTGTGTTTGTGCTCTAGCATATTCCTATATTTGTGTATGGTTAGCTAACGGTTTCATACCGTGTTGTAGACACTTTGCAGGATAGGAGAGCTGCAGAGTGATCCAGAGTGGGTGATCCGCTGAGGGCTCCGTACACTGGGGCGGTATCGGGGATATGGGATATTTTGATGTACAGTTTGGTTTTGATTGTACTCAGCGGTATATTGTATTACCTTTTGATATATATATATATATATATATATATATATATATATATATATATATATATATATATATATCAGTTTCATGTTTTGTTTTAATCTATCGGTGCCTTGTTGTAAGATCTGTGAAATTGTTGTCAGGCTAGGGTCAGGATCCATTGTGAGATCCTAGCCCAGTAGCACTCCGAGTCCTACGGATTTGGGGTGTTACACGTTTTATCCATGAACATGATGCAAGGGAATTTCTCCCACAATAACAACGATGTAGGGTTTGCAAACATAATGTCTTGCAACTGGCCATCGTCCGATAATCGCCAAGCGGTCACATATTGTCCCGTGTATAACATCTTTAGAAGCAATTGTGTACTGTTCATCTCACTCCCCATCTTGGACAGTAGTAACTTTGAACGGGCATTGTATATTTGTTGTCTAGTAGTTGCATTATCTTCATATCTAGCCCGAAGCATCTCGATTGTCGCTTTCGGCTTCACTCCCGCCATTGTCATGTCCACAACCTCATTATACTGGACACTCGATAACCATCCTACATACGCATGTCCTTCAAAGTGTTTTGTGAGTTCGTGGTTATGTGACCCACAATGAACCTTCAACTTCCACACATTTCGCTTGTGTTCGTAACCGTGCAACATGAACGGACAATCTATCTTCTTCGATGCACAATCCCGTTTTTTTATAGGTGGCGACTAACTTGTTTGGCTTTTGGGAGCCAGATGAGTGGCATGATATTTTCCACAACGGCGGCTTCAAAACGGACGATCTCAAGAGTCGCATGGTGGATTTGATTGCAGCGAATCATATGCCTGAATCGATAGCATCCGCGTGGTTGTTGCAGTTAATGGGTTTGACCATATTTTTGGACAAGTCGGGTTCCAAGTTCAAGCCTTATTACCTTGATCTTGTACGCGACCACAACGCAATGGGTGCAACAGCTTGGGGAACCCTCACTCTCGCTTACCTCTATAGACAATTGGGCGAGGCATCCAGGAGTGGAACGACGCAGATTGCCGGGTTCACCGCTCTTCTTGGGGCAAGTACATTGCAAATTTCACATTTACAATTCACATTATATTACTATTACTTATATTTTTCTTAATATACAGCATTGGATATCCATTCATTTCCCGTGTTTCCAAGCGTGCATCGTCACGGGCCCAAACGTTCAACCTGGCCCAATTGGGGCCCATTTCGAGACCGGACGGACTTTAGAGGTTTCTTCTGATCGATTGCTTCGTTACATGGAGCAACTCGAGTGTTTGGACGCGAGTCATGTGATATGGTTTCCATACGGACATCATGCCATCATACCCCAATCTATGTACAAGGGTACGATCCGAGTCGCACGAGTGGTGGAGCCATATCATCCTAATAGGGTGGCGCGTCAGTTTGGAAGGGTTCAAGAGATTCCTCTCGAATCCATCCGACATATAGTGAGTAGAAGAACTACATTTTCACGCCATTACAAGTTGCAGTTTCATGATGAGGAGCGTAAATGGCCCGTACGACATACCGAAGAAGCCATATGTACCCGATTACGTGAGGCACCGTTTGTTGTAGCTCCTTGGCAGGATTCCGAGGACTACATGACATGGTACATCTCTCATGGTCATCCATACCTCATGAAGTCGTCTTGGATTCAAGAGGGTGTCCAACATACAAGCTCTTTTGCGGTTCAACGAGCTCAACGCCACACTCTCATCGGCTCGCGGATAGCCCGACTTCAACGGCGCGGAGGAAACCCGACGGCACAAGACATCGAACAGTTATACAACATGTTCTTGTCCCAGGTGCCCACAGAAAGTGTGACCCCATCATGGAGAACGACTCAAGAACGACAAAGAGGTTCAACAAATTTCCGCCGTTAACGTGATTTCTTGTTTTTTCAAATTATTATATAATTTTCAAAAGAGTTGTGTTATTTTAATTTCGTTAATTTTTAATTACAAGTTATACTAACAAAATAATAATAATATTAACAATAATAATAATATTGAGTAAGTCTAACATTGATAATAATCATTAAAAAAAAGGTTTAACATCGTAAAATAACAAACGATTCTAATAAAAACGAAAACTCGTAATATCAAAAAAAACTTTTAAAAAAAAAGTCGAAACGCATAAACTCGAAAACCAAAACTCGTAAAATTTAAAACTCGTTAATCCGAAATCCGATCTTAAACTCATAAAACTAATAAAAAATATAAAAAAATATAAAATAATAGCTTATTATAGCACCTTGTGTGCGTTAATAATTGAGGTAAATCAATCAAAGTTATAGCACATTGGGTGCGTTAAAACATGGTGCATATCTCACGTCAAAATAGGGTGGAAATATCAAGCCTCATTTTTTCGAGTGATTATAAAGGTATGGCAGGGGGTTTCACAATTGTACGACGATTTCGATAATTGGGTTGTCATAGTTTTAAAAACCGTGAAGACTATCCACGGTCAAGGATCCCGAAGCTGTGATAATTTTTGTTTGTAAATTTTACCAATATAGAGGGAAATAATCAAGACGAAACGAAAAATTAAAAAAAATCTTGATCCCGTGACCGTGTTAGGAGGGAGGGAATTGTCACGGTCACGGCCCTCACGGGATCCGTGGCCGTCATAAGTTTTTTTGTTTTTTTTCTTCTATATTGGTAAAACTTACAAAGAAAGTTTGTCACGGTTTCGAGATCCGAGACCGTCACGATTCCGAAAACCGTGACCGTGGTAGAACATCCACAGCCACGATTTCCACAACCGTGACGACCCCGGTTGTGAGAGCCCTTTCTTTCGGACCGAGATCGGATCATAGCCGAGATTGGCTTTGGCCGAGATTGGCCTTGCCGCACCCGCGGGCACGTATGCCGCCCCTGCGGGTTCCCGCCCCTGCGGCCCTGTGATCCGCCCCTGCGGCTTACGGCAGCTGCAGCCGGTTTTGTTGACTCCTTTGACCCGTGCTTTACTCCTTCTCTTACTCCTTATCTTGCTGAGCAAGGGATTCATTCCATTCTCATTCCATTCCAGACCTACCTACGTCCACCTTGCTTATCCTTCTTCCCTTGTGAGCTTGTTCTTGTTTTTCTTGGAGTTGGTTTTGAAAGTGTACTTTGGGGTTGATGCTGATGTTAGTGATGTGTATGCTGAGCTTGGAAGCTAGCTATTGATGTTTGTGACTCCCCCTGCAGCCTAGGATTTCCAGGAGTGGTGAGTTCTTACTTCTTCTCCTTCTCTTCTTCTTTGATTCCTTCTCTTTAGCTTAGGATTAGTTGTTAGGGTGACGTTTGAATGTGTATTTATGTGTATGTGTATGAATCTGGAAGAGTATAGACGTGATTTGATCACGTGAAGAACCGAAGAGAAGCTGCGAAGTTGCCTTCTGCACTGTCGCCGCCCCCGCGGCTACCGTGCTGCAGCGCCTGCGTCGTGCCAGCGGCGTACCTGCACTTGCATGCGTTCCGTGTCACCGCCCCTGCGGCTTCTACCTTCTGCGCCTGCGGTCTTAGTTCACGCAGGTGCGTTTTGTCCCGGAACTACTTATAGTCAAGTAGTTTCCTTTCCTTTCTAGTATGAGGGAACTAGTATCATGCTAGGTATCGGTTTATGACGAGTATGATATAGATATGCCGGTTATGGCCTTGAGGTTGCGAGTTGGATTTGATCCCTTATGGATCCCTTGGGTCTAGGTGTGACCCTTTGTGTGTGATAGGATTGTGATATATATATATGTGTGCCTTGTATAGGTTGTGTTGTCCTCCAGTTGGAGTGGACGTTTCTGGGATTTGCTCTTAGCGAGATACTTCTGAGATTGAGGTAAGTCCACAGGACTTACTTAGCTACCGTCCTTATATTGGATGTGTGCTTGAGTGGTGTGTGTTATATGTTTTATAGCATGTGTTATTATGGTCACCGACCTATGTTATATTGACCGCCTATTGTAGTGGTTGTGACAACTTACCCTTTCATCCCGTAGTGGAGTCTGGGAAGTTCTCTGTACGCTAGCTAGACTTGATATATGGGAAAGGTACCGATACCACTCCTTACGGTATACGGGAAGGTGCGCTGATACCACTCCAGCTAGCTATTGCACGCAGAGGCGAGGATTATATTCCTCGTGTCACCTATTCTCATATACTGATTTATATACTCTTGCGTGCCTAACGTTATAAAGATAATAAGCCGGGTAAATGTGTGATATCATGTTGATGTGTTATTGTTTATATGAGGTGTGGTTGTGCTCTTGCCTATCTTATATTTGTGTATGGTTAGCTAACGGTTTTATACCGTGATGTAGATCCTTTGCAGGTTAGGAGAACTACAGAGTGATCCGGAGGGGTGATCTGCTGAGGGTTCCGTACACAGGGACGATATCGGGGTTTCGGGTTATTTATGTTGTATGGAGTTATGTTTTGACTTTTGTACTCAGCAGTACTATGTATTACCTTTTGATTAGTATATATATATACATCAGTTTTATGTTTTGTTTTAATCTATCAGTGCCTTGTTGTAAGATTCAGTGAAGTTGTTGTCAGGCTAGGGCCAGGATCCATTGTGAGATCCTAGCCCAGTAGCACTCCGAGTCCTATGGATTTGGGGGTGTTACATCGGTTACCGAAATCGTGGTGCTGTTGTGAAATCCACCGCCGTGTACTTATGCATTCCGAATTTTCTTGAGCTCTCTTTTTAATCACATTCCTTTAGTAATTTCGTATATGCAATTTTTATATATCAAATCTAACTAAAAGCCCATAAATATGAATTTGGTTAGTAATAATAACTTTTTTCTTATACAAAGGTAAGGGAAAGTCATTTCCTAGAAATCAACCACCTAAAGCATCATTTCGGATGAAGACATCAACAATAGTAGGTAAGGAGTCACAAGAATAATATAAGGAGTGCCCAAACAACGTCAACCTATCAGCAACCGAGTTGATTTTCCAAAACATGTGCTTAATAGAGACCTTCAAGGAACCAACAAGCACAGAAGAGATCTCCAATATGATTATATTTATATCCCGTTGCGACTTCCAAATGAGATTGAGGGAATTGATGAGTACCAGATAAACATATTATAGAATTATCATGAACATAGTTATTATTATTACTAGTGTATTACCCGTGCCTTGCACGGGATTTGATAAAAATATTTTTTTATTTTTGTAAGGGATTATATATAAGCTAATATTTTTTTCATTATATAGAGTAGATCATAAGCAACAAGGGCAAACTGCTTGGAGAATGATCTCCTACAAAAACATTCGATTGTTGAACCCTAGAAGAAACAAAAAAATGATATGTTAATCTTATATGAAGTTATGTAGAGTACGGTTCGAAAATTAAATGGTGATATGATGTTATTTCATGATAAGGTATTCACCAATTCATCTATTAAGACCATTGCCTTTCCGATTGATACGCCATTGTCCTCGTTGATATTATATGCATCCCATATATGAAGAACACGAACTCGAAGCTTTGCAGATGGATTGACTTTCATATTCAAGTCGGAAATGTAGATGGTTTCTTCAGCCATGAAGTCGAAAAATTGAATTGATTTTAGTTTGGATAGATGATTAAGGGAAGACGCGGGAGATGAGGTTGAGTGATTAAGTAGATAGTTTGGACGTTATTTATAAGATAGTTGGTGTTAAAGATCTCACGTAACAACTCGAAGCTTTGCAGCAGCCGACTCAAGGACAATAGAGAGTCCTAGATCGCCCTACGACTCAGGGATCTACTCCTAGGCCGAGTAGAGGCAGGGGTCGTGGTGGGGGCACCACTGATACCAGAGGCCCACAGGGTCGTGTTTTTGAGCTGAGGAGTGCAGAGGAGCCAGCTGCACCTACTACTACAGGTACCATTCTGATTCATAGTTTACCTGTTAGAGTTTTATTTGATACTGGTGCTACGCACTCTTTTATTTCTGATGCCTGTGTAGAGCGTCTTGGGTTAGATACAGTTGAGGGGATGCCCTTTATTATAGGGTTACCCGATGGTGGTAGGGTCAGAGGTACCCGTGAGATTCACGGTTGTCCCATTTTTGTAGGGACCCGTGTGTTACTAGTTGACTTCTTTGGCATGCCATTAGAGCATGAAGAAGTCATTCTAGGTATGGACTGGATGGATAGACACTTTGCAGTCTTAGATGTAGGTAGGAGGACTGTTACCCTCTCTACCGAGTTAGGCTAGATAGAGGTTTTCCGAGGTTGGGACCTTGGAAAGACAGGTACAGTTATCAGCGCCATACGAGCAATGATAGGTGATGGAATCACTATCATTTTAGGTAGCTTTTAGAGTCGTTTTTATGTTTTTGAGTCAGTTTATATTGCTAATACTGTGATCCAGATAAAAGATTCAAATTGAAGCAAAAGAAGGTATTAGCAATACTTAGGAGTTGAAGAAAATCATCGAAGTTCAGATTCTGGTGCACACCGCCCCCGCGGCATCCTCTGTCCGCCCCCGCGGTGACAACACAGATGAGTGCCGCTGCCTGCGTCAACGCCCACGGCTAAGACAAGCCTGTCACCGCCCCCGCGGACACTCCAGTCCGCCCCTGCGGTGTCAACCATGAAGACCACCACCAAGAGCCGCAGCCGCGTCTTCGCCTGCGGCCATGAAGAGACATATCACCGCCCCCGCGGCCAACCCTGTCCGCCCCTGCGGTGACCCAGCCTGACGAAGCGAAGACGGCGCCCCAGCGCCCTTGCCTGCGGCCATGCCAGCGGCCTTGTGAAGCCGAAGATCCAGTGTCACCGCCCCCGCGGTAACTCTGGGCCGCCCCTGCGGATTCTCACCAGAAGCGTTACGAAGTTAAAGAGTCAGACGTTTCAAGAGCATTCAAGGACCCGCCCCCACGGGTATGACGAGCCGCCCCCGCGGCCAAGAAGAAGTTGGAACGTTTTTGCCTAAACCGCCCCCGCGGCGCTCTTGGCCGCGGGTGCGGGTTAGCGTCAGAGGCTTTTACTCGGCTGTTTTCGACGACTTTAAGGACATTATTGTGGCTGTCTGCAACCACTTTAATTCACCCTTAATGGTGGCTGTTAGCACAGCCTCTTTACTCATTTTTAATGCATTTTGTAGTATAAATAGAGCCCTTGGCTATAGGTATTTTCATATCATTTTCCACACAAAAACCTCTATATTCATAGTGTTCTTTGTAATGAGTTTCTAAACTCCCTTGGCTACATTGGGTGGATTGAAGCTGCATTATAAAGTGGTTGTAAGTTCTTTTTAAATAGAAGTTTTATTCAATATATTTTGTGTTATATTCCTTGTATTTAACTTAGTTTGCATGTTTATTTTCTACTTAGTTTGATCACCTAAGTTGTATAATTGCATGCAAAAGGCTAGGATTAATTGATTCCGGGTTCGGGTCCTTAATCTAGTAGCAAACCATTAGGTAAAAGCTGGTTGTGATTATTTAAGGGAAAGGAATTTAACTACATAATAAGATTAACGGGTTGTTTATCTTTTATGTATCTCTTTATCTTTGGTAGAATGCTAATTAGTGGTTTAATCTTGTAGGTTTACGGATTAATAAACTAGTTAAGTTGTGTTAATGCCGGTTGGCTTAATGCATAAATACGATCAAGATGAGAACAAATATTGAATACTTCTAAAAAGAACCAACCAATTTATATGTATGCTAAGATCCTACCTAGTGTAGTTCTTAAATCAATCTTGTTTTCACCAACATTATAATTGTCTTTGTCTTGTTTTAAACAATCCAAATTCCCCCCCCCCCTTGTTACCAAATCAATAACTAAAATTGAATAGAAACTTGTTCAACTCCCTTGGGTTCGACCCTTACTTAATCACTATACATTGGTTAGTATTAAGTTCGGATTTAACTTGATAAGCTTATAATAACGACCTTAGGAAATAAGCCTTGTCAAATTTGGCGCCGTTGCCGGGGAGTTTTATTTAAGTTTTTATTGTACTTTTGATTATTAATTTTTGGTTTGGACCATTTTTATGGTTCAAACCCGTGCTACTAACTTTGAATTTTCCTCTTTTGATCCAGAAATCGAGAGAACCTACAATCGGCAAAGAAGGCAACGTCGGAACGAAGAAGAAATGGCGAACCGAACACTCCGACAACTCACGCAGCCAGATTTGACTCAACACCCTCTTGCGGTAACCATACCGGCAATTGGAGAAGGGGTCAACTTCGAGCTCAAGCCGGGCTTGATCCACTTACTCCCATCCTTCCATGGACTAAGTGGGGAAGACCCAATAAAGCATCTTGGCAAATTCCACACCGTTTGCATGAGCATGAAGCCGGCAAACGTGACCGAAGAGCAAATCAAGATGCGTGCTTTCGGCTTTACCCTCAAGGATGCGGCGGAGGATTGGTACTATCACCTTCCATCCGGTAGTATCGATTCATGGGACAACCTCCACAAGGCCTTTTTGGAGAAGTACTTCCCCGCAAAGAAGGCCAATAGCTTGAAGAAGGCGATAAGCAACATCGAGCAAGAGGCGGACGAAACTCTTTATGAGTACTTCGAACGCTTCGCGAGATTGAGATCCAGCTGTCCTTTCCATGGGTATTCTACCCAAGATCTAGTCTTGTACTTGTACAATGGCTTACTAGTCACTGAGAGGAGGATCGTGGACGCCGCTTGTGGAGGAAACATTCTAAACTCCACCCCCGAGCTAGCTTTGGACAAAATTCAGGAATTGGCGGAGGGAACAAGAAACTTTGGTAGGACTTCTACCAAAAAAGGGGTACATGCTATACACCCCGGCCAACCTGAGATATCCACGGAGATTGCCGAGCTAAAAGAAATGGGGAAGAGGCTCACCTTGATGGGAACTCCACAACAACTCAAGGCTTGTGGAGTGTGTGCCGATCCCTTCCATCCCACGGACTTGTGCCCACAAGTTCAAGATGAAGCAGCCGAGGTGAATGCTATCGGGTATGGACAACAGCAGCAACGACAACGGGACAACCCATATGCTCAAAATTACATGCCGGGTTGGCGTGATCAACAAAACTATCGGTGGAGGGACCAACAAAACCAACAACAACAGCAGCCTCGCCAAGGTAAGTCCCAATCCACTGATGATATGTTACATGTTTTGACTAAACACTTTGCTACTCATGTCCAAACCACAAAATCTAGCATCAAGAATCTTGAGAAACAGGTTGGACAAATGGCGGAAGCCATCACAAGGATCGAAGCTCAATTCTCGGGGAACCTGCCTTCCCAGACCATCGTGAACCCCAAGGAGAATGTTAGTGCTCTAACATTAAGAAGCGGAAGGCAAGTACAGCCAAAGACAGCTTTGGTTCCAAAGGAAGCGTCCTCTGACGCTAATCCGCCCCTGTGGCTGGATAACCCGTCCCCGCGGATGGAGAACCCGCCCCTGCGGCTGGATGACACCGCCCCTGCGGTTAAGACGTCAGAGAGTTCTTTGGAGGAGGATTCTTACATCCGTCCAAATTTCCCACCATTATATGCTGAGAAACCACCGGCCCCCTTTCCGGAAGCACTCAGGGAGCGAAGGGTGATTGAGGATAAGGATCTTTTTGATACTTTCTCAAAATGCGAGGTAAATATCCCTCTTCTAAAACTTGTGAAAAGCATTCCTAAGTATGCTCGGTTCTTGAAGGAGCTATGCACGGTCAAGAGAAACCAAAAACTGAAGGGGAAACAAAAGGTCCAAGTAAGTGAGCATGTCTCTGCGATTTTCCAACGACGGATGCCCAAGAAATGTAGTGATCCCGGCATGGTAAGTATCCCTTGTGTCATAGGTGAAACTCGTTTCGATAAAGCCATGCTAGACTTAGGTGCATCGATAAACGTGCTTCCTTATTCTATCTATCAATCGCTTGGTCTTGGACCACTGAATGAAACTCGAATTGTCGTCCAATTAGCCGATAGGTCTAATGTGTATCCTAAAGGAATAATTGAAGATGTTTTTGTAATGGTTGACAACTTGATTTTTCCGGCAGATTTCTTTGTTTTAGACATGGAACATGATACGCATGCTGCACCCATTTTGTTAGGAAGACCTTTCTTGAAAACGGCTAGAACAAAAATAGATTATGTAAGTGGAAAATTGAGCATGGAATTTGATGGTGAGATTATTGAATTTAACATATATGATGCCATGAAACACCCCATTGATGACCATTCTTTATGCTCTATTGACATAATTGAACCAATTGTGCAAGATGTGTTTAACATTTCCGATTTTGATGAACTAAAAAGTATAATTGAAAATGACATTGATGCTCATAAATCGGAATATGTTTTGACCTCTACTATGCAAGATGTTCTAGCCCAAGTGGATAGCCACACAAGGCTCCCCATCACACCTTTGGCCATTGGGCCCACTCTACTAACCTCAAGCGAGAAGCTTGTTCCTTCAATTGTGCAGGCCCCGGAGATAGAACTAAAGGAACTTCCCCAACATCTCAAATATGCATTCCTTGGAGACAATGACACATTGCCCGTAATTGTTTCTAGCAAGTTGTCTCCTCAACAAGAAGAGAAGTTGGTGGCAAATGCTTAAAGAGCACAAGACGGCTCTTGGGTGGACTATAGCGGACATAAAAGGGATTAGTCCCTCCACTTGCATGCACCGGATCCTCCTTGAGGAAGATGCAAAACCCTCAAGGCAACCTCAAAGGCGGCTCAACCCGCCCATGATGGATGTTGTGAAAAAGGAAGTTTTGAAGCTCCTTCAAGCGGACATGATTTTTCCAATCTCGGATAGCAAATGGGTTAGTCCAACACAAGTTGTTCCGAAAAAGGGAGGAATCACCATGGTGGAGAACCAACATGGAGAAATGGTGCCAAGTAAGACTCAAACCGGATGGAGGGTTTGTATCGACTACCGTAAGTTGAACACGGTAACTAGAAAGGACCACTTCCCTCTCCCATTTATCGATCAAATGCTTGAACGTCTTGCGGGACACCCTTACTACTGTTTCTTAGATGGGTATTCAGGTTATTTTCAAATAGCCATAGCCCCGGAGGATCAAGAGAAAACAACCTTTACATGTCCTTTTGGCACTTTTGCGTACCGTAGAATGCCATTTGGACTATGTAATGCTCCCGGCACCTTCCAACGGTGCATGATAAGTATTTTTTCTGAATACATTGAAAACTTTATTGAAATTTTTATGGATGATTTCACCGTTCATGGAAATAGTTTTGATGCATGTCTAGGACACTTAAACCTTGTTCTTAAAAGATGTGTAGAAACCAACTTAGTTCTCAATTCTGAAAAATGTCATTTTATGGTGGAGCAAGGAATTGTACTAGGCCACATAATCTCATCTAAAGGAATAGAAGTAGACAAAGCTAAAATTGATGTTATCCAAACTTTACCTTATCCTACTAATGTGCGTGAAATCCGATCCTTTTTAGGTCATGCAGGGTTTTACCGGCGGTTCATCAAGGATTTCTCAAAGATCTCCGCACCGTTGTGTGAACTTTTGAAGAAGGATGCCACTTTCATAGTAGATGAGGAATGCAAGAAGGCCTTTGACACATTGAAAGAATGCCTCACACGTGCTCCAATAATCCAATCACCGAATTGGGAGAAGCCATTTGAGATAATGTGTGACGCTAGTGATTACGCTGTAGGGGCGGTTTTGGGACAAAAGGACGGGAAAGCCTCACATGTAATCCACTACGCATCAATGACCTTGAACGGAGCTCAAAGGAACTACTCTACCACCGAAAAGGAAATGTTGGCCGTGGTCTTTGCCCTGGAAAAATTCAAGCAGTACTTGCTAGGTGTCAAGGTAATAGTGTACACTGACCATGCAGCGTTACGCTATCTCATGACTAAGAAGGAGACCAAGCCAAGGTTGATTCGTTGGGTCCTACTTCTAAGTGAGTTTAACTTAGAAATCCGGGACAAGAAAGGAGCGGAGAACCTTGTGGCTGATCACCTAAGTCGGTTGATATTAGAGGAGGAAGATCCAGCAGAAGGAAAGGCCAGTCTAGGAAGTTTCCCGGACGATACCTTCTACACAACTCTTTGTTGTGTAACCGCACCCGCGGCCGAAGAGGACCGCCCCCGCGGCAACCCGCCCCTGCGGCGTGATCTGGCCGCCCCAGCGGAATACCCTGCAGACGTGTTGTGTAAGCTCCATTCCTTTAAGCCGTGGTTTGCTGACCTCGTGAACTTTCTTGTGAGAGGCGAGTATCCACCAGATTTCACCAAAGCTCAGAGGGAAAAGGTGAAAGCCGAGGCTAGGCACTATGTTTGGGACGATCCCTACTTGTGGAAACATTGTAGTGATCAAGTAATTCGACGTTGCATTCCGGACAACGAGGTACAATCTGTCCTATCATTTTGTCATTCCGAAGCATGTGGAGGTCATTTTGGGGCTAACAAAACGGCTAGGAAGGTACTAGAAGCTGGTTTCTTTTGGCCACACATTTTTCGAGATGCTTATGCGTTTTGTAAAGTGTGTGATAGGTGTCAAAGGATAGGTAATATCTCTAGGAGAAATGAAATGCCTCAATCGTCGCTTATTTTTTGTGAAATTTTTGACGTTTGGGGAATAGATTTTATGGGCCCCTTTCCTAACTCCTTTGGGAATATTTATATATTACTTGCGGTGGACTATGTTTCCAAGTGGGTGGAAGCAAAGGCCACCAAAACTGATGACTCTAAAGTTGTGGCAGATTTTCTTAATGATACCATCTTTGCAAGATTCGGCATCCCTAAAGCTTTGATAAGCGATAGAGGAACGCACTTTTGCAACAAGACGATCACCGCCCTCCTCAAGAAGTATCATGTTCACCAACGGGTTTCCACGGCGTACCACCCACAAACCAATGGGCAAGCGGAAGTGTCAAATCGAGAGATCAAGACGATCCTTGAAAAGACGGTTACCCCCGGAAGGAAGGATTGGAGCTTAAGGCTCAACGATGCCTTGTGGGCATACCGCACGGCGTACAAGACCCCAATTGGGATGTCACCATTCCGGCTTGTGTTTGGAAAGGCGTGTCACCTACCGGTGGAGCTAGAACACAAGGCTTGGTGGGCGGTCAAAAAGTGCAACATGAACATGAATGAAGTTGGAGAATTCCGGAAGCTCCAATTGCAAGAGCTTGAAGAATTGAGGCTCGATGCATATGACCATGCCATAGCATACAAGGAAAAAACCAGGGCGTGGCATGACCGGAATATCCTCCGAAAGGACTTCCAAGCGGGTAGTAAAGTCCTTTTATTTCAATCACGTTTAAAACTTTTTGCAGGAAAGCTTCGCTCAAGATGGACAGGTCCGTACGTCATAGCCGAAGTCCATCCACATGGTGCGGTGGATCTCTACGATCCACAAACACACAAAATCTTCAAAGTCAATGGACAAAGGCTCAAGCCATACCACGAAGGAATCAAAAATGATCCGATCGATGAGATGGTCTTGGAGAAAGCCTAAGCAGAGAATTGAAGCCCTTACATCGAGCCAACGACGTAAAACAAAGGCGTTGCTCGGGAGGCAACCCGAGAAAATAAGAGAAAAGGAGGTTTTAACGTTCTGTCAAGGAAACCGCACCCGCGGCCCAAAGTCACCGCCCCCGCGGTGAACCAGCACTCCAAGCCCGCCTCCAGCGGCCTTGCCAGCGGAAGCACCACGCTGTCACCGCCCCCGCGGTGACAGACCCCCGCTCCCGCAGTTTTTCCTTGAACGAGCGCTCCCAGCGCCGCACCCAGCGCTGGGCCTGCGTCTCCACTTCCCTTGTCACCGCCCCCGCGGTGACAAGTCACCGCCCCTGCGGTAAAACCCAGAAAAGAAAAAAAAATAGGATCGGGATTTTAAATCCCTAACCCACTCACTTTTCTCACTCCTCCTCACATTTCCCTCTCTCAACACCCTCACTCTCCCTCACTCTCACGCCCCAGCGCCACCCAGCCACACCTTCCCTGCGCCGCCTCGTTCTCGCCGCTCCTGCGCCACCCTCGCTCCGTCCCCGCGGCTCAGCTCCACCGCCCCTGCGGATAAAAACAGAAGGTCGTCTACTCCCTTTTCTTTGTGAAATTCTAATTCTTTTAATTGGAATTGTGATTAGAATGGATGCCACACGAAAATATAAGATGACTGATAGGGAGAAAGCTCGATATGAGATTGTGCAAAACCGGCAAGTCTTTGCCACTCGGTTTTTGCACATTCCGACTTTGGAACAATTGGGCATGTTGGAAAGCATGAAATCTTTCCTCGACCATGCTGGGATCGGGGATTTACTTGGAAGGAGTGCCAAAACGTACCCCGAACTGACCAGACAGTTCGTGGCTACATTTACCACGGAGTTAGAGGACCACGCCTGTGTCGGCCTCACTTTTAAATTCAACAAGAGGAAGTACACAGTCAACCTCTCTCAGTTACAGGAGGCCTTTGGGGTGTCTAAGAACCCTTCGGATCAATGGTGGGAGGGACCTCCTACACAAGATTTAGTGGACTTTTGGCAAGCGGCTACCGGCTCTAACTTTCGAACGGGGGGTAAGTACAACAACAAACTCACTCACCCCTCTTTGAGGCTCCTGTCCAAGATCCTCATGTGTGTCTTCTGTGGACACAAAGAGGAGAACAAGGTCGCCCTCAAGGACCTTTACTTGCTTTACTCCTGTGTTGCGACATGTGACATCGTGCCAGATTGGATGAGTCTCTTCTTCTCCGCTTTGAGGCGGATTAGGAAGGATGATCCGCGAGACATTGTAGGAAGTGGGATCATCTCCCTTATTGCGGAGCAAGTCATGGATTTGTCCGAGCTAGAGGATGGGATGGCGATCCCATTTTATGACGAGGCCCTTCTTCGGCGGTGCAAGCTCCTGAGGAGAGATGGTGAAAACCTCTTCTGGTCATCTTTTTCAGATGGGAGTCACATCATCTACCTCCCCCGGCCGCTACCATTAGGAGATGAGCTCTCCGATCTCTACATCGCCGCTGACCCCACCATCCCGAGGCGATCACAGGTCGCTATTATTGAGCGGCACGCGGCGAGCTCCAGTAGGGTCCCACAGGAGGACCACATGTCCGTCGATGAGGAGATGCCCACCGCGGCGGCAGAGGATGACCCCGCTCACGCCAGCCTGCTCGCTCAGATGGCGGCTCTGACCACGCAGCATCAGCAGTGGCAGACCGGCTACCAGACGACTATGCTCGAGCAGCAGCAGGCGTGGCAGGCAGATTTTGAGAGGAGGATGGAGGCTCAGCAGTTGGCTTGGCAAGCCAACTTTGAGACCTCTTACGCGGCGAGGATGGACGCACAGCAGGCCCGCCTTGACGGCTTGTACCAGCGTCAGGAGCACTTTTTCAGCCACTTCCCGTATCCTCCGGAGCACGGTCCGGATGGTCCAGCCGGACCATCCCACTAGTGAGCCACATCTCTTGCCCTTCTCCATTTATTATCTTTACTTTCATTTTCACACTTTGAGGGCAAAGCGTTCTTCAAGTATGGGGGAGGGTATTTATCATGTATGTTTTTTTTTTAGTTTGTTTAATTTTTCTAGTCAAGCAACTAGATTGATTGCACAGGGTTGCGAGGCCTTCTGGTGTTATGCCATGAAGGAGGGATAGAGTCCAGCGTTAGAGGATATCCTAGTTGTTTGTGAGTATACAGATGTTTTTGCTGAGCCGTCCAGTTTGTTGCCTCAGAGGAGTGTGGATTTCAGTATCGAGTTAGAGCCTGGTACGAGACCCATCTCGAAGGCCCCATACCGGATGGCGCCTGTCGAGATGCTGGAGCTGAAGAAGCAACTCGAGGAGTTGGCTGAGAAGGGCTTCATTCTCCCTAGCGTGTCCCCTTTGGGAGCACCTATCCTCTTTGTACGGAAGAAGGATGGATCACTGAGGTTATGTATAGACTACAGAGAGCTGAACAGGGTGACCATCAAGAACAAGTATCCACTGCCGCGCATTGATGATTTGTTAGATCAGCTACAGGGAGCGACTGTTTTCTCCAGGATTGACCTGTGTTCCGGGTATCACCAGTTGAGGGTAAGGGAGCAGGATGTGCACAGGACAACATTCCGGACCAGATATGGCCACTATGAGTTTGTAGTGATGCCATTTGGGCTTACGAATGCCCCAGCCGTCTTTATGGAGTTGATGAACAGTATCTTCATCGACTTCCTGGATCAGTTTGTGGTGGTTTTCATAGATGACATTCTGGTATATTCTCGTAGCAGTGAGGAGCATGCAGGACATCTGAGGACTGTATTGCAGGTTTTGAGAGATAGAGAACTTTATGCTAAGTTCTCTAAGTGTGAGTTCTGGATGCCAGAGGTAGCATTCCTGGGTCATGTGGTTTCAGCTGAGGGGATCAAGGTGGATCCAGCGAAGATAGAGGCAGTAGCAGCATGGACGACACCGACGAACGTCAAGGAAGTACGTAGTTTCCTTGGCCTAGCCGGTTATTACAGACGCTTCGTGGAGGGTTTTTCTGTGATTGCCCGTCCACTGACGAGTTTGCTGAGGAAGACTACCAGATTTGTGTGGTCTGATCAGTGCAGACAGAGTTTTGAGGAGTTGAAGAGGCGTTTGACTTCTGCTCCTATTTTGGCACAGCCAGAGGGTATTGAGGATTTTATGGTTTACAGTGATGCATCCAAGCTAGGCTTGGGATGTGTTCTGATGCAGCGAGGCAGAGTGATTGCATATGTGTCTCGACAGCTGAAGACGTATGAGGAGAACTACCCGACTTATGATCTGGAGTTGACAGCGGTAGTTCATGCACTGAAGATCTGGAGACATTACATGTATGGTGCTACATGTCAGATCTTCACACACCATAAGAGTCTGAAGTATATCTTCACGCAGCGGCAATTGAATAACCACCAGCATAGGTGGCTTGAGCTGATCAAGGACTTTGATTTAGAGGTTTTGTACCATCCAAGGAAGGCGAACGTTGTCGCCGACGCCCTGAGCAGGAAGACGTCTCGAGAGCAGGCGATTGCAAGGCTGACAGTTCAGTATCAGTTACAGAGAGATCTTATCTGGTTAGAGTTGGACATCCAGTTTCCTGATGAGGATGCCCAGCTGCGTACATTAGAGGTCCTTCCTGGTTTGTTGGATGAGATCCGACAAAAACAAGAGACCTGCCCGACCTTACAGAGGATCAGAGATAGGATGTCTCGGGATGAGGCACCACAGTTCCTGCTTGGAGTAGATGGAGTTTTGAGGCGCCATGGCCGCGTCTGTGTACCTGTTGATACAGAGCTGAGGCAGAGGATTTTACAGGAGGCTCATTGTACACCTTACTCGGTACATCCAGGTACGAGTAAGATGTATCAGGACTTGAGATATATATATTGGTAGGGAGGGCTGAAGCCCGATGTAGCCAGATTTATAGCTCAGTGTGCGACCTGCCAGCAGGTCAAGATTGAGCATTTCCGACCTAGAGGTGAGCTCCATCCCCTTCTTGTTCCACAGAGGAAGTGGGAGGACGTCACCATGGATTTTGTGACCGGACTGAGACTGAGCCGGAGTTTTGATGCCATCTGGGTCATAGTAGACAGATTGACGAAGACGGCACGTTTCATTCCTATCAGGGAGACGTGGCCAGTGAGCAGATTAGCTGAGGAGTACACTAGGCAGATAGTGAGACTCCATGGTGTACCGAGGACGATCGTCTCAAACAGAGATGGGCGATTTACCTTGAGATTCTAGCAGCAAATTCAGACTGCTCTGGGGACGAGTTTACACTTCACGACTGCGTTCCATCCCCAGACAAATGGTCAGTCAGAGAGGACCATTCAGACCCTGGAGGATATGTTGCGAGCTTGTGTGTTGGATTGGAGACAGGTGTGGACGGATCATCTCCCACTTGTTGAGTTCTCCTTCAACAACAGCTGGCATGCATCTATTGGGATGGCCCCATATGAGGCACTGTATGGACAGAGATGTCGTACCCCGTTGTGTTGGGATGAGCAGAGTAGTGTTAATGGTTTAGCACCTGATCAGATTCAGGATGATATGGCTCGGGTAGCATTGATCAGAGAGCGTATGCTGACTGCATAGAGCCGTCAAAAGTCTTATGTTGACAGGAGGCGTAGGCCTCTAGAGTTCAGGGTTGGAGCCCATATGTGGCTGAGAGTGTCCCCGACACGAGGTGTTAGACGTTTTGGCATTAAGGGGAAGTTGAGTCCCCGATATGTCGGACCGTTCGAGATTTTGGATCGAGTTGGGAGCGCAGCTTACAAATTAGCCTTGCCTCCGAGATTAGAGGGTGTTCACCCTGTGTTTCACGTGTCTCAGCCGAGGGAGTATATACCAGATCCGAGGCACATCGTGAGTTTTGAGGATTTAGTGGTTGAGCCGGACCACACTTTTGTTGAGCATCCGATTGCAGTCCTAGAACGAGGTATGAGACGCATGCGTTCGAAGGACATATCTATGCTTAGGATACAGTGGTCGAGACGAGGACCTGAGGAGGCTACATAGGAGACTGAGGATAGCATCCAGAAAAACTATCCAGAGTTCTATGCCGAGATAGGTGCACCAGTAGGATCACCGAGTAGATCTTAGTACTAGTTTTGTGAGTCTTATCTGCTTATATGCTTATATGCTATGATGTGTTTATTTTCATGCTAGCTTTGATGTGATTATGATCTTACTAGATCTTATTATGCTAGTATGATTTCCTGTTTATAGCTGGAAATGGTTCCTCCCTCCATGCTATTGTGATACGCTTAGGCTTAGCTGGAGATGGTTCTTACCTCCATGCTATTTTGATGGACATAGTACTGCTGGAGATGTTCTCCCTCCATGCCTTTCTGTTATGGTTATGATATGGCTAGAGATGTGCTTCCTCTATGCCTTGTGATGTGTTTATAGCTGGCTAGAGATGGTTTCTCTAGGCCTTGGATAGTATAGGTTGCAGTTGGAGTTGATGATTTCCTCCATGCTTATGTTTGAGGTTATAGAGAGTGTATCTTGGCTTCCGAGTCCGAGTGGTTTCAGGATCTTGCAAGTTTCGGGACGAAACTTGTTTTTAGGGGGGGTGAGATGTGAGAGCCCTTTCTTTCGGACCAAGATCGGACCATAGCCGAGATTGGATTTGGCCGAGATTGGCCTTGCCGCACCCGCGGGCACGTATGCCGCCCCTACGGGTTCCCGCCCCTGCGGCCCTGTGATCCGCCCATGTGGTTTACGGCGGCTGCAACCGGTTTTGTTGACTCCTTTGACCCGTGCTTTACTCATTCTCTTACTCCTTACCTTGTTGAGCAAGGGTTTCATTCCATTTCTCATTCCATTCTAGACCTACCTCCGTCCACCTTGCTTATCCTTCTTCCCTTGTGAGCTTGTTCTTGTTTTCCTTGGAGTTTGGTTTTGAAAGTGTAGTTTGGGGTTGATGTTGATGCTAGTGATGTGTATGCTGAGCTTGGAAGCTAGCTATTGATGTTTGTGACTCCCCCTGCAGCCTAGCATTTCCAAGAGTGGTGAGTTCTTACTTCTTCTCCTTCTCTTCTTCTTTGATTCCTTCTCTTTAGCTTAGGATTAGTTGTATTGATCATAGGGTGACGTTTGAATGTGTATTTATGTGTATGTGTATGAATCTGGAAGAGTATAGACGTGATTTGATCACGTGAAGAACCGAAGAGAAGCCGCGAAGTTGCCTTCTGCACTGTCGCCACCCCCGCGGCCAAGAGCCACCGCCCCCGCGACTACCGTGCCACAGCGCCTGCGTCGTGCCAGCGGCGTACCTGCGCTTGCTTGCATTCTGTGTCACCGCCCCTGCGGCTTCTACCTTCTGCGCCTGCGGGTGACCTCTTCCGCCCCTACGGTCTTAGTTCACGCAGGTGCGTTTTGTCCCGGAAATACTTATAGTCAAGTAGTTTCCTTTCCTTTCTAGTACGAGGGAACTAGTATCATGCTAGGTATCGGTTTATGACGAGTATGATATAGATATGCCGGTTATGGCCTTGAGGTTGCGAGTTGGATTTGATCCCTTGGGTCTAGGTGTGACCCTTTGTGTGTGATAGGATTGTGATATATATATGTGTGCCTTGTATAGGCTGTGTTGTCCTCCAGTTGGAGTGGACGTTTCTGGGATTTGCTCGTAGCGAGATACTTCTGAGATTGAAGTAAGTCCATAGGACTTACTTAGCTACCGTCCTTATATTGGATGTGTGCTTGAGTGGTGTGTGTTATATGTTGTATAGCATGTGTTTTTATGGTCACCGACCTATGTTATATTGACCGCCCATTGTAGTGGCTGTGACAACTTACCCTTTCATCCCGTAGTGGAGTCTGGGAAGTGGAGTCTGGGAAGTTCTCTGTACGCTAGCTAGACTTGGTATACGGGAAAGGTACTGATACCACTCCTTACGGTATACGGGAAGGTGCGCTGATACCACTCCAGCTAGCTATTGCACGCAGAGGCGAGGATTATATTCCTCGTGTCACCTATTCTCATATACCGATTTATATACTCTTGCGTGCCTAACGTTATAAAGATAATAAACCGGGTAAATGTGTAATATCATGTTGATGTGTTATTGTTTATATGTGGTGTGGTTGTTCTCTTGCCTATCTTATATTTGTGTATGGTTAGCTAACGGTTTTATACCGTGTTGTAGATCCTTTGCAGGTTAGGAGAACTGCAGAGTGATCCGGAGTGGTGATCTGCTGAGGGTTCCGTACACAGGGACGATATCGGGGTTTCGGGTTATTTATGTTGTACGGAGTTGTGTTTTGACTTTTGTACTCAACATTACTATGTATTACCTTTTGATCAGTATATATATATACATCAGTTTTATGTTTTGTTTTAATCTATCAGTGCCTTGTTGTAAGATTCAGTGAAGTTGTTGTCAGGCTAGGGCCAAGATCCATTGTGAGATCCTAGCCCAGTAGCACTCCGAGTCCTATGGATTTGGGGTGTTACACTACAAATATTTTGTTGAATATTTGAAATATCATCCGATTCATCCATTTTATCGATTGGATGTAAGTGAATTGGGTGTAATCGAGACTTTAATGGGTTGGATGGATGATTTTGAGTGATGCAGTCAAGGTCATTGAACCGCCACTCGATCCACTGTTACTCCTAGTTCTCGTTTGGTTCAAACTTAACTTTTCTAAACCAATTCCTTTTACTATCACCTTTACTTCGTTTTTATATGGTAAATAATTTAGTGGAAGATAAACAAAATTTCAATATATTGTGGGACAAGATAAACGAGATTCAACTCTTATAACTTAACAATCACATACTAATATCCTTTAGACTGAATTGAAAATTCAATGATTATACATTTTACATTCATACGGTTAGTTTGACAAATTAGAATAGAACTTATAAGATATGAAGCTTTGTCACAGAGTCGGGTATGTGGCCAAAAAGCTTGTTTGAAGATAATTCTATAGCAAGGATAGAAGAGTACTTCCAGCAATTGGAAATTGTTCTGGATAAACTATTTTTGTAAAGATAAAGGATTTTCAAGCTTGCTAAACCGCATAATGATTTAGGAATTGAACCATTAATGTGATTGTTAGTAAGTTGTAGACTTGACAAAGATGACATGAAATTACCCTATGTTTGGAAGAGGCCCAATGATTTCTGTATTAGACAAATCCAAAATTTTAATGTTCTTTTGACTAAGAAGCCATTTGGGAAATGTACTATTTATTCTACAAAACGGCAAATCCAATGTCTGAAGTTGAAATGAAGGCATCCAATCAGAGGATAAATTAAGAACTAGAGATTTTGAACTAGATCAAGGTTTTTTAAACTAGAGAGATTAGTCAAACCTACTTCATTCAGAACACTCAAATGATTACTTGTTAATCCTAAATAGGTCAAAGATGACAATCTCCACAAGAAGGAAGGGATAGTTTCTAATTTATTGTATGAAAAATCTAAGGTATGCAAGGATGACAAGTTTCTGGTGAACGATAACGCAACCAAAAACGACAATTCCACCAATGGTGAAGGTAGATATTCTAAATCATTGCTTGACAGATCTGTTGTATGGACGGCAAATTTCCAATGAAAGACAACCCATATTTCAAACGATTATATGACAAGTTTAGAACGATCGAAAATGACAATCTCCCTAAGGATGGTGGGATAATTATAAAATTGTTATATGATTATTGGCAAGCAACCACTAAAGTTATTTCTTTCTAGAAACAAGAATTGCAAATCATATGTGATACACCTAGAAAAGTTAACATGTGGGTTTGACACTTTTTCTTGAAGTTGATTATATGACAGATCCAAATACTTTAACTTGCAAAGATAGCCTATGGTGTTCATGAACCCTCTCTACACCGTTAAAATGGTTGGAACTTAGTGAAAGATACTCAAGATTTGTTTTGTTCGCCAACCAATTTGGAATTGAAGATGTAAATTGATTTTCCGAGAGGCTTAGAAATGATATAAAGCTTAAATTTTGGATGAAAGAAGGAAAAGATCCGTTGAAAGAATTCCCCCCAAGATCTACATGTGTGAGGTTTACTTGATTTTTCAATTATGATGGAAGTGAAGGACCGAAGTGATTCAGTGAAAGATCAAGAAATCTCAGAGAACTCAAATTTTGTATGAAATGAGGAAGCGAACCGGTAATTTGATATCCAGCAAGATTTAGGTGTTGAAGGGCGTGGGAAGATGCATTCATATTTTTCACGGTAAGATGAGAATTTGGTAATTCACAAAACGCCAAGTTCAACACCGACAATGATGTAAGCTTAAGAAGTATGTCAAGATGATCAAGTGTTTGACTCAAGTCTATTATCCCACTTGTAACGTCTGGAAATTTTATTCCGGACTTAAAGCGTTTTATAGATCTTCCCACAGGCACGAGGTGTCGAATGCCGGGATTTATTCCTAAAATCCCGAGCCGACTCGTCGTTTTTCCCTTTTTCCCGCGTTCCGACCCTTCGTTCCGGGTCGAACTAACAAGGGGTCAATTCCGACCCCTCGCTCCGGGGTGAGGTGACAAGAGGTCAGTTGACCCCTTGGTCCCCTCCCCACTTCTCAGCCTTTGTAAGAGCCGTAGTCTTTCGGGCCGAGTCCGGACCTTGACCGAGATTAGCTTTGGCCGAGGTTGGTCTTGCCGCCCCCGCGGTGAGTGGCGCCGCCCCTGCGGCTGCTTGGACCGCCCCTGCGGGTTCCGGCTGCTGCAGCCGTCTTCTTTAACCTTGTTGACCCGTGCTTTACTCTTTGGTTTGCTCCTTCTTACCTTTGGCTGATCAAGGGTTCTTCATCTTCTTCTCCAGCTTCTCTCCACGTTCCTTGCTTCCCTTTGCTCCCCTTTGATCTTGTTCTTGAGTTGTGGAAGAGTTTTGTGAGAGTTTTGTGTGTGTACCTTGTGTATGGTCATGGCTTTGGATGAGAGTATAGACGTGATTTCATTACGTGAAGAACCGAAGAGAAGCCGCGAAGTTGCCTTCTGCACTGTCGCCGCCCCCGCGGCCAAGAGCCACCGCCCCCGCGGCTACCGTGCCACAGCGCTTGCGTTGCGCCAGCGGCCGCCCACGTTCCGTGTCACCGCCCCCGCGGCCACGTCCCGCCGCGCCCGTGGCCACCTGTTTTCGCCCCTGCGTCCCTTGTGACCCGCAGGTGCGTTTTGTCCCGGATCTACCTAAGGCTAGGTAGATCCTTTTCCTTCCTAGTATGAGTGTTAGTAGCCTGCTAGGTGCGAGTTGAGGTTAGAATGAGTTGAGTACGGAACTGTTATGCCGGTTACGGCCATGAGGATTACGAGTTGGAATATGATCCGTATGGATCCCTTGGGTCTAGGTGTGACCCCTTGTATGGATATGTATATGATGTATGCGTTATACCTTGTTTAGGTTGAGTTGATCTCCAGAGCGGAGCCGAGTATTCTGAGTCTGTGACTCCCGAGGTTGAGGTAAGTCCATAGGACTTACTTAGCTGCCCTCCATATATTGGATGTGTGCTTGAGTGGTGGATGTTATGCTTTATAGCCCGTATGATATATTGTATTAAGACCTATGGTCTATTGACTGCCCATTGTAGGGCCGTGACAACTTATCCTTTCATCCCGCTGGGAGTCTGGAGGTTCTCTACGGGCAGGCCAGTATGGCTCAGTGGGCCGGACACCTGTCCACTCCCATAGGGTACACGGGAGGTGGTACCGGATCCCCACTCCAGCTGGCACTATTCCCGAGAGGCGAGGGTTATATTTCTCGTGTCACATACGTTCATATTGAGTTATTATTTATACGCTGTATGCGCCGGACTATTATTATAAGATAATAAAATGGGTAAATGTGTGACAACGTGTTTATATGTTTAAGTTCTGACGTGTGCATGTGCTCTAGCATCTTCCTTTGTATGTGTTTGGTTAGCTAACGGTGTAATGCCGTGTTGTAGACTTTGCAGGTTAGGACACTGCAGAGTGATCCAGACGGGGCGATCTGCTGAGGGCTCCGTACACTGGGGTTATACTCGTGGATGGGTATTTTTGATATGTGTATATATATGATATGTTTTGTTGTACTCAGTAGTTGTATAAACCTTTTGACATGTTTATATATCAGTTTTATGTTTTGGTTTTAATCTGTTGGTGCCTTGTTGTAAGATCGGTGAAATTGTTGTCAGGCTAGGGTCAGGATCCATTGTGAGATCCTAGCCCGGTAGCACCTCGAGTCCCACGGATTCGGGGTGTTACAGCCTTGTCCCTCTCTCTCTCCTCTCTTCTCTTTCACGTTTCTTTCCCTCTCCTCTCTTCCTCTCTTGGCTCTCTCTTCTCTTCTTCCATTTTGATTGAAGCTTGGACTATGGACTGCAGTGGAGAGGTTCCAGATTTGGTTTGGTAAGCTCCTTCCTCTCCCTCCCCTCTGTTCTTTAGCTGATCATCCTTTTCTTCTTCCCTACTTCATCCATGGCCATGGATGAAGATCTTGAGAAGTTTTTGCTCAAATCCTTGCATGCATGTGTTCTTAGCTCGATTAGGTCGTGGAGAGGAGTCTAAGACCATTGGTTGGAGTTTGGAAAAGATCCAACAAGGAAAGGAGGACACTAGAGCCAAAGATTCACGATCGAGACGAAGAAGACGAGCTTCTGCAGCGTAACCGCGGGGCGGATCATCACGACCGCGGGAGCGGCCCGCCGCAGGGGCGGCCCCAGACCACCGCAGGTGCGGCTCATCACGCCGCAGAGGCGGCTTCGGGCTCCAGGACGCCGGACCGCCGCAGGTGCGGCTGACCACAGCCGCAGGGGCGACCCAGACCGCCGCAGGGCGGCTCCTGCTCCGCCAGCCTTCCGCAGGGGCGGCGTCTGCTCCCCCGGGGCGCCAGCTTGACTCCGCGGCTGCGTTTCTTCGACAGTAGGTTCCTCCTCTCCCTTCCTCTTCGTTCCTTCCTTAGTTTTATAGTTGTATCATGTTAGTAGCATGCTTAGGATGGCCTAGAGTAGCTTGAGAATGCCACTTAGTGGTTGTGAACCTAGGAGCCCTTAAGGCTCGATGTAGTTGATGGTCACGAGTGTGATGAGCATGATAGACCTAGTAGGCTTTTACTCGTTCTTGGGTTTTGAGTATGATCATATGAGAGTTAGTAGGCTGTTGAGATATCTCCTCATGCGTTGAGTGAGATGTGAGTATGAGAGATTCTAGGATGCGGTCCTAGAATGAGAGATCTCCTCATGCGTTGAGTGAGATGTGAGTGTGAGAGATTCTAGGATGCGGTCCTAGAATGAGAGTCAAATGATCTTGTGTAGATCATTTTCGTAGAAGTCTTAGACTTCTTGAGTTGAGCGGGTTTTGATGGTTATCTTGTTGTGAGCAGGTTGTGTGCTTCTTCCCAAGGGAAGCGAGAGCATTTTGTGGGTTAGCATTGGGACGAGGTAAGTCTCCGGACTTACTTAGCTCGTATTTTAGTATTAGCATTGATGTGTGTTGGTGGAGTGTGTTTGTGTTCTTGTTTATGTTATAACAACTAAACCGGTAAATAGGACCACCGACCTTATATTATTTTGGCCCAAGTGTATGATAATGAGCGGTGACATCATCTGTCTAGCTCTTGCGAGAGTCTAGGAGGTTCTCGGCGAATAGCCCGTGCGGGTAGACGGTCGGATGCATCAGTACCATTCCTTGTCGGTAAGTAGGGACCGAGGCGAGACCACGGTGGTTCTCGTGTCACAAACCTAAGTTGAATTAGAACGGGATATGACTTAATAATAAAAAAGATAATAAACCGGACTTGCGTGTTTTATGTTATGTGATATGTATGTGTTTGTGCCTTCACCTCTCTTCTAATCTTCGAATATGAGCTAACGGTTTTAAACCGTTTGTGTAGATGACTTGCAAGTTAGGGATGCCGCCGAGTGAGGTGGAGGAGTGGACAGCCGGGGTCTCCGTACATTATAGGACGGGGGCGTTTTTGGGTTATGTTTCATATCGTTAGTTTGTGGATGTTGTTGTACGATTTAGATTTCTGTATCGGAGTTACGTCGTTTTGAGGACTCGGTTGAGTTTCTACTTGTACTCTTTACTTTTCGGTTTCCGCATACATTATAAACACTTTTTGTTTTGCCTTTATTTGTGCCTTGTTGGAAAGGTCCAGTGAAATTGTTGTCAGGCTAAGGGTCGGGACCCATTGTGAGGTCTCGCCCGTAGTATCCCGAGTCCCGCGGATTTGGAGTGTTACACCACTCAGGTCAAGATATTGTAAATTCTCAAGTTTGAACGCCCCCTCTAGGTTTTTCGTCCTCTCTACATCAGTCCATGATAAAGCATATCCAAGATCAAGGACTACAAGATTCTTAAGATTGCCTATGCTACGAGGGACTTTTCCGTTGAAAGAAAGATAAGAAAGGTTCAGATATTAAAGTTGCTTCAATGATCCAACGAATTCAGAAAATCTAGATTCATTGAAGGAAATACCGCTCAAATTCAAGTATGTCAAATACTTCAACTCAAGTAGAGCAGGGTTTACCTCACTAGCTTCTAAATACTCCACAAAATTAAGCTTGTCAGAGAAGCTGGAACCAAACAAGGAAATAGTGCTCAAATCAAGCTTGGTGACGTGGTTTGTAACATTGTCACAACCGACTCCTATCCAATTGCAACAATCATTTCCGATCCATGATCCAAGAACATTAAATTTATCGATACAAAAACTGTGTTTGAATTTGAGCAAAGTGTTTCGCTCGGCTTCCTTACAAGTGAATTGGACACTCATACTTGCGGTAGATTTGAAAATTATGAACATATACAAAACGATTTGTAACCTCCCCATATCCAAGGATAAGAGGGATTCTTTTTGAACTACACTTTGTTTTCTTAGAAAGTAAAGAGATGATGCATTCTATAAAATATAATTCATCATAAATTTAAGACTAAAAAACTCTCCCTTAAATGTCGATATGTTAGTTAATATTTTGTAATTTGAGCACCAAAATTCATTTGTAATTTTGATCATAGGAAGTGAACTGCTAAGATATGGATGGGTTTATGTTAACAATTTAGATAAAAGGGAGTTTTTTTTTTTTTTTGTACAATTATATATAAGGGTGTTTTTCTGGACACATTGTATTCAAAGGGTTTTCCTCTTCACCTAAAAAATAGGGTTTTTTTCCTGTAATATTATCTATTGCATAATTATTTTTTCCAGGAAAAAAAACCCCAAATTTCTTCCGATCATTATGACTGATCTACCCTTATAATATATCTACATTACATACATAACTCCTGTTTGGTTATAATTCCAAAAACGAAACGGATTGGAAATAAATTTAGTCTATATATGCTTCTTATTCATGGAATCATTTCTTGTTTAATTGTGAAAACTTATTATTTCCAATACACTTCCCTATGCCCTAGCTTTGTGGCATGCAATTTTGAACAAATTTTCTTGTTTAATTCATATTGAGGGTGTTCACGGCCCTAAAGTTGTCTCGGATCGGACATCGGATCCTATAACTTATTGACCCGAAATCGAAGTAGAGTAATCTATTTAGGTCCGATCAATGTTCATCGACTCTAAAAATATGTTAGTGAAAAACCCCAAATTTCCTCCGATCATTATGACTGATCTACCCTTATAATATATCTACATTACATACATTACCCTTATAATATATACATGCTTGTTGTTCATGGAATCATTTCTTGTGTCTTCGTGCAAAATACACTTTTAGTGTGTGACATGAACCTATAGGGTATCAAAACTAATTAAGTTCTACTACAATTGCTTCAAACTACTAGGAATGATTCCTTGTGCCTTCATGCAAAAAGCATTTTCTTTCCACGTATGAACTAGATTCGTTTTCATTCCATTTTCGTTTTCATTTCATTTTTCGTTTTCGGAGTCAAAACCAAACGGAGCCATAGTAGTTAGAAAAATGTATAATAATCAAACAATATCCCCTTTAGTGTGTGACATGAACCTACGTTAAAATATTCACCAACTACAATTGTGTTCACCGTGGGACGGATCAACCCAAATTTCCCCCCAAAATTTTGTTTTGTTTTGATCATTCAACTCTTAAAAACTGTTTTGATCATTCAACTCTTAAACTTAGCAATCACAAGGCAAAGTTCGATACAGACGGACCATAAAGCGGGGATCGTGTGCATACAAGCGCACATGCGCGCTAGAACCAACTCCAATACATAAATCCGATAAGGTTTCATCCTAACACCAATTGACAATAAGAGGAGTAGCCCATCAATCTTATATACTAGATCGGAATGTCTCAATGATTAACTGTGAAAACTTATTATTTCCGCTACACTTCTCTATGCCCTAGCTTAGTGGCATGCAGTTTTGAACAAATTTTCTTGTTTAATTCATATTTAGGATGTTCACGGCCCTAAAGTTGTCTCGGATCGGACATCGGATCTTATAACTTATTGACCCGAAATCGAAGTAGAGTAATCTAGTTAGGTCCCTATGCCCTAGCTTTGGAATTGGATCGTCTACGAACTTTAGTGTTTTTATCACATTTTCTTGAATTTTTTCGGTGCTTAGTATAGTCCTTTAATGGTGGATTCCGGTGAGATGCCGGCGAGATTCTAGTAGTTTCCTGCGAGATTATTTTTTTTAAGAAAAAAATTATAGTCACATAATATGTGAATTTAAAAGTGCAGAATTTTATCTGAAAACAGAATTCAGATTGCGATCCATAACTATAGAGATAAGAAGAAGCGAGACAACAAAATTGTCACAACATCTGCCCGTCGAGCTGCTAAAGCACGACGAGATAAACTTGCCTCCTCATCTGTTGAGGGGTCCGTTGAGTAGGAACACGTTGTTGACGCAACTGTTGAGGAGGAGCCCATTGAGACACCTATTGGGGCACAATCATCGCTTGTCCCGGATTATGATATAGAGGGTTCCGCTGATGGTGATCCACACCTAGACGACATTCTGGGTGGTGATCAGGAGCATATACATATTCAGCAGGAGAAAAATACCTATTGAGCAGGAGCAGGCACCTGTTGGTGAGGAACAAGCACCACAGGAGTAGAAGTGGGATCGAGAGCAGGAGCAGGAGCAGAATCAGCCACCACATAAGGAGAAGCATCCACCAGAGGTGTTATTGACATGTTACACCGACCATAGAGCTAGCGTGATATGGGCTCATAGGGTATAACTTTATTTTCCACCAAAAAAATAATTTATTTTTCTACTCGATCTAAAATAATGTTAATTTTTCCAAATTATTATAGGAGGATCCTATGATGGTCAGGGTTGTCAGGAGATTAAATGGGATAGCTAGATTACGTGGTTGGCCTCGGGATTTGGATGACCCGTATTCATGTTTCAGTTTTGCCAGACACAGCGGACTTACTGAGTTAGAGAACCTTCACTTTGGTGGGATCGATCATTGCTTGATTACTGCGTTTGTTGAGAGGTGGCACCCCAAGACAAACATTTTTCATATGCCGTGGGGGGGATGAGCATAGCGTTGCACGATGTGCAGGTTATTTTGGGTGTTGTAGTTGATGGAGATGCATTATTGACTCCTGATGATGATACTGCTAGGCATGACAGTCTTATCCATTCTTTGGGAGTATTTGCTTCTAGTGCCACTGACAATTGTACTAAGCTTTTTTGCGAGACTATCAGGACTAGAGCCACAACCATGCTTGACCTTCCGAAGCCTCCTCATGAAGTTATTGCATCTGCATACTTGTTATTACAAATCTCTTCGACCTTGGTAGTCGACAAATCTACCAACAAAATGCGGCAATGGCTTATCGACGTAGTACGAGATCATTTGAGGACAAACGCATATGCATGGGGCACCGGGACTCTAGCATATTTATATAGATCTTTAGGGGACACTAGTAGGAAGAAGGTGAAGAAGATGGGAGGTTGTACTACACTCTTACAAGTACGGTTTCATATCGAATTTTTAAAGGTAAAGCATGATTTTATGAGTGGAGTTTAATTTATTTTTCTTCATTTAGTTTAGGATTTACGCACATTTTCCATTATTGGGATGTGGAGTTGTAGGGGATCCTCAGTTGCATGGGCATCCGCGTTGGTCTTCGAGACTTTTTGTCCCGAAGACACCATCGGTTAGTATGGAGAGGGTCCATGCATTACGAGTACAGCTGGACCAGATGAGGGCGGAGGGTGTGCGTTTCACCCCATATGATGATCGGGTGATTGACTTTGGAGGGGAGTATGCTATATCTCGTTATTGACCGTGCCCCTGAACCGGATCCCAAGCTACCAAAAGGTGCGTCCAACAAAGAGACGTTGTACTAGATTTTCATATGCTCCCATACATGATCGTTGGAAATCCCATCACCTAGAGGAGACAAAAGTGTCTTTGGATGGTTTGGTCAAAACCTCGTCTACGTGGCTTATCGATGATGCATACATGCCCTGGTACACTGCCCATTGTCATCCATATATCCTGCCGACGTCCATTGCGGTGCAGCTTCCGGTTAATCGTCCACCTGTTCCCGTCTCAGATTCCAAAGTACGTTTATTTCTATTCTTTAACTTACCTTGTATTTTATTTTACAATTTTATAACAAATTGTTTTATTTTTATTGCAGCGTCTTCACATATTTTTGGGTCGTCTATGAGATATGCAGGATCGGGGTCTATGGTATTCAGCGGAGGAGGTAGCATTCATGATAGAGGAGGCAGTTAGTTCATTTCCACAAGTGGCTCCTTCTCAGGTCCGGGCCTCACAACAACAGTGGTCTTTTGACCTTTGTTTGGATTTCTATTGTTTGGCTATATTATGTTTGTTGTTTGACAAAATAATTTAAAGCATTTGAAGTCATTTAACGAAAGTAAATTAACTAAATACAAATTACATCACGAATACGGGTCGTTTAAATATAAGTAGAAATATTATATCTAAGGTGGAATGTCTTCACCTTGCTCAGATGGACACTCAATATGATAAAGCTCAATATAACGAGATATCCTTTCAATGAACGGCGCATCCCATCCTTCAACACTTGGATTGTGATGGTTGTTCGCTAACTTATGACCACGTAAATCCTTATTGATAATGATAACAATCCACAAGTTCATAAAACATGATCGATATGCTTTAAATTTATAACTCGCAATAATCACTCAAATAGTAGCAAACCCATAGTCTACGGATTGTACGCAATAGAGCAAGTATTCGAAGGTCGAACGCAAGGACTAGGCGATTCAATTTGCAATTATGATCAATAATAGTGTAAATCTAGACTAAGAAATAGGTGAGAAAGATAAGGGAAAGAAGATCAATGTTTTTGAGAGGTTTTTGGTTGTTCGCAATTGAATATCAAATTCAATCGAAAACAATTTTATAAAACAAACAAACAAGAGATAATCAATTAATGGAAGAATGGATTCCAATGGTTCAAGATTATTGTTTATAACATCTGAACTCAGGATAACTCCAAGGCTATGGCATAAAAGCAACAGGGATAAACGTTTCTCCAATGATGATCTATTACCGGGGAAGTCGAAAGATCATTTAGTTCCAATCCTAACTACCTATTACCGGGTAAGTCTCGTGGTATCTAGGGCGGAAATTCAGTACATACCGGATTATCTAACTAAGAATTAAGCAACCCCTTACCGGGTAATTCTCGGGAATTACCTAACTCAGGTAGTAATCTGGCACATTCAATCCAATAGAGGTCTTCACCTCTATTACCTATGGTCAATCTACTTCTGTATTTAAGAAGGAATATCACCGGGTAAGTATCAATTTCAACTCAGGTTGCTAGATTCATTCCCAAGCAACCATTAGGGTTTCAAGCTATTTCAAACCATGTATAAAGTACAATTTCTTCCATCATAGTCCAAGTCATAAATAAATCTCTATTCACCTTGAAACCACAATAGTTCTAGCCAATAATCATCATATTAAAATCACAAATTAATTCAAAGAAAGAGAAATAATGCATAAAAGGAAAATAACAAAAGGGGGAAAAGAAATTACTCGGCTTTAATGATTTGAATCCAACAAAACGAAGTAACTAAGTATCACAAAGTGTATATGAACTGAACGGAACGACAAAGACTGAATTTTTCCTCTAAACTATGAAGATGTCTCAAAGGTAGAATGTAGAAGATGAAGGAGGTAAGGGTGGAGACTATCTCTCTAGGTTTTCTCTTTCTAAATTAAAATCACTTCCCTAGAAAAATAATAGAGATTTCTTTTTATACCCAACCACCCGCCAAAAGACATTGGCTAGATAAAAAGGCTCGAAAAAAAGATGCTATAGGGAAGAAATCTCGGTGGTAATCTCGGGCCGAGATATAGGCAAAGTCGGGCCCGAGATTTTGGTCTCGTTCTTCAGTTTCTTCAACGTCAAAAAATCTCGGCCAAAACTTCTCGGGATCTCGACCGAGATTCCAACCGAGATTTCTCTCAGTTAAGGAAATCTCGTCTAATCTCCACAATCTCGGTCGAGATATATGTCCAAGATGCTCCAATTCCATCCTTTGCGCTTCTAGCTCAACTCCTTCGTCCTTCCCTTCGCTCGTATGATCGCTCCAGTGTATCCACTCCGAGGCTTGGTTCTCAAATCCATCGTTTTAGCTCCAAAATGCGTCAAATCACCTACAAAGCCAAAAATAGCGTGTATAGACATCTATTCTTGCAAAGTAGAACTAAACAAGTATAAATGGCACAAACTAAGGATAAAACATGCTTGAGGAAAGGGGAAATCTACCTAAATGCATGACTAAACTAGGTCGATAAATCATGTTATCAAACTTATCCCATACTTATATTTGCTTGTCCTCAAGCAAGAAGTAAATATAAGACAAGATAACATGATTCATACATGCAAAAACAAAAAGGACTTTTTTTTTTTTTGTAGTGCTTCTATTCATGATAACCCTCAAAGTGCAGTTTCATGGCCAAAGACATATTTCGAGGTCAAATAAATTAGGCATGGAAAAGATAATCACACTTTTCAAGAAATCATATTCATCATTAAAATCACCATTGTCTAATGTTCATGAGAGATTCATGTCTAAGCCATTAAACCAAACAGTGGCGTAGCCAGGGAGGAGCTGAGGGGGGCCACTGCCCCTATTGAGCTTATTAGTTTGTACAAGAGGAATTTTGTCTAATGTTCAAATAGCCAAGCTGACATTTTGTATATCAAAATGTGAATATGGTTCTGCATGGTCACCGGTTCGAGTTCCGTGAGACACCACGCCTTTTTGAATTCTCTTCAACAAACAACCTTCTTTTATGGGAGTATACTTTTATATTTTTTAATCAAGCAAATACTTATAATTAGGTGAAGTTCGAAAATACTATTGTAATTATTGGATGGAGATTGAGGATATTTTATAATCAAACTAACGATTAATTAGTCTAAATAATTTAATATAACTTTAAATGCGTATGTATGTTTACTATAAATTTATGTAATATGACAATATTTTTTATTTAAACATAATGTTAGGATAAATATACAACACTAATTTAATTAATTTACAAAATAATAAATATAAAGAACCGTTCAAAAAATATACTCTTTTATTGTTATTTAATTTAACTATTTTGTGACAATGGACGTTGGACGTTGGTTAATAATATACTCTTTTATTGTTATTTAGTTTAATATTAATGAATTTTAAATTTGTGACAATGGACGTTTGTTAATAATATACTCTTTTATTGTTATTTAGTTTAATATTAATGAATTTTAATTTTAAATTTTAGCTTCATATTCAACATTCGAATTATGAATATAAATACGAAAAAAATTTGCCCCCATCTAAAACATTGTCCTAGCTCCGCCACTGAAGTTAAACACATGTATACAAAGATCATTATGACTTTAGCAATGAAAAAAGAGGCCAAAAAAACGTGAGGAGGGTAGGATTTTTTCAGGTAATATGGTGCAAATCCGATAAGAAGAACAACACACTTCATCTTTTTAACTCAACATCCACCAGTTGCATATTTTTTCTTTTCTTTTTTTTTCTTCTTTTTTCTTGAGTGAAAGACATTAGTGCAAAATAGCCGAAACCTTCGTTCTCAGTAGGTCTTCAGGTACCTCAAACAAGATGCACATTACCTAATCACTCGTGAGGGCGTTTAGCTAATCAGACTTTGACAAGATACAAACACCTGATTATGTGAATGGTACCGAGTTATTCATCTTCATAGCCAACAATCCTTTAATAGCTTGCTTATACACATCACATTCCACACATCTCAAACTTCTTCATATAATAAATAACCACAACATTATTTTAAGCACACACCTTCAAACTACACATTCCTAATTCCCGGAGAGGTAAAAATGAGGCAATATATTTCAATGTTTGAGGTGCTAAGCATGATAAAGGTATAGAAGGGGAAGGAAATTGAATTGCCTAAGTCATTCCTATGCAATGTAAAAGAACTTATCATGTAGCTACAACTATCCAAACTCAATCCAACTAGACAAAACAATTTTCATGAATCACATAAATTTCAAACAAAGTATTCCAATACCCACATATGTCATTTAATCAAGTTTAAGCACAAAATGATAATCAATGGCCAATTAATTTACACAATTATAATCATAGAACACATCATTCCTAGAAGCACAATTTTTTTGTTTTTCTATTTTTTTTATAAATACATACAAAAAAGGGAAACGTGTGACATTAAAGTTTCAAATTATCCACTAAATGCAATACATTGAAAATAAACATGGTAAAAGTACTGCGAGTATCCCCATACTTAAATCTCACATTGTCCCCAATGTGACAAATAATTAGAGGTGAAAAAGAATACTCACAATGTAAATGTAGTGATATGTGGCGCGTATCTCACTCGAATGGAGGTTGTGGTGGTGGAGTTGGTGGGTAGCGAGGCTACGTCGGATTATAGTAACTCCCGAAGAGTTGGCAATACATGTCGCCCATCATCCCCTCGGAGACTGAATAGCGCTTATGACTCTCCGCGTAGAACTCCCTCGCCTCTCGATCAATCCTTTGATGCTCTGACTTTATCCTTGCAAACTCCCCCCCTGAAGAAGACAAACTCTATATCCTAGCGGACTCGTAAGGCCCGCATATCGGTAGAGAGCTCATCGATAGTAGACCGGCGTCTGGAATGACGTCTAGGAGCATGTGAAGACGAAGCTCCTCCAGATGGCATCTCAAACTACCTTGTACCTACAGTATCTCTAGCCTCACCCAGATCTATATCATCATCAGCAGCAAGAACAACATCAACACCAACACCCTGTGCTCAGTATCAGTAGCACAGATGTCATCCTCATCTCACTAACTATCGTCATCATCACGGTCACCCATAACTACATCATCGGAATCAGACTCCATCTCCTCGAATGTCCTCCTCCAGTTCCTCACATCAAGGTAGGAATACTCACACTTCCACGGTATCCCAATCTTGTCATCCCATGGCAAAGCTACCTTGTACGGACCGTGCCCTTTCTGGATTAGAATACCACGGGCAACCAGCTGAGCTCTACCTACGGGCTTAAGCGTAGCTACGATAGTGCAGTCAAAAAGATCAATACCCAACTTCTTAGCAATGTGGGTAATCAACCCGCCTACACAAATAGATCTTGTCTTCTTCTTTGTGACCTTTTTCAGATGACCCAAAAGAAGAGTCGAGGAATCGGCAGTGGGTCCATATGCAATGCACCACAGAATGTATATCTTGTAACGCCCGGAATTTTATTCCGGACTTAGAGCGTTTTATAGATCTTTCCGTACGCACGAGATACCGAGAGCCGGGATTTTTTCCTAAGAAAATCCCGATCCGACTCGTCGTTTTTCCCCTTTTTTCCGCGTTCCGACCCTTCGTTCCGAGTCGAAGTGACAAGGGGTCATTTCCGACCCCTCGTTCCGGGCAAAGAGGACAAGACAGCTGCTGTCCCCTCAAGACTTTGCAGCCCTTGTCCCCCTCCCTCTCTCTCCTTCCTTCATTTTCACGTTACTTTCCCTTTCACTCTTCTCTCGGGCCTCTATCATCTTCTTGCTCCATGGAAGCACTTGGATGGTGGACTGCAGCTTGAGGAGGCTCCAATTCTGTGTGGTAAGCTTCCTTCCTTCCTTTCTTCCTTCTTCTCCATGGCTGCTCTTTCCCCCTTCTTCTTCCTTCCTCCTTCATCCATGGCCACAGATGAAGCTTGGAGAGATTTTCACTCAACTCTTTGCATGTCTAGGTTCTTAGCTCGTTTAGGTCAAGGAGAGGTGCTAAGAACCGTGTTGGGTATTTGGAGAAGATCCAGCAAGAGAAGAAGGACTTTGGAGCAAAGGATCCAAAGTCGAAGACGAAGAAGACGACGTTCTGCGCAGAACCCGCGGGGGCGGCTCAGCACAGCCGCGGGAGCGGACGGGCGCGGGAGCAGCAACGGGCGGCCGCGGGGGCGGCGTGACAAGCCGCGGGTATGGCGGCGGACGGCTGCGGGGCAGCGGCGGACGGCCACGGGTGCGACTAGGCTTCGGCGCAGGCGCGGCTCGGCAAAACCGCGGGGGCGGTTCTTGGCAGGCGACGCAGTCCTCCGCGGGTGCGGCTCCTAGTTCCGCGGGGGCGGCTCCTGTGTCCGTAGGTGGCGCCAGCTTGACTCCGCGGCTGCGGTTTCGGCAACAGAAGGTCCCTCCTCTCCTTCAACCCTCGTCCTTTCCTTAGATTGTTGTCGATTCTTGTAATAGCATGCCTAGGGTGGATCTAGATTAGTGTGGGATGACATGTAGTGTTTATGGACCTAGGAGCCCTTAAGGCTCGATATATGTGATCATATGAGCATGATGGATCTTCTAGGCTAGCTTGTGCCTCTTTGGTTGAGGATTTATATCTTGTGACGATATAAGCTGTTGTGGGTCGTTGCATGTGTTGAGGGTGTGATGAGTACTTGAGACCTAGGATGCGTTTCCTAGTTTGAGGGTTAGGTGTTCTTGCATAGATCACTAGAGTGAAGTCTAAGACTTCTTGAGTGTGAGTATGTATTGATATGCATATCTCTTGTGAGCAGGTTGTGGGCTTCCTCCTTAAGGAAGAAAGAGTGTGGTGACTTGGATTTGGTGACGAGGTAAGTCTCCGGACTTACTTAGCTCGTATTCTATGTATTAGCATTGATGTGTGTTGGTGGTGTGTGTTATGTTATTGTTTATGTTATAAACAATTAAACCGGTAAATAGGACCACCGACCTTATATATATTTTGGCCCAAGTGTATGATAACGGGCAGTGACAATACTGCCTAGCCCGCAGGGAGGTCTAGGGGATTCTCGGCTACTAGTCCGGCGGGTCAGATGGTCGGGTGCATCCGTACCATTCCTTGCCGGTGAGATGATTGTCCCGAGGCGAGACCACGGTGGTTCTCGTGTCACAAACCTAAGTTGAATTAGAACGGGATACGACTTAATAATAAAAAGATAATAAACCGGACTTGCGTGTTTTATGTTGTTTGCGATATTCGTGTGTTTGTGCCTTCACCTCTTTTCTAATGCTTCGAATATGAGCTAACGGTTTTAAACCGTTTGTGTAGATGACTTGCAGGTTAGGGATGCCGCCGAGTGAGGTGGAGGAGTGGACACCGGGGTCTCCGTACACTATAGGACGGGGGCGTTTTTGGGTTTATGTTGTTGTACGTTTTAGAATTTCGTTTCAGAGTTTTTTGTTTTGAGGACTCGGTTGAGTTTCCACTTGTACTCTTTACTTTTCGGTTTCCGCATACATCATAAACGCTTTTCGTTTTGCCTTTATTTGTGCCTTGTTGGAAAGGTCCGGTGAAATTGTTGTCAGGCTAAGGGTCGGGACCCATTATGAGGTCTCGCCCGTAGCACCCCGAGTCCCGCGGATTTGGGGTGTTACCTAGCTCACCAACTAAAACTTGATGAGGAGTCTCACGCTTGGGGAACAACATCTCACTCATAAACCGGTGGGCAATCGGGAAAGACAAATTACATATATATTTGCATTTAGATTCACCTGCTTTCCATTTACCCTTTTCACCAACAATTGAAGCAATCTCCTTCCAAAATCCACTTTGGTTAAAGTCCTTAGGGACGCTAGAAGCATCACTAGGAGGAAAACCAAAGAATTCACCAAACTTTACTGTATTCATACGGTATTCCCTGTTCATTAGTCTAAACTTCACCACTCCCATTTTCTTTCCTCCCATAAACACAAAAGAAATCAAGAATTCCCTTGTGATCTCCTCATACACGGGTTCCCTTATCGCAATCAGTTCATCCCAATGACATTTAGATATAATTGCATGTAAATCCTTAGCGATATTTAGAGCATTCAAATCATCGACATCAATATACTTTGGAGATTCAAAGCGCAATTTAATAAGGCGATCGAAGTTGGACTTACAATTTTCGGGATGGTCGGAACCTTCCTCGGAGCAGCTGGAACGTTGCCCGCTCCGTCCCTTGATTTCCTAGATGAGCTAGAACCCAAGAAGTGTACGCCTTAATCTCTTCACACGTTCTGTCATCTTGCAACAGAAAAAAGATCGGTCGAGGTCAAGGAGTGTACGCCTTAATCTCTTCACACGGCCTCTTTAAACCGAGATTGACACGGGTGGATCTCAGTTTAAAGAGGCCGAGATTTTCTAGAAAATGGCGGGATGACGAACTTCGGCCGAGGTCACTTTCTGTCACTTCTTTGTTCCTTTCTTGTGTTAGCAACTTTCTTTTGAACCCTTAGAACATGATTCTTGCAATGGATTGAGGGAATTTGGAGATTTGAGGAATTGGGGGTTTTGGGGGTTAGGTTTAGAAGTTTGGGGAAGAGAATTTACCGAATTTTGATTGAAATTGGTACTTGGAAGAGGTTTGGTTGAACACTACAAAAAAAAAATAGTTTTGCGTCAGCAGTGTACCGACACAAATGGCTGTTTCACCGTCGCAAATACCCAATTGCGTCGGCACTGCGACGGCAGTGACGCCGACGCAATTGTCCTTGACGCAAAAGGTATTTTGCGACGGCATGTGCCATCGCATAATCTTTTGTGTCGGCTCCACGACGGCATACTGTCGACGCAAATAACATTCTCCAACGACGACAGTTACCCCATTTGCGACGGCTCACTTCCGTCGCCAACATAAAACTTGCGATCGCTCTTTCGGTCGCCAATGCTATTACTTGCGACGGCTGCAGTCATCGCAAATTTCAGCTTTGCCGTCGCAAACTCTAAAATTTGCGACGGCTATGCATTAACGTCAAAACCTAGCTATGACGGCATTTTCCGTCGCCAATAAGTTGTCGCAAAGTTTTAGAAAATGATTTTTTCTATATAATTATATATATATATATATATATATATATATATATATATATATATATATATATATATATATATATATATATATATATATATATATATATATATATATATATATTGTGTGTGTCCGGTTGATAAACGTCTTATTAATTTATAGAGAATTATTCTTTACAAACACACAAAGTAAAATATATATACACATATATATATAATTCAATTTGGGACTAATTCTTGAAATTAGATGTGTATACTCCTTAATAAGCACATCCTTCTACAAACAAAACTCACTTTAAATGAAAAAAGGTGTCAAATGTAACATTGTTCATACTCCAATGCCAAAAAATTTAATATCCACTAATAATAGAAATAACAATAATCTATACCAAAAAGTATAATGACAAATCTGTCTTTTTGACCTTCATCTCATTCTTCAGCAACGACCTCTTCTTGACCTCCATCTTTAATAGTCTCATTTCGATTAAAACTTGTATCCTAAAAGACATAACATTGAAGAAACAAGTGAGCTCTTAGTAAAAAAAAAGCATAAAAGTTCAGAAAAGTTAAAACAATTTTGAAAAAACTTGAGGAAACAAAAACCTAACATAATAAAATTAACAAGAATTCGGGAAATATATTATATAAAAATAAGAAAAAAAATAATTGTGATAAAGGTTTAACCAACATGTATAGAAGAATTTGAACTTCCTCCATCACTATTCGGCACATTTTGAGTAAACACTCTTTAATATTTCTATCCAGTTGTTTGCACTCCTCCTACAAACTGCAATCAAAGTACAAAAAATCGTAAATCAATTTACAGCCGTTATAAGAACTTAGAATTCAATAGAAATTCATATAATTGATTACCAGTAACGAGTTGAAGCACATGGGGTCTTGCAGGGGGTTATGTTCTTACTAACAAGGTTACAACTTCATATTCATATGCAGGACACATTATCAGACTTTTCCTACCCAGCCACTAAATTCATGTGCATATCTAAAGTTCACAACAATCCCCTTTATCATTCCAACCTTGAGAAATTTTTCCAAAGAATTTAAAATTCAAGGTCAGAGAAGTAACCTAAACAAAGAACTAACCTAGAAATTAGAGCAATCGATGTGAACACCAAATGATACCTGAAATATCAATGACATGATTAATATCAGGAACGATGAATTTCCTCCTCACGTGAATGGCTTCTTTCTTATCCCCGGCGGGTTCCTTGCTGACCGATTTGGGTATTATTGAGCGATGACTCACCCTCCTCGTTGTTTACAGAATCTCCATTGCAGACGCCATCGGCGTCGGCTTTACAGGTGAATCGGCGGCTGGAAAACTGATCCATTTTCTTCATCTTGGGCTTGGAAGATGTCCGCATTGGAAGAGCCTTGTTTAGAATGCTTGTTGTGATCTTTCAACGAGTTACTTGAGAAATAGAGAGAAGAAGAGAAGACAAGACGTTTTGTGATTTTACTGCACAAACCTTGCAGCCAGGGTTTTCAATATACTTTGGTGGATCATGAATACAACCCTACACCTATCTATTTATAACCATAAATAGATAGGATCCTCTATTAATAGATAGAGTCCTATAAATAATAGAATCCTACAAATAATAGAATCCTACAAAAATTTGAAAACACATATACAACTCAGGGATCTTGTCGCCAAATCCTCCTTGTTTCTCTTGACAGGAGGCTTTCTCACTCATCTAACAACGAGTGACATGAACCAAATCCAAGCAATGCTTGAATTTGTCTGCGGTAACCGGTTTGGTCATCATATCAGCTGCATTCTGAGAAGTGTGTACCTTCTCCAAGATGATCTCACCAGAAGCTACTAGCTCTCTAATCTTGTGAAATCTCACATCAATATGTTTAGTCCGAGCATGGTACACCTGATTCTTAGCTAGATATATAGCACTCTGACTATCACAATGTACCTCAACTCCACCTTGCTCAACACTCAGTCCCTCCACAATTCCTCTAATCCACAACGCCTCCTTAGCTGCCTCTACTAAAGCCATGTACTCTGCCTCAGTTGTAGACAAGGCTACTACAGACTGCAAAACTGATCTCCAACATATAGGTCCCCCAGCAAGAGTAAAGACATACCCTGTAGTGGACCTCCGGTTGTCAAGATCACCGGCATAGTCTGAATAAACATACCCTACAACTGAAGGATCTCCTTCCTGGCCACCAAACATAATTCCACGGTCAGCAGTACCCCTCAAATACCTGAGTATCCACTTGACGGCCGCCCAGTGTTCTCTCCCAGGATTAGACATATACTTGCTCACTTGGCTAACAACTTGGGCCAAATCAGGTCTTATACACACCATAGCATACATCAAGCTCTCCTCAGCTCAGTGTCCGAAGTCTGATGGAGAAATCAAAGATAGGACTGATACCATGGGCCAGAGAAAACATATTTTGGGCCCATGAATTAATGGGCCCGGGGCGACAGGGCATGCGGGGGCGGAGCTCCCCGCGGAGGATTCTATCTATTTATAGAATCCTATCTATTTATAAGGAATTCTATCTATTTGTAGGATTCTATTATTTATAGGACTCAATATATTTATAGAGGATTCTATCTATTTATGGTTATAAATAGATAGGTGTAGGGTTGTATTCATTATCCACCAAAGTATATTGAAAACCCTAGCTGCAAGGTTTGTGCAACAAAATCACAAAACGTTTTGTCTTCTCTTCTCTCTCTATTTCTGAAGTAACTCGTTGAAAGATCACAACAATTGGTATCATGAGCAGGGTTGTCAATGAGTTCCGTTGTAAAATTTGAGATTCCGCGATTCAACGGAACTGGCAACTTCGGTCTTTGGCAGCGACGAGTTAAGGATCTGCTAACGCAACAGGGGATGTTAAAGACGAAGAAGACTAGCTTCTGTAGCGTGACCGCGGGGGTGGATCAACAGAGTTGCGGGTGCGGATCCAGGAAACCGCAGGGGCGGCGCCCGGCGGCGCCAAGAACCGCAAGGGCGGCACCAGGAGGCGCCAGGAACTGCAGGGGCGGCGCTAGGAGGCGCCAGGAACCGAAGGGGCGGCACCAGGAGGCGCCAGGAGCCGCAGGGGCGGCACCAGGAACCGCAGGGGCGGCACCAGGAACCGCAGAGGCGGCGCCAGGAGGCGCAGGAGCGGCGCCAGGAGGCCGCGGGGGCGGTGACAGATCCGTAGGGGCGGCAGCTTGACACCGCGGCTGTGTTTTATTCAACAATGCCTTGCAGGTTAGGGACGCCTCCGAGTGAGGTGGAGGAGTGGACAGCCGGGGTCTCCGTACATTATAGGACGGGGACGTTTTTGGGGTCATGTCTTTGTGTTGGATGAGTGAGAAAAATCCCCTGTCAAGAGAAACAAGGAGGATGATCCTGGATTGTATGTTTTTTCCAATTTTTGTATTAGATTATGTTGTCTAGGTGGAGATTGTTATAATAAGACAATAAATCTAGGTATACTAATACCATGGGCCAGAGAAAACATATTTTGGGCCCATGAATTAATGGGCCCGGGGCGACAGGGGGTGCGGGGGCGGAGCTCCCCGCGGAGGATTCTATCTATTTATAGAATCCTATCTATTTATAAGGAATTCTATCTATTTGTAGGATTCTATTATTTATAGGACTCTATCTATTTATAGAGGATTCTATCTATGTATGGTTATAAATAGATAGGTGTAGGATTGTATTCATTATCCACCAAAGTATATTGAAAACCCTAGCTGCAAGGTTTGTGCAGCAAAACCACAAAACGTTTTGTCTTCTCTTCTCTCTCTATGTCTGAAGTAACTCGTTGAAAGATCACAACAATTAGTATCATGAGCAGGGTTGTCAATGAGTTCCGTTGCAAAATTTGAGATTCCGCGATTCAACGGAACTAGCAACTTCGGTCTTTGGCAGCGACGAGTTAAGGATCTGCTAACGCAACAGGGGATGTTAAAGACGAAGAAGACTAGCTTCTGCAGCGTGACCGCGGGGGTGGATCAACAGAGCTGCGGGTGCGGATCCAGGAAACCGTAGGGGCGGCGCCAGGAACCGCAAGGGCGGCACCAGGAGGTGCCAGGCGGCACCAGGAGGGGCCAGGCGGCACCAGGAGGCGCCAGGAACTGCAGGGGCGGCGCTATGAGGCGCCAGGAACCGCAGGGGCGGCACAAGGAGGCGCCAGGAGCCGCAGGGGCGGCGCCAGGAACCGCAGGGGCGGCGCCAGGAACCGCAGGGGCGGCGCCAGGAACCGCAGGGTCGGTGCCAGGAGGCGCAGGAGCGGCACCAGGAGGCCGCGGGGGCGGTGACAGATCCGCAGGGGCGGCAGCTTGACTCCGCGGCTGTGTTTATTCAACAATGCCTTGCAGGTTAGGGACGCCGCCGTGTGAGGTGGAGGAGTGGACAGCCGGGGTCTCCGTACATTATAGGACGGGGACGTTTTTGGGGTCATGTCTTTGTGTTGGATGAGTGAGAAAATCCCCTGTCAAGAGAAACAAGGAGGATGATCCTGGAGTTGTATGTTTTTTCCAATTTTTGTATTAGATTATGTTGTCTTGGTGGAGATTGTTATAATAAGACAATAAATCTAGGTATACTAATACCATGGGCCAGAGAAAACATATTTTGGGCCCATGAATTAATGGGCCCGGTGTGACAGGGGGTGCGGGGGCAGAGCTCCCCGCGGAGGATTCTATCTATTTATAGAATCCTATCTATTTATAAGGAATTCTATCTATTTGTAGGATTCTATTATTTATAGGACTCTATCTATTTATAGAGGATTCTATCTATTTATGGTTATAAATAGATAGGTGTAGGGTTGTATTCATTATCCACCAAAGTATATTGAAAACCCTAGCTGCAAGGTTTGTGCAGTAAAATCACAAAACGTCTTGTCTTCTCTTCTTCTCTCTATCTCTAAAGTAACTCGTTGAAAGATCACAACAATCAGTTCCTGGCGCCTCCTGGTGCCGCCCTTGCGGTTCCTGGCGCCGCCCCTGCGGCTCCTGGCGCCTCCTGGTGCCACCCCTGCGGTTCCTGGCGCTCCTGGCGCCGCCCCTGCGGTGGCTTGAGCCGCCCGTGCGGTTTCCTGGATCCGCACCCGCGGCTCTGTTGATCCACCCCCGCGGTCACGTTGCAGAAGCTCGTCTTCTTCGTCTTCAACATCCCCTGCTGTGTTAGCAGTAGGGGATGTTGAAGACAATAAATCTAGGTATACTGCAGGGGTGATCTATTTATCAAATAGACCGCCATGCTCACTGCCTCTTCCTAGAATTGCTTTGGAAGCCCTGCATTCAATCTAAGACACCGCGCTTTTTCTGCAATGGACCGATTCATCCTCTCAGAAACACCATTCTGCCGTGGTGTCTTCCGCACTGTATAATGTCTCTGAATGCCATGCTCACCACAAAAACTCTGAAACTGAGAATTCGTGTACTCTGTCCCATTATCAGATCTCAAATACTTCACTTTCCTCCCTGTCTGATTTTCCACTTCCGCCTTCCATAGCTTGAACTTGCTGAAGACTTCAGATTTATACTTTAGAAAATACACCCAGACCTTCCTTGAATAATCATCATTGAAAGTGACGTAATACCTAGATCCTCCTAGGGACGACACCTGAGTTGGTCCCCACACATCAAAATGCACATAATCAAGAATTCCACCTGTGTTGTGCTGACCTGTCTTAAAAGACACCTTGGATTGTTTTCCCATCACACAAAACTTGCAGAAGTCGATCTTACAACTCTTCACACCATCCAGGAGACCTCGCTTGTGAAGCTCAATCATCCTCCTTTCGCCAATGTGACCCAGGCGCATATGCCACAGAGTTGTGTAATCTGTCTCAGAAGCCACGGTTGCAACTCCACCTACAACGGTACTCCCTACCAACCGGTAGATATTACCCGATGTAATCTGCCCCTTCATAACTGTCATTGCCCCCTTGCTCACCTTTACACATTCCTTTCTGTTTTAAAACAGAATCCGTTTACATGTAAAGTCCCCAAGGAAATCAAATTTTTCTTTAGAGTTGGAATGTGACGCACGTTAGTCAATGTTCGAATCACACCATCGTGCATCCTCACCTTTATCTGCCCAATGCCAAGAACATCACAAGCCTTGTTGTCTCCTAATCGGACGGAGCCAAAAGTTCCAGACTTGTACGTCTCAAACCAATCTCTATTCGGAGTCATGTGAAACGAACATCCCGTATCCATGATCCATACATCTGAGTAGTTGCCTGACGTCACAGAGAGCATATCAGAATCTGCACCATCTGAGTCATCTTTCTGCTCCACGTTTGCTGATCTTGAAGATTCCTCTGACTTCTTATCTTCGTACTTCTTCTTCCTGGAAGGACAATCACGTTTGAAGTGACCCTCCTCCTTGCAGAAGTAACAAGTTACTGGCTTTTTACCCTTGGACTTAGACCTGGATTGCTTGTTGCTTCCTTTTTGCTTCTCTTTCGTCCTCCCTCTATCCTGGTTGCTTCTAACATACAACCCTTCGCTTTGAGAACTCTCACTGGTATGTTGTCGTCGTTCAGCTTGTGAAAGCAACGCTGTTGACACCGTATCAAGACTTATCTCGTCTTTCCCACACGTCAACGTCATCACCAGATTCTCATATGAAGAGGGTAGAGAACATAGCAAGATCATAGCTTTATCTTCATCTCCAAGTTTTACATCCACCCGAGCCAAATCCCCAATAATTTGATTGAAAATATTCACGTGTTTTACCAAGTCAGAACTTTCCACCATTTTCAACCCATACAATTTTTGTTTGAGATACAATTTGCTAGACAAAGATTTTGACATATACCGTTTCTCCAATTGAGTCCAAATTTCTTGACAAGATTTGAGATCAATAACGTGGTATATTACCTCGTCTGCCAAACAGAGCCGAATGACCGACGCTGCCTTCTCCTACATCTCCTCCCATTCGTCGTCTTTCAACTACTCCGGTTTTGTCTCCTTCAGCGCCTTCAACATCCCCTGCTGCGTTAGCAGATCCTTAACTCGTCGCTGTCAAAGACCGAAGTTTCCAGTTCCGTTGAATCGCGGAACCTCAAATTTTGCAACGGAACTCATCGACAACCTTGCTCTTGATACCAATTGTTGTGATCTTTCAACGAGTTACTTGAGAAATAGAGAGAAGAAGAGAAGACAAGACGTTTTGTGATTTTACTGCACAAACCTTGCAGCCAGGGTTTTCAATATACTTTGGTGGATCATGAATACAACCCTACACCTATCTATTTATAACCATAAATAGATAGAATCCTCTATTAATAGATAGAGTCCTATAAATAATAGAATCCTACAAATAGATAGAATTCCTTATAAATAGATAGGATTCTATAAATAGATAGAATCCTCCGTGGGGGCTAAGCCCCCCGCACCCCTGTCGCCCCGGGCCCATTAATCCATGGACCCAAAATATGTTTCCCCTGGCCCATTGTATCAGTATACCTAAATTTATTATCTTATTATAACAATGCTGCCATCATAAGTTGCATGAATTCAACATTAATAGTCCATATGAATAAAGTTAAAAAAAACAATCGAAATTGGAGGGACCTTTAATTTCTCATATGAAAGCAGGGTTGATCAGTTTTCCATGTTTGAGGCATTTATCTCCATTCAAAATAGCTATCCTTGGTAAAGCATATTTGCAAGACTGAAATGTGGCTTGAGGAATTCGTTGACCTTGGTTAACACTTCGCTTATCAATTCAGATTCAGTGACTATAAATACTGTATAGGGCCAAACCAAAGGATTGAATTCTTGCCTTCACCAATACATTAAATAATACTCAGATTGATAACATTCATATACAAATCCAAGAATAAGGATGGAATCCTTACTGTGATTTTAATGGCGTGACATATAGAAGGATCCACACGAGACAGAGTGTCGTTGGAGAATTCCATTGGTTTCAATCTAGCTTCTTTTTTTTTATTCGGACGAAATCCAATATATCCCCAAACAGAATTGTAGGAATTTTGGAGGGACCTTGTTGTCGTAATAACCTCTCGAGCTTCTAAGGCCTCAACACTAGCCGGTTTAGTGTTTTCCATGCCCATGTTATCACCAAAATTGCAACTATTGATGCTGCAACCAAGCTTATGTTGACATCCATGTTCAAACTATTGGATGCTATGTAAGTTTGCTAATGAACCAGTACAAATTAATGTACAAGCGTTTATCTGAAGGTGTGACCCGTGTGAGAAATTCATAAAATACAATAATAAAATATAAGCAAAATTAAAAACTAAAGAATGATAAACTTAACATACACAATAGAGATTAGCTACTTGTTACTTGCAGCAGTTACTTGCTACATTTCAGGTTTGTAATTACTTATTACAATAGAGATTAGCTGCAATACAACTTTACTAACCTTGTAACAAATTCAGAAATTTCATAACTTAAAAGGAGAGGGGCGTATAGGAGCAAATTGCAACATAAACCCTCAATTGACCACAAATTTTCTGTAGGCATTTCATCGAACATTTTGAGTGCAACACAACTTTACATACAATGAAATAGGTACCTCTTGAGGAATTCGGGATGGATGAGAGAAAAGCACGATGCCCGTTGCCTCGCTCAAGTGGTGGTCACTTCCTCCGTTACATTAGCCCTCAAGCGGCGGTCTCTCTTCCTTCGAGAATTCAAAGCTGAGATTGAGAAGGAAATCCATGAGAGGCAAAAAGAGTCATCGGTTTGTAAATAAACAAATCACAACGTCTTGTAACCTTAACTACTTCCTCCATTACATTGGCGCTCAAGCGGTGGTCTCTCTTCCTTCGAGAATTAAGAGCTGAGATTGAGAAGGGAATCCATGAGAGGCAATAAGAGTCGTCGGTTTGTAAAGAAAGAAATCACCACGTCTTGTAACCCTAACTAGTTAAATTGTTTATATATAATTTTTTTAAAGAAATCATATCTTTCAATTTTTCTAAAAAGAAATTATATCTTTTAACTTACATAATCTAACCGGATAAAATTTTGATTTATTTAAAGGTATAAATTTAAAATTTGTGATTTATTTCAAGAAAAAGCACAAACCCTAGATCTACACCCCAGCCGTTTCGGTAGTCTCCCTCTCGGTGTGGATTCGATTCGGTTCTTTAACCATTTCTGGCTTTGGCCACTTAATTTGATTGATGGTATTGCAAATATGTGGTGGATCTTTCCTATTTGGGGGAACAGTGGAACTAGGGCTTGATTTCGTCTTGAGACGGATAGAGTGTGGCAGGTGGGGGGTAGCTGGTTGGTAGGAGGCGTTCTGGAGTGGGTGCTCGAGGAAAGGCTCTCTGCCGTCGTACCTAGGAAGAACAGATCCCCTAGGGTTGGCTACAACCTTAGGGCTCCCCCCTCGATTTTGTCTAATACAAAATCGGTGCTTGGTGTTGTCGGCACGAATCATTGGCGGGTGATTTGTTTCATGGCTCAATTACTCATTGCCCTACTAAACTACTCTGAAGATTCAGGCTATTACTATTGTTTTCTTATCAATAGAATCCAAACTCCGGATTATCTAAAATCGAAAGGTACTTGCAGTATTTTTTATTCGACTAACAGTGTTCTCTTGTTCAGAGTGTGCAACATCTATTTAATCAAGAATATTGATCTATTGTTGCACTTCTATCTTGTCTTCATTTGGTATTCTAAAAATTGCATTCTCATTACTTTGATCTGGTACTCGTCTTCTGCTCTGAGCATGGCTTCTTCATCCTGGTCTTTTAAGAAGGCCGTATGTTCTATCCCGTCTGCTATGATTGGCAAGGAGGATATGAATGATGAAAAGGAAGCTAAGAATGAGACTGCTGGTAGAAGGTCCTCCCCGGCTGTACCCAGCTCTTTCAACAAGAATAATCTTGACATATCGAGCTATCTCTCCAAGCTATCCAAGGTAAGAACTGACTTCCAAACTTTGAAAGATTCTTGCTTGATGGGGCACATCTTCGGGGACCCTATTGACTTCCCTAAAATTAGAAACAAGCTTTTATCTGAATGGAAGAATATCAAAGGGGAAGTCAGTATGATCCCTAAAGGAAACTACTGGTTTGAAATCAAGTTTTCAAATCCTATTGACAAGAAAATGGTATGGGATCTCAGACCATACCATGTTCTTGGACAACTTTTGATACTGAAACCGTGGAAGCCAAATTTTAATACCTTGACAGAATCTGTCACTGAACTTGACCTCTAGGTCCGAATTCCACTGCTCCCTGAAGAGTTTGAGAACAAAGAAGCCATTAGAACAATCATTGAGGAAAATAAGATTGGTGAATTTATCAAACTGGACCCTTTTGCTATGACTGGCAAGTTTGGAAGCTATAATAGAATTTGTATCAACCTCGATGTTGATGAGGAAAAGATTATCAATGACTCTGTACCTATCCCGGATGAGTTTAACATTCTCCATGAATTTCCAATTTTGTTTGAGGACTTCTGAAAGGGGTGTGGTCACTGTTGTGATGAGAATCACTCCTTTGATCATTGTCCTTTGAGAGCTAATCAATCTAAGAAGGTGAATATTAACTTTAAGAGAAACTCAAGTAACAGGAAAGGAAAAGGGAAGCTGAATGTGGAGGACAATGATGGTAGTTGGATTTTCAAAGGAATAAAGGGAAAGGGTATTGATGAACCTCTAGTTGCCACAAGTGGGTTTAGGCCTTACTTGTCTGGCAAAGGAGGTGTTACCATTAACTTTAAATCGGGCCAATCACCAAACAGCTCAGTGAACAGCTTTAAGAATTCAAAAGAAGGATCCAAGGAGACTGAGAAGGAAAAATCTGAGACTGTGCAGCCAAGGGTGCCCTCCAATGAGACTCCTCCTCATCTGGTTGCTGGTATCCTTGGGCCTGAACAGACGAAGATTGATATCCCTAATGATGAGACCATTGTGGATTATGTGAACAATGTTGAGTCCTCTCCATTGACTCCAGTGCTCGAGAATGATGAGCAGGTCAATGCTGAACTGAATCTTGCACAATCTGCAGATCTTATGACCCCGAATGATAATGACACTCCCGAGTTCATTAGTGATGAGTCCTTGCTGAATTCATGGTTAATGATGACTTGGGAGTGGAAGAGGAAGAGGATGACTTCTTCTCTGAACACTCCTTTCAATCATTCAACACTGTTAACATGTTACTGAATAACATGGAGGTTAAGAACTATGAAATCACCAACTTTGACTCGAGCAAAAGGAAGTCCATGGAGCTAGACGATGATACTGCATCCTCGGTCCTGAAGGGTGCCAAGAAGTTGAAGAAGTAAAATGTTGAAATGAAGAACAAACTTTTGGATTATGGGCTAAGGTATTTGGTCTTGAACAAGTCGTTAAATATATTTAGAAATTATCTTTGTAATTCTGAACTGAAATTCATATCTAATCCTCTGTCTCCAATTGCACTACAGGTTCCTTCTTGTGTCTCAAGATTAGCAGGGCCATGTTTTCTATGCTCAGGAGTAATCTGGATTATGGCTTGTACTTGTGCTTGATTGCAGGAGTACAACTGAAATACAGATCTTCTCCCTGGCTCGGCTTTTTTGGAATTAATCAACCTAGGAATATTTGCTCTGTCTTGTTCTGTGATCCAGGAAATATGAAATGTAATGGTTGCATTTTAGTTTTAAGATGTAGGAATCTGCTTAGTGTAATGTCCTTCTCTTCGTGGTATTTTAATTTGGAACTGCTCTATGTACTAAGCTGGCTTGCTGTTATTGTAATTATGACTAGTGAAATCCTTGTTTGGTCTTTACAGCTTGGTCTGCTCAATTTGATTTGTGATTCTGTTAAAGATAAGAATAATAAGAAAATTAATATTATAACTTGGTTGAGTTTTTTCAATCTGTTTTGGACGGCTAACCTCAAGGAAAAGTATAACTCCAATTCTAGAACCCATGAACGAACTTTAATTCCATTAGTGTTTAAATAAAGTGTGCCTTTTGGAATTGTCGGGGTATTGGTAAAAAGAATTTCTGGACAGATCTTAAAATCACGACTCAAAACGAACATATCGATTTGATAATGTTGGCAGAAATTAAGTCAAATAAAGAACCTCTTGATTACTATTGGCGTAGTGCCGGGTTTGATAACTGCTTTTTTATCCCTTCGATCGGAAGGGCTGGCGGGCTTTGCCTCCTTTGGAAGGAGATTAAAATAAAGAATGAAAAGATTAAAATTATCCTAAATGGAGAAAGATATTTGGTTTTGGAGCATTGGAACAGGGAAAATAATTTCATCTGTAATATTATATTCATCTATGCCCCCCCCCCCCTCCCCATGGATAAGGGTAAGGATGAATTTTGAAAAGATATTACGAATATAGTTAAAAATCTCAATGATCCTTCTATGATTATTGGTGATTTTAATGATTTACTTGTACCGACCGATAAAGCTGGGGGTGCTTCCCCATGCTCAGCCAGATTCCATAGAATAAATAATGTAATACAAAATTGTAACATGATGGATTTAACGTCTAGAGGAAATGACTTTACTTGGAGAAAAAGAAAAGAAGGTGCGGATAATACCTTTGAAAAACTAGACAGGGCGATAGCTCACTTCAAAGTTGTTAACAAATATAACCAGATCCACACTTGGAATCATGCATTCACTACCTCGGATCACTGTATGATTTCATTAACATGTGCCTCTCTAAACAAAAATACATAAATAAACCTTTCAGATATGAATCAATGTGGAACGAAAGAAAAGATTGCGAAAATGTGATTAAACAAGCTTGGCGCTTGAATGTCCCAGGAACCCCTATGTTTAAGTTATGTAGAAAATTAAATCTAACTAAAGCAAAAATTAAAATTTGGAGCAAAAATTGCTTTGGAAATGTCAATAGGCAAGTCAAGATGATTGACACGGAAATTGAATCTCTTCAAAATAAAAACTATATGAACTATAACCAAGTGAGAAATGATAAAATGCTAAGATTAAATAAGAAGAGGGGATTGCCTCATTGAATATCAATATAGATATTGGAAACAAAGAGCTAAGACTATAGATTTTGAAAAAGGTGATAAGAATACGAAATACTTTCATAGGAAGGCAACTGGTAGAAGAAATAGAAAATTCATCACCTGCATTAAGTGTCGTGACGGTATCTGGGCTAGTAAGGATGAAGACATTAATAAAGAATTTGTTAATGAATACAAGAAGAGGTTCAAGGCCTAGGTAGGTAACCATCTGCTGCGTGAACAATTCCTCCAGGTAATTTCGGAAGAAGTTACTGGGGTGGATAATGATATGCTAATCAAACAATTTACAAACGATGATATTAAAAAGGCAGTGTTTGATATCGGTTGTGATAAATCTCCGGGTCCGGATGGTATGTCTGCTGGTTTCTTCCAGAAACACTGGAATGTGGTTGGGCGGGATGTGTGTAAGGCTGTCAAAAGCTTTTATCATTTTGGAAAATTATTAAAGTAAATGAATCACACGTTTATTACCCTCATTCCAAAAAATGACAACCCAGTTACTACTAGTGATTTTAGACCTATTAGCCTTTGCTCTACGATATATAAAATTATCGCCAAAATTCTTGCATCAAGATTAAAAACTATTTTACCTAAATTAATACATCCTTTTCAGAGTGCATTTGTACAAAAGAGAGCTATCCAAGATAATATTTTAATCGCTCATGAAATCTTCCATGGATTTAGAACGAAGAAAGGAAAGGAAGGTTTTATGGCTATCAAACTTGATATGGAAAAAGCATATGATAGAATCGAATGGGAGTTTTTGCAGGCCGTTCTTCTTAAATTTGGCTTTAACGAAAAATTCATTAACTGGATCATGGAATGCATTACTTCAGTTTCGTATTCCATCCTTATTAATGATATCCCTTCGGAGATTTTCGTTCCTTCGAGGTGATTAAGACAAGGCGATCCGATCTCTCCCTTGCTTTTCAATTTAGGTGTAGAGGTACTTGCAAGAAATTTGCAAAGAGAATGTATTAGAAATAAGAAATTAATAGGTTACCCTATTTCAAAAAAAGGCAGCATCATTCCTTTTTTGGCGTTCGCTGACGATATGATGGTCTTCTCTAAAGCATCGGTAAATGCGGGATCAAAAATTCTTGAAATCTTAAATGGTTACTGTAAACTCTCTGAACAAAAAATCAATCTTCAAAAATCTGCTTTCCATACCTCGAAAAATATAAGCAGTAGTACTAAAAACCTTATTGAAATGTGTCTAGGAATTAAGTATTCAACTTGCTTGGAAAAATATCTTGATTGTCCGATCATCAATAATAGAGTAAATAAAAGTGTTTTCTCAGATGTCATTTCCAAATCAAAACAACAACTAACCAAATGGAAAGCTTCATCTCTTTCTCAAGAAGGAAGAACCACACTCATAAAAGCCAATTTGAACGCTAAACCCAATTTTATCATGCAATGCTTTATGCTCCCTGCCAGTATTCACAAAGAACTGGACCAAATTAATCGGAACTTTTTCTGGAATAAAGGATCAGGCCACCATCCTCTCATTAGTTGGGACAAAATTTGCAGACCTAGAAAATTTGGAGGTACTGGGATTAGGAAAGCAGAAGATATGAATAAAATACTTCAAATGAAACTATTATGGAAAATCCTAAATGAACCAGACAATATTTGGGTCAAAATAGTAAATGAAAAATACCTCAAAGGATCTTTGTTATGGAATTATAAAGTTAAACAGAACACATCATGGCAATGAAAAAAACTTATGAACCTAAGAGATATTTTTGAAGAAGGGTTTAGATGGAATATCGGGGACGGTAGTTCTGTCAACTTTTGGAAAGATAGATGGCTTCTGAATGAACCATTGATTGAGCACGCCATTAGTAGTCACTCAACGAATCTGGATCTCAAAGTTAAAGATTTTATTAATGAGAATAAATGGGATGAGGGGAAGATTCGAGATGAAGTTGGCAATCTTTTACCGACGGATATTATTGAATCTATTACTTCCTATCAACTTCCTAAAACTTTCATCAGGGATAGACTCTACTGGGATCCGGATGAAAAAGGTAACTACACAACGAAAGCATATTTGAAAGCAATCTATGTAAAGAAAGGAATTGAAGAATGGAAGAACGAATGGATTTGGCACCTAAACGCTATACCAAAAGTCAAAAACTTTCTTTGGAAGATGTCTATTAATGGTCTCCCAACAAAAGAAAACCTTGAAAAACAAAAAGTCTCAGTTCCTATGCCATGTTGTCTATGCAATCATCCATATGAATCTACTGAACATTTATTCTTTAAATGTCACTTCTTGAATAATTCTCTTACTAACCAGGTTATTAAGGATGCTATTAGAAGGTGTAGTGAGAGGGGTAATAACATTGCTGAAATGATTTTCTGGCTTTGGTCCAACCTATATGAACCTGAATTTATCTACCTTGCCCATTTCTGGTGGAATTTATGGATAATGAGAAATAAAAAAAAATTTAATAAAAAAGAACCAGAAAATATAGAGATAAAAATCAAAAATCAGATCACGAAATGGAAAGTGGCTTGTTCAGAAGGAAATAGTAATTCAAATACGAAAAGAACCAATAAGAGAAAAACTAAAAATATCAGATGGGATAAACCCGAACCCGGGTTCCTTAAATTGAATTTTGATGGAGCAAAGAAACCATCCGGGGAATCCGCGTATGGATTTATTATCCGGGACCACAATGCTAGGAAGGTCTCTCTTGGATTTGGGCGATGTGGTAACATATCTGCCCTCCATGTCGAAGCATGTGCTCTAAGAGAAGGACTTGTAGTAGCATTCAACCTTGGCTTCAAGAACATTGAAGTTGAGGGTGATTGCCTTGTTCTTATTAACTCTGTCAATAAAGTTTGGAAACCGTCGTGGGACTTAGATCTTATTCTATCGGACATCTCATCGATTATGCTGGGCTTTTGTCAGGTCAGGGTAAGACACGTATTCAGAGAGATCAACGGGGTTGCGGACTTGCTGGCGGAGTGTGGCTTTGGTGGTCAGACGTTATCTAGTTCATCTCTGGTCCAGGTGGATGAACTCATCCGGAAGGATGCTGTAGGGTGGAGGAGCTCGAGAAGCTGATCCTTCTTAAATGCTTATCGTGTTTGTCTAAAAAAAAAAGATATAAGATTAAAATAGATATGTATCATTTTTTACTTTTTAAAAGCAATTATATCTTTTAACTTACATAATTTAACTAGGTAAAGTTTTAATTTATTTAAAGATATACATTAAAACTGGTAAAGTAATTTTTATATGAAGATATAAGATTAAAAATAGATATGAATCATTTTTTTAAAAAAAGGAATTATATCTTTTAACTTACATAATCTAACTAAATTAAACTTTTGATTTATTTAAAAATATAAAATTAAAAATTGGTAACATAATTTTTTTTTAAATATCTAAGTTTAAAAGTAGACATGTATCTTTGTGTTATCAAGACACTTCAAGGTTTGAAGAGTTGTTCATGGGAGGTCGAGACTCGAGATGATTATATCCGACTTCATACCAAATCTTCACTTCTTCATTTTTAATTATTACTTATGGGAATTTGTATTATTATTTATATATTTTACTATTTTTTGACAATTTGTTTTATGTATTGTTCTTGTACAAGATGTGTTGTTGTAAAGAATAAATCATGAGATTACTTTAAATATAACTTGTATTGTTAATTTTATAGGGTTTTAGATTGTTATCTTGTAGGTGGTTAGAAATTACAACAAAGTGATTGTTGCTTCATAGATAAAAATAATCAACAAATATTGTATAAGTGATAATTGTGGAAGAAGAACGATCATAACAATAATAATACCGTTTGACTATAAAGATACTTTGTATAGGGATAAATACAATATTTATTTTTGAGTAATACATATTGTAGAGTCTTTGCTTAACATATTTGTTTTGAAAATTTTTATTTAAATATAAATGAATGATAAAGTTTGATTATTAAAGGAAGTCATTTCTTAAATTTATTTAAAATTGAGACACATGCTAAAAGAAAGTAATAGCAATTTTTTAATTAGCCCTTAAAAAATACTCCCGGATAGCTTTTTTTTTATCGAGTTTTATACCTAAGTTTATAAAAATATTTAATAGAACTAAGCTTTAAACAAATCAAGATTCACATAGTATATAGTTTTAATTTTTTTTCTTTAATTAACCCTTGGAAAATAAAGTTTAGATGGGGGAGACACACAAGCTTAGACAAACTTGTCCACCCTTAGTCCTTTTATGAGACATACATTACTTGTCAAAGGAATCAATTGTCGTCGTTGGGCCGTCGCAAATACACATACCTTTTATGACGGGACCAATTACCTTCGTAGGATGTCGCAAAACCCGAACCTTTTGTGAGGGCACCAATTTCCGTTGTAGGCGGTCACAAAAACACAAACCTTTTGCGACGACACCAATTGCCGTCGTAGGGTCGTCGCAAAAACTCAAACCTTTTGCGACGACTCCATTTGCCGTCGTAGGGCCGTCGCAAAAACTCAAACCTTTTGTGATGGCACCAATTGCCGTCGTACGGCAGTCGCAAAAACCCAACCATTTTGCGACGACACCAATTGCCGTCGTAGGGCCGTCGAAAAAACCCAAACCTTTTGTGACGGCACCAACTGCCGTCGGCTGTCGCAAAACTCCAACCTTTTGCGACGACGTAAATTGCCGCCGTAGGCCGTCACAAAAGGTTGTTTTTGCGTCGGTAATTGCATACCGACGCCAAGTGTGGTCGCCAAAGTTTTGTGGATAATTGTGTGACAAATGAACAAATTTGGTGGAGAATTGAGTGATTTAGGGTGAATGGCGAAATTTTGGCGATTTGGAGGTTATGGAGAATTTGGGATGAAGAATGGGGAAGAAGAAGGAAAGTTAAGTTTTAATCTTTCTTTTCACTAAATCTCGGGTCAATCTTGGCCGAGTTCACTGCAAATTGGGGCCGAGGTTTTTGGCTTCACCCGTCAAAGCAAGTGATCTCGGTTTGTCTCATGGATCTCGGGCCGAGATGGGGCCGATATTTCTTTCTATTGTGTTTTTCTCGGTCGTCTTTGGGGATCTCGGCCGTGATGTCAACCGTGATTTCTCTCAGAGAAGAAAATCTCGTTGGCATGATGGGATCTCGACCGAAATTTAGGCAAATCGGGAACAAGATTGCTTATTTCGCCTCTTTCCGTCATTTTTCCATCTGTTCTTCGTTCCTCCATAGTATTTGGCTCGTCTCATCTTTATCTCGAGCAATATTTCATTTGTCTTCTTCTACCCTGACACCAAAACCCTACAAAGACACAAAACGTTCAAAAACAAAAACAAGGACAAAAAGACTCTTACCTCGGGTTGCCTCCTTGAAGCGCTTAGTTTAAGGTCTCTAACCAAACCTAACTCCGTATGTGCATCAACTTAAGAAGATAGGCGAAATCCGCTCCACCTGAATTTCCGGTGTGTACTTCGTTAGCCTATGACTGATTACCTTGAATGCTCCGGAATTCTCACCCCATACTTCAATTGCACCATGGGGGTAAATCTTCTTCACTGTGTAAGGTCCCGTCCATCTCGAATTCAATTTTCCTGGGAATAGCCGGAGCCTTGAGTTAGAGATAAGAACAAGATCACCTTCCTTGAAATCCTTTGGCACTATGTATTTGTCATGCCATTTCTTTGTAGATCTAGGAATTCTCATATGCATTTAGCCAGATCTCTTCCAACTCATTAATGTCCAACAACCGCTTCTCTCCGGCGTCCTTCATGCTATCGAATCAAGTCAACTTGGCGAGCGATTCAAATCTTTTGTCTCTCCTTATATTCCATTATGTGTCCCTCAATCTGATTGGTTCACGTGGCGAGACTTTTCTAATAAAAATGAGAAAATTTGGGTTTGGTTTAGATCATAAGCATGTTTGGTTCATTTATTCTCAAACCGACCAAGGTGATGTAATTCTAATTAGACTTTTCTAATAAAAATGAGACTTTTCTAATTAATTAAGGCCATGAGATTGAAATCAGAAGTAGCTGAATATTATAATTGAATACATATTTAAGAAAGCCTTAAGCTGTGAGAGCCCTTTTCTTTCGGACCGAGTTTTGGTCCTTAGCCGAGATTGGCTTTAGGGCCGAGATTGGTCTTTCCGCACCCGCGGGCAGGACCGCCGCTCCTACGGGTTTCCGCCCCTACGGCTCAAGGAACCGCCCCTGCGGTTTCCGGCGGCTGCAGCCGGTTTTGTTGACTCCCTTGACCCGTGCTTTACCTTTTCCTTACTTCTTCTTTTCCCTTGGCTGATCAAGGGTTCTTCTTCACTTCTCTTCCTCAGTTCCTACGTCCTTCTTGCTTCTTCATCCCTTCCTTTGATCTTGTTCTTGTTCTTGTTCTCCTTGGAGTTTTGCTTGAAAGTTGTGTTTTGTGGTTGATGATGATGCTACTGATGTGTATGTTGAGCTTGGAAGCCAGCTACTGTTGTGTGTGACCTCTCCCTGCAGCCTAGGATCTTCAGTAGTTGTGAGTTCTTGCTTCTTCTCCTTCTCTTCTTTTTTGATTCCATCTCTTTAGCTTAGGATTAGATGTTTGAGCATAGATTAATGTTGGAATGTGTATGTATATGATTGTGTGTGAAATTGGATGAGAGAAGACGTGATTTGATCACGTGAAGAGCCAAAGAGAAGCCGCGGGTTCAAGTTCTGCACAGAGGCCGCCCCCGCGCCTAGAAGCCGCCGCCCCTGCGGAAGCCGTGCTGCAGCGCCAGCGCCTTGCCTGCGTTCCGTGTCACCGTGCCTGTGGCTGATCCCTGCCGCGCCTGCGGGTTACCTGTTCCACTCCTGCGTCCCTTGATCACGCAGGTGCGTTTTGTCCCGAGACTACCTATAGTAAGGTAGCTCCTTTCCTTTCCTAGTATGAGGGAACTAGTACCATGCTAGGTATCGGATGATGATGAGTATGTTATAGATATGCCGATTAGGGATTTGAGGTTTACGAGTTGGATATGATCCCTATGGATCCCTTGGGTCTAGGTGTGACCCCTTTGTGTGATAGGAGTTTGATATATGTATGTATGCCTTGTATAGGCCGTTTGTCCTCCAGTTTGGAGTGGACCTGAGTGAGAGTTGATCGTAGCGATACGACTTCTGAGATTGAGGTAAGTCCATAGGACTTACTTAACTGTCATCCTTATATTGGATGTGTGCATGAGTGGTGTTTGTTATATGCTTTATAGCATGCGTTATGATGGTCACCGACCTATGTTATATTGACCGTCCATTGTAGTGGCTGTGACAACTTACCTTTCATCCCGTAGTGGAGTCTGGGAAGTTCTCTGTAAGCTAGTTAGTTGTGGTATACGGGAAGGACACCTACCACTCCATATGGTATACGGAAAAGTGCGCTGATACCACTCCAGCTAGCTATTGCACGCAGAGGCGAGGGTTATATATATTCCTCGTGTCACGTATATTTATATATACCGATTTATATACTCTTGAGTGTTTGGACTTATTAAAGATAATAAACCGGGTAAATGTGTGATATCAAGATGAAGTGTTAATATTATTGATATGTGATTGTGCTCTAGCATCTTCTTATATATGTGTATGGTTAGCTAACGGTTTTATACCGTGTTGTAGATCCTTTGCAGGTTAGGAGAGCTGCAGAGTGAGCTGGAGGGGTGATTTGCTGAGGGTTCCGTACACTGGGCTATATCGTGGGATTTTGGGTTATTATTATTGTACGGATTTCTGTTTGACTTTGTACTCAGCAGTACTCTGTATCATCCTTTTGATATGTATATATATATCAGTTTTATGTTTTGTTTTAATCTCTTGGTGCCTTGTTGTAAGATTCAGTGAACTTGTTGTCAAGCTAGGGTCAGGATCCATTGTGAGATCCTAACCCAGTAGCACCTCGAGTCCTACGGATTTGGGGTGTTAGAAAGTTGGTGTCAGAGCCCAGTTTGACAACAATGGCACTAGTAATCTGCAATAAAGTTTGAATAGATAAATAAACAGAACCCGAAAGGGGTCTGACTTTTCAAAAAATTTGGTTTTGAAATGAGTACAAATGTTTTGGGATACCGTGTAGGTGAGCCATCGCCCCTCTGAAGATCTCGACAGTATAAATATATATAGATATTCTGTTGTGATTGATTTGATATATATCTATACATATGGCATATATAAAGCCTTCTAAGTTAGGTTTACGTCTTCTGCAAATGGCTCAGATAGAGCCTTACCTGCAGCTAGACGAGGTAGAGGTAGACCCCCTCTAGGTAGAGGACGGGGTAGGACTCCTGCTGACGGTTCACATGCGGGAGAGATACATGAGGAGGTTGCTGAGAGCGTCGTTCCTGAGACTGGGAACGGTGCAGCTGAGAGACGGGGGGCACAGAAAAGCCCAGTCTGGTGAGTCTGATCGTGGCTCCATGGGAAGATCAGAGTTCCGAGCTTATATCCGACGAGTAGAGGAGGCTGCCAGAGCCGGTAGACGTGCCCCAGATTTACAGGCACATGAGGGACCATCTGAGAGGTCCCACACCGTTACTCAGGTACCAGCTGTACACGTACCTGCTGCTGAGATTGCTAGAGCACCAGAGGAGCATAGAGGGCCTAGACCAGACACTTGGTTGAAGGCTTTTCATCAGATGGGTGTACCTCCTTTCACTGGGAAGGTGGGGTTAGAGGTTAAGCTTTAGATAGGGAATGTAGACTCAGCTCTAGAGTCTATTCGATGTCCAACTGACAGACAGATCGAGCTGGTTCAGACTTTATTCCGGGACTTGGCACAACACTGGTGGAGATCAGTACGGGGTCAGGTTACCAGTTATGAGCATATGCGGACAATGATTAGAGAGCGTTTATGCCCTGCCTCATTGAGGAGGGAGAAACTGCGAGATTTTGTTGAGGCTGGGTTTGAGGATGTACCAGTCTCTGAGGCCATCAGGAGGTTTCAGGAGAAGCTGGCATTACTGGGACCAACTGCACCTTCTGTAGATCAACACGTCTATCTCTTTTCCCGACGATTGAGGGATACTACCCGGACCTATATGGCGGGTTTCCACTGTGAGTCTCTCATGGATTATCAGGACAAAGCTTCCGACTATGAGAGGGAGCGAGCTGGACAAATGAGAGCTTCTTAGACCGGAGGGCCTGAGAAGAGGCAGCGTACAGGGCAAACTAGTGGTACTGGTGGTTCCTCTAGTAAGAGACGCCAGAGTCAGCCCCCATATGCACCGGTTGCAGAGAAGGGACGTCAGTGTTTTAACTGTGGTGATCCGGGGCATATGAGGCCCGAGTGCACGAGGCCATTAGTGACTTGCTACACCTGTGGTAGGCAAGGTCACAGAGCTGTTTATTGCCGCCAGGGCGGAGCTTCATCTCAGCAGGTTCTTCCCCTGCCAGTGCAGCGGGAGGTGGGCAGAGGCCACTTCAGCAGTAGCAGATTCAGGGACAACAGAGGGTCCTAGATCGCCCTACGACTCAAGGATCTGCTCTTGGGCCGAGTAGAGGCAAAGGTCGTGGTGGGGGCGCCACTGATACCAGAGGCCCACAAGGTCGTGTTTTTTAGTTGAGGAGTGCAGAGGAGCCAGCTGCACCTGTTGCTACATGTACCATTCTGATTCATGGTTTACCTGTTAGAGTTTTATTTGATACGGGTGCTACGCACTCTTTTATTTCCGATGCCTATGTAGAGCGTCTTCGTTTAGATAAAGTTGAGGGGATGCCCTTTATTTAAGGGTTACCCGATGGTGGTAGGGTCAGAGGTACCCGTGAGATTCACGGTTGTCCCATTTCTGTAGGGACCCGTGTGTTACTAGTTGACTTCTTTGTCATGCCATTAGAACATGAAGAAGTCATTTTAGGTATGGACTGGATGGATAGACACTCTACAGTCCTAGATGTAGGTCGGAGGACTGTTACCCTCTCTACCGAGTTAGGCCAGATAGAGGTTTTCCGAGGTTGGGACCTTGGAAAGACATGCACAATTATCAGCGCTATACGGGCAGCTAGATTGATTGCACAGGGTTGCAAGGCCTTTTGGTGTTATGCCATGAAGGAGGGGGAGAGTCCAGCATTAGAGGATATCCTAGTGG
>CM008282.1:23867825-23972008 GCA_002319775.1 Fagopyrum tataricum
TAGACTCGACAAACGAGGCATGGAATTTCCAATGTTACTTGGAAGAGGCCCAAAGATGCCGGTATTAGACAAATTCAACTCAGAGATCATCTCTTGACTAAGAATCCACTTAGGAAATGGACTATTTATTTTGCAAGGTAGCAAATTCAATCTCCAAAGTTGAAATGGAGGCGACCAATCAAAGGGAAAATTAAGGATTAGAGAATTCAAACTTAGATCAAGGTATCTTAAGCTAGATAGGTTAGTGAAACTTACTTGATTCACAGCACTCAAATTATTATTTGCCAATCCTAAGCTAATCAAAGATGGAAATCGCCACAAGGACGTTGGGATGGTTTCTAAATTATTGTTTGATAGATCTAAGTCTTCTAAGAATGAGAAGTTTCCGGTCAACGAAAATATAACTTTCAAATGATTATAAAACAAGTGTAGGTTAATTAAAGATGATAATCTCCCCGAAGAGGAAGGGAGATTTTTTAAATTATTGTGAGATAGATTTATGTATTCCAAGGATGATAAGTTTTTAGTTAATGACAACATAACTATCAAATGATTATAAGATAAGTTTATTGTAGTTAAAGATGATAACCTCTCGAAAGATGTAGATAAATTTTCTAAATTATTGTGTGATAGATCTAAAGAGTCCAACGATGACAAATTCCCCCACGTTGAAGGGACATTTTCTAAGGTAATGTTGGATAGACATAATATTTGTAGGGATGATAAGTTTTCAATTAATGGCAACCCAACCTTCAAAGGATTATATGACAAGTTTAGATCAATCAAAGATGATAATCCCCCTAAGAATGGAGGGATAATTTCAAAATTAGTTAGTGATAGATCCAACTTTTCAAGGGATGAAAAGGTTTCAATGATTGGCAAATAACCACTAAAGTTATTCTGATCTAGAAGCAAAAAGTCCAAATCATACATGCTACACCTAGAAAAGTTAAAATGTAAGTTTGACACCTTTTCTTGAAGTTGGTTATGTGACAAATCCAAATGCTTTAAGCTACAAAGATGGCTCATGGTGTTCATGATTCCTCCATCCACACGCTGAAAATAGTTGGAACTTAGTGAAAGAAACTCGAGGTTTGTTTTGTTCGCCAACCAATGTGGAATTGAAGAGGTAAAATAATTACTGTAGAGGTTGAGAAATAATATTAAGCTCAAATTTTGAATGAAAGATGGAAATGATCCATTGAAAGAGTTCCACTCAAGATTTAGATCTGTGAGATGTACATGATTTTTCAACCACGATGGAAGTGGAGAATTGAACCCATTCCCTGAAAGATCAAGAAAGCTAAGAGAGCTCATGTTTTGTATGAAATGGGGAATTGGTCCACTGAATTGGTTATCACTTAGATCTAGCTGTTGAACGGTTCTAGAAGAGACACGTGAATTTTGTATGACTAGATGAGAATTTCTAATTCACAAGCACACAAGTTCAACACCAACAAAGATGGCAGATTGTTAAGTATCTCAAGACTATCAAGTGTTTTGACTCAAGTCCACCCCACTCAAATCAAGGTATTGTAAATTCTCAAGCTTGGATGCCCAGTCTAGACTGTTTATCATTTCTAGTTCACAAAGTGATGAAAATTGAAGATCGAGAACAACCAGGTTTTTAAGATTTCCAAGGCTACGAGGGAACTTTCCACCAAAACAAGTATAAGAGAGTTTTAGATGTTGGAGTTGTTTCATTGATTCAAAAAACTCAGGAATGCTAGAACGATTAAAAGAAACACCGCAAAAGTCTAAGTATGTCAAATACTTCAACTCAAGCTTAATGACGGTGTTTGTAACATTGTCACACCCAACTCCTTTTCAACTGCAACAATCATCCCCAACCCATGAACTAGACCATTGAATTTGTCAACGCGGAAGCTATGCTTAAATTTAAGCAAAGCGTTTCTCTCGGCTTCCTTACAAGTAGAGTTGACTCTCATGCAAACTATGAGCATAAAAAAGGCGATTACAAATCGATTCATACCTAAAGAAAGGGTTCTTTGAATTTTTTTCTTTAAAACTAAAGAGGGAATTGTACAAGGATAGGTGAGGGATGAATTCTTTCTGTGATTGAGTATAGTATTATATAGGTGAAATCAAGATGCTTTGAATAGTCCAAACAAAAAAAATATTTGAAGACTTTGAAATCAATACCTTGCATCATTTTCTTCTTCGACCAATTTGATAAAAGTAGATTTATAACGCTTTATAATGTGATATTATCTCTCAATTGATCTACAATTATCAATGTAGTTTATACGAAACCACTCTTAATTAAAATTTAATCAAACGTAAATTTAAAACTACAAAAAAAAACATCCTTAAATAGTTAAATGTGATATGTTAACACCAAAAAGAGTAATTTTTAAATATTGAGAATCAAAATTTGGGTATTGAATTCTAGGTATTAGGTTTGATGTATTAGGTTTTAGATATTGGATTCGGATGTAGAATTTCAAGCATAAGAATTTTAACAGATTTGTTATTTATTAACGCAAATATTACAAAGAAGAATTATGTATTCATAAGATCTCAAGGTCTAAGAGACACAATCAAAGAACTCTAAGGCATGCTCCAATCATAGTAGAGATCGATATGTATTCAAAAGGTAATATAAAAAGAAGAAAAATATGAAGGAAGCGCGATAACAACATGTTTGTAAGGTAAGAGAAATATAAAACTATAACTCTGTAAGTAGTAAATATCCACACTTTCGTATTTACTTCTCTACTTAAATTTTATTTGTAGTCCATGTGAATCAAGTTAATAATAATAATAAATTCTTTATAAAAAGAAAAATATCAAGTTAATAATCACAACCTTTTTAGATGTTCTTTCGTTGAAAGTGGCGAGGGTGTGAGTTGTTTTTGGATAAGAGTTTTGATTACTCTATTTATGAAACATAGCAATCACTCGTCAAACAACTTGCTAGAAAATAACAATTTACGAATTCACAATCAAAGCATTGTAATATTCATCTTGTTGTTTTCTTATGTAGGTGACTTGGAGGTCAATGAGTCCAAGCTAGCTAGTCTTTCACAAAAGGTTTGTTTTGATTATTCAACTCTTAAAACTTAGCAATCACAAGACAAACTTTTTTTTTTTTTTTGATAATACACGGTAAGCAGTTAGGAAGAATCATCTCCTCGAGACTCTTCGTCCTAGGACATCCTTACGAATGAGCTTCTCAACTCTCGGAACAGACGAGTTAGGCGCCAAACGGTCATCATGACCCAACTCGGCTAGCAAATCAGCCACACCATTGACCTCTTTGAAGACATGTCTGATTTTGACCTGAGAAAAACAAGCTAAAATATTAGACACATCCGACAAAAAGAGATCGAGATCCCAAGACGGTTTCCAAATTCGTTTTACCGAATTAATAATCGCTAGGCAATCGCCTTCGATTTGAATATTTTCGATCCCCAAATCATAAGTGTAACACCCCAAATCCGCGGGACTCGGGGTGCTACGGGCGAGACCTCACAATGGGTCCCGACCCTTAGCTTGACAACAAGTTCACCGGACCTTTCAACAAGGCACAAATAAAGGCGAAAACTCAAACGTTTTTAATGTATGCGGAAACCGAAAAGTAAGAAAGTACAACTTGGAAACTCAGCCGAGTCCTCAAAACATACACTCCAATACGAAAACTTAAACCGTACACATAAACAAAAAGGTAACCCAAAAACCTCCCCGTCCTATAATGTACGGAGACCCCGGCTGTCCACTCCTCCGCCTCACTCGGCGGCATCCCTAACCTGCAAGTCATCTACACAAACGGTTTAAAACCGTTAGCTAATATTCTAGGCATTAGAAAAGCGGTGAAGGCATAACACATACATATCACACATTATAAAACACGCAAGTCCCGTTTATTATCTTTTTATTACTTAGTCATATCCCGTTCTAATTCAACTTCTGTTGTGTCACGAGACCCCAATGGTCTCGCCTCGGTCCCCACTTACCGGCAAGGAAAGGCACGGATGCACCCGCCCGTATACCCGCCAGGCTAGTCTCCAAGATCCTCCTAGCCCCAGTCAAGGCTAAGCAGTGATGTCACCGCCCGTTATCATACACTTGGGCCAAAATATATATATATAATGTCGGTGGTACTAATTACCGGTTTAATAGTTATAACAAAACATAAACACACCACCAAACACACATCCATGCTAATACGTATAATACGAGCTAAGTAAGTCCGGAGACTTACCTGAACTGATCGACTGTCGGCCATTACCCGCTACCGTCTAGACGATCGGCCATTACCCGTTATCGTCTATATGCGCATACAATATCAAATACCTGATCAAACGGGGAACATACCCATCAATACATACTCACTCTCAAGAAGTCTTAGACTTCACTCTAGTGATCTACGCAAGATCACCTAACCCTCATACTAGGAAACGCATCCTAGGTCCCAAGTACTCATCACACTCTCAACACATGCAACAACCCACAACAGTCCATAATTCCACAAGATATTAATCCTCAACCAAAGAGGTACAAGCTAGCCTAGAAGATCCATCATGCTCACATGCTTATATCCATCACTTACATCGAGCCTTAAGGGCTCCTAGGTTCACAACCACTAAGTGGCATTTCAAGCTACTCTAGATCCATCCTAGGCATGCTACTAACAAGATCCAACATCAATACTAAGGAAGGAACGAAGAGGAAAGGAGAGGAGGGACCTACTATTGCCGAAACCGCAGCCGCGGAGTCAAGCCGGCGCCCCCTGCGGACACAGGAGCCGCCCCCGCGGAACAAGGATCCGCACCCGCGGAGTACTGCGTCGCCTGCCAGGAGCCGCACCCGCGGTTTTGCCGAGCCGCGCCCGCGCCGGAGCCCAGCCGCACCCGCGGCCGTCCGCCGCCGCACCCGCGACCTTGTGTTGCCGTGAGTCTGCCACCGCCCCCGCGGCCATGCCGAGCCGCACCCGCGGCAGTGTTGTGTCGTGAGTCTTCCGCTGCCCCCGCGACCATGCGGAGCCGCACACGCGGCGGTGCTGTGCCGCTCCCGCGGCCGTGCTGAGCCGCCCCTGCGGCCGTCCGCGCCCGCGGCCGTGATGATCCGCCCCCGCGGTTACACTGTAGAAGCTCGTCTTCTTCGTCTCGATCGTGGATCCTTGGCTCCCAAGTATTTCTTCTCTTGCTGGATCTTCGCCAAACACCCACCACTAGTCTTAGGCACCTCTCCTCGACCTAATCGAGCTAAGAACGCAGCCATGCAAGGAGTTGAGTAAACCTCTCAAAAGCTTCATCCATGGCTATGGATGAAGGAGGGAAGAAGAAAGGAAGAAAGACAGCAAAGAAGAGAGGGGAAGGAGTGGAAAGAGCTTACCAAAAGCCTAGGATCTCCTTCTGCAGTCCGCAGCTTGGATCTTCAGCAACCATGGAGAAGAGAAGGGAAAAAAAGAGGAAAAGAGAGGAGAGGAGATGAGTGAAAGAGTGAAGTAACGTGAGGAAAGAGCTAAGGTAGGAGAGAGAGAGAGTCAAAGGCTGAAAAGGAGGTGTGGGGTCCAAGGGGTCAGCTGACCTCTTGTCCCTCACACGGACCGAGGGGTCGGAAATGACCCCTTGTCATTTTTAACCCGGAACGAAGGGTCGGAACGCGGAAAAAGAGTAAAAACGACGTGTCCGCTCGGGATTTTCTTAGGAATAAATCCCGGCTCTCGGCATCTCGGGATTACGGGATAAATATAAGGTGCTCCAAGTCCGGAATTAAATTAATAAAAATTCCGGGCGTTACAACTAACCCCCCTAAAAACAAGTTTCGTCCCGAAACCTGCTAAACCCAACACTCTCCAACCAACCCGTCTCGTAACCCCGTGGAACTCATCAGCGTACACTATAGGCTCTAATCCAAGTCTACGAATCGCGTTGCATCAAGACCTCGCAAGGTACAAATATCTCAAACCAAATCACATAATCACACAGAACAAACAAGGAAGATCTCGGGGCTAACCCGCCGGTCTTATCAATGTCGCTAAATCTGCGTAAAACTCAAGATAGTTCCTCCAGATACTATCCTTCGTCTCCTATGTAGCCTCGTCGGCTCCTCGTCTCGACCACTGCACTCTCAGCATCGGTATCTCCTCCGATCGAAGGCGCCTCGTACTCCGCTCTAAAACTGCTATAGGATGCTCTACAAATGTATGGTTCGGCTCGACCATTAGGTCCTCGTGACTGATGATGTGTCTCGGGTCGTGTATGTACTCTCTCAGCTGAGAGACATGAACACCGGGTGTATACCTTCTAACCGAGGTGGCAATGCTTACCGGTATGCCACCTCACCGACTTTTTCCAAGATCTTGAATGGACCGACATATCGGGGCTTAACTTCCCCTTAATGTCGAATCGCCTGACGCCCCGCATCGGTGATACCTTGAACCACACCTGAGCTCCTACCCTGAACTCGAGAGGTCTACACCTCTTGTCCACATACGACCTTTGACGGCTCTGCGCGGTCAACATCCTCTCTCGGACCAAAGCAACTCTAGCCACGTCGTCTTGTACCTGATCTGGAGCTACAACGCTAAAACTCCCCCGCTCATCCCAACATAAGGGAGTACAGCATCTCCGTCCATACAATGCCTCATAAGCTTTCCATGCCCATCGACGCGTGCCAAAACCTTGAGGTAAAACGCCTGTCCCTGTCCGAGATGATGGTCTTCGGTATTCCATGTAATCTCACAATCTAACAATTGTGGATATGTCCTCCCACTTCCACCGTGGCATGGGCGGTGGGTGAAGTTCTCCTCCGTCTTTGGTGCTCGATCTTGACCTGCTGGCAGGTCGCGCATTGGGCCACATATCTAGCTACATCGGACTTGAGCCCGCCCCACCAATAAAATCTTCTAAGATCCAGTACATCTTACTCGTGCTTGGGTGCACCGAGTAAGGTGCGGAACGTGCCCCATGCAAAATCCGCTCTCTCAACTCCTGGTCTGATGGTACACAAGTACGTCTCTAGCGTCTCAATCGCCCGCTTGCTCCCCTGACAAACTGCGGCGCCTCTCCTCGGGACATCTTGTCCCGGATCCTCATCAAAATGGGACATCTCTCCTGCTTCTTCCGGATCTCTCCGGATAGGTCAGGTAGTACCTCCAATTCGGACAAACAATTGTCCGTACCCGGGAACCGGATATCCAACTCCAAACCCTCCAAATCCCTCTGCAGCTGAGGCTGAACCGTAAGCCGAACTATCACCTCCTCCCGAGGTGTCCTCCTACTCAAGGCACCGGTGACTACGTTCGCCTTCCCGGGATGGTATAAAATCTCCAAGTCAAAGTCCTTAATCAACTCCAATCATCTCCTCTGGCGGTTATTCAACTCCCGCTGAGTGAATATATACTTTAGACTCTTATGGTTTGTGAAAATCTGGCATGTAGCCCCGTACAAGTCATGTCGCCAGATCTCCCGGGCATGAAACACTGCCTCTAGCTCAAGATCGTGGGTAGGGTAATTCTCCTCGTACGGCTTCAGATGCCGAAAAGCGTACGCAATAATCCTACCCCTCTGCATCAAACGCACTCCAATTCTAGCTTGGAGGCGTCGCTATAAACTACAGAAACCTCCACGCCCTCAGGCTGGCTAAAACAGGAGCGGAGGTTAACCACCTCTTCAGCTCCTCGAAGCTGTGCTGACAAGGCTCAGACCAAACGAACATGGTAGACTTCCTTCTCGGAGACTCAACTTCCTTCTCGGGTCTTTCGCACTACAACACTTCCATTATGTTTCCTCTTTGCTTGTCTCTAACAAAGAAGATCGAACTCCCAATTTACACCGTCGGCTTGGTTCTTGTCCAACCAACCTTTGATGTTACGTTTCCTCCATTCTTGTTGCAAGTTCTAAGTAATGAAGGAAATACTTTGCTTCACACTACCTCTACTAACGAGACATGTATGCTATAACTTTTGCATCACCTCTCCATACTCAATCAAGACCATGTCTTGAAGAATCGCTTGTACACTTCAAACCGATCGTACCTCGAGGCAATTTCAAAGCAGTTGCACCAATGAATATCCTCTACTCCCGATGACTCCATTGTCCATTTTTGTCCCACTCAATACTTCATCGTCATCCGGAGTAGGTTAGCCTTAGATGGTGTTACTTGGAGAATCTTCCCACAATCCGGTAATGATCAGCCCATCCAAGAAACTTGCAACTTCTTTCACATCCTTCGGGGTTGTCATCCCGAGACAACTGGTCATACAACTTCTCTCTTCTTCGAGAGTAGACCAGAATGTCCTATTCGAGCATTAGTAAGCCCATATGGAATCACTACAACTCGTAGTAACCATGGTGTGTCCAGTATGCGATGTTTGCACTACCCCAATCTCGACTTCCCAATTTGTGACAATCAACCTTAACCCGATTTTAGAAGAGACCACCGACCCTTGCAACCTGTCGAGTAGATCATCTACACGTGGTGAGAGGGTACTTGTTCTTCATTGTAATCTTGTTCGGCTCATTGTAGTCGATGTACAAATGGAGATAATCGTCTCTCTCCCCGCAAACTGGTGTTCTCCATAACAACTTCAAAACAAGAGTTTAAGATATAATCTAAGCTCTTGTTACCGTTCCTTTAGGATTCCACAGCCTAGTTACTCTCCCCCACACTCATCCATAGACCACCTACACATGCGCGTTCTCGGTTGTCACCAATTAGTTGGTAAATGACCTTCTCCTATGTCAAAGACTTACCATTCTTCTATGCTTCCATGTTACCACTCTCATGAAGGCTACCCTCTCGGGGTACCTTAAACTCCGTTAGCTCATTCTTCATTCCACGCTTCCTTTTCCTTATGCGAGATAAATATGCCCTTCTCGGCGTTGTTGAGTCACATGACTCGCCTTCATAGGCTTAACCGCGCTTCATGATATCTTGTAAGTGCGTCTTCTCAAAAATCTCTAACGTTAGTTAGCATCCACGTGTTGCTCTCATCTTCTTAGGATCATCACTTATACATACTCCATCCTTTTTGGCGTTTCTTCGCCTTATCGTCATAACGGAAATCGGTCAACTCCGCGTAACTCCCCACCTTGCCATTTTTCTCATAACTCTCGTAATGATGACTCTTCACCTAATGGTACCTCGTAAGCTTAACTTACGGTATCTTACCACTTTCACACTAGTTCGATCACGTTTCTCATCTTGACTCCAAAGCTAAGGAGCGTCTAAGGAAAGCTTCACTTCTCGTGATGGAACACCAGCTCTAACCTTGTTAGAATGCTCCCCATCTCCTCCTCGATTCGCATCTTTAGTTGTCTACGCATCTTCTTGAAGAACTTAAGTTTGCTATCTCCATTGTTCTTGTCGTACGTAGTCCTCAAACACGGTAACTCCAATGGACGCTCCCCTGGTCCTGGCAGATGGAGAACCTTGCGCCCCGGACCTCACAACGGTCCTATCCCTAGCCTCGGGAACAATGCTCTCTGCGACGTCCTCTACGGGAACCTCAACTGCTGGTGGATCCACAACTGGCGGTCTGAAATGGGGATATGTCCCCGACCTCTCGCGCCTGGAGGTCTTCCTACTCGTCCCCGTCTCGGGACGGTAGGAGAAAGAGGGGGTCTACCCCTAACGGGTCCTACGTAAGCGGTAGCTCTCGTACTTGCCATCTAATAGTGTATGACGTTTCCTTAGGTATAATAGCGTAGGTACTACTTATGATCTTGGTATGATAAAACTAAAGAAACGCAAGGTAAGCAATCACACAATACCCATCCAAGGCATACAAGCCCAAACATCCTAAGGTCGCATACATAGCTAGGTACATTACAATATCCACAAACATCCTAAGGTCATACATATATATATATAACTATATATACCTTCTTCTAATCCAGAGATCTATGTCGCCGAGGTTTGCGGAAGGAGTGGTGGTCCCGTACATTCTAACCCGAACCTGACTCATGCATATGATTTTGAAAACGAAAAGTCAGAACCCGTGGGGTTCTGTTTTATACCTCATTCGGCCTTTAAAAAGATTGTGAGTGCCATTGTTGTCAACCTAGGCCTCTGATACCACTTATGTAACACCCCAAATCCGCGGGACTCGGGGTGCTACGGGCGAGACCTCACAATGGGTCCCGACCCTTAGATTGACAACAAGTTCACCGGACCTTTCAACAAGGCACAAATAAAGGCGAAAACTCAAACGTTTTTAATGTATGCGGAAACCGAAAAGAAAGAAAGTACAACTTGGAAACTCAGCCGAGTCCTCAAAACATACACTCCAATACGAAAACTTAAACCGTACACATAAACAAAAAGGTAACCCAAAAACCTCCCCGTCCTATAATGGCACGGATGCACCCGCCCGTATACACGCCGGGCTAGTCGCCAAGATCCTCCTAGCCCCAGTCAAGGCTAGGCAGTGATGTCACCGCCCGTTATCATACACTTGGGCCAAAATATATATATAATGTCGGTGGTCCTAATTACCGGTTTAATAGTTATAACAAAACATAAACACACACCACCAAACACACATCCATGCTAATACGTATAATACGAGCTAAGTAAGTCCGGAGACTTACCTGAACTGATCGACGGTCGGCCATTACCCGCTACCGTCTAGACGATCGGCCATTACCCGTTATCGTCTATATGCGCATACAATATCAAATACCTGATCAAACGGGGAACATACCCATCAATATATACTCACTCTCAAGAAGTCTTAGACTTCACTCTAGTGATCTACGCACGATCACCTAACCCTCAAACTAGGAAATCCTAGGTCCCAAGTACTCATCACACTCTCAACACATGCAACAGCCCACAACAGTCCATAATTCCACAAGATATTAATCCTCAACCAAAGAGGTACAAGCTAGCCTAGAAGATCCATCATGCTCACATGCTCATATCCATCACTTACATCGAGCCTTAAGGGCTCCTAGGTTCACAACCACTAAGTGGCATTTCAAGCTACTCTAGATCCATCCTAGGCATGCTACTAACAAGATCCAACATCAATACTAAGGAAGGAACGAAGAGGAAAGGAGCAGCCGCGGAGTCAAGCCGGCGCCCTCTGCGGACACAGGAGCCGCCCCCGCGGAACAAGGAGCCGCACCCGCGGAGGACTGCGTCGCCTGCCAGGAGCCGCCCTCGCGGTTTTGCCGAGCCGCGCCCGCGCCGGAGCCCAGCCGCACCCGCGGCCGTCCGCCGCCGCACCCGCGTCCTTGTGCTTCCGTGAGTCTGCCGCCGCCCTGCGGCCATGCAGAGCTGCACCCGCGGCGGTGCTGTGCCGCTCCCGCGGCCGTGCTGAGCCGCCCCTGCGGCCGTGCTGAGCCGCCCCTGCGGCCGTCCGCGCCCGCGGCCGTGATGATCCGCCCCGCAGTTACGCTGCAGAAGCTCGTCTTCTTCGTCTCGATCGTGGATCCTTGGCTCCCAAGTGCTTCTTCTTTTGTTGGATCTTCTCCAAACACCCACCACTAGTCTTAGGCACCTCTCCTCGACCTAATCGAGCTAAGAACGCAGCCATGCAAGGAGTTGAGTAAACACCTCTCAAAAGCTTCATCCATGGCTATGGATGAAGGAGGGAAGAAGAAAGGAAGAAAGACAGCAAAGAAGAGAGGGGAAGGAGGGGAAAGAGCTTCCCAAAATCCTGGGATCTCCTTCTGCAGTCCACAGCTTGGATCTTCAGCAACCATGGAGAAGAGAAGAAAAAAAGAGAGGAAAAGAGAGGAGAGGAGATGAGTGAAAGAGTGAAGTAACGTGAGGAAAGAGCTAAGGTAGGAGAGAGAGAGTCAAAGGCTGAAAAGGAGGTGTGGGGACCAAGGGGTCAGCTTACCTCTTGTCCCTCACACGGACCGAGGGGTCGGAAATGACCCCTTGTCATTTTTAACCCGGAACGAAGGGTCGGAACGCGGAAAAAGAGGAAAAACGACGTGTCCGCTCGGGATTTTCTTAGGAATAAATCCCGGCTCTCGGCATCTCGGGATTACGGGATAACTATAAGGTGCTTCAAGTCCGGAATTAAATTAATAAAAATTCCGGGCGTTACAATAAGCCTTAACTAGTCCTTCCCTAAGCGCACATGTTTCGGCATGTAGGGCCGATATGTTGCCACACCGCCCAAAGCCTAGAGAGACCGTCAAAGCATTGTGATTACGAAGGATAAAACCATAAGCAGAATTCCCGGATTCGTCTTTCGAACCATCAAAGTTGAGTTTAATATATTCTTTTTCAGGTCTGGTCCAGCAGATGTTTTTCGTTTTTCTTCTTTGATTATTAGCCTTATCATTCAGCTCCTTAGGTTTTTTATTAACTAGTTGCCATTCTTTGATCTGATTTCGAACCATCAGATCAATGTTCTGGGGTTCTTTCTTACTAAAAATTTTGGGTTCTATTAGTCCAGATATTCCACCATATCATAATTAAGAAGATAAGATCATTCACCGTGAGGACTCTTCTTAACCAATTGATTTTTTCAATGATCTTAACATTCAAAACACTAGTCTCAGAAACCGCACCCTTAATTCTGCGGCAAGCAGTAGACTCCAAGAGGAATTGACACTCGAAGAAAAGATGTTCAGCAGATTCGACAAGGTGGTTACAAAAGCAGCAAGCCAAGAACCTTTTGTTTATCTAGATTTTCCTTTGTTGGGAGACCATTGATAGAAAGCTTACATAGGAAGTTCTTGACTTTGGGGAGTAGATCCAGGTTCCAAATCCAGTCGTTCTCATTAGTCGGGAGGTTTGTGCTTTCGTAAATAAAATTAAAAGCTGACTTCGTCGTGAAATTGCCGCATTCCGAAGGAGCCCAATATAGTAGATCCTAAATAAAGGATTTGGGTAGTTGGTATCATTTGATTGATTCTAAGATTCTAGGTGGTAACTGACTACCTAATTCTTCCTCAATTTTCCTATGGTTCCAACTATTTTCATTTATGAATTGTTTGACGACGTCATCGTTAGGGGTAAAATTAGGGTTAATGCACAAAGCGCTGAGCGGTTTACTTTCAAGCCAACAATCCTTCCAAAACTTCACAGTATCACCATCGCCAACCCGCCATCTGAAACCACGATAGAATTCGGCTCTAAGGTTGATAAGTTTCTTCCACTGCCAAGAAGTGTTTTGATTTGCCTTATAATTCCAAAGGATAGAACCTTTCAGGCATTTTTCCTCTACTATTTTGACCCAGATATTATTCGGTTCATTTAGAATTTTCCAGAGTAATTTCATCTGGAGTGCTTTGTTCATATCCTCAGTCTTCCTAATTCCAACACCCTCAAATTTCCTTGGTCTGCAAATTCTATCCGAGCTGATGAGTGGGTGGAAATTTGTTCCTTTGTTCCAGAAAAAGTTCCCATTAATTTTATCTAATTCTTTATGAATACTGGCTGGCAACATAAAGCTTTGCATTATGACATTTGGTTTAGCACTCAGATTGGCTTTGATTAGGGTTGTTCTACCTTCTTGAGAAAGAGAGGAAGCCTTCCACTTCGTGAGTAGTAGTTTGGATTTCGTAATCACGTCTTCAAAGACGCTTTTATTTACTCTCTCATTGATAATCGGGCATCCAAGGTATTTTTCCAAGCAGTTAGAATAAGAAATACCTAAATTCAGCTGGATCTGGCGTTTGATTGGGTTTTCTACATTACTTGACGTTTGGAATGCCGATTTATGTAGGTTAGTTTTTTGCCCTGAAATACTACAGTACCCATTAAGGATCTCTATAATTCTAGTACTAGCACTAGTTGATGCTTTTGTAAAAATGATGATATCATCGGCAAGGCTAAGAATGGGATGAGAGAGCCCCCTCTAGAAATAGGAAACCCGATAACTTTTTTGTTTTGTTCATTTCCATTTGGATGTTACGCACAAGAATCTCAACCCCTGATAACATGATTTATTGACCTGTTTTACTCATGCATTTAGTTAGATTTCTCCTTTCCGCATTCATGTTTTAGCCTTTGTTTGTGTCATTTATGCTTGTTTAGTTCTACTTTGCAAGAATAGATGTCTACACACACTATTTCTAGCTTTGTAGTGATTGGGCATATTTTGGAGCTAAAACGTACGACGTATTTGAGGATCAAACCTCGAAGTGGAGGCATTGGAGCGAGCTACGTGCACGGGAAAGGCGAGGAATCGAGCTAAAGACGCGAGGAATCGAGCTAAAGGCGCGAAGGAACGAAGAAGACCGCGTCTCGGACCGATTTGGACCGATCTCGGTCAGACCAGACCGAGATGGTCCAAATCTCGGCCGAGATTTATCATGGCTCGGCCGAGATTCCATTTGGCTAGGCCGAGATGGCCTTGGCTCGGCCGAGATGGCCTTGGCTCGGCCGAGATTGCCTTGGCTCGGCCAAGATGGTCCGAGCTCGGCCGAGATTTCTTGATCTCGGCCGAGATTCCCGATGTTCTGACGCGTTGAAGTTTCTGTTGCTGAATCTCGGACCTGACTGGCCCGATCTCGGCCGAGATTTCCTGTTCGGCGATTTTATCTTATTTTTGGATTGGTTTTGGCCCAACCCGTCCTTTGGAAGATTGTTGCCTATAAAAGGGAAGCTCTAGGTTATTTCTAAGGGTCCGGAATTAGTCCGTTTCTCTTAGGGTTAGGTTACCCCATAGGGGGAGCCGCCTCCCTTCCTTTCCCTTCTTCTTCTCCATTGATTCTTCATAGTTTAGTTCAAAGATTCATACTTTTGCTTGAGGTTTGTTTGGAAGACCTTGTTGGATTCGAGTTTTGTCAAGATTGGAGGTTTCCATTTATTGAAGTTAAGTTCTTTTTATTCCCTTTTGTTATTTAGTTATTTGTCTTTCTTTGATATGATTGTTATTGGCTAGAACCTTGTGGTTCAAAGGTTGATAGGGATTTGTTTATGCCTTGGATTATGATGGAATGTTGTGCTTTATGTTTTGGCTTTGACTTGCTTGAAATCCTAATGGTTGGCTTGTTCTTGAATCTAGTTAGAATCCTTCTAGCTAGTAACCTAAGTTAGAATTGAGACTTACCCGGTGATATTCCTTTTTAGATACCTTAGAGACTGATCATAGGTAATAAAGGTTTATCCTTTATTGGTTGAATGTGCTTAGATTCCTTTCTAAGTAGGGTAATACGTGAGACTTACCCGGTAATGGTTTACCTTTCCCTTAGTTTGTAGTCTGGTTTGTTTAGAATTTCCTACCTCTCTACCTTGAGACTTACCCGGTAATAGGTTGTTGGTTTGGAACTAGATAGTCTTGAGACTTACCCGGTAATAGACTATCAGCCTAGAAACGTTCATCCCTGTGGCTTTTCTACCATATATCTTTATGAGTCTTCTTGAATCTATATGTATAAACAATGATCTTGAATCCTTGGAATCTAGTTTCTTTCCTTTAATTTGATTATCATTTGTTTTATTTCCTTTTATAAAACTACTCTTGATTGAAGGTGACATTCAATTGAGAGCAGCCCAAAACCCTTTCCAAAACCTTTTTGATTTCTTTCCCTTATCTTTTCCAACCTCCTTCTTATTCTAGATCTATCCTATTTTTAATCATTGTTGCATATTAATTCCCTCAGTCCCTTAGATCGACCCTGGAATACTTACCTTTACTGTGATTGACACATACACTGTGGGTTCGTTGCTATTTAGGGAATTATTTTCAAGTTATAAATATAAAACTATCCCTTCCTTGTTTTACTAACTTATAGGTCTTTATCATTATTGATAAAGGTTTATAGGGGTGTAAAATCAGCGAACAAGTTTTTGGCGCCGTTGCTGGGGACTGAGAAAGTTTAGTTTGTTGTTTTTGATTATTTATAGTGTAGATCTTTCTTGTTACTTTTGATCTCGGTTTCCCTTTTGTCTTTGTGTTCCCCAGGTTCAACACAATGAGACCTATAATTTTTGATGAATTGAAGGAAACCGGAAAGCGAATTCATTATCTAGAGCAGGACCTGGAGTATGAAATGTTTTTGGTACACCAATTTCGAGGAAGTCATGAAAGCTTGGAGCAGATCCGTTATCTAGAAGACGAACTGAAGTACCAAAGATATATAGAAAAACAACAACAGGGTCTTTGCTGCGCAAGTATTATAGAGAGGCTTGACAAGCTTAAAAGTACCTTGATCCGCAGGGAAGAACCCCAAACACTTAACCAATTGCGGAGGTCAAGGGAGAAATCTGAAAGCATCTCAATTCCCATGGAAGAGCGCATCGAGAATGAAGAGCTGACGAAGGAGAAAGACGGATCGGACAGCTCTATCCCGATCTCGGACGAGATCATTCCTATCTCGACCGAGATTCCTGTGCAGAAGGAAAATCTCGGCCTAATCCCTAAAAATCTCGGCCGAGATTTCTTACATGGCTGCCCGATATTTGTTGAAAATCGTCCCTGTGGCTTTTCTACCATATATCTTTATGAGTCTTCTTGAATCTATATGTATAAACAATGATCAGGAATCCTTGGAATCCAGTTTCTTTCCTTTAATTTGATTATCATTTGTTTTATTTCCTTTTATAAAACTACTCTTGATTGAATGTGACATTCAATTGAGAGCAGCCCAAAACCCTTTTCAAAACCTTTTTGATTTCTTTCCCTTATCTTTTCCAACCTCCTGTCTTTAATTGAGATCAATTCTATTTATAATCATTATTGCATATTAATCCTCTCAGTCCCTGAGATCGACCCTAGAATACTTACTTTTATTGTGATTGACCCATACACTGTGGGTTCGTTGCTATTTAGGGAATTATTACATGTTATAAATATAAAACTATCCCTTCCTTGTTTTACTAACTTATAGGTCTTTATCATTATTGATAAAGGTTTATAGGGTTGTAAAAGCAGCGAACAACCCCCAAATTAAAGAGCATGGGAGAAAGAGGATCCCCTTGTCTAAGACCCCTTTGAGGAATGAAAAGGTCAGAGGGGTTGTCATTAATTAAGATTGAGTAGGATACTGTCGAGATGCATTCCATAATCTAGTTACAAAATTTGGTACAGAACCCGAATTTTTCCATAACTGTTTAAATAAAGAACCATTCCATTTTGTCATACGCTTTTTCCATATCCAGTTTAATTGCCATAAAACCTTCCTTCCCTTTCTTCGTTCTAAATCCGTGAAAGATTACATGAGCTATTATAATATTATCGTGAATATCTCTATTTTGGACGAAGGCACTTTGTAAGGGGTGTATTAACTTCGGGAGTATAATCTTAATTCTGGAAGCTAGAATTTTCGCAATAATTTTATAGGTTGTGGAGCATAGACTAATTGGCCTGAAATCTTTTGTCGAAATTGGATTATAATTTTTCGGTATAAGTGTGATGAAAGTATGATTCACTTGTTTCAAGAGTTTCCCAGAGTGATAGAAGCTCTTCACCGCCCTACACACCGCAGGGCCAACAATTTCCCAATGTTTCCGGAAAAAACCCGCAGGCATACCATCCGGACCTGGGGATTTCTAGCTACCAATATCAAAGGAAGCCTTTTTAATGTCATTATTTAAGAAGGGTTTAATTAGGAATTCGTTATCAGCATTAGTAACTTCTTTCGAAACCACACGGAGATAGCATTAGCATAGACTCCTATCGCACGCAGAAGATTTGAAACAGTTTCTATAATCAGTTGAGAATTCCTGCGAAATTTCCTCTTCTGTTTTTATCCACAGGCCATCGTTGTTTTTAATTTTGCTAATCATCTTTCTATTTCTTCTACCAGTCGCTTTCCTATGAAAATATCTCGTATTCTTATCACCTTTCTCAAAGTTATTAGCCTTAGCTCTTTGTCTCCAATACTTCTGTTGAAATTCAATCAAGCATTCTCTTTTCTTATTAAGTATGATTAGTTTATCATTGATGTTATGGCAAAACTTTCTATAGTTTAGATTTTGTAGTTTCTCAATTTCTTGATCAACTTTCTTATCTTGTTTGTTAATATTTCCAAACTTTTCTTTACTCCACTGTTTAATTTTGGTCTTTGTTAGTTGAATTTTTTTAACTAGCTTAAACATATTAATGCCCGACACATGAACCCGCCATGCTTGTTTGATAATATTTTCACAGTCTTTTCTATCATTCCAAGTACTTTGTCTAGTTTTTCAAAAGTATTATTGTCACCTTCTTTTTTACGTCTCCAAGTGAACTCGTTACCTCTAGAGACGAGGTCCACGAGATTGCAATTCTAAATAAGGTTGTTAATCCTATAAAATCTATTATTATTTGGATAAGCTCCTCCAAGTTTATCAGATGGGTTACTAATTTCATTGAAATCACCCATGATAAGAGACGGGCAGTTGTGATTGAGGACCAAGTTGGTCAGGGACGACTAGAAGGCGTCCTTAAATTTTTCGTGAGGTGGAGCGTAAATGAAAATAATATAACACGAGAAATTGATCTCGTTATTGTGATGTTTTAGGGCAAGGAAGCGCTCGCCCGATTGCGTGATTTCAATTCTTTCATTAACTAATTTGTAATTCTTCCAAAGCAAACATAGCCCTCCGAACGGCCGGAAGAAGGGATAAAAACGCAAGAATCAAAGCCTGCACTGCGCCATAAATTATCAACAAGTTCACTTTCCATTTTGATTTTTGCCAACATTATCATATCAATATGTTCGTTATGAATGGTGATTCTAAGGTCCATCCGAATTTTTTTCCTCTTCATACCCCGACAATTCCAGAAGGCAATCTTCATAGGAAAAGAATTTTTAGAGACTCTAGATCAAAGCTACCCAGCTTAGGTCGAAAAATCTCGCTCAAACGTAGTGCAAGCGGATATATCCTTATACATTCGTGATCCGAGTTCTTTAAAAAGCACTTCAAGTCGAAATGAGAAACGACTAAGTTGATATGCTTACCCAATCGTACAAAAATCGGAAGAGACCGACATAGATTAAGGCCATAAAGAGAATAGTGTCAATCACCGTGCAAGTTATGAATATTAATGGGTTTAGACAAAATTGACACACCGCGAAAATCAGTTAAATCTAGTTTCAAACTCATTAATACAGAGATCTTGCTTGGGCTCCTAACGTTAGAGTCTTCATTGAAAGAGATGTTCCCAGGGAAGGGGCATACAATAAGATTAATACTGCATATACTAAGGCAGGAAATCGTAACTCGGAAGGTCAAAAACAACCCAGCCGAGTAGTTATTCATGATTCTCGGATTGAGAACTGAAAGTAACCATGTCTTGAAATCATAATCCCATTTAATACTTAAGGTAAAGGAGACAAAAAAATGGTAGCAAACCTGAACACAGTCAAGCATGTATACTTTTCTATATTCCATTATATCATGAACAAAGGAGCTTTTGTTATGTTTTTTATTTGTGAAGTATTTCCGGAACCATAAATCACAAGAATTAATAGACAAATAATAGTTTTGGATAAAATTTATTCCTTTAGACTTCCATACAGTAAGGGATCAGCTACACATAAACGTCCAAAGCCATAGTAAAAAGTTGACAAATCCAATATTAGCGTACAAGGTCCTGTAAGTCAGACTACTACTAGCTTTCCTTGATCGAAAAGTAGTAACTTTTTTACGATCAGCATATGTTCCTTTTATGTATTGAACTTGATCATAGAGTGTGCCGAGTTGTTCGTTCCCATTGTTCAAATTGTTGTTTATTATTTGTTCACTTCTAACCATAACTGAAACCACAAGAGGTTCAATATGGTGCAACGGTTCAACCAGGGAATGCATGAAGGGCTTGGAAGCATTCCCTTGTTCAAGATCAACCAAGCAAGTTGATAAGCTAAGTCTGACTTCAACTTTTGCTGCGTCCATGTGGCCATCCTTAAGGTTAGAAGGACTCACATAAACACCAAGAATCCAAGCAATTTTCAGAAAATATAGGGATTTAATTTTAGCAAAGATTAACACTAGATGATGAGTAATAGTACATAGAACAGTTTCTAATTTTCTATTGATATTCAAGCATGAGTTACACCAACCTAGAATTACATAAATGAGATCAGGAAAGAAGGCAAGGTAGCACCAGAAGCAGTTCAACTGATCACAATTTGATAAACAAGGGAATCTAGACATAAACATCATAGTGAAGACAAGCGCCATATAAACAACTCTTATCTTTTTCACAAAGATGTTCCAAAGGTGTATGAACGAGATATGACAGTAAGTAATTACCTGTGCTACTTTCTTGTTTGCATTGGTTCCTGGTTCCACAACTTGATGGAAAGCTTGGTAGTTTCTAAGACTGTTCGAAATAGAGAGACATACATTGGACACAAGGCCCATGTAAACTTTCAGGTTCAAATTGCACTTGATTATGTGTCTATTCTTAGTATAATGTTCTTCCAAAGGACAGTGCAACCAATCGTTCATCAGATATCTAACAAGATACCATACAACAACAGATTCACAGGTGCTATAATCTTTGAACGGTAAAGTATATAGCTCATTTTCCAGTGTTCTCTCCTTAGATGATTGACACCAGAGATATACGAGAGCCAGAGATCCCCTAATGCAGTCTGCAAGCAAGACAGTCAAAGATAATATGGATCGTTTTCTATGTTTCATAGGGTTCATACCTCTTCTGTTATGAAGAACCACAGGGTTCTGAGTGCCCAGACTTAGCAATACCAACTAATATGAACAAAAAATAATACAGATTTAATAAATTATTGGTTAATATACAAACAATTTCATGTTGGCGAAAATACCGGTCAGATTTTTTTACAAAAAACCCATCATAAATTTTAAAATCACCTTACTTTTTATATTTCAAAATTCACCCACATTTTTATATACTTAACGAATTATGAATAATGATTAAGTTACCACTATATTTTTAAATATTTTGGAATTTAGACCTAACATGCATGTACGCTCGTATGCACACAACCTACAGGCACACCCGATTTATAGGGGTTGTCAAGGGTCCATAAGAAATAGAATCTCAATACAAATATAACTTTAGTGTTAATATTTTAAAAAAAATTTGAAAATGGAAAGCGGTTAGATTGGTCTACCTTCTAGAGGTAGTCCAACCTAAAGCATCCTTGCGGATAAGAACACGAAGTTTAGGATGTTCAGAAAAATTGGTGTTGGGGGTCGAGTTTCCCAGATGGGTCAATCGGTCACAACCTAGTTGGTTTCTCTGAAAATATGCCTAATATGGTCTTCGTCAAAAAAAGAAGATACAATCTATAGTCGGATATAATAATCTCGATCTCCCACGGACAACTCCACAAACCTTGGAGTACCTTAATAACACACATGTTATCGCCTTCAATTTTGATCTTTTAGTCTGAATTCTGATAGCCTCTTGTAGACCGGATTTGAGGGCAAAGGCTTCACCTTTTATAATCGAGTTGAAATTTTTTTTTTTGCGTCGAGGCTAACAACATCACCATTATGATTCCAGATTACAAATCCAACAGATGTTATTCCCGAATCGAGTTTTAATTCATCAAAGTTAAGTTTAAAGAAACCAGGTTTTGATATATCCCATTTTGTTATGGAATTGGTCAAGAAGTGAAGTAAATTGTAGGTGAATTATTCACCTTCTAACACCCCAATTTACTTTATTAGTAACTCCTCATATTGTAACCCCTTTTATGTTAATGACTCCTCCTTGTTTTTGACCTATAAATAGAGGTCATTTTCATTGTAACAAAATGCACCAAGAGCAAGTTAGAAATATAATCTTCTTGTTATCTCCTCTCTTATAGCTTCATTCTAAGTGTTCTTGAACACATTCCACAAAGTTTAAGTAAAGAAAGAAATACAAAACAATCTTTTTTATAACACGTTATCAGCACCAGAGATTCTAAGTTATAACTGAGCTTTTCTACTAAGGGTATGTTTCTTAAACTTTTCCTTAGTTTTTCTTTACACAAAACTATACACGAAAATCTACTTGAGGACTATGCTCTGTAGTTGCCCTTCATGGGATTCTCTACATCAGAAACTCAATTTTTTGGAAACTTAACTTAATCCGAGGAGTATGCTCTGTAGTTGCCCAAATCGGGAACCTCTACACCAGAAACTCGTTATCTTAACATGAGATCTAAAATAAATTTTTCAAAATAAAATTATGTCGTTTGGTTTTATGCTAAGAAACAAAACAAAATTGAGATTTCCTCACCAGAAACTCAATTTTTTTTTACAAAGACCCAAATTAATTAATTTTCTTGCTTTCACCTCTTGGAATACGAACGAATATGGTGATGGAGTTTAAAGAGTATAAAAGTAACTGGTTTTAATTTCTTACTCTCGTAACTCTTATATATCCATATGTTTTCTTTCTTATGTCGCATGATAAAAATATGTCTCTATTATAGTTATGACATCTACACCTATGAAATGACTTTATTTTATTTATTCACGACTCATATTATCATACATGCTTAATATTGACATAAACTATAATGTTATGTTGTAACACCCCGAATCCGTAGGACTCGGAGTGCTACTGGGCTAGGATTTCACAATGGATCCTGGCCCTAGCCTGACAACAACTTCACTGAATCTTACAACAAGGCACTGATAGATTAAAACAAAACATGAAACTGATGTATATATATATATACTGATCAAAAGTAATACACAGTACTGCTGAGTACAAAAGTCAAACATAATCCGTACAATATAAACAACCCAAAACCCACGAGTACGCCCTGTGTACGGAACCCTCAGCAGATCACCCCTCCGGATCACTGTGCAGTTCTCCTAACCTGCAAAGGATCTACAACACGGTATAAAACCGTTTGCTAACCATACACAAATATAAGATAGGCAAGAGCACAACCACACATCATATAAACAATAACACATCAACATGATATCACACATTTACCCGGTTTATTATCTTTATAACGTTAAACACACATGAGTATATAAATCAGTATATGAAAATAAGTGACACGAGGAATATAATCCTCGCCTCTGCATGCAATAGCTAGCTGGGGTGGTATCAACGCACCTTCCCGTATACCATAAGGAGTGGTATCAATACCTTTCCCGTATACCAAGTCTAGCTAGCGTACAGAGAACATCCTAGACTCCTCTACGGGATGAAAGGGTAAGTTGTCACATCCACGTTCCAAGATCAAACTAGGATCAACATACATCTAAACCTAAGGCTAAAGAGATGGAATCAAAGAAGAAGAGAAGGAGAAGAACAAGCACTCACCACTGCAGAAAGTTATAGGCTGCAAGGAGGATCATCAAACACCAAGGCTGGCTTCCAAGCACAGCAAAACACACACAAGCATCAGCACACAACCACAAGTATACTTCCAAAGCCAACTCCAAGGAAAACAAGAACAAGCTCACAAGGGAAGAAGGATAAGCAAGGTGGACACTCTCAGCCACACATGGGCTCCAACCCTGAACTCTAGAGGTCTACGCCTCCTGTCAGCATAAGACTTCTGGCAGCTTTGTGCAGTCAGCATACGCTCTCTGATCAATGCTACTCGAGCCATATCATCCTGAATCTGATCAGGTGCTAAAGCACTGACACTGCTCTGCTCATCCCAAAATAACGGGGTACGACATCTCTGTCCATACAGTGCCTCATATGGGGCCATCCCAATAGATGTGTATCAGCTGTTGTTGTAGGAGAACTCAACAAGTGGGAGATGATCTGTCCACACTTGCCCCCAATCCAACACACAAGCTCGCAACATATCCTCCAAGGTCTGAATGGTCCTCTCTGACTGACCATCTGTCTGAGGATGAAACACAGTCGTGAAGTGCAAACTCGTCCCCAAGGCAGTCTGAATCTGCTGCCAGAATCTCGAGGTAAATCGCTCATCTCTGTCTGAGACGATCGTCCTCGTTACACCATGGAGTCTCACTATCTGCCTAGTGTACTCCTCAGCTAATCTGCTCACCGGCCACGTCTCCGTGATAGGAATAAAACGTGCCGTCTTCGTCAATCTGTTTACTATAACCCAGATGGCATCAAAACTCCGGCTCAGCCTCAGTCCGGTCACAAAATCCATGGTGACGTCCTCCCACTTCCTCTGTGGAACAGGAAGTGGATGGAGCTCACCACCAGATCTAAAATGCTCGATCTTGACCTGTTGGCAGGTCGCACACTGAGCTACAAATCTGGCTACATTGGGCTTCAGCCCTCCCCACCAGTACATATGTCTCAAATCCTAATACATCTTACTCGTACCTGGATGTACAGAGTAAGGTGTACAGTGAGCCTCCTGTAAAATCCTCTGCCTCAACTCTGTATCAGGAGGTACACAGACGCAACCGCGGCGCCTCAAAACTCCATCTTCTCCAAGCAGAAACTGGGGTGCCTCATCTCGAGACATCCTATCTCTGATCCTCTGTAAAGCCGGGCATGTCTCCTGTTTCTGTCGGATCTCATCCAACAGATCAGGAAGAACCTCTAAAGTACGTAGCTGGGCACCCTCATCAGGAAACTAAATGTCCAACTCTAGCCAGATCAGATCCCTCTGCAACTGATGCTGAACTGTCAGCCTCGCAACCGCCTGCTCTCGAGGCGTCTTCCTGCTCAGGGCGTCGGCGACAACGTTCGCCTTCCCCGGATGATACAAAATCTCTAGATCAAAATCCTTGATCAGCTCAAGCCACCTACGCTGGCGGTTATTCAATTCCCGCTGCGTGAAAATATACTTCAGACTCTTATGGTCTGTGAAGATCTGACATGTAGCACCGTACAAGTAATGTCTACAGATCTTCAGTGCATGAACTACCGCTGCCAACTCCAGATCATGAGTCGGGTAGTTCTCCTCATATGTCTTCAGCTGTCGAGACGCATATGCAATCACTCTGCCTCGCTGCATCAGAACACATCCCAAGCCTAGCTTGGATGCATCACTGTAAACCACAAAATCCTCACTACCCTCTAGCTGTGCCAAAATAGGAGTAGAAGTCAAACGCCTCTTCAACTCCTCAAAACTCTGCCTGCACTGATCAAACCACACAAATCTAGTAGTCTTCCTCACAAACTCGTCAGTGGACGGACAATCACAGAAAAACCCTCCACGAAGCGTCTGTAATAACCAGCTAGGCCAAGGAAACTACGTACTTCCTTGACGTTCGTCGGTGTCGTCCATGCTGCTACTGCCTCAATCTTCGCTGGATCCACTTTGATCCCTTCAGCTGATACTATATGACCCAGGAATGCTACCTCTGGCATCCAGAACTCACACTTAGAGAACTTAGCATAAAGTTCTCTATCCCGCAAAACCTGCAATACAGTCCTCAGATGTCCTGCATGCTCCTCTCCACTGCGAGAGTATATACCAGAATGTCATCAATGAAGACCACTACAAACTGATCCAGGAAGTCGATGAAGATACTGTTCATCAACTCCATAAAGACGGTTGGGGCATTCGTAAGCCCAAATGGCATCACTACAAACTCGTAGTGGCCATATCTGGTCCGGAATGTTGTGCTATGCACATCCTGCTCCCTCACCCTCAGTTGGTGATACCCGGAACGCAGGTCAATCCTGGATAACACAGTAGCTCCCTGTAACTAATCTAACAAATCATCAATGCGCGGCAGTGCATACTTGTTCTTGATGGTCACCTTGTTCAGCTCTTTGTAGTCTATACACAGTCGCAGCGATCCGTCCTTCTTCCGTACGAAAAGGACAGGTGCTCCCCAGGGGGACACACTAGGGCGAATGAAGCCCGTCTCAGCCAACTCCTCGAGTTGCTTCTTCAGCTCCAGCATCTCGACAGGCGTCATCCGGTATGGGGCTTTCGAGATGGGTCTAGTACCAGGCTCCAACTCGATACTGAAATCCACACTCCTCTGAGGCGGCAAACTGGACGGCTCAACAAAAACATCTGTATACTCACAAACAACTCTGATATCCTCTAACGCTGGACTCTCCCCCTCCTTCATGGCATAACACCAGAAGGCCTTGCAACCCTGTGCAATCAATCTAGCTGCTCTTATGGCGCTGATAACTGTACCTGTCTTTCCAAGGTCCCAACCTCGGAAAACCTCTATCTGGCCTAACTCGGTAGAGAGGGTAACAGTCCTCCTACCTACATCTAAGACTGCAGAGTGTCTATCCATCCAGTCCATACCTAGAATGACTTCTTCATGCTCTAATGGCATGACAAAGAAGTCAACTAGTAACACACGGGTCCCCATAGAAATGGGACAACCGTGAATCTCACAGGTACCTCTGACCCTACCACCATCAGGTAACCCTATAATAAAAGGCATACCCTCAACTGTATCTAACCCAAGACGCTCTACACAGGCATTAGAAATAAAAGAGTGCGTAGCACTAGTATCAAATAAAATTCTAACAGGTAAACCATGAATCAGAATGGTACCTGTAGCAGTAGGTGCAGCTGGCTCCTCTGCACTCCTCAACACAATGACACGACCCTGTGGGCCTCTGGTATCAGTGGTGCCTCCACCACGACCTCTGCCTCTACTCGGCCCAGGAGCAGATCCTTGAGTCGTAGGGCGATCTGGGACTCTCTGCTGTCCCTGAGTCTGTTGCTGCTGAGGTGGCCTCTGCCCACCTTCCGCTGCACTAGCAGGAGAAGAACCCTGCTGAGATGACGCTCCGCCCTGACGGCAATAAACAGCTCGGTGACCTTGCCTACCACAAGTGTAGCAAGTCACCAATGGTCTCGTACACTCTGGCCTCATATGCCTTGGATCTCCACAGTTAAAGCACTGACGTCCCTTCTCTACAACCGGCGCAGATGAAGGCTGACTCTGGTGTCTCTGACAACGCCAACCACTAGCAGAACCACCAGCACCACTGGTCTGCCCTGTACGCTGCCTCTTCTCAGACCCTCCGGTCTGAGAAGCTCTCCTCTGTCCAGCTCGCTCCCTCTCATAATCGGAAGCTCTATCCTGATAATCTGTGAGAGTCTCACAATGAAATCCCGCCATGTAGGTCCAGGTAGTATCCCTCAATCGTCGGGAAAAAAGATAAATGTGCTGGTCTGCAGTAGGTGCAGCTGGTCCCAATAAGGCCACCTCCTCCTGAAACCTCCTAATAGCCTTAGAGACTGGTACATCCTCGAACCCAGCCTCCACAAAATCTCGCAGTTTTTCCCTCCTCAAAGAGACAGGGCAGAAACGCTCTCGGATCAGAGTCCTCATCTGCTCATAGCTAGTAACCTGGACTCGTACAGACCTCCACTAGTGTTGTGCCAGATCTCTGAACAAGGTCTGCACCAGCTCAATCTGCCTGTCAGCTAGACATCTAATAGACTCTAGAGCTGAGTCTACATGTCCTATCCACAGCTCCACCTCTAGCCCCACTTTCCCAGTGAAAGGGGGTACACCCATATGAGGAAATGCCTTCAACCAGGTATTTGGTCTAGGCCCTCTATGCACCTTCGGTGCTCTAGCAATCTCAACAGAAGGTACCTGTACAGTTGGTACCTGAGTACCTTAATAACACACATGTTATCGCCTTCGATTTTGATCTTTTAGTCTGAATTCTGAGAGCCTCTTGTAGACCGGATTTGAGGGCAAAGGCTTCAACTTTTATAACCGAGTTGAAATAAAAAATTTTGCGTCGAGGCTAACAACATCACCATTATGATTCCGGATTACAAATCCAACAGATGTGATTCCCGAATCGAGTTTTAATTCATCAAAGTTAAGTTTAAAGAAACCAGGTTTTGATATATCCCATTTTGTTATGGAATTGGTCAAGAAGTGAAGTAAATTGTAGGTGAATTATTCACCTTCTAACACCCCAATTTACTTTATTAGTAACTCCTCATATTGTAACCCCTTTTATGTTAATGACTCCTCCTTGTTTGTGACCTATAAATAGAGGTCATTCTCATTGTAACAAAATGCACCAAGAGCAAATTAGAAATATAATCTTCTTGTTCTCTCCTCTCTTATAGCTTCATTCTAAGTGTTCTTGAACACATTCTACAAAGTTTAAGTAAAGAAAGAAATACAAAACAATCTTTTTTATAACACGTTATCAGCACGAGAGATTCTAAGTTATAACTGAGCTTTGCTACTAAGGGTATGTTTCTTAAACTTTTCCTTAGTTTTTCTTTACACAAAACTATACACAAAAATCTACTTGAGGACTATGCTCTGTAGTTGCCCTTCATGGGATTCTCTACATCAGAAACTCAATTTTTTAGAAACTTAACTTAATCCGAGGAGTATGCTCTGTAGTTGCCCAAATCGGGAACCTCTACACTAGAAACTCGTTATCTTAACATGAGGCCTAAAATAAATTTGTCAAAATAAAATTATGTCGTTTGGTTTTATGCTAAGAAACAAAACAAAATTGAGATTTCCTCACCAGAAACTCAATTTTTTTTAACAAAGACCCAAATTAATTAATTTTCTTGCTTTCACCTCTTGGAATACGAACGAATATGGACATGGAGTTTAAAGAGGGTAAAACTAACTGGTTTTAATTTCTTACTCTCGTAACTCTTATATATCCATATGTTTTCTTTCTTATGTCGCATGATAAAAATATGTGTCTCTATTATTGTTATGACATCTACATCTATGAAATGACTTTACTTTATTTATTCACGACTCATATTATCATACATGCTTAATATTGACATAAACTATAATGTTATGTTGTAACACCCCGAATCCGTAAGACTCGGACTGCTACTGGGCTAGGATCTCACAATGGATCCTGGCCCTAGCCTGACAACAACTTCACTGAATCTTACAACAAGGCACTGATAGATTAAAACAAAACATGAAACTGATGTATATATATATACTGATCAAAAGTAATACACAGTACTGCTGAGTACAAAAGTCAAACATAATCCGTACAATATAAACAACCCAAAACCCACGAGTACGCCCTGTGTACGGAACCCTTAACATATCACCCCTCCGGATCATTGTGCAGTTCTCCTAACCTGCAAAGGATCTACAACACGGTATAAAACCGTTAGCTGACCATACACAAATATAAGATAGGCAAGAGCACAACCACACATCATATAAACAATAACACATCAACATGATATCACACATTTACCCGGTTTATTATCTTTATAACGTTAAACACACAAGAGTATATAAATCAGTATATGAAAATAAGTGACACGAGGAATATAATCCTCGCCTCTGCGTGCAATAGCTAGATGGAGTGGTATCAGCGTACCTTCCCGTATACCATAAGGAGTGGTATCAGTACCTTTCCCGTATACCAAGTCTAGCTAGCGTACAGAGAACTTCCCAGACTCCTCTACGGGATGAAAGGGTAAATTGTCACAGCCACTACAATGGGCGGTCAATATAACATAGGTCGGTGACCAACATGAAGCATGCTATAAAGCATATAACAGACACCACTCACGCACACATCCAATATAAGGATGGCAACTAAGTAAGTCCTATGGACTTACCTCAATCTCAGAAGTATCTCGCTACGAGCAAAACCCAGAAACGTCCACTCCAACTGGAGGACAAAACAACCTATACAAGGCACACAGATATATATCACAATCCTATCACACACAAAGGGTCACACCTAGACCCAAGGGATCCATAGGGGATCAATTCCAACTTGTAAACCTCAAAGCCGTAACCGGCATAACTATATCATACTCGTCATAAACCGGTACCTAGCATGATACTAGTTCCCTCGTACTAGAAAGGAACGGAACTACCTAACTATAGGTAGTCCCGGGACAAGACGCACCTACGTGAACTACGGACGCAGGGGCGGAAAGGATCACCCGCGGGCGCGGCAGGTGGAAGCCGCAGGGGCGGTGACACTGAACGCAGGCAAGCGCAGGCACGCCGCTGGCACGACGCAGGCGCTGTGGCACGGTAGCCGCGGGGGCGGTGGCTCATGGCCGCGGGGGCGGCGACAATGCAGAACGACACTTCGCAGCTTCTCTTCGGCTCGTCACTTGATCAATTACGTCTTCAATCATCCAAAACCACATACAAACATATACATACACGGTCCAACATCAAACTAGGATCAACATACGTCTAAACCTAAGGCTAAAGAGATGGAATCAAAGAAGAAGAGAAGGAGAAGAACAAGCACTCACCACATAAGAAGGTTATAGGCTGCAGGGAGGATCATCAAACACCAAGGTTGGCTTCCAAGCACAGCAAAACACACACGAGCATCAGCACACAACCACAAGTACACTCCCAAAACGGATATGTGTTCACATATGGAGGCACGGCAATTTCATGGAGGTCAACAAAACAAACTATTACCGCCACTTCTTCAAATCACGCAGAGTTGATCGCTCTATATGAGGCTGGAAGAGAATGTGTGTCCCTACGATCAATGATCAAGTTCATACAAAAGGATTGTGGGATGAAACCCATCACTGAAAATCCTACCATCTTGTACAAAGACAATTCAGCATGCATTGCTCAGATGAAGAAAGGGCATATTAAGGGAGATCGTACAAAGCACATATTGCCAAAGTTCTTCTCCACTCGTGAGCTAGAGGAAACTGGGGAAGCTGATATTCATCAAATCAGTTCCAGTGACAATCTTGCTGACTTGTTCACAAAATCATTGAACCCCAAGAAGTTTGAAGAGCTTGTGCGCAAGATTGGAATGTCAGACTCCGAGACATATGTTGAAATCAGGGGGAGCATTATACGCGTTGCACTCTTTTTCCCTTCGATCAGGTCTTTATCCCACTGGGTTTTTTCTGACAAGATTTTTAATGAGGCAGCATCATCCAAGCGTATAATAACTTTGGAGTCATTAACAAACAATCAAGTTTGATAATAGAAGAAGGTGAATATTCAAGGGGGAGTGTTATGGAATTGGTCAAGAAGTGAAGTAAATTGTAGGTGAATTATTCACCTTCTAACACCCCAATTTACTTTATTAGTAACTCCTCATATTGTAACCCCTTTTATATTAATGACTCCTCCTAGTTTTTTACCTATAAATAGAGGTCATTCTCATTGTAACAAAATGTACCAAGAGCAAGTTAGAAATATAATCTTCTTGTTCTCTCCTCTCTTATAGCTTCATTCTAAGTGTTCTTGAACACATTCCACAAAGTTTAAGAAAAGAAAGAAATACAAAACAATCTTTTTATAACACATTTAATATTGTGTTTTTTCCTTTTGTTTGAGTTATAGTTCATTGGTTAAAATTTTATGTTATAATCTTCCTCATCAGTTATGTTAGTTTTTCATTTCTATAATTGGTTTTTGATGAAAATAACTACCTTAAAATCAGTGCCCATAAGTTCATTATTAAAAATAATTTTGTTGTTAAAGAACCAGATGTCCCACCATACCGTTGCGAAACACGCAAATTTGTTTAATCCAATTTTTTAAAAAAATTTCCTGTAGGATGACATGGACTCTTTTTTTTTTGTCATGGAGGTTTATTTTATTAAGCTCGGTGGAGATTGTACTATCGATTTTGGGAATAATTTGTTTATTACGAGGACAATCAAGGAACATGCGACGGCATTCTTCTTTCATCAAGTTTTGCTTTTGTCGGTAGTCTGTTAATGGAGATTTTCCAAATAAAATTTTTAATTTTGGGTTGGGTATTAAGTTTCCAGATCCAATCACAAAAATGGTTTGGTCGGATATTTAATTCCGCTTCTATCATATTTGAAGCCGATTTTGTAGAAAACCATCCATTTTTACTACATCTCCTATATAGTCTATCTTGAATCTCGTTTCTGGGGATGATTAAATATTTACTCATTATCCTAGTATCCGGGTTTAAGATGTTTTGAAGCTCGTTATTAATTTTGTCGTTATCCAAATTTCTTGAGTTATTTATGAAGTGAATGACTTTAATACTTGTATCAACTTGGTTGGTATTTTGGAACATTTTTGTTAGTGGGGTCATAAAAACTCTTCTATCATGCCAAAAGTTGACGGTATTTCCATTTCAGATCTACCAGATGATACCTTTTTTAAACTCGGTTTTTAATTTCATAAGATTTTTCCATTGTCACGAGGCTCCATATTTCAGTTGGTAATGGAGAATGTTATTATTTTCTATGTATTTTTCGTTGATAATTTTAACCCATATATTGTTTGGGTCTGCCAAAATTTTCCATAAGAGTTTCATTTTGTAATATCCGAAAATTTTTGTTTTTGTAAATGTAACTTGAGTTAATCGGATAATCGGATTCATGGGTTTTAAACCTTATTCCCTTAATATTTTGGGCTTTAGAGCCCATTTAAATTCATGGTCCATGTCTTATTTCATTCCCGGTCCATCTCCTTCATCCCGACCCATTCCTTGCCCCGGCCCTCTCCTTCATCTTGACCCATTCTTTGTCTTAGTCCACTACACTTGTCTCGGCTCAAGAGCCTAGTGGATCTGCAGTGTAATCCGTAGCGGCTTCCCCACACTCTCATAGCTGTCACGAGGGAACCATGGAATCTGCTAGCTGTCACGAGGAAGTAACGTTGAAGACGAAGCCGGGTACAAGCTCTCCTCCCTCTCTTTCTGCTCTCTCTCTTTCCTGCACCACTCTTCCTCTACCTCATACGGACCGTTGCCATTGTTAACCACCATCGCTTCCTCCATTTTCTTCCTTCTGCTATCCTCCGACATATCTACCCTTGCTCTAAGCTCTCCTCCTTACGTGTTGGGCCGCATCAACACCATAAAACGATCAAGGCACCTCCTTACTGTAACGCCCGGAATTTTATTCCGGACTTAGAGCGCCTTGTAGATCTTCCCGTAGGCCCGAGATGCCGAGTGCCGGGATTTATTCCTAAAAAAATCCCGAGCCGACTCGTCGTTTTTCCCTTTTTTTCGCTTTCCGACCCTTCGTTTCGGGTTAAAGTGACAAGGGGTCATTTCCGACCCCTCGTTCCGTGGTGAGGGACAAGAGGTCACCTGACCCCTTGATCCCCTCAACCCTTTTCAGCCATTGTCCCCTCCCTCTCTCTCCTCTCTTCTCTTTCACGTCATTTCTCTCCTCCCTTCCTCTCTTCTCTCTCTTTTCTCATCTTGCATCTTGGAGCACTTGGATTGTGGACTGCAGTGGAAGAGGTTCAGTTTTTGTGTGGTAAGTTCCTTCCTTCCTTCCTTCCTTCCTTCCTACCTTCTTCTCCATCCATGGCTGCTCATCCCTTTCTTCTTCCCTCCTTCATCCATGGCCATGGATGAAGCTTTGGAGAGTTTTCACTCAAGTCCTTTCCATTCATGTGTTCTTAGCTCGATTAGTCGTGGAGAGGAGTCTAAGACCAGTGGAAGGTGTTTGGGAGAAGATCCAGCAAGAAAGGAGGACATTGGAGCCAAGGATCCACGATCAAAAACGAAGAAGACGAGGTTCTACACCGAACCCGCGGTAGCGGATCATCACGGCCGTAGGAGCGGCTAGCCACGGGTGCGCCTCATCACGTCCGCAGGGGCGGCTCCGGGCTCCAGGACGCTAGACCGCCGCTGGTGCGGCTGACCACGGCCGCAGGGGCGGGCTCCCGATTCCAGACCACCGCAGGTGCGGCTGACCAGCTTCGCAGGGGCGGCTCCAAGGCGACAACAAAGGCTCAGGGGCGGCTTTTGTGTTCCACAGGGGCGGCTTCTGTGTTCCGCAGGGGGGGCGCCAGCTGACTCCGCGGCTGCGGTTTCTTCAACAGTAGGCTTCTCCTCTCCCTTCCTCTTCGTTCCTCCCTTAGTATAGTAGTTGTATTATGTTAGTAGCATGCCTAGGATGGATCTAGAGTAGTTTGAGATGACACTTAGTGGTTTTGAACCTAGGAGCCCCTAAGGCTCGATGTAGTTGATGGATATCAGCATGTGAACATGATGGACCTTCTAGGCTAGCGTGTTCCTCCTTGGTTGAGGATTAAGATCTTGTGGGGTTACAAGCTGTTGTGTTTTTCTTTCATGTGTGGGGAGTGGGGTGAGTACCTTGGACCCTAGGATGCATTCCAAGCTTGAGGGTTAGGTGATCTTTCTTAGATCACAAGAGTGAAGTCTAAGACTTCTTGAGCGTGAGCATGTATTGATATGCAAATCTCTTGTGAGCAGGTTGTGGGCTTCCTCCTTAAGGAAGCGAGAGTACTGTGGTGATTTGAGTGTGGTGACGATGTAAGTCTCTGGACTTACTTAGCTCGTATTTTACGTATTAGCATTGATGTGTGTTTGTGGTGTGTGTTTGTGTTCTTGTTTATGTATAACAACTAAACCGGTAAATAGGACCACCGACCTTATATTATTTTGGCCCAAGTATATGATAACGGGTGGTGACATCATCTGTCTAGCTCTTGCGAGAGTCTAGAGGTTCTTGGCGACTAGCCCGTGAGGGTAGACGGTCGGATGCATCGGTACCATTCTTTTCCGGTAAGTAGGGACCGAGGTGAGACCACGGTGGTACTCGTGTCACAAACCTAAGTTGAATTAGAACGGGATATGACTTAATAATAAAAAGATAAGAAACCGGACTTGCGTGTTTTGTGTTATATGATATGTATGTGTATGTGCCTTCACCTCTTTTCTAATGCTTCGAATATGAGCTAACGATTTTAAACCGTTTGTGTAGATGACCTACAGGTTAGGGATGCCGCCGAGTGAGGTGGAGGAGTGGACAGTCGGGGTCTCCGTACATTATAGGACGGGGACGTTTTTGGGTTATGCTTTCGTATTGTTGCCTTGTGGTTTTCGTTGTACGGTTTAGATTGCAGTATCGGAGTTATGTCGTTTTGAGGACTCGGCTGAGTTTCCACTTTGTATTCTTCACATTTCGGTTTTCGCATACATTAAAAACGGTTTGAGTTTTTCCTTTATTTGTGCCTTGTTGGAAAGGTCCGGTGAAATTGTTGTCAAGCTAAGGGTCGGGACCCATTGTGAGGTCTCGCCCGTAGCCTCCCGAGTCCCGCGGATTTGGTGTGTTACACTTACTCCCTACCTCGTCATATTTGACAGCAACACAGCTCACATCCTTTGCAGCTCTTGGGCGACGGACACAACATCGAGCAAGAATCATCTCTCCACTCCCTCTGCCTTGTTCCCTCAGCGCTCCATCTTCCTTTTCACACTCTTTGCTCGACCCAGCTTCACTTCACCGCTCTCTCGTATGCTCCCTCTCCTTTCTTGAGCAATTTGTCGTTAGCCCCTCCTCGATAGCAAACCAACAATGGTGGCCTAGATTCTCTTCCTTCCGAGACCTATTGGAGCTGGAGTAATCAAGGACGACCGCCTACAAAGCTTTTCCTAGCTGCCTCTTCCCTCGAACGTCACCCACCCTCTAGAACGTGGAAGGTATTGATTTTGTGGATATGGATTAAATTTGTTCAAGCATAAACAAGAAAGATGAACAATAGAATCTGAAATGTTATTTCCCAAATTTTCACACTTACAAATTGTGTAATGAAGCATATATATACAGATATATGAAGAACCGGTTCACATAACAAAACCCGGTTCACATATACACTATTTAGAAACTTGCCACATCAACATTCTCTATATCCTATTTAGCCCTTCTATTCACTAAAAGAAAAAAGATTTGCGTCGGCACAAGACTGACGCAAATCGGCAATCTTCCGTAGCAAAAGGTCGTTTGCGACGGCAGTGCGTCGCCGGCAATGCCGCAAAAACGGGTGTCGCAAAAGGAATTTTACGACGGTAGTTCCCGCCGCAAGGTTGTTTGCGTCGGAAATTTGCGTCAGCAAAAGCCAATGCAAAAAGTCTTTCTCTCTAAAAAAGAAAAGACTTTATAACCCAAACGTCTAAGATCCGGGTTATAAAGTCTATTTTTTATAAAAAAAATATTAATAACATTCGGAAAATCCTAGTTGCTACCAAACACAACAACAAGATAACTCGTAGCTCATATGTATCAATACAAGCAAGAAAAAGTCAATAAGATCTAGATATAGTAATCACACACTACATAAATATGCAAAAACCGAAAGGGGAAAAACAAGAATGGAACAAGTTAGAATTGATTTCAGAATATACAAGGTTTATATGTAAATATCACAATCAACCAAGAAATGTCTGGTTAAAGATTAAATGTTAACATTTATATGATAAGAAATCTCTAAGTGTAAAATATTTAATTTGTAAATATTCAAGTTTGGGTTATTTGTACCTACATGAGATTTATTTGGAGGCCAATGGGTATCACCATGGAGAGTCATACTAACAGATCCTCCTCCGAGGTTGTGATCACCACCACTGCTACTGTCTTCACCTTCACAATTGATACGCATGAACTAAAATGTAGCCAAACCCATCCCCCACATCAAATATATATTTATATATAAATATATACTTACCGGCACATGTGATAAGTTCTTGATGGATGTTTAGATCGAAGTTTAATTTGTGACTGCATCCTTGCCGTTGCACTTTATGGACACCTTATCATATGCTCGAATAGATAAACACCGTGTAAGATGAAGGCAATTCAGAATATATGATGAGATATAACTTGGTCAGCTTATAATATTTATAGTAGCTTCAATTCGACCTCGGTATCGAATAAGCCCAAATACACATGCTTATAAATATTACTGCTATAAATATTGAATTATAACTATCATCACCTATATTGGGGTCATTACAAGGAGTTTCATTATTCACTACTGTAACGCCCGGAATTTTATTAATATTATTCCGGACTTGGAGCACCTTGTAGTTTATCCCGTAGGCCCGAGATGCCGAGTGCCGGGATTTATTCCTAAGAAAATCCTGAGCCGACTCGCCGTTTTTCCGCGTTCCGACCCTTCGTTCCGGGTTATATAACAAAGGGTCGTTTCCGACCCCTCGTTCCGTGGGGAGGGACAAGAGGTCAGTTGACCCCTTGGTCCCCTCACCCCTTTTGTCACCCAAAAGTCTTCCCTCTCTTCTCCCTTGGATCACTTTGGACGTTACACTCCTTGCACTCCATCTCTTCACTCTCTTCTCTTTCCTTCTCATCTCTTCTCCATAGCTGCTTGAGGATCCAAATTGTGGAACTGCAGAAGAAGATCACAGGCTGTTGGTAAGCTCTTCCCTCGTCCTTCCCTCTCTTCCTTGCTGCTCTTTCCCTTCTTCTTCCTTCCTCCTTCATCCATCGCCATGGATGAAGCTTGGAGAGGTTTTCACTCAACCCTTGTGCATGTCTAGGTTCTTAGCACGTTTAGATCAAGGAGAAGTGCCTAAGACCCGTGGAGAGTGTTTGGAGAAGATCCAGCAAGAGAAGAAGGACTTTGGAGCCAAGGATTCAAAGTCAAAGACGAAGAAGACGACGTTATGCGCAGAACCCGCGGGGGCGGCTCAACAGGACCACGGGACCGGCCAGCCGCAGGGGCGGACCAGCAGGCCGCGGGTGCGGCTCAGCACGCCGCGGGCGCGGCTCGGCACGGTCGCAGGGGCGGCGGCAGGCACTTGGCTCGGGCGGAAGTGGACGGCCGCAGATGCGGCGTGACTCGGGCACGGGGGCGGCAGCAGACGGCCGCGGGTGCGGCGTGACTCGGGCACGGGTGCGGCTCCTGGCAAGCGACGCAGTCCTCCGCGGGTGCGGATCCTTGTTCCGCGGGGGCGGCTCCTTTGTCCGCAGGGGGCGCCGGCTTGACTCCTCGGCTGCGGTTTCGGCAACAGTAGGTCCCTCCTCTCCTTTCCTCTTCGTTCCTTCCTTAGTATTGATGTTGGATTTTGTTAGTAGCATGCCTAGGATGGATCTAGAGTAGCTCGGAATGCCACTTAGTGGTTGTGAACCTAGGAGCCCTTAAGGCTCGATGTAAGTGATGGATATGAGCATGTGAGCATGATGGACCTTCTAGGCTAACTTGTGCCTCTTTGGTTGAGGATTACTCTTATGGAATTATGGACTGTTGTGGGTTGTTGCATGTGTTGAGAGTGTGATGAATACTTGGTACCTAGGATGCATTCCTAGTTTGAGGGTTAAGTGATCTTGCATAGATCACTAGAGTGAAGTTTAAGACTTCTTGAGTGTGAGTATGTATTGATATGCATATCTCTTGTGAGCAGGTTGTGGGCTTCCTCCTTAAGGAAGCAAGAGTGTGGTGACTTGAGTGTGGTGACGAGGTAAGTCTCCGGACTTACTTAGCTCGTATTTTACGTATTAGCATTGATGTGTGCTTGGTGGTGTGTGTTTATGTTCTTGTTATAACATCTAAACCGGTAAATAGGACCACCGACCTAATATTATTGTTTGGCCCAAGTGTATGATAACGGGCGGTGGCAATCTGCCTGACTCGGCGTTAGTCTAGGAGATTCTCGGCGACTAGCCCGGCTGGTGATATGGTCGGGTGCATCCGTACCATTCTTTGCCGGTAAGTAGGGACCGAGGCGAGATCACGGTGGTCTCGTGTCACAACCGAAGTTGAATTAGAACGGGATACGACTTAATAATAAAAAGATAATAAACCGGACTTGTGTGATATATGTTTGTGTTATATATGTGTTTGTGCCTTCACCTCTTTTCTAATGCCTAGAATGTGAGCTAACGGTTTTAAACCGTTTGTGTAGATGACTTGCAGGTTAGGGATGTCACCGAGTGAGGTGGAGGAAGGGACAGCCGGGGTCTCCGTACATTATAGGACGGGGATGTTTTTGGGTTATGTTTTCGTATTGTGGTTTATGTTGTACGGTTTAAGTTTCGTTTTAGAGTTGTGTTGTTTTGAGGACTCGACTGAGTTTCCAAGTTGTAGTTTCTTACTTTTTGGTTTCCGCATACATTAAAAACGTTTTGAGTTTTCGCCTTTATTTGTGCCTTGTTGGAAGGTCCGGTGAAATTTTTGTCAAGCTAAGGGTCGGGACCCATTGTGAGGTCTCTCCTGTAGCACCCCGAGTCCCGCGAATTTGGGGTGTTACAACTACAATCCTACAATGGCGTCTAGAAAATAAACAACATTTGCTACAATTCTACACGAATGCCTCTTCCATTTAGTAATATAACTGTCAAAATACGCATCCTCTCGATACAATAAAATAATAAAGTAGAAACACATAAAGAGAAATAAGACAGACAAAATAATAAAAATTTACTGAATATAACCTACACTTGCATTACTCTATTAGATTCAACACATTGAAAAGAGAACACATGCATCCAATTCTCTTGCCTCAAATCTCCGCGTTTCATTATGAATTGAGTATCAATAATTCTGCCACATAAAAATATAGAATCAATAGTGAAACAAAGAGATGTATATGATAAGTATGGAGCTCTTGAATAACTGACAATGCTAGGACTTCTAACATTGTACCTTAACAAACTTTTTCCCCTCCATATTTACAGGCTATACTAATATAAGTTTCAAGAGAACAAGCCCCGGAAATCAAACATTTTCTATGGTCCAGAATTTTGACAAAAGGAAAGGATGAGAAAAATAAATCGGGTTGAAAATCATGACTACAAAATACGTGTTTTGATGCTATTCAATGAAAGACATATATATAAACATCTAGTGTTGGGTTACAGTGGACATGTAATCGAAGCAAAATCAACAAGGAAAAAGGCAGCAAAATTTGACACAAAAGTGATAATAATCACGCCACATAAAGATTATGACGTTCACACACACATTTGTGAAGTGATCAAAGTCAACATGATAAAAAAAAAAAAAAAAAAAAAACTGCTCTGTTCTAGCTCATTCATAATGCGTATTAGTGCATCATCATTACATAATTCATTAAGTCAATAAATAACAAGAAGAATAAGACTAAGAATCTAATCCACCAGTAGATTTACTTGAATGTGATTTAGCTAGCTAGTTCCAAACAACACACCATTCCCGATATGAAATTGTGCCCTGTAATCACTACCCTGCAAGGAAAAGAGTCAACGACATATCTTTTAGCACTTACTATGTATTGGAAATCTCCGAACATAAATAAATTTGAACAAAATATTTGATCTCAAAGAAGAGTATATACATATCATCTAGTGTTTCAAGAGGTTCCACGCACACTTAGAACAAGGTGCCCGGAGCGCAGACTGTGAATTTTCACGAAACAAAAACTCTAATTTAATATTAGATTGAAACTAAGTTCAACATATAACTTGAAGGTTCATAATAAAGAACAAAAAGGAAGGCGCACCTTGGCACCTAGGGTGCATCTCGTTCAAGGCACCTAACTTTTGCCTAAGCAAGCACACGAGGGTTTACAACTGCACCCTTAGGCATGCATTTCATTTAGAACATTGAATCCATCACAACTTATTGCAATCAAGACAATAGATAAATATTCATGGATTATTGAAAATGAAAATATATAATTCTCCATTAAATCAGATGAAATAAAAAGAAAATGTAGATAAAAGAGACAATAATCTCAATCGGCACATATAATGGCCCTCGTAGTACTCTATTAACTTTATAAAGAAACTTTGAAATCTTTGTTTGGCCCACTGTTTGCTTTATGAAGTCATTGAGCTAAACGAGATAGCAAAACTCAAGAGAAGAAGATAGTTGCAACATTACCTTATAGTCGAAGGAGGTCATCCCATATGACCTGTGAGGGTCACTTGTAAGCTAGAAAAGATGAAGAGTAGTTCATCAAGTTCTCAAAATTAATAGCTTTAAGATGCATATAGAAGCAAGACATTATGTTACACATAGTTTTGTCTGACAAGAAGATGCATACTCATACGTTACCCTTCAAGATAAAATTCTCAGCCATGTAACATTTAAATCTAGCATTTATCATCCCATCGGTCATTACCCTCCCATAAGCATCAACTATAACATATAAAGTTGGAGAGATACCACAAGTTCCCAAAAGAAAAGTTATTTGTATACATTCACCACTCTCAACCTTTCAATACACATACCTTTGGGTCTAAAATGTTTGCACCAAACACATAGTGGGTAGATTGATCTAATTAGTCCCATAAAAACACTGATTATACTATATGTGGCTAAGATAACTTTGAGTTAAGCCCCTTTGTAAAGTAAAACCCCAGTCCTTTAAAACTCTCTAACTTCAGTGACACTGCCACCAAAATTTGAAAGTCATATTACTTAATCAAACAAGAGGTCCACTGTTTATTTTCTTGGTAGGTTACGGCCCTCTAAATTCTATATACACATCAAATGTAGCTAGCACTAACAACAATATCCAAATTCCAAAAACACTAGAAGAGATCAATCAAAAGCTTTTCAACCAATCAAATATAAGTTTGGATGCCCAATGGAAACGAACAACGCATAAACCAGGAAAAAGAAAAAAAATTACAAGCAAGAAATAAAAGAAGCTTAGAACAAATTGAACAAAAGGTTGAACTATCAAAACAACAAATAAGCCAGCCAAGTCGATTTCTAAAATTAAATTGGAGGATCTCTTCCTACGGGATAGAACAGGAGTTCAGGGTGATCTCTGGAAAGTAGAATTACCGTTATATTAAACATCTTAGCAAAGCCTAATCAACAAACTACCTCAATATAAATCAACTAAATATCTCAATTCAATTGACGTGCATAAAGAAGATGGGTAGGGATCACTAACATAGGAGAAGAATTACCTCGGAGACGACGCGATCTTAGATTGGTTTTTTCTCCGAGGAAGCAAGTTGACACTCATTGCACCTAGGGGAAATAGTGTGAGTTTAGATGGGACCCCCTTCCAAAAGAGTGCGATATTCAAATTGACAGATCGAAAGTCGAGATTGAGAGGAACGACAGACGAGGTTTTGAAAGGTAACGAGTTCTACCCTAACATATTAATCTAACCGGTTAGGGAGAGATAAGAGGGTTTGAGATTAAAAAGCAAATTAAAATTAAAATTAGCAACAGGGATATATTTTTTTGGCAATAAAATCAAAAATTAAATAATCATTTGTGAGAAAAACCTAAAATTAAAATTAGCAAGTTGACACTCATTGGTACCGTTGCAAATGTTACACCAATAGCGACGATGAACTCGCCGTGACAAACATGCGTCGCAAAACTATTTATTTTTTATAGTATATATTTCTTGTAGATCGTCTTTCCACTATCTGATGTGTATCTTATTAAAACAAATTAAAATTAAAATTAGCAACAGGGATATATTTTTTTGGCAATAAAATCAAAAATTAAATAATCATTTGTGAGAAAACCCTACAAATTAAATTGAGATAAATAAATATGAATTGTAAAAGGATCTGAAATTTTGAATAATAATTAATGAAATAATAAAAGAAAAAGATTAATATTTAAATATAAAAATCCGAAACTGATAATTTTAACGAATATCTTTTCACAAAGAAAGATAAAAATAAAATCTAATTTTTAACAAAATTGCAAGAAAAGAAAACGGAACGCTGTGTTTTGTAAAATAAATCTAACGGACTAAATTATAAAATAAAATCTGTTTTTTTTAACAAAGACTCAACTAATAATAATAATAAAATAGATTTATTTGTTACAAGATCTATCAGATTAAATTGAGATAAGAAATATTACAAGAAACATGAATTATAAAAAGAATCTGAAAATTTTGGAAAATAAATAAATTAAATAATAAAAACGATTAATATTTAAATAAAAAAAATCCGAAACTGTAAATTTTTACGGAAGTATTTTCGCAAAGAAAAAAATAAAAATAAATTTTAGTGTTTAACAAAATAGTTTTAAAAAAACACAGTCCATTGTTAATAAAATCTAAAGACTCATTTATAAAGTAAAATCTTTTTTTTTTTTAACAAAGACTCAAATCTTAACGTTAAAAATCTCTTCTATTAAAAATCTCTTATTAAAACATATGGGGAAGAAGAGTGGCAATTGCTAGCCTTGATGCTGCCTTGTATGCACCAGTTGACTGCATCAGATCAGTTTTAGCTTCTTTGTAAAGAACAAATAAAAAAAACTTGAATTATATATCCCTAAAGCCTTTGAAGTTAGAAGTAGCTCAACCATTGAGATAAGAACTGCTGACATCATTGCAAAAGAATGACCAACTGAGAAGGTAGGAGGACCCATTGTAGTGGATATGGATACTTGAACCTGATTGGAGTAAAAAAAAAAAAAAAGAATGGATTTTCAAGTTAAAAAGAATAAAATTGCATCATGAAAAGTCTTATTTCCTCTAACAGATGCAAGGGATAAATTACCATGGAGCAGTGGATATCAAATTTGCTCGGTCAATACGACAACTCAAGATAAAGAAATATAGTAAACATGTATACTTGAGCTATACATTACCAGAATTCTAACATGCTAATCGACTCTTTTAAGATCTTTGAGGGATGTGTAGCATCTCTAACCAAGAAGAATCTCTTTAACACGCGAACTCGATATCAACATTGCCTCTGTGTATAATTTATGACAAACTCAACGTATATATTCCAGATCTGCAATACATAACAACAATTTTTGAGTTGAATTAGACTGAAAAGGAGGATGAAGATATTGATATGGTTGTGCGGTGACACTTAGGTATAAGCGCATACTAAATTACGCAATAACAATCATGGAAGACAAATCAACAATACACCAAAAAAGGGCACTACAAAAGAAATGAAATCGAACAAAGAATGACCATCAATGAGGGTGCAATTGGGTGGTTTTATAGAGACGAAAGTTACAAGGTACGTTTCGTAATTCCTTTTAATTTCCCTTTAAAAAAACCCCTACAAGATCCTTAATTTTTCCGACCAGTAACCCGTAAATTAATTTTTTTACGAGAATGTCGGAAAACATTCCAACCCGTAACATCCGTTACGGAATTATTCTAACGAGTTTTGATCCCGTACCCTTGTTTTTCTATTCTTCTTCCCCTCCTTTTCCACGTTACCTGGGTCCCACGCCTGCTTCAGCGTTCTCCTCTTCTCCACGCAAGCCGCCTAGCACACTAGCCCTGCAGGAGCACTCTTCACGCATGGCTGCACCAGTCCACGCCCAGCTCCCCTCTGCGCCACTCCCGTCCTCTCTTCCTGCAGCCGACCCCTCGGCCTGGAGCTCCTAGCACGCTGCACCAAGCCGACCCCTCGAAACGGACCCCTCCCAATCACCTGCAGCCGCTCCTCCCCTCTCTCTCCATACGGCCTCACTCCCTCACTCCATCTTCTCTCTCGTCTCTCCCGCTCAGCTCAGCCTCACTCCTCTCACCCCCGCGTTCTCTCTCCAGCGAACTCCTCACAACCCACCAACTTTGTGCATCACCCTCGCCTCGAGCTCACCGGAGACGAAACCACCTTCTCTCTGCATCACCATCTCTCCAGTCGTCCTCACCGGATCTCAAGCCGGCAAGCACACTAGCACCGTCAAGGGAAGCCGTCGCCACCGGAAAGGAGCCTCCTCGCTTCACTAGCACTGTCGGAGGAGCCCAGACCCGCTTTCCCTCGCCTTCTCGAGCTCCTCTGTCGGGTTCACAATCGAGCCGCTCTCGCCGGAGGCGTAGTCACCACCGGGAGCCAGGCCACTGCCGGCCACCTACAGCACTACCGAGGAAGCTCCTGCCGCCTTTGCCCTCGCCGGAGAAGCCGTGACGCCACCGGGAAACACTGCAGAACCTCGGCCGAGACTTGCTCAGTAATTACAGTCGGCCACCCTCTTTTAGGTATAATTACGTTCGGCCCCCTCAACTTTTGGTTAATTACAAAATATACTCAGTTTTGTATTAATTATAGATTTGACCCCTATGTTTTAGAAATGTATAATTTCCCCGGAAAATACATTAGCGAGTTTTAACCTTTGAAATTATGAACGAGTTTTATAATAGGTTTCGATATATTATATTTGATGATCAATTTAGCGTATGGGCTAAATTGTGTAGTTTCATGCTAGGTTCCAAATCCCGATAAAAAGCCACGAATTCATATCGATCTAGTTATGTTTAGTAGTATCATGATAGGTTGGAACTAGCATAACTTAGGAGAAATGCCAAGTAGCGGTTTTTGGAGACCTTAGGAGAATGTGATGAGCGTATTTAGACCTCGTTAGCTTTTACGTCGTTATTGACGGTAATTATGGTAGACTCTAGGATGTAGTCCTAGAATGTGAGTCAAATGATCCTGCGTAGATCATTTGTGTAGAAGTCCTAGACTTCTCGAGTTGAGCGGGTTTTTATGGATACCTTGTTGTGAGCAGGTTGTGTACTTCTTCCCAAGGGAAGCGTGAGCGTTGTGTGAGTTAGCGTTTGGGACGAGGTAAGTCTCCGGACTTACTTAGCTCGTATTTTAGGTATTAGCGTTGATGTGTGTTTGGTGGTGCGTGTTATGTTATGTTATAACAATTAAACCGGTAAATAGGACCACCGACTTTATATATATATATATGTGTTGGCCCAAGTGTATGATAACGGGCGGTGACATCATCTGCCTAGCCCTGGTGGGGTCTAGGAGGTTCTCGGCGACGAGTCCGGCGGGTATACGGGCGGATGCATCCGCACCATTCCTTGCTGGTAAGGGACCGAGGCGAGACCACTGGGGTCTCGTGTCACAACAGAAGTTGAACTAGAATGGAATACGACTTAATAATAAAAGATAAGGAACCGGACTTGTGTGATTTATGTTTTGTGTTCTGGATGTGTTTGTGCCTTCACCGTTTTCCTAATATCTAGAATATGAGCTAACGGTTTAAAACCGTTATGTAGTTGACCTGCAGGTTAGGGATGCCGCCGAGTGAGGTGGAGGAGTGGACAACCGGGGTCTCCGTACATTATAGGACGGGGATGTTTTGAGTCATATTTCATGTTCTCGTTTATGGATATTGTCGTATGTTTAGAATTCGTATCTAACTATGTTGTTTTAAGGACTCGGCTGAGTTTCCAAGTTGTAGTTTATTACTTTTGGTTTCCGCATACTTTTAAAACATATTTGAGTTTTCGCCTTTATTTGTGCCATGTTGGAAGGTCCAGTGAAATTGTTGTTAGGCTAAGGGTCGGGACCCATTGTGAGGTCTCGCCCGTAGCGCCCCGAGTCCCGCGGATTTGGAGTGTTACATAATCTAAGTACAAAGATAATTTGTTTAAACGAAAAGATAATTCCGGTAAAATTAGAATCAAATGTTTATCTTGTGGGAGAAGATTAGATTCGAAGAATAACCGTATGGGAGAAGATTGATCTAATAATATTTTTATTACGTTAAATATATTTAGATTTTTGTTTAGTATATAAGATTTATTGGCCTTAAATAGATATTTAGATAAAAAAAAAGTTTTAATATCTTAAAATTTTGTGAGGCTGCCACGTCAGCGTAAGTGACGGCTCTTTTAGTATAGGTATATAGATTGCTGGACCACTTTCAGCTTCATTGTTGATCTCATTGCTATATAATTTTGTCTCCTCCACATCATCATTTTGTATTGCTTCAAATCCATCATTTTGCTGAATAATCTGAAAGAAATCTAACTCTTTAATACCTGTGACTAGGTATAATTCCTCTTTTCCATGACCACTGTTGGTTTGTACCTTTCCTTTTTGAATATCATTGAATAGAAATCGGTCCTCATGAAACACTACATCTCTACCGTGGACAATTTTCCTTTTGTCTAGATCAAAACATATATAATCCTTTTGGTTTATAGGATATCCAAGGAAAATACACCTTCTACCTCTTGGATCAAGCTTATCACTTCCCCATCTTAAAGTTGCAACATAACAAAAGAATCATATCACCCTCAAGTTATCAAGGACCGGTTCTTTATGAAATAACATCTAGTATGGACTTTTCCACCCAATACTAACAAGTGGCATCTTGTTTATTAGATAAGTTGCTGTTAACACACACTCTCCTCAAAATTCCTTATGCAGATTTGCATGTAATCTAAGTGCCCTAGTTGTGTCCAAGAGGTGCCTATGTTTCCTTTCTACCACTCCATTTTATTGTGGTATGTATGCAATAGTTCTTTGGTGAACAATTCTCATCTTAGAAAATAACTCTCTGCATGTTGTGTTCACCAATTTTGAGCCATTATCAAATCTGATAATGGCTCAAAATTGGTGAACACAACATGCAGAGAGTTATTTTCTAAGATGAGAATTGTTCACAATCGAGCCGCTCTCGCCGGAGGCGTAGTCACCACCGGGAGCCAGGCCACTGCCGGCCACCTACAGCACTACCGAGGAAGCTCCTGCCGCCTTTGCCCTCGCCGGAGAAGCCGTGACGCCACCGGGAAACACTGCAGAACCTCGGCCGAGACTTGCTCAGTAATTACAGTCGGCCACCCTCTTTTAGGTATAATTACGTTCGGCCCCCTCAACTTTTGGTTAATTACAAAATATACTCAGTTTTGTATTAATTATAGATTTGACCCCTATGTTTTAGAAATGTATAATTTCCCCGGAAAATACATTAGCGAGTTTTAACCTTTGAAATTATGAACGAGTTTTATAATAGGTTTCGATATATTATATTTGATGATCAATTTAGCGTATGGGCTAAATTGTGTAGTTTCATGCTAGGTTCCAAATCCCGATAAAAAGCCACGAATTCATATCGATCTAGTTATGTTTAGTAGTATCATGATAGGTTGGAACTAGCATAACTTAGGAGAAATGCCAAGTAGCGGTTTTTGGAGACCTTAGGAGAATGTGATGAGCGTATTTAGACCTCGTTAGCTTTTACGTCGTTATTGACGGTAATTATGGTAGACTCTAGGATGTAGTCCTAGAATGTGAGTCAAATGATCCTGCGTAGATCATTTGTGTAGAAGTCCTAGACTTCTCGAGTTGAGCGGGTTTTTATGGATACCTTGTTGTGAGCAGGTTGTGTACTTCTTCCCAAGGGAAGCGTGAGCGTTGTGTGAGTTAGCGTTTGGGACGAGGTAAGTCTCCGGACTTACTTAGCTCGTATTTTAGGTATTAGCGTTGATGTGTGTTTGGTGGTGCGTGTTATGTTATGTTATAACAATTAAACCGGTAAATAGGACCACCGACTTTATATATATATATGTGTTGGCCCAAGTGTATGATAACGGGCGGTGACATCATCTGCCTAGCCCTGGTGGGGTCTAGGAGGTTCTCGGCGACGAGTCCGGCGGGTATACGGGCGGATGCATCCGCACCATTCCTTGCTGGTAAGGGACCGAGGCGAGACCACTGGGGTCTCGTGTCACAACAGAAGTTGAACTAGAATGGAATACGACTTAATAATAAAAGATAAGGAACCGGACTTGTGTGATTTATGTTTTGTGTTCTGGATGTGTTTGTGCCTTCACCGTTTTCCTAATATCTAGAATATGAGCTAACGGTTTAAAACCGTTATGTAGTTGACCTGCAGGTTAGGGATGCCGCCGAGTGAGGTGGAGGAGTGGACAACCGGGGTCTCCGTACATTATAGGACGGGGATGTTTTGAGTCATATTTCATGTTCTCGTTTATGGATATTGTCGTATGTTTAGAATTCGTATCTAACTATGTTGTTTTAAGGACTCGGCTGAGTTTCCAAGTTGTAGTTTATTACTTTTGGTTTCCGCATACTTTTAAAACATATTTGAGTTTTCGCCTTTATTTGTGCCATGTTGGAAGGTCCAGTGAAATTGTTGTTAGGCTAAGGGTCGGGACCCATTGTGAGGTCTCGCCCGTAGCGCCCCGAGTCCCGCGGATTTGGAGTGTTACATAATCTAAGTACAAAGATAATTTGTTTAAACGAAAAGATAATTCCGGTAAAATTAGAATCAAATGTTTATCTTGTGGGAGAAGATTAGATTCGAAGAATAACCGTATGGGAGAAGATTGATCTAATAATATTTTTATTACGTTAAATATATTTAGATTTTTGTTTAGTATATAAGATTTATTGGCCTTAAATAGATATTTAGATAAAAAAAAAGTTTTAATATCTTAAAATTTTGTGAGGCTGCCACGTCAGCGTAAGTGACGGCTCTTTTAGTATAGGTATATAGATTGCTGGACCACTTTCAGCTTCATTGTTGATCTCATTGCTATATAATTTTGTCTCCTCCACATCATCATTTTGTATTGCTTCAAATCCATCATTTTGCTGAATAATCTGAAAGAAATCTAACTCTTTAATACCTGTGACTAGGTATAATTCCTCTTTTCCATGACCACTGTTGGTTTGTACCTTTCCTTTTTGAATATCATTGAATAGAAATCGGTCCTCATGAAACACTACATCTCTACCGTGGACAATTTTCCTTTTGTCTAGATCAAAACATATATAATCCTTTTGGTTTATAGGATATCCAAGGAAAATACACCTTCTACCTCTTGGATCAAGCTTATCACTTCCCCATCTTAAAGTTGCAACATAACAAAAGAATCATATCACCCTCAAGTTATCAAGGACCGGTTCTTTATGAAATAACATCTAGTATGGACTTTTCCACCCAATACTAACAAGTGGCATCTTGTTTATTAGATAAGTTGCTGTTAACACACACTCTCCTCAAAATTCCTTATGCAGATTTGCATGTAATCTAAGTGCCCTAGTTGTGTCCAAGAGGTGCCTATGTTTCCTTTCTACCACTCCATTTTATTGTGGTATGTATGCAATAGTTCTTTGGTGAACAATTCTCATCTTAGAAAATAACTCTCTGCATGTTGTGTTCACCAATTTTGAGCCATTATCAAATCTGATAGCTTTAGGTGCCTTGCCAAACTGATTTTGGACCAAGGTTATATAGTTTTCATAATATCAACCACTTGTTGCTTGTTGATCAATAGGTAAGTCCATGTTGCTCGACTTTAGTCATCAACAATTGCAAAAAAAAACTTTTCACCATTAATATTTGGAATTCCAAAAGGACCCCACAAATCTACATGTAGTAGTTCAAAAGATTCAACATATCTATTTACACTGTCCTTAAATGCCAACTTGTGGAACTTAGCCATGGAACAAGTGTTTCAAAATGTGTATGCTGAAAATTTGGATTTGTAGCTAGGAATATGCAACATCTTACTAAAAGAAATATGTCCTAATTTGTTGTGCAGACTTTGATCGAGCATCAGCGTTGCTCTTGGCCGTGTAACATGCCTTATTCTGCACCTTATTATCTCCTGACTTTATTTTGTATAGCCCTACACATTCCACACCCGCAGCTACAACATCCTTACTCAAATTGTCCTAAAACGCACAAAATTTCCCATCAAAATAAGCAAACAGTTTTCTCTTTCCGACAATCCTGCTAACAAACAGCAGATTGAACCTAAAATCTGGGACAAACAACACATATATGATGACTAGTCTTGTATTAATTCTAACATCGCCTTTCTATTCCACTTTCTTTATAGATCCGTCTAGCAACTTGACTAATATCGGATCAGGCAACTTTTTCAAATTCATTAATATATCTGAGAAAGGACTCATGCATGTGGTCTGTAACCCTTGTGTCCAATATCCACTCATGTTTGTTTGCCTCTAAACATACAGAGTTGAGATAGGAAATACCCGCATAGTTCACATAGTTTGCAGACGATGATGATGTGACAGATTTGCCTTTGAATGCCTTGATCATTTCTTGACACATTTTTTGAATAAATCCCGGATCAATATGTGAGTATTTTCTTTCATATCTAGTTGTGAATTCCAGTGGTGTCTCCACCATTTCCTGTTCTTCAGCAACATTTGCATCAAATTTTCCCTTGGTCCTTTTTCCCTTATACCAGTCTAGATATCCAATCACTTCAAAACAATCATCTGCCAAGTGTCCCTCCATGTTACAAATTGTGCATCGCTTCCTCTCACCATTCATAACCTTCTTGTCATATTCCCTCGTGAATTGTTTGCACCTACCATGAAGGTTGTTGGCTCAGTAACAATGCTTGATATTTGTGTATGCTTTTTGTAACACCCCGAATCCGTGGGACTCTAAGCGCTACTGGGCTAGGATCTCACAATGGATCCTGACCCTAGCCTGACAACAAGTTCACTAGATCTTACAACAAGGCACAGACAGATTAAAACCAAACATGAAACTGATATATATAAATATCAAAAGGTGATACAGAAGTACCGCTAAGTACAAATAAAACGTACCTGTACATAACAAAATGTTCCCTATCCCACGATAACGCCCAGTGTACGGAGCCCTCAACGGATCACCCCATCTCGATCACTCTGCAGTGCTCCTAACTTGCAAAGGATCTACAAACGGTATAAAACCGTTAGCTAACCATACACATATATATGGAGATGCAAGAGCACAAACACACATCAAGAATCATAACACATCATGCTTTCACACATTTACCCGGTTTATTATTTTTATATATATCAATATGACTATATGTGACACGAGGAGTATAACCCTTGCCTCTCGGTGGTAGCGGCCAGCTGGAGTGGTCATCTGGGATCACTTCCCCGTATACCCTAAGGGAGTGAAGACAGTGCCCGTCCCGTGTACCAAATCTGGACTCTCCGCAGAGAACCTCCCTGTCTCCTCGCGGGATGGCAGGGCAAAGCTGTCACAGCCCTACAGTGGGCAGTCACTAAACCATAGGTAGGTACTCATCATAACGCATGCTATAAAACATATAACACACACCACTCAAGCATACATCCAATATAAGGATGGTAGCTAAGTAAGTCATATGGACTTACCTCGAACTCAGAAGTAGTCTCACTACGATCAACTCTCAACCTGGTCCACTCCAATCTAGAGGACAACACTGCCTAATAACAAGGCATAATAATATATCAAACTCATATTCATCAAAGGGGTCACACCTAGACCCAAGGGATCCATAAGGATCGTATCTTAACTCATAAACCTCAAAGCCATAACCGGCATAAACGATATCATGATCATCCTCATTCTATCCTCATACACATATCTAGCATGCTACTAACCCGCTCATACTAGGAAAGGAAAGGATCTACCTTACTCTAGGTAGAACCGGGACAAGACGCACCTGCGTGATAAGAGAGACGTAGGGGCGGTGAAGGCAACCCGCAGGCACGGCGTAGGCACGGCGCATGCGTTGTGACACGGCTCCCGCAGGGCGGCGGCTTCCAAGCGCGGGTACGGTGACAAGGTACCCGCAGGGCGGCTATGTTGGACCGCGGGGGCGGCGACAGTGCAGAAGGTGATCCCGCGGTTCCTCTTCGGCTCTTCACGTGATCAACTCACGTCTTCTTCGTTCCAAAGTCACATACAACCATATACATACACAATCCCACATCAACATACATCTATACATACATCTAGTCCTAAGCTAAGCAAAGGAATTCAAGAAAGGAAGAAAGAAGAGAAGAGGACATGCTACACTTGTGGCCCTAGGCTGCAAGGAAGGATCAACCACCCACTCTCAGCTAGCTCTTAAGCTCAACAACCAACACAACATCAAACTCAGCAAGGCCACACCACAAACTCTCTTCCAAACTCAAAGGAACACCAAGAACAAGATCAAAGAGAAGGAGGGAAGCAAGAAGGACGTGAGAGAAGCTGGAAAGGAAAAGAAGAACACTTGCTCAGCAAGCCAAAGCAAGGTAAATAGGTTAAAGAAGTGAAAGAGTAAAGCACGGGTCAAAGGTCAACAAAACCTGTTACAGCCGCAAGAAACCGCAGGGATGGTTCCCTGAGCCGTAGGGGCGGATCACTACTCTAGCCGTAGGGGCGGCTCCATGAACCCAAGGGGGCGGCTACGGCCAAAACTAGCTCCCAAAGACTAAGGCTCTTACACCTCACCCCCCTAAAAACAAGTTTTGTTCCGAAACTTGTAAAATCCTCGAACCACTCGAACTCACAAGTTAAGGTACAACTCTCTCTATAACCTCAAACACAAGCATGGAGGAAAAAATCAACTCCAGCAACAAAACTATATTATCCAAGGCATAGAGGAAATCCATCTCTATCCAAACCATAATCACATCACATAACGTAAAGGCATGGAGGAAAAAAAAACATCTCCAGCAACACTATGTCCATCAAAATAGCATGGAGGAATAACCATCTCCAGCTAGACCTATTGCATCACAGTAGCATGGAGGAAATAACCATCTCCAGCTCTAATCAGTCGCACTCGCATAACAAAATCTAATAAGATCACACATCACATAACAGCTAGTACGAAATAAACACATCATAGCACATAAGCATATAAGCACATAACACTCACCAAGATAGTACTAAGATCTACTCGTCGAACCTATAGGTATATGAAGATATATGAAGAACCAAAAGCCTTTCTCAAATCCTTTCTCAAATCCTTTTTGATCCTTCTTTCCCTTATCTTTTCCAACCCCCTTTCTTTGTTTGAGATCTATCCTATCTTTAGTCATCGCTGCAGATTAATCCTCCAAGTCCTTGTGTTCGACCCTGGAATACTTGTTTAACTTCGTACGATCCATACACTGTGGGTTCGTTGCTATTTTTAGGAAATTATTACAGGCTATAAATATAAAACTATCCCTTCCTATTTTTGTTATCTTGTGAGTTTCTATCATTTTTATAGTTATTTATAGGTGTGTAAAACCAGCGAACACTAGCCACTTCCTCTGACCGGACAATAACAGTACCATCATCAAGATACCAAACATGTAGAAGAAGCTTACAACAGTCTCTTATTCTATGAAGAAGGTGATGCAAGAAAAGAGAAAAAAGGAGCGGTCCCAAAGGGTCCCCTTGTTGCACACAAGTAGCCGACCATATAAACCTATTACCAACATACAAACGGGCAGCCTTACCATGCAGAAAATCACTCATAAAGATATATATGGGCATATTTTCCTTACATGTCTAAGTAACACGGTCCTATCAACCAAGTTGAAGGCATTTGAAAAATCCACCGTCAATATAACTAGAGAATCATGAGCGTGACATTCAACACCGATCCCAAAATGAAAATCTCCAAGATATTCTCATATCTTTACTCACTCCTTTCATTGCTACTTTAGACACCTACTCTTTTAATTAAATATTTTTTTTATGACAAGATTTTAGATTTCTTTTTACGTAGGATTTAAATCCACAAATTCCTTTTCCTTTTTCTTAAATTATCTAATTTACAAAGTATTTTATTTATTTTATTTATTTTTATAATTATTTCTAATATTTATATTTAAACTTTGTTGTTTTTAAGGTAACCTGATATTTATTTTATTTTTATAATTTTAAATTACTTGAAATTTCTACTTTTGTTTGTTATTTTATAATTTGATTTTATTTAAAATTGCAATCTTCATGCTGATTAGAGGTAGTTAGTTTTAGTTATAATATGTTGTAATTTTTGTGCTATTATATAACGATATATTTTATATATATATATATATATATATATATGAATATAACTTTGTGTACGATTGTTTTACCTCTTAAATCAGTACTATAATCACAATATAGACTTTTTAACATATGATATTCATTCCCTTCTTAAAGTTGGACTATACACCTAGCTAGACCTTTTTTTTAGTCACAAACAACTTTATGAGGCAATTTCAAGAGTTACAAGTAGAGATGGTTCGATGATCATGATATGTGATCCTGCAAGCAAATCACAAAATACTACAAACAATGTTGTATTTAATGAACTATTTTACAATATAATGTAATGTGGTTATACTATTATTTTATTATTTATTTTAAATTTTAAATTTTTATTATCAATACACATAAAATAAAAATAGTTTAAAAATATATATATTTTACAAATACTCGTACAGAATACTAAACTAGTCCTTTTAAAACATAATCACAAAATTCTCATAATTTGTATCCACATAAATCACATAAACCCTATAAATTAAGATCATCAAATCGCACCCTAAGTCAATAAAATAAATGGCTTGTCAATTTAAGGTGAGCAACCGTAAAAATCAAGTTAATTAATGTTTTGTTTTCTTTTGCATGAGACTTGGAGGTCAATGAATCAAAGCAAGTCTTGCACAAAAGGTTTATTTTGAATATTAAATTCTTAAAACATAACAATCACAAGACAACCAATTTGCAAGCAAATAACAAAAGGTCATAAATATGCAAATAAAGCATTATGATTCATTTAAGAATTATTTTCTTAATTAATTCTTATTGAAGGTGTTCACGGCCTTGGAATCGATTTGGGCAGGACATTCAGTTGAATACTTTGCTTAAAATATCATAACTGATTATTCAACTAGTAAATTTAGGGTTATATGTAACCAGGATGATTTCTTTCTCTATTATGATTACCAATGGAAAGTTTAAAAGTGTGATCCAAATCATGCGTCATGAAATTTATTATGATTACCTATGCTACCTGTTTTTTCGATTTCGAAAGTTTTGGCATGTATTATAAAGATTGTTCTAGTTTAACTCAACCTAAGAAAAGTTTAAAAGTGTGATTCTCTGAATTTTAGTTTTTTCATGTTCATTTTGATGATTTTCATGGTGTAGTATTTTGGTTTAGAATTAATTTTACAAGATTACGAGTAGTTTAATTTATCTTCATTACTTTTAGTAATGTTTATTTTTCTTTTTAAAGCTACACCGAGTTCTATTTTTATATGTTATTTTTCATAAATTAAAATTAATTTTATTATGTTAGGTTTTTTGTCATCTTTCATTGGAAAAGAAGAATTTTTTAACATACGGAGCAAGTCATACTTATAAGTTAAATTACAAATTTCCATTCAAATATGCGAAATAAATATTTCATGGAATGTTATAATTCGACCCTGATCGATCCGAGAAATTATTCTCTACATTATTATAGCCCTTCGTATTTACTTCTCTACTTAAATATTAGGAAGATGACTAGTCAATGATATACAACTTCTTTTAGTGATCACCAATCAATAACCAATCGATCTATTTTTAGTAATATGACCTTGTAAATCAACTTAATAATAATAATTCCTTTCCATATAAAACTTATTTTGACTAGTCTATCCTTAAAACCTAGCAATCACACATCAAACAATTTGCAAGAAAATAACAAATTACGAATTAACAATCAAAGCATTGTAGTTTATCTGGTTGTTTTCTTTCGTAGGAGACTTGAAATTGGTCTTGTCCCAACTGTATACATTACTTCATTTGTGCTCCTTGATATTCTTTGTTTTGTGGCTTAAAATTTCTAGTGGAGGAAATTGCTCTGGATCCTTCGAAGAAAGTGGGACCCAATTGTTGAATTTTAAAACCAATTTCGAATTCGGAGTCTAAGTGCAGAAATGATTAAGCACAATTTTAAATTTGGGATCCAAGCGTGTAATCAAATTAAACCCAATTTCAATTTTGGCACCCAAGTCGGAATTAATTTAAACGAATTTCGCATTCGGGCCTCAAGTGCGGAACTAATTATATATACTCACTACGAAGGAAGCCCACACTTTTGTTTACTTTGTCGTAGATGTGACGGAATTGGACATTCCAATCCCTACGAAGGAAGCCCTGACAACTTGCTACCAGACTACGATGTGGTTGTGACTGGTGAATCTTGTTTTTTAATAACTTAACCACCAAAACGTGCATGAGCGTTTCCGACCAGAAACCTGCCATGGCAAAATTTCCGACCAAAGTTCTCGCACCGTTGAGCATTCCCTCAAAACGTGCATGAGTGTTTCATCACCGCTTGAGAAAGCACGGCAAGTCACGCAATCCGATTGATGGCGTCTAACTCTCTCTGTATTGGTAAGAAACCTTCGTATCATCGTTAGCCACAGAAAGCAACGAACTCTTTCAGAAACCGATAACATCTAGATCTTCGTGTAGATAGTCGAAGCTACCCGGAGCTCACCCATTACCGCATTGTAAGCTGACTTGGTCGTGAAGATACCTTTGCTTTCATACGACCACGATAATCTATCAACACCATTAGCCTGCATAATGTTCAACCCAACAATCTGCATGACGAGACCATTAGGAAGACACTGACTGATACGGATCTAATTCCATCCTTGACTTTCGTTCCATTTCTCGTGCACAAAACTGTTTGTTTCCACTACTTCCAACGGTTCAGTGAGGGCATCGATGAACGGCTTGTTTGATGCCCAAGCTTCCGTCCGGAACCTCGTGTGTTGTCCATTCTACACGACTGCCTATTATTCCGTAATTTTCCTTGATGAGAACAACCTAAGGACTTTCCTTATATATCATGAATCAACCTCCACGTTAATTTTGTTGGACAGACAATGTCCCAGGAAACCAAATGCATCCTCCTTTTCCTCTTTGCTTCTCCTCAAACCTAGACCTCCTGCTAATTTTGATGGATAAACAATGTCCTAAGAAACGAAATGCATCCTCCTTTCTCACGAGTATCATTTCAAATGAAACAATTCCCCTTTCTATCCATCACTTTCCATGTAAACGCTTGTAGTTTCATTATGCACATAGTATAGGAAAGGATAGAACCGAGTACAGATCTCGCTAGCATTACACGCCCGGAAAGCTCAAAAGTCATCCTTTCCAAGCCACTAATCTTCTATCCATCTTATCAGTTACGTTTCGAGAAACAGACACACCCATTCTCCCTTGCAACATATTAATACCGAGATACCTGCCGAAATTAGAAGTCATCTGAATGCCAGCCCTCTGTTGAATTCTACGCTTTAGGCTTTCATCAACATTCGGGGAAACAAAGATTCTGGATGTAACACCCCAAATCCATAGGACTCGAGGTGCTACTGAGCTAGGATCTCACAATGGATCCTGACCCTAGTCTGACAACAAGTTCACTGAATCTTACAACAAGGCACAGATAGATTAAATACAAAACGTAAAACTGATATATATATATCCAAAAGGTAATACACAAGTACCACTGAGTACAAAAGAAAACATATATCCGTACAATAAATATCCCAATCCCCCGATATCACCTAGTGTACGGAGCCCTCAGCGGATCACCTCTCTAGATCACTCTGCAGCTCTCCTAACCTGCAAAGGATCTACAACACAGTATAAAACCGTTAGCTAACCATACACATATATAAGAAGATGCTAGAGCACAAACACACATCAGGAATCTTAACACATCATCATGCTTTCACAGATTTACCCGGTTATTATCTTTATAACGTTACTCATTCAAATAATATATCTGCATATGAATATATGTGACACGAGGAATGTATATAACCCTCGCCTCTGCGTGCAATAGCTAGCTGGAGTGGTATCAGCGCACTTTCCCGTATACCATATGGAGTGGTAGGTGCCCTTCCCGTATACCAGATCTAACTAGCTTACAGAGAACTTCCCAGACTCCACTACGGGATGAAAGGTAAGTTGTCACAACCACTACAATAGGCGGTCAATATAACATAGGTCGGTAATAAACCATAGCGCATGCTACAAAGCATAAACAAACACCACTCAAGCATACATCCAATAGAAGGATAGTAGCTAAGTAAGTCCTATGGACTTACCTCGATCTCAGAAGTAACAACACAACCTATACAAGGCACCCATACATATATATCACAATCCTATCACACAAAGGGGTCACACCTAGACCAAAGGGATCCATAAGGATCAAGTTCAACTCGTAAACCTCAAAGCCGTAATCGGCATAACTATATCATACTCATCAACATCCGAATCCTAGCATGGTACTAAGTTCCTCATACTAGAAAGGAAAGGAACTACCTAACTATAGGTAGTCCCGGGACAAGACGCACCTGCGTGAACTAAGGACGCAGGGGCGGAACGCAGGCAACCGCGGGCGCGGCGACACTCAGCCGCGGGGGCGGTGACACGGGATGCAGGTAACGCAGGCAAGGCGCTGGCGCGGGCGTTGCGGCACGTCTTCCGCAGGGCGGTGACTTCTGGCCGCGGGGGCGGCGACAGTGCAGAATAAGATTTCGTGAATCTTCCTCGGCTCTTCACGTGATCAAATCACGTCCTTACCATTCCAAAACCACACACCACATGCACAAACACATACCAACCATCAACACCCTTAGCATACATCTAATCCTAAGCTAGAAAGATTGAATCAAAGAAGAGGAGAAGGAGAAGAACAAGCACTCACCACTACTGAAGATCCTAGGCTGCAGGGAGGATCAACACACACCAAAGCTGACTTCAAAGCTCAGCAACACACACACTAGCATCATCATCAACAACCAAGCCACAACAAAACTCTTCCAAACCAAAGGAAACTAAGACAAGGACAAAGGAAGGTGAAGGAGAAGCAAGAAGGACGTGAGGGAAGCTGTAACATGAATGAAAGGGAACCCTTGCTCAGCAAGGTAAAACGAAGAGGTAAGGTGAAAGGTAAAGCACGGTCAAAAGAGTCAATAAAACCGGCTGCAGCCGCCGGAAACCACAAGGGCGGTCCCATGAGCCGCAGGGGCGGAGACCCGCAGGGGCGGCCAAAATGCCCGCGGTGCGGAAAAGTCTAAACTCGGCCAAAGCCAATCTCGGCCATGGTCCGATCTCGGTCCGGAAGAGTAGGGGTCTCACACTGGATTTCCCCAAACTTAAACGTTGCCCATGAAGAGTTGATCCAGGATTTGCTTGTACCCGACATTGGGACGATGATTCCGACGTTAATTAGATGTCATTTGTCTCAACGACGGTTAAGGATGCGTTGTCACAACTTACAACTGATTGATGTTCTGTGTGCATCTAGCTTGCCCATCGAGTGTTTCTAAGAGTAAGACCAACTAATCTAGTAGGTTAAAATGATAATTAGTAACTATACATCAGTCCAAGTCCTCCCATCTTCTTTCGGCTTGCACATGGACTCCTAATGGATAGTATGCATATTCTTCTTGCAATTAGTATCTCCCCATATAAAACCTTTGCAAAGCTTATCAATGTTGTCACAAGGTGCCCACTAAAGCTTTGTTCAAAACTAACATATCTTCTTGCCATCGATTTTGTGAGTGTTAGTCTTCCGGCCATACTAAGGTGTCTCCTCCTCCAGCCTGCAAGTCAAGATTGGATCTTACTCAGGAGAGGCACAAAGTGCTTTAGTTCACTCTCCCTCTGAATAGGGGAACTTTTAAGTAGTCTCCATGATGATCAGTAACTTCTATCCCACTAATAGCTCCCAAAGTTCTCATCATATATACCCTCACATTTAGAGAAACAAAGATCCGATATTTGGAAAAGGTTATTCTTTGTCTTGAGACAATACAAAATTTATGAACAACGCCCATAAAACCTCACAACTGGTGAGCTGAAGCTTCGGCAAAGAGGAAGATATCATCTGCGAAGAAAAGGTGGGACAAGGGAGGAGCATTTCTAGAACGCTTTATCGGTTCCCAAGAACCCTCATTCACTTCTTTATTAATAAGGTGACTAAGGTGTTTAATACAAATGACGGAAATGTGAGGAGATATAGGGTACAAATGACGGAAATGTAAGGAGATATAGGGTACAAATGATGCAAATGTAAGGAGATATAGGGTCCCCTTGACGACTTCCTCTTATTCTCTTAAACTCCACCGAAATACCTCCATTCCGGTTGAGACACATAGAAGGTAGAGCTCATGCACTCACGAATCATATCAACCCAAAAATCCGAAAAGCCAACTTTTCTAAGGGTAGAAGAAACGAAATCCCACTTTAGGCGATCATATGTCTTTTCAAGATCAAGTTTCAACATTATCCACCGCTTCCCCGAAGTTTTCATTGCATGGAGTGAGTAATTTCCTACATATAGACGACATTGTCTTGAATCAATCTATCCGGAATGAATCTCCCCTGAGTCGGTCCTACCAGGTCTCCAATTACACCCTGAAGTCTATAAACCAGAACCTTTGTCATAATCTTGTAAAGGATGTTACATAGAGCAATCGGTATGAAATTTTGAATTCTCTCGAGTTTCCCTACCTTAGAGTCTTGTTAAGATATTTAGGAAGCTTCTTTAATTCAAAGAATTTAGAAACCTCTTCGATGACACTTGATAGAGAAAAGATGAAACCCGTCCGGTCCCGGCGCCTTGAAAGCACCCATGGAATTAACAACCTTCCAAACCTCACCAACACTAGGAGGGTTACATAGTCTTGTCCAGTTATCCCTATCAAGGACCGGGAATTCATAAACATTCAACTCCTCAAGATCATTGTTTCTCTCATCAGACTAGAGGGCATTAAATAAGTCAACGGCCTATTTATCAAGGACCTCATCGCTCTCTTCCCACTCATCATCCTTAAAAAATAAGCCTTCAATCTTATTTCTTTATCGTTCAATGATGGTGGACGTGTGAAAGAAGGAGGTATTCCTATCCCCAAGGCATAACCATTGTTCACGTGACTTTAGGAGCCAAATGACCTCCTCTTGATCCATTACAAGGTGCATATCATGCTTTAGTTGTACTTCTAAATTGAGCAGTCTTTGGAAGCTTGAGTAGTTAAGGTTGCTTTGAATACCCTCAATTTTCTCAAGGAGTTCTTGTTTCCTGCGAAACACATTACCAAAAACCTTGTGTTTTCATATTTGAAGTTGTACTCTAAGGATGTTAAGAGATATACTAACTACTCAATGGTTAGACCAGACGCCCTCTACCATAGGTCTAAAGTCTATGTGACTCATCCAGGCCGCTTCAAACCGGAATGATTGCTTTCTATTACTATGGATATTTGGGTAGAAGCGATGGAGAAGAGGAGCATGATCTGAATAGTAGCGAGGCAAATGCCTCACAGAAGCCTCCTGCCAAATCAACCTAGCACTATCACTCACAAAGAGCCGGTCAAGGCGTTTTAAAATAACTCGGTTGGCTATTCTACCATCTGTGTATGTGAAATTCGGTCTTGTGAACCCCAAATCATGGAGGCCACGAGTATCCATTATTCTCTATAAAATTCATGAATCATTGTGGAGTGGCGATTAGATGCACAAAGGGTCTCGGAACTCCTTCTAACAAAAACAAATTCAACTGAAAACCACTTTCACACTTTTATTACTTTCTCTACCACCCACAACTTTTTAGATTTTATATTAAAGGTACTTACTTTATAATAAGCTGCATTTATATTCTTATTTGTAACTTTACATCGTATTTTGTAATTTTTGTGTCATCTTGTCATTTTGTATCACAGTCAAGTAGCTAAATATATAAATTTAAAAATTAATATAAAAATCCAGAAAATTAAGGTAAAACTAACATCACCTGCAAAACATTAAACGTTGGACAAGGTCTTTACAAAACTATTTTTAATACTATAATCGACGATATTGAAATGTAAATTTGGGATTAATTAAGTTCCAAAAAATCTTAGAAAATAATGTAGGAACGAAATATCAGCTACCTTATTAGCTATCAAAGAAGAAAATCAAAACTTGGTTCTTGAAATTATCAATGAAATTTCTACATCTTGGACAACAACAATCTTAAACCCTCAAACTAAAAAACCTATCAGTTTTCGTTGGAAGTATCCATTCCAAAATGAAAAATTCTCAAAAGAAATTTCTAGTACCACATTTAGTTAAAGAGCCTAAAACGAAAGAAGAACCAGAAGAAGAGCCATAAAATCAAGGAAGAGCTATGAAATTAAGGAAACACTTGGTATGTGTGACAAAGAAAAATAGTTACATTAAAACTGATATGACAACTTTTTTTACGTTCTATTATGAAAAATGGAGACCGGAGCTATTAAAAGTTGACCCGACCCCTGAAACCCACCTGACAAACCCGAGCTGGTCACGGAAATTTTGAAAAAGAGAACACCTGAAACCAGCCCGCTTGAAAACAATTTAACCCAAAGTAACCCGAACCGAATGACCCAATAGCCCGAAGTGGCCGGACCCGAATGACTTAATAACCAAAAGTAACCCGATCCGAATGATCGATTACCAGAAGTAATCCGACCCAAATGACCTGACAACTCAAAGTAACCCGGCCCAAAATAACCCGATAACCCCATCTATTTTAATGCATACAAATAGAGTAATTTAATTTACATTGATAATAATTTTGAGTTAAATTGATGATTATTTACATGATTTATTAAGAGAAAAAATTTACCTACAAATAGAATAATTTAAAATATAATAAGTTAACCATACACCTACTATTTTAATGCATATATTGACAATTATACCACTAATAACAATCTCATTAAATAGGTAACTCCAAGTCTCCAATCATATTTCAAACACCACATTTATGACGACAAACTTAAGTACAATTCATAAATTTATTTGGAGATAAAGTCAACACATAATCGCATCATAAATTCATTTGGAGATAAAACCAACACAAGAGGGTTAAGAGTATATATTGGGTCACATGTTAATCCATTGGACTCACAATGAAGTTGAAAACCCAAAAATATTTTATCAAATTAATATCTTCGTATAAATTTTAGAGTAAATTACATAAAATCAATTGTTATTTACTCTTTTATTCACTTAACCACCTCTTCTATTTTTATTTTCATTTTATTATCTCATATTTCAAATACATAACTCAAAATAATTAATTACTTTTTGGTAGACACGTTAAATTTGGATGGAAAACTAGAGAGTTTTTAAAGAATATTAATAAGGTGTTTAATTGTTGACGGATTATAAATATTGAATCGGTATGGAGCTAAAAAGCATTTTTCACCATTGATGTACTTAATCCAACGGTCCACATTAGTCCACGTCATATAATAATTATTTGAACAACGCGGTGGTATTTTTGTAATTATATGAAGTTCAGGTGGCATTATTATCCTTTTGAAAATCCGTTTTTAAAAGAGGGGGACGCAGTAACAATTTTGTAATTTTGTGAGAAAACTTTAACATTTATTATTTTAACAAGTTTAGGTCAATTCGTTCAAATTGGAGCTTGTTTAAATTGTTATATTTTTGTTCAATTAATTCAAACAGTTTGTTCTTACTTTTTAAACATTTTTTCGTTCAAAATTTTATCCATTGTTGTCAAACATTTTTAAGTAATAGTATAAATATTTTGAACTTTTAGAATTTACTTTTTCCCCTTTATTCTCTTTGTTCACATTGTTTGTTGTAATGGTTGATATTTTAGTTCAGATCAATTAGTTCAAACTGTTTGTTCTAGTAGTTCTTACTTTTTAACACTTTTTCGCTCAAGATTTTGAACGAATTGAACTAAACTCATGAACCAAAATAAAAATTGTTAAAAAATTTCATAAAAGTTTCAAAAGGACAAAAATATCGCATGAACTTCCTATAGTTACAAAAATGTCACCGCGCTACCCAAAATTCATTAAATGACGTGGACAAATCTGAACAGTTGAATCAAGTGAATAGATGACCCAGATTACTCTGTAAAGTCGCACCTCAGTAACACTATATCTACTAGAACCGACCCCTATAAATATTAGGTGGTTTTATGAAAATGAAGATACAAGAGGTGATTAAGTAAAAAATTGTAATAATAATAATAATAATAATAAAAATAAATAAATAAATAAATAAATAAGAAGTGGTTTTATCTAGTTTATTATAATTTGAGTAAAAAAATATTTATATCTAAGAGTTACTTGAATCCATCCGTCCCAACCTAGTAACCCAGATTCAACCCGACAAATTGCTCGACTCAAAACCGACAACATCAAAATGTTAGGCAACCCAACCGTTTTCGACCCAACCTGAATATAAATTGACACGAATCAAACCCGATTGACCCACCCTAACTGTCTCTACCCGAAGCTATTGAAAACCGAAGTAACCCAACCTAAATGACCCGAGATCCGAACTAAATCGACATGTTATGATCCAACAACCGACGTTATCTGATAACCCATATTAACCCGAACCATTTCTACCCGACCCAAACCAGTCCGACCAGAACAAACCGCTCAAAAGAGAGTTGACCCGACCCGTTTGAACCCGATCCTATTGTGACTGACCTGAACCTAAGTCGTCAACCTCGTTTCACACCGCTATAGAGAACCGAACTAAATTGATTTTTTTACGACCCGAGAATCAAACTAGCTTGATACGTTATGACCCGAGAACCGAGGCTACCCGATAACCCATTTCAACCCGAACGATCGATATTCGACCCAAATTGATCCGATCCAAAACAAATAGATTAATAACAAAACATACTTTTGACCTGACCTGTCTCAACCCGATTCTTTGTTGTGACCTTACCCGAACCCAACCCATTAGCCCCATTTACTGTGAGTTGTCTATATCTAGTGAATAGTGATCATCATTCAATAACCAATCATATATTTTAGTTGTGAGCTAGTGACCGTGTGAGCCAAGTTAGTGTATATTTTACAACTTTTTTTTGACGTTCCATTGTGAAAAGTGAAGACTATGAGTTGTCTTCTTTGGAGAATTGGAAGTCATGGATCTAAGTCTTCCACAAAAATCTTATTTTGATCATTCTACTCTTTAAATCTAGCAATCACACATCAACCGTTTTGCAAGAATAGAAGAATTTACAAATCTATTACACCTATTTACATTGATTAAAAAAAAGATTACACTAAAACTGATACGATGACTTTTTTTAACTTAGGATATACGTTTAAGTATATTTCATACTCGTTATGGGTATTTTAAGGTTGTGAGATGCTGTTGGACAATAGTGAGGGTTTTAAACCTGTTTTGTGCACTTTTCGGAATTTTAGAAAAGTTAGGGGCATTTTGGTTATTTCACAAAATTAGGATTTCTTATTCTTTCTTTACGAGATTCTCATAGATAGTTTAGAAACCTTCTAGAAGCTTTATAATTGATATAATGATGTTATTAAGACATTTTCCGTCTTGATCAGGTTGTTGAGAACTTTTACGTGCGGATCGAGATTTTAGCATTAGTCAGATAACGGATCAGTTCAGGTAAGTCTTACGGACTTGCTTAGATAATAATACATATATGGGTGTGTATTATTATAGTGGTGTGTGATGTGTATTTATAATTATAACCTATGTAAGACAACGTTACGGTATAAGTAGACCCAAGTGTATGAGAACTGGTCGTGACATCACTGCCCCGCGCTGCCAAGTGACTGGGAATAGAGCTCTCAAAAGTTGATCCGACCCGAAAAACCGACCTGACCCGCCCGAATCCGGACCCGACCGAACCGACACATTCATCCAAATCCTGAAACTGAAACATTATCTGACCCAATCTAAATGAGTCCGAACCCGAAGTAAAACCAAACCCAAAAAAACCCAAACCCGAAACATACTTGATGCAGGAGCATCTCACAGCTTGAATTCTTCTCCATACACAAATGATTACATGATCAAAAGGAGACGAGTTATCAAGGAGGAAGACCAAGGTCCACGTGAAGGGAGTAGCCGAGACCGAGGCCGAGACGTGGAGATGAGCAGCCAAGACTGAGATGACCCACGTGAAGGAGGCAACCGAGATGTGGACGTAGAGGAGAGCCGAGATCCACAAAAATGTTGGGCTGCCTTCGAAGATAGAAGAATTCGGGCTAATTTAAGTAGCTAAATTAGGCCCAACTTGCTTATTATTTTTAGCCCATTCTTGGACATCTTTTAATTAAGATGGACTTGTTTTTAATTATGGTTTTGGGCTTTTTAAGACTTGTTAGTTCAGCCCGTTAGTTTGATCTTATCCTTTTAGTTCGATTTTCTCTCTTGAAGATTTGATCTTATCTCTGATTGGGCTCGATCTTGGATCAAGCCCACGGCCCGTAGTTAGCTTGCTTTTCACGCACCCTCAGCCTATATAAGACATGGGTTGGACGTCCAGAAGGGTTAACCCTTATTGAAATTAAACACGAGTACTTGCGAGTATTTTTCTCTTTTATCCCATATTCTTCTCGTGGAATCGAGACACCTTACTGTGCGAATGGAATCCGTTCGCCTAGCAACTTTGGACTGTTTTGAGTTGTGTCACTTGGATTGGCAAGTTGGTGCTCTCAATCATGTAACGCCCCAAAATGGAAAAACGCTACAGCGCCAGGAATCCGATAAGGATTTCCTAAGGCTAGAAACAAGACAAATTTTAAACTCATAACATACACTGTACAAATATTTACTGATGTCCCGTACAAGGGATCAAAACGACAATTGGGTCAAACCTGGGACTCATAAAACAACACGGTTTGGAGAAAAAGTTCCCCAATCCCAACTGACCTGAAACTTAAAACAAAACATAAACCCGAACAGAAGACAACACAAGACCACCAGGTATGAACTATTCAAGCATAATATTATATATAATATCACATGATGGTTAAAATCCCAATAAGAATATAAAATAAACGTGCTCTACACCAGTACATGATTACGCTTAAACCACTATCTAATCAATTCCCAAATTTGTCATTGACAGTAATATAATAATAACACATTCTTATTCGAAAGACATCTCCAAGAATCATTACCAACCTTAATTGGAAACATGCTCCACACTTGCAAATGATAAAACTTAAACCACTATCTACCCACCTCTCAAATCTGTCACCTCAATTGACATTCATAAATCATGCTAGAATTCACCTCAAAATACATATATCAGCATCATTGTAAACATGTTCCAAATATGGAAGTAATAATGCTAACAAGCATGCAACTATATCGTAAACCTGTCATTGACAATAATGCAATATCCACGTACTTCTTTCCGTAAGACATCTTAGGGATCCATTATAAAGTCGTTGAAAACATGCTCGAGCATTTTTTATTTTAAAATTTTAATTTAAATATCAACTGTAAAATAAATATGTTTAAAACATGTTCAAGCCGATTCTTGAACACAAGGTACTTTCTTTTCCCAACCACGGAAAAACACAGAAGTCACTGATTAGGCTAAATCTTCGTCTATACACAATGATCGGGCACAACCACGGCCCGCACAAACCATGTACCATTGGTAACCATGGCCCGCCTTAACCGAAGAGTGAAAACTGAGATCCCAAGATAAATAAAATTGGCAAATTTGTCCGTTGTGGTCATTGACCAAATTACTGCTTTAATAAGCACAATAATACTCTCATTGTCCTCAAACATCCTCAATGCATAGCTCACACATGCAAGATAAATCAAATTGGTAAATTTGCCCGCTGTGGTCACTGACCAAATTACTACTTTAATAACACAATAATCTCACTATCCTTAAACTCAAGTTACTCAACTATCCTCAATGCATAACTCACTATCCTCAAACATCCTTAATGACTCACAAATGCAAGATAAACGTAATAACCAATATATAACAATATCAAAATCATCAATGCAAGCATAATTATAAATGATATCAAACTTAAATCATGTTCATATAAACGCCCACAAGTACTTGACTCGAGAGATCTTAATCAACGTCACACCACTATCCTTAAGCAACAACGATCACTCTCGACAAATCTCACAGTCAACCTAATCCAACTCGAACCGGTCGTAGGCAAATGTTAGATTTCGGAAAATCCTTTCAATTCACAACAAAATCACCAACCCAAACTTCAAAATGTTATAGCAAGGGATGGACCCTCCGGCGAGACCCGACGGCTGCGGTGGTGGCCGGATCTGAGCTAGGTCGGGTGAAGAAGGCTGCAGCAGGGGCGTGCAAGGCCCAAGCTGGGCGGCGTTAGTGGAGCTCGCACATGAGGCGGCCGGCGAGGCGAGACGGCTTGGGCTAGCTCCGACTGGTGGCGCGACGGAAGAAGAGAGGGAGAGATGGGCGCAGATTTGGGCTCTCGCGCAGGGAGGAGAACACGAACGACGGTGGATCTGGGTCCTGGCGGCGTGGCGACAGCACAGCGGTCCGGTGCGGTGGCGGTCCGGCGCGGTTGACAGTAGTGGAGGCTGCTCTTTGGGTTCAGCCTTTGAAAGAGAATAACGAGAAGGGAGATGAAGTATCGGGAGAGAAGAGTGTGGGTGAGGAGAGAGAAAAGTGAGGTGAGGGTTTGTAAAAGAATCTTTCTTTTTTTCCTTTTTTAATAATAACAAAAATTAACCAGAAAATTAAACTCGTATCCGCTTTAAACCCGTAAACCGGTCTCATACGAAAAATTAAAATGTACAGAAAATATATATAAAATATACCCATAAAACTATAACTTTAAAAATAAAAACATAATACGGAAAATATAAACACATAATCACCCAAGTTGTATATATATAAAATAAATAATATAATACCGGATTTTTTTTTTTTAAAAACGCATTGTTAAACTCGGGCATTTCAAATCATCTCCGGATGACTTCTCGTGCTCTGGGGCCAATCGCTTTCCCCTTTGTGTGAGATTATAGCGGAAGGGCTTCTTCAAGTCATTCCAAGTTGTGTGTTATGTCCTTTGTTTCCCTATCGTGCTCTTGGTTGCCTTAAGGGTTCGACCAAATCTATCCATCTATCGATCATTCACAATCATTGGATTATTCCTCCATCTTTTATTTTCAAGTTTTCATCTTTTTATTCGTTTCTTTCATTTCGAGTCTTGGTGTTGAAAGATCGGGCCAACCTGCGGCTAACCCCATATCAAATTGGTACCAGAGCTTTTGGTTCATCAACACCTTTCTCACGTTTTACACAAAACATAAAAAAAATTCGAGCTTTCAATATCCGTCAAGAAAGTTCTACACAGAAAGTGTCACCAGAGTAGAATCCGTAACAGTTAGTTTCTACTATTCTCGTTATTTTTCTGCAATTTCAATTCCACATTCAATTTCTTAAAAAGAAAGATTCTTTGTGGCCTATTGTTGATTTTAATACATCTTTTTGACTAAGATTCGATCTTTTTCTCGTATTGATCGGAATCTCACCCGACACCACAAAAACACAAACCCACCGCCCTCCCCCTCGTTTTTTTCGGCCTTGCCCCGCCGCCACATGAGGCTTCGGCCGCTGGCCGCCGCCCTAACCGAGGCTTCGGCCTCAGCCTTGTTCTGCCCTTCCCAGGCCCCGCCCCTACCCGCCGCTTTCGGCCGTCTCAGCCTTGTCCCGTCGCTTCCAGCCGCCGCCCCTTACACGCCGCTTTCGGCCGCCCCTACGCCGTCGCCCCATAGCCGCCGTTCTCGGCATAACCGTCGCCGCTCCCCCGGCTTCAGCTTTGTGCCGTCCTACCCGAGGCTTCGGTCTCCTTCACCGCGGCTTCAGCCGTCATCCGCCGCTCCCCTCACGCACAACCGTCACACCCTCGAAACCCTCACCTGAAATCCTAGTCGTCGACTCCGTCATCGCTAAATCCTACCCCTAACCCTAACCCATCCGGTTCATTGTCAAAACTGGTCAAGCCCAACCCATCTCATCCCATCAACCGAGATCCAAAAAAAAAACCGAACCGAACCCAAAGGATTCAGCTGCCGCCATTCCACTGCCGTCACCACCCCTTGTGTTTGTCTAGTTTCGCATGTTCGTAAGTTAAAAAAAAGACGTTACTTGCGAGCTAAGTCATTCAGTTTCCGCGGTTGTGCGTCTTGCTCAATTTTGTTGTTGGTTGATGCCCCTTTTTAGCTTAATTGATATATATTTGCTTCTCTGGCATCTATTGCTAAATATCCCTGGGAGCCTTGCAGAACACTATTACTATCACTTTTGTTCTCCCTTTTCCCTTAGTTCTTTTTCGCCTCCCCTTTCCTTATTTACTTGTTTCCTTTTCCCCTTATTACCTTTTTCCCTTTTCTTTTTTTTTTTTTCCTTTTTCCCTTTTTCCTTTTGTATTTAAATTTCTAAAAGGCCTCAAATTGTCTTTTCTATTTTGAGATTATTGATTTGTTGGTTGAGAAATTTGCAGGCGAGTTTAGTTTTTTTTTTCTAGCTAGCATCACGCAAAAGGCCTTTTCCTCTTTGAGATCTGGTTCGTTCTCCTTATTTTCTGCCTGAATGCATTAACCTATTGATTATTTGAGACATTTTTCTTGTAGATTCACAGTGATCCTCGCAAACCGGCTAAGAGGTAGTTACGAAGCTTACGAGAAAGGTTACCGAGTGAAAAACTTGAAGAGGGTAGCTTCAGAGTTTTTCTTTAACTAACCTTAATGTGTTAGCTTGTTTTAAGTCATGTCTGCAGAAAGGGAAAATGAGTGTGAGGGAGTGAGAGAGATGGTGGTCCGATGGGTTGCAGAGGGAGAAGGAGACAGAGAGTGAAGGAGAGCGAGGGGTCAGCTAGAGTGGCAGGCTAGATGGGCGGGAGTGGTGCAGCAGGGCTAGGCCGGCTAGGCGGACGGCAAAAGGTGCCCCCTGCAGGCGCAATAGGGGAGGTAAGCTGGCGGCACGGCTGCAGTCCGCTCCAAAAAGGGAGCGGGAAGGGAGGAAAGAAGAAAAGAGAAGAAGGAAGAAAAACAGCCGCTGACGTGGTGTGGGCCCAGGTGACGTGGCACCTGCGTGGCGTGGGGCCCACGCTGAGGTGGAAAAAGGGAGAGAGAAAAAAAAAGAAAAAAATGGGACGGGTTCAAAACTCGTAAAATAATTCCGTAACGGATTTTTTCACGGGTCGGAATACTTTCCGATATTCTCGTAAAAATTTATTTACGGGTTACGGGTCGAAATATTTTCCGAACAATTCCGTAAAATAATTTCCGGAAGGAGAAATAAAAAGATTTATTTATTTCTAAATTTCCCGGACGTTACATTTTTATTTCTAAAAAATTCTCGGACGCTACAACTAACCCCCCTAAAAACAAGTTTCGTCCCGAAACTTGCTAAACCCAACACTCTCCAACAAACCCGTCTCGTAACCACGCGAAACTCGAAAAAGGTACTCTATCGGTTCTGAACCAAGTCTACGCATAGCATCATATCAAGACCTCGCAAGGTACACATATCTCAAACAAAATCACATAATCACACTGAACAAACAAGGACGATCTCGGGGCTAAACCGCCGGTCCTATCAATGTCGCTAAATCTGCTTAAAACTCGGGATAGTTCCTCATTGCAACACTACATTATGTTTCTTCTTTGCTTGTCTCTAACAAAGAAGATCGAACTTCCAATTTACACCGTCGGCTTGGCTCTTGTCCAACCAACCTTTGATGTTACGCTTCCTCCATTCTCGATGTAAGTTCTAAGTAACGAAGGAAATCCTTTGCTTCAAACTTCTTCTACTAACGGGACACGTATGCTATAACTTTCACATTGTCCCTCCATGCTCAATCAAGACTATGTCTTGAAGAACCACTTGTATACTTCACACTGATCATACCTCGAGGAAATTTCAAACAGTTGCACCTATGAATCTTCTCTTAGTTCTCCACAACTCCTTTTCCCATTTCCTTCCCACTCAATACTTCGTCGTCCTCCGGCGTAGGTTAGCCATCGGTGGTGTTACTTGGGGAATCTCCCCACAGATCCGATAATGATCGGCACAACCAAGAAACTTGTAACTTCATTCATGTCCTTCGGGGATTGTCATCCCGAGACCACTGGCCATACAACTTCTCTCTTCTTCAAGAGTAGACCAATAAGTCCTATTCGGGCATTAGTAAGCCCGTATGGAATCACTACAACTCGTAGTGACCATGGTTTATCCAGAATGCCATGTTTGCATTATCCTAGTCTCAACTTCTCAATTGGTGACAATCAAACCTTAACTCGATTTAGAAGAGACCACCGACCCATGCAACCGGTCTAGTAGATCATCTATACGTGGTAAGGGGTACTTGTTCTTCATTGTAATCTTGTTCGGTTCATTGTAATCGATGTACAAATGAAGATAACCGTCTCTCTTTCCGCGACTGGTGTTCTCCATAACAACTTCAAATCAAGAGTTTAAGATATAATCTAAAGCTCTTGTTACCGTTCCTTTGTGATTCCAAAACCTGGTTCCTTCACACTCATCCAAAGGCCACCCACACATGCGCGTTCTCGGTTGTCACCAATTAGTTGATAACTGACCTTCTCACATGTCAAAGACTTACCATTCTTCTGTGCTTCCATTTTACCATTCTCAAAAATCTCTAACGTTAGTTAGCACCTACGTGTTGCTCTCGTCTTCTTAGGGTCATTATTTATACATACTCCATCCTTTTTGGCGTTTCTTCGCCTTATCGTCATAACGGAACTCGGTCAACTCCGCGCAACTCCCCACCTTGCCATTCTTCTCATAACTTTCGTAATGATGACTCTTCACCTAATGGTACCTCGTAAGCTTAACTTACGGTATCTTACCACTTTCACGCTGGTTCGATCACGTTTCACATCTTGACTCTAGAGCTAAGGAGCGTCTAAGGAAAGCTTCAGTTCTCGTGATGAAACACCGGCTCTAACCTTGTTAGAATGCTCCCCATCTCCTCCTCCTTCATGGCATAACCCCAGAAGGCCTCACATCCCTGCCCGATGAGTCTAGCAGCTCCAACGGCGCTAATGACTGTACCGGTTTTCCCGAGGTCCCAACCTGGGAAAATCACCTCCTGCCCCGTCTCTGTGGAAATCGTCACGGTCCTCCGGCTGATGTCCAAAACGGCATGATGGCGGTCCATCCAATCCATCCCCAGGATGACTTCTTCATGCACTAAATGCATGACAAAGAAGTCGGCTAACCAATCTCGGTTTCCCAAACGAATGGGGCAACCGCGTACCTCTAAGGTACTCCTAACCTTACCTCCATCGGGTAACCCTATAATTGAGGGTCTTCCCTCTACCGTAGCTAAGGGCAACCTAGCTACACAATCATCGGATAAAAGAGTGCGTGGCACTCGAATTAAACAAACTCGTACAGAAAAGCCGTGAATCTAAATGGTACCTGGGGCTGCCGGCGCTGGAGGATCAACGGCGCTCCTCAACTCAAATACCCTGGCATGTGTGCCTCGGGTCTCCTGGGTACCTCCACTACGACCTCCAAGTCGGCCTTGCCCCTGAGCTGATCCCTGAGTACGAGCCTGAACTTGACCCTGGCCCTTCTGCTGGGAGCCATGTGACTTGCCCTGACGGCAAAAAGTAGCTCGGTGACCCACTTGGCCACAAGTGAAACAAGCCACGGGCGGCTTCCTACACGAAGTCCTTTATGTGTCTAACAACTCCACAATTGTAGCACTGACGTTTCTTGTCTGCCGTCTGCCTCGACGTTTGAGGATCGAAACGTCTCGGAGTCTGGTCACGTACCTGACCCACTACTCCGGCTCTTGAACTAGCTGATACTGTCCTTTGTCTCTTGCCCGGTCCCTCAGACTAGGCTGCCCTCCTATACCCTGGGCGGTCTCTCTCATAGGCCGCAGCTCGGTCATGGTACTCCGCCCTAACAACCTCCATAATCCTCTCGGGTGCAACCACTGCCGGTGCAACTATCTCCGGTGCAGCCCTAATCCGAGTCACCCTCTGCGAGACCTCAGCTGACCCCGCAGGTGCGGGTGTAGGCACCGGTGGGACGAGAGGTGGTGCTCCAGTCCTAAATGCCTCCTCAACTCGTCGTACGTAGTCCCAAAATATGATAGCTCCAACAGACGCTCCTCCGGTCCTAACAGGTGGAGAACCCTGCGCCCCATACCTCAAAGCGGTCCTATCTCTAGCCTCGGGAATAAAGTTATCTGCGACTTCCTCCACTGGAGCCTCTGCTACCGGTGCACCCATGACTGGTGGGTCCGCAATGGGGATACGTGCCCGACCTCTACCTCTCGTACTTGGAGGTCTTCCTACACGTCCCCGCCTTCTTGGGGCGGTAGGGGAAAGTGGTGGTCTACCCCTATCGGGTCCTACATATGCTGTCGCTCTCGTACGTGCCATCTGATTTCGTATAGCGTTTACTTAAATATAAATACGGGGTACTATTTATAATCCGGTATAACAACTTAAAAGCATAAATATAACATGTTCATAATACATATCCAAGGCATGCAAGCCCAAACATCCTAAGGTCACATAGTATCTAGATACATACAATTTCCACAATCACCCTAAGGTCATATATTATATATAACTATATAATAACTATGTACTTAATAATATAAGTACCTAATTCTAATCCAGAGATCTATGTCGCCGAGGTTTGCGGAAGGAGCGGTGGTCCCGTACATTCTAACCCAATCCCGACTCATGCATATGATTTTGAAAACGAAAAGTCAAAACCCGCGTGAGTTCTGTTTTATACCTCATTCGGCCTTTAAAAGGTTGCGAGTGCCATTGTTGTCAACCTAGGGCTCTGATACCACTTTTGTAACACCCCAAATCCGCGGGACTCGGGGCGCTACTGGGTGAGACCTCACAATGGGTCCCGACCCTTAGCTTGACAACAATTTCACCGGACCTTCCAACATGGCACAAATAAAGGTCGAAAACTCAGATATGTTTTTAATGTATGCGGAAACGAAAAGTACGAAACTACAACTTGGAAACTCAACCGAGTCCTCAAAACAACGTAAATAGATCCGAATTCTAACATACGACAATAACCATAAATGACAACAAGAAAAGACTCAAAACATCCCCGTCCTATAATGTACGGAGACCCCAGCTGTCCACTCCTCCACCTCACTCGGCGGCATCCCTAACCTGCAAGTCAACTACATAGCGGTTTTAAACCGTTAGCTCATATTCTAAATATTAGGAAAGCGGTGAAGGCACAAACACACCCATAACAAACAACATAAACACACAAGTCCGTTTTATTATCTTTATATCATTAATTCGTATCCCGTTCTAATTCAAGTTCGGTTGTGACACGAGATTCCAATGGTCTTGCCTCGGGACAGTCAACTTACCGGCAAGGAATGGTACGGATGCACCCGACCATCTGACCCGCCGGACTAGTCACCGAGAATCCCCTAGACCTCCCCAGGGCTAGGCAGTATTGTCACCGCCCGTTATCATACACTTGGGGCAGAATATACATAAAAGGTCGGTGGTCCTATTTACCGGTTTAATTGTTATAATATAAAGTAACACACACCACCAACACACAGCAATACTAATACATAAAATACGAGCTAAGTAAGTCCGGAGACTTACCTCGTCCCAACGCTAACCCACAAAACGCTCCTGCTTCCGTTGGGAAGAACACAAAACCTTCTCATAGCAAGATATCTATCAAAACTCGTTCAACTCAAGAAGTCTAGGACTTCTACTCAAAATGATCTACGCAGGATCCTTTGACTCCATTCTAGGACCGCATCCTAGAGTCTATCGTAATCACCGTCCATAATGACGTAAAAGCCAACGAGGTCTAAACACGCTCATCACCATCTCCTAAGGTCCCCAAAATCTGACTTTTAAGGAAATTACGGTTTTGACCCCGAAATTCCTTAAAATCCTAAAACGGTCAACCGGGTCTCGAAACCTCCGGGAAACATCTAACTACATCTATTATCCATTAAACGACTCTAAATGGTTACTAAGGATTTCCGGACTTCCGATTCAAGAAGAAAATCCTTAGGAGAAGTATTAAACGTCACCTAGATTTCTCAATACTTTGACCTCGATTTAACCACGTCAAACATTCCTCAAAAATTCCGAAATAATTCATACGCATACTAGGCCATGACTACAACATACGGGAAACATCAGTACTTCCAAAACCCACAACAACCAATCTGCACAAAATCATCAAAGTCTCAATCCTAACATACGAGTTCTAGGAAACCGATTTTCTTCCAACTTTACAAGGTCATAACTATCGATCCAACCGTTGGATCGTCCTAGAATTTTAACATGTTATAGTATCCTATACCGACAACATCATAACCAAAAATCAGCCGTTAAGTCTAAGTGAAACGTACCCAATCGAGGTCCGAAGTTGGGTATTCGCACACGAGGAAAACCGGAAACCGGGCTCGATCTCCACTAGCCAAGAGGCTGTCCAAGCTCACTGTGGTGGCGGCAGCAGGGAGACGCGGCCCCTAGCTCCGGCGGGGACATCAGGCTACTAGACCGAGATGTAGACAGGGCTCGGCCGAGATGGCAGGCGTGGCTCGGCCGAGCCACGCCTACATACATACATACATACATACATACATACATACATACATACATATGAGATTATGAATTTTATTCGGAGTACGTTGATTTGATTCCTTTGAGTATTATGAGTTCCCTTGAGATTATATCGAGTTTGAAACATTATGTGGTATCGGATTTGAGTCATGAGTTAATTGATTTGAAGCTTGAGTACGTTATTGATTTAAATTATGAGTATTCTATTTGGTTTATGAGTATTCTTTTGAGTTATTATCGGTTTGAAATCTTTTAAGTTGATTTGAAATTCTAATGCATGTTATTATGATCTTTTGAAATTTATGATGATTTATGAGACATGTGTTTATATAAAATTCCCTTGAGTATTCCTAAGGATCATGTGATACTATATATGCTTATACTCATGTCTAGTTCCTATATTACCCTGCTTATATATTTGCTTAGTCTATATGGAAGACTAACCTCACCACGGTGGGGCCGGGCTAGTTATGTTTATGACATAATCAGGTACAAGAACAGTTCATGAGCATAGAGGTCAGAAACCCTAGTGAGCGTTTTGTCGATTGAGTTGGGATGGTCATGTTTTGGTAGGACTCGTTCCTAACCTTGTTTCATATTTTGGGTCGGATTAATTAAAAGTCAGGATTGTGGGTTATTACAGTATTTACTTTGTGGCTTTGGAGTTGTTTGTGGTTGACTTCATGGGACGCATTTTGGGATTCCCTTTATTCCTTGTTGATGGCAAGTTATGCCTTGTGGGGTGTTATCATGTTATTTCTTATCTTTATATCGTTTATATTAGCCTGAGGCCTGAGGGAGTCCTCGTCCGGGGCTCCTAGTGCTGTGACACGTCCCGTTTTGGGGCACTACAGACTCAGTTCTGTGCGACATTGCACCCATGCATGCATGTCATATCTTGCTCGGCCGACCATGGGAGTATGACAGAGATGTAACCCACAAGGGAAAAATAAATCGTTACTGTTTCACTTTTCAGGGCAAGGATTTCATACTGAAGCCCATGACTCCCACAGAGGTTATTGAATATTATGAAAAGAAGAAGAGCAAGGAAGAGGAAGCCAAAAAGAAGATGATGATCATCATCAACACCGATGCTCCTGGAAAGTCAGATTCTGGCCCTTATACATGCTCCACTTATAGCTATGTATACAAGGAAATCTGGTCTTTCATACATAACATTGGCCTATTAAAGAGTTGCGATGACATCATCGATGACCTTTGCAGACCTTTGGCTATCTATCATTGGGCTTATTTTGCTAATGAATACCCCCATCTGGACATTGTCATTAACTTTGAATAATTCAAGTTGAAAGTGACGGTAAAAGTCGAACTACCTACACGGGAGCCCACGCCATACCGGTGCAATGCTACACTCAAGGAGTATTTCGTACCTCTTTGAGATAAGACTTTGAGACTCATTGATGTTAAGTTCATACCTAGCACTAATAGATGTTGTACTTTGGCCATTTATGTAGGTACCGACGAATAAGAGCAATCGGAGCAGGAGGATAGCACGTCCCAATAGGATCTAGGCGCTCACAACCAGGAGCTGGAAGAAACAACTGAAAAGGATCTAGAGGAAGCACATGAAGAATACGCTGAGGATGTGGATGAGGAGACTACGTAGATAGAGATGGATCAAGAAGAGTTCGTAGATTGGGTGATCAAAGAACCAGACGAGATAAAAGATGAGGAGTCAGACGAAGATCCAATAGAACCGTCTTATTCCAGTCCTTCGATCGGAGACTCATACAGAGATCCCTCAAGTCTATACTCCACGGATTCGTGGTCGAATCCTTTTCAAGAGAGGGACAATGATGCAGGAGCATCTCACAGCTTGATTTCATCTCCACACACAAATGATTACATGATCAAAAGGAGACGAGTTATCAAGTTGGAAGACCAAGGTCCACGTGGAGGGAGTAGCCGAGACCGAGGCCGAGACGTGGAGATGAGTAGCCAAGACCGAGATGACCCACGTAAGGAGGCAACCAAAATGTGGACGTAGAGGAGAGCCGAGATCCACGAGATCCAGAGAAACATTGGGTTGCCTTCGAAGATAGAAGAATTTGGGCTAATTTAAGTGGCAAAAATAGGCCCAACTTGCTTATTATTTTCAGCCCATTCTTGGACATCTTTAAATTAAGACGGGCTTGTTTTTAATTATTGTTTTGGGCTTTTTAAGACTTGTTAGTTCATCCCGTTAGTTTGATCTTATCCTTTTAGTTCGATCTTATCTTTTAAAGATTTGATCTTATCTGTTTAGCTAGATTGGGCTCGATCTTGGATCAAACCCACAGCCCGTAGTTAGCTTGCTTTTCATGCACCCTCAGCCTATATAAGGCATGGGTTGGACATCCAGAAGGGTTAACCCTAATTGAAATTAAACATAAGTACTTGCGAGTATTTTTCTCTTCTATCCCATATTTTTCTCGTGGAATCGAGACACCTTACTGTGCGAGTGGAATCCGTTCGCCCAACAACTTTGGACTGTTTTGGGTTGTGTCACTTGGATTGGCAAGTTGGTGCTCTCAATCATCTCCGGGTGACTTCTCGTGCTATGGGGACAATCGTTTTCTCCTTTGTGTGAGATTATAGCGGAAGGGCTTCTTAAAGTCATTCCAAGTTGTGTGTTATGGCCTTTGTTTCCCTATTGTGCTCTTGGTTGCCTTAAGGGTTCGACCAAATCTATCCATATATCGATCCTTCTCAATCATTGGATCATTTCTCCATCTTTTATTTTCAAGTTTTCATTTTATTCGTTTCTTTCATTTCGAGTCTTGGTGTTGAAAGATCGGGCCAACCTGCGGCTAACCCCGTATCAATACCCGACTTGAAAATTTTATCAACATGCAAGTGACCCGAACCCAAAAGACCCACACGACCCGCCCAAACTCATACCAGACCCGAACCCGCAAATTCACCAAAATGTCACAAACCGAGACCCGTTCCAACATGGTACAATTCGATCCAAATTTGATGAAACCCGCAACCGAATCAAACCCGAACCCGAAACAATCCGAACCCGAAAGTGAACCGATTGAATAAGAAACTAACCCAAATTTGACTTCATTACCATACTCATATATGTTTTTACTTCAAATTTAATAATAATAGTTTCTTTTCAATAAGATAAAATATTTATTTTATATATAACACATTCTTCTTATTACATGTTTTTAAATCTAAAGGTTTACAAATATTTTTAATGTGTAATGGTGTTATTAAAAATATAACACGAAATTCTCATTACCATACTCACTCGTATATGTTTTACTTAATCCTTTTTAAATAATCATCTCTCCCCCTCTTGTTTATAATTTATACTTAAATCATTTTTTTAATAGTTACCTTCCTCTCTTGTTTTTATGTTCTATTTGAAGAATGAGAATAATTTATTAATATTTTTACCTGAAAGTCTAAAGATTTTATCAAAAATATTAATTAATAAAATAGCAGATTGTTTTTGTGATATTAAATACATAATTAGTCAAAGTCATGTGGGTAATAAAAACTGGTTTTAAAGTAAAAAAAATGTTAATAACTAGTTTTTGTGATATTATATGAGTTTGGAACAAAATTATATAATATTGCATGGCCGTAAGAGATTTGGTTAAAGTATTATTACGTTAGATATTAACCAAAAAAATTTAGCACTTTGTTATATATATAATGCATTACGTAAAAAGTTGAATATAGCACTTCGTTAATGTTGATAACTTAAAGTTTTTTTTATACAAGGTAAGCAGAATAGGAGGATCAATGTTTGGATACCGATCGACCTTCAGCATCCTTACGGATGAGAACAGTCACATCATCTGGGACACCTAAAGTTGAATTTGAGTGATCATGACTTATAAAATTCAAATAAATATTTATATTTTGTTTTACCCACCAAATTACATAAAAATTCCTATATTCTAAAACTCATATATATAATGCATTCCGTAAAAATTCCTATATTAAGACCATCTTTTATCTAAATGAAGTTGCATATTGCATATAATTTAACATGTCACGTGGTTTCCAATCGTCTTTTTTTAATTATTGGTTTAGATAGTATATTAATATGGATATAATACTATTGATATTTGATGGAGTATTTTATTTTGACATATTTTCACACCGATGTAAAAAAAATATTTATTGGTTTTTATCATTGAAATTACTTTAAGTTGAAACCATAATGATTATAATGATCATTGTCGTTCAATGAGTTTCGGACCCTATCAACATTTTTTTTAATTATCAATTATAAAAATTAATTTTTATGAGAAAATAAACAAAACAAACTAAGATTTAAATTTGTATGAAATAATATATGAAAGAATGAAAATAAAAGGTTAAAAGAGACCGTTTTTAACTTTAAATATTATTTTAGAAGAAAAATAAGTAAAAGATAGGAAAAAAACATATATAGAATAATAAAAATAAAGATCAAGATGAAAATAATTTGAACTCTTAAACACCAACACCTAGTATTGAATTTAACCATTATAGTAAGTATTATTTTATTAGTTATACTGACTATAAATAAATAATAGTGGAGCAAAAAAATTATGACCCTTTATTGTTGAGCCGAATGACACATATTATTTGACAGACCTAATAATAAAAACTAAGTTAAATAAACAATTTAAAACTAATTATAAATTATAATATCAAAAACCGATTCTGAATGAGAAATACATGATACACTAAGTCGGAATAACATGGAAAAAAAAAATGATAAAAGAGTTGTTATGATGAGATTGTGTCTAGGTGATTAGGAATTTAGGATTAGATGAAAGTAATGGGGAAAAAAATCATTATAAATGTATGAAAGACTACTTAGCTAATGAAATTTTAATGATTATTTGATTTGATATATTAGAAATTTAGAGTGATTTCACTTATTTGAGTTATAAAAAGAGTAACACGATTTACTCAAACTTTAAAATAAACGAATAAAACAAACTTAAATTGGAATCAAACAAATTTTAATTGGTGATGATAAACTGATATCAAAAAATTTATGAAAATAGATAATTTTGTCCGAAAAATTATAAACTAAAGTAGAAAAGAAAAAGAAATATAACCTACGTATTTATTTTGTTTAAAATTCTTTTATTGGTTATAAAATAAATGATTTTTTAACAAACAAAACATTTTGAGGAAAATGGGGTAATAGGTCTTATTTTGTATTGTTGATACCAATTAGGCCCTTAGTAATTTCACATTTATTTTTAACTTTAAAATCAAGAGTATAAAGGGCATTTTAGAGAGAAATTAAAATAAAACCCTATAAATAGGATTTATCTATGTTCGGGTTCGGTTTCGGGTTCGGGTTCGGGTTTCGGTTCCGGTTCGGGTTCCGGCTCGATTCAGGGTCGGATCATGTTCCGGTTCGGTTCAGGGTTTGGGTTTAGGGTTTTCATTTGGGTGGGGTTTACTTTGAAATTACCAATTTACTGTAATGCCCGGAAATTTTATTCCGGACTTAGAGCGTTTTATAGATCTTCCCGCAGGCACGAGGTGCCTAGTGCCGGAATTTATTCCTAAAATTCCGAGCCGACTCGTCGTTTTTCCTTTTTTCCGCTTTCCGACCCTTCGTTCCGAGTCGAAGTGACAAGAGGTCATTTCCGACCCCTCGTTTTGTGGTGATGTGACAAGGGTTCAGCTCCCCTCCCCACATTGCAACCCTTGTCCCCTCTCTCTCTCTCCTCTCTTCTCTTTCACGTTCTTTTTCCATCTCCACTCTTCGTCTCTTCTCTTCTCTTCTCTTCTTCTTCCATTGTTGATTGTGAAGCTTGCATGTGTGGGTTGCAGAAGGAGAAGTGCAGATCTGGAGTGGTAAGTCTCTTCCCTTCCTTCCTTCCTTCCTTCCTCTCCATGACTACTCACCCCTTTCTTCTTCCCTCCTTCATCCATGGCCATGGATGAAGCTTTGAGAGGTTTTCACTCAAGTCCTTTGCATGCTTGTGTTCTTAGCTCGATTAGGTCGAGGAGAGGTGCCTAAGACCAGTGGTGGGTGTTTGGAGAAGATCCAGCAACAGAAGAAGGACTTTGGAGCCAAGGATCCACGATCGAAAATGAAGAAGACGACGTTCTGCACCGAAACCACGGGGCAGCTCAGCACAGCCGCAGGGGCGGCCCAACATGGCCGCAGGGGCGGCTCGGCACGCCGCAGGGGCGGCTCGGGGCTCCAGGACGCCGGACTGCCGCAGGTGCGGCTGACCACAGCCGCGGGGCGGCCCAGACCGCCGCAGGTGCGGCTCCTGCCATCGCAGGGGCGGTGCCTGGTCCGCCAGAAGGCCGCTGGGGTGGCGCCAGCCTTTCAAAGGGGCGGCGTGTGCTCCGCCGGGGCGCCAGCTTGACTCCGCGGCTGCGTTTCTTCGACAGTAGGTTCCTCCTTTCCCTTCCACTTCGTTCCTTCTTTAGCTTTGTAGTTGTATCATGTTAGTAGCATGCTTAGGATAGACTAGAGTAGCTTGAGAATGCCACTTAGTGGTTGTGAACCTAGGAGCCCTTAAGGCTCGATGTAGTTGATGGTCACGAGTGTGATGAGCATGATAGACCTAATAGGCTTTTACTCGTTCTTGGGTTTTGAGTATGATCATATGAGAGTTAGTAGGCTGTAGAGATATCTCCTCATGCGTTGAGTAAGATGTGAGTATGAGAGATTATAGGATGTGGTCCTAGAATGAGAGATCTCCTGATGGTTGAGTGAGATGTGAGTGTGAGAGATTCTAGGATGCGGTCCTAGAATGAGTGTCAAATGATCTTGCGTAGATCATTTGTGTGGAAGTCCTAGACTTCTTGAGTTGAGTGGGTTTTGATGGTTATCTTGTTGTGAGCAGGTTGTGTGCTTCTTCCCAAGGGAAGCGAGAGCGTTTTGTGATTTAGCATTGGGACGAGGTAAGTCTCCGGACTTACTTAGCTCGTATTTTATGTATTAGCTTTGATGTGTGTGTTGGTGGTGTGTGTTTATGTTCTTGTTATAAACAACTAAACCGATAAATAGGACCACCGACCTTATATATATGTTGGCCCAAGTGTATGATAACGGGCGGTGACATCTTCTGCCTAGCCTTGCCTGGGGCTAGGAGGATCTTGGCGACTGGCCCGGAGGGTATACGGTCGGGTGCATCCGTACCATTCCTTGCCGGTAGGAGGGACCGAGGCGAGACCACGGTGGTCTCGTGTCACAAACCTAAGTTGAATTAGAACGGGATACGACTTAATAATATAAAGATAATAAACCGGACTTGTGTGTTTTATGTTATGTGCTATCCGTGTGTTTGTGCCTTCACCTCTTTTCTAATGCTTCGAAAATTAGCTAACGGTTTTAAACCGTGGTTGTAGATGACTTGCAGGTTAGGGACGCCGCCGAGTGAGGTGGAGGAGTGGACAGCCGGGGTCTCCGTACATTATAGGACGGGGGCGTTTTTGGGTTATGTTTCATATCGTTAGTTTGTGGATGCTGTTGTACGTTTTAGACTTTCGTATTTGGATTATGTTGTTTTGAGGACTCGGCTGAGTTTCCACTTTGTATTCGTTACATTTCGGTTTCCGCATACATAAAAACATTTTGAGTTTTCGCCTTTATTTGTGCCTTGTTGGAAAGGTCCGCTGAAATTGTTGTCAAGCTAAGGGTCGGGACCCATTGTGAGGTCTCACCCGTAGCACCCCGAGTCCCGCGGATTTGGGGTGTTACAAAAGTGGTATCAGAGCCCTAGGTTGACAACAATGGCACTCGCAATCTTTTTAAAGGCCGAATGAGGAATAAACAGAACCCACACGGGTTTTGACTTTTCGTTTTCAAAATCATGTGTATGAGTGGGGTTTGGGTTAGAATGTACGGGGTCACCACTCCTTCCGCAAACCTCGGAGACATAGATCTCTAGATTAGAAGTATGTACTTATATTATTACATAGTTATATATATATATATGTATGACCTTAGGATGTTCGTGGATATTGTATGTACCTAGCTATGTATGCGACCTTAGGATGTTTTGAGCTTGTATGCCTTGGAGATAGAAAACTTACGAGAGCTACCGCTTACGTAGGACTCGCCAGGGGTAGACCCCTCTTTCTCCTACCGTCCCGAGACGGGGACGAGTAAGAAGACCTCCAGGCGCGAGAGGTCGGGGACGTATCCCCATTGCGCACCCGCCAGTTGTGGATCCACCAGTAGTTAAGGTTCCCGTAGAGGACGTCGCTGAGAGAATCGTTCCCGAGGTTGGGGATAGGACCGTTGGGAGGTCTGGGCGCAGAGTTCTCCATCTTCCAGGACCGGGGGAGCGTCCATTGGAGCTACCGTGTTTGAGGACTACGTACGACAAGAACAATGGAGATAGAAAACTTAAGTTCGTCAAGAAGACGCGTGGACAACTAAATATGCGAATCAAGAAGGAGATGGGTGCATTCTAACAAGGTTAAAGTCGGTGTTCCATCACGAGAAGTGAAGATTTCCTTAGACGCTCCTAAGCTTTGGAGTCAAGATGAGAAACATGATCGAACCAGGTGTGAAAAATTTAAGATACCGTAAGTTAAGCTTACGAGGTACCATTAAGTGAAGAGTTAACATTACGAGAGTTATGAGAAGAATGGCAAGGTGGGGATTTACGCGGAGTTGACCGGTTTCTGCTATGACGATAAGGCGAAGGAACGCAAAAAAGGATGGAGTAGGTATAAATGATGATCCTAAGAAGATGAGAGCAACACGTGATGCTAACTAACGTTAGAGATTTTGAGAAGACGCACTTACAAGATATCATGAAGCGCGGTTAAGCCTATGAAGGCGAGTCATGTGACTCAACAACGCCGAGAAGGGTATATTTATCTCGTTGAAGGAAAAGGAAGCGTGGAATGAAGAATGAGTTAACGGAGTATAAGGTACCCCGAGAGGGTAGCCTTCATGAGAATGGTAACATGGAAGCACATAAGAATGGTAAGTCTTTGACATGTGAGAAGGTCAGTTATCAACTAATTGGTGACAACCGAGAACGCGCATGTGCGGGTGGTCTATGGATGAGTGTGGGGGAGAGTAACCAGGCTGTGGAATCATAAAGGAACGGTAACAAGAGCTTAGATTATATCTTAAACTCTTGATTTGAAGTTGTTATGGAGAACACCAGTTTGCGAAAAGAGAGACAGTTATCTTCATTTGTACATCGACTACAATGAACCGAACAAGATTACAATGAAGAACAAGTACCCCCTTACCACGTATAGATGATCTACTCGACCGGTTGCAAGGGTCGGTGGTCTCTTCTAAAATCGAGTTAAGGTTTGATTTTAACCAATTGAGAAGTCGAGACTGGGGTAGTGCAAACATGGCATTCTGGACAAACCATGGTCACTACGAGTGGTAGTGATTCCATATGGGCTTACTAATGCCCGAAGGATGGGAAAGAAGTTGCAAGTTTCTTGGATGGGCTGATCATTACCGGATTGTGGAGAGATTCTCCAAGTAACACCATCTATGGCTAACCTACTCCGGACGACGATGAAGTATTGAGTGGGACGAAAATGGACAATGGAGTTGTTGAGAGTTAAAAAGGGATTCATTTGTGCAACTGTTTTGGAAATTGCCCGAGGTACGATCGGTTTGAAGTGTACAAGCGATTCTTCAAGACATGGTCTTGACTGAGTATCGAGAGGCGATGTAAAAGTTGTAGTATACATGTCTCGTTAGTAGAAGCAGTGTGAAGCAAAGTACTTCCTTCATTACTTAGAACTTGCAACAAGAATTGAGGAAAAGTAACATCGAAGTTTGGTTTGACAAGAACCAAAGTCAACGGTGTAAATTGGAAGTTCGATCTTCTTTGTTAGAGACAAGCAAAGAAGAAACATAATGGAAATGTTGTAGTGAGGAAGACCCGAGAAGGAAGTTGAGTTTCCGATACATTGGACCTTTTTGAGATCTTGGCGCAAGTTGGGAAAGTGTTTTACCAGCTGGCATGGCCGCCGAGAGTAAAGGGTGTTTACCCGGCGTTTCAAGTGTATCAATCGAGAGAGGAGGACGTGCCGAAGACGGCATTCAGGACGAGATACGGCCATTATGAGTTTGTTGTGATGCCATTCGGGCTCACGAATGCACCGCCGTCTTCAGGGAGTTGATGAACGGCATCTTCATCGACTCCTTAGACCAGTTTGTGGTAGTGTTTATAGACGACATCTTAGTCTACTCCCGGAGTAGGGAGGAGCATGAGGGACACCTGAGGACGGTGCTTCGAGTCCTTCAAGATAGAGAGCTTTACGCTAAGCTCTCTAAGTGCGAGATCAGGATGTCTGAGGTGGCATTCCTGGGTCATATAGTTTCCGCCGAAGGTGTCATCGTTAACCCGGCGAAGATAGAGTCTGTTTCCTCATGGCCGCCTCCTAGGACGGTCAAGGAGGTGCGCAGTTTCTTAGGCTTAGCGGGATACTACCTCCGTTTTGTTGAGGGTTTCTCCACGATTGCAAGACCGCTCACTTCCTTGCTGAGGAAGTTTACCAGGTTCGTCTGATCCGAGCCATCTCAGCACAACTTCGAGGAGCTAAAGAGGTGGTTGACCTCCGCTCCCGTGTTAGCCAGCCTGAGGGCGTAGAGGATTTTGTGGTATATAGTGACGCCTCCAAGCTAGGCTTGGGGTGCGTTTTGATGCAGAGAGGTAGGGTTATTGCGTACGCTTATCGGCAGCTGAAGCCGTACGAGGAGAATTACCCTACCCACGATCTTGAGCTAGCGGCAGTGATTCATGCCCTGAAGATCTGGCGACACTACTTGTACGGGGCTACATGCCAGATCTTCACAGACCATAAGAGTCTGAAGTATATATTCACTCAGCTGGAGTTGAATAACCGCCAGAGGAAATGGTTGGAGCTCATTAAGGACTTGCAGGTTAGGGACGCCGCCGAGTGAGGTGGAGGAGTGGACAGCCGGGGTCTCCTTACATTATAGGACGGGGGCGTTTTTGGGTTATGTTTCATATCGTTAGTTTGTGGATGTTGTTGTACGTTTTAGACTTTCATATTTGGGTTATGTTGTTTTGAGGACTCGGCTGAGTTTTCACTTTGTATTCGTTACATTTCGGTTTCCGCATACATTAAAAACATTTTGAGTTTTCGCCTTTATTTGTGCCTTGTTGGAAAGGTCCGGTGAAATTGTTGTCAAGCTAATGGTTGGGGCCCATTGTGAGGTCTCGCCCGTAGCACCCCGAGTCCCGCGGATTTGGGGTGTTACATTTACTCTTCTATTTTATCTTTATAAGTAAATAAAATGGGCCTAGTTTGTCCCTTGATAATAGAATGAGCCCTCTTAGTGCTCTTTTTTACAAAAAAGGCCCACTCTCTCATGAACCCAAACATTTTTGTGAGATTTTGTATTCGAAAAAGTAAAATACTAGATTATCCTAACAAATATATATATATATATTTTAGTTAAATTAATATTTCAATGAATTTTATTCATTCTAATATTTTCATCACCTAAAGAATCTTCATTTACAACTAACCTTATCATCTACTTTAATACAAATATGTTGTTTATTGTAAACTAGCGATAATAAAATTAAATTTTAACTGAAACAATAAAATAGGTTAACTTCATGTGAATATTACTATTAAAAGATTTTTTTCAAGATAAATTCGGGTTCTTAAATAGATTGATTTTTTTTTTTTGCCTTTGAACCGAAACAATTTGAAACTACAACAATAAAATATTAAATAAAATTATATAAGAATTGTACTGATTTTTTGGGTATGTTTTTTTTTGTGGCTATCAATGCCTACTAATTCCCTACCTGTTTATCGGCTTATATGCACGGTTCAAGATATTACCCCTTCCAAACCCGACCATCATCACAATTCTAACCCGATTAATGTCAATCCGAAACCCGATCCAAACCGATTGAGATGACCCGCTAAGATCCACAAACCGAAACAAGTATGAACATAATTTAACCCGATCCAACCTAACCCGACCCGAATGAGATCATCTTGAAAGTGACCCATACCGAAAGTGACCCAAACCCGAACAACACAACCCGTACCTATAAAGCAACACCATTAAGGTTAAACCGAAACCTGATATGATTAACCCGCTTTGACCCACAACCCGAAGCATTTATGAACCCGTTTTGATCCGACCCGACCTAACCCGATCCGAACGTTCGATCATCTTAAAAATAACCACACCGAAAGTGACCCGAACCCTAGTGACCCCACCCGGACCCGACCCGACCCTCCCGAATGACACCTCTAAATGGGAGGCTCTCTACGACTAGTCCATACGGTACACGGTGAGATGCATCGATCCACCCCGGTTGGTTTACGGGGACAAAGGCGAAGGTCGATGGGACCTTCGTGCCACATGATAAGTTGAATTAATAGAAGCAAATCACGTAATGGAAGATAATAAAAAAATTGAGTGCAAGCATGTTGTGTGTTTAATTTCCGTATTGCGTGTGTGTGCTACTTAGTATTATGTTATATATTGAATTGTTAGCTAACGGTGTATACCTTCGTTGATAGATCTTGCAGGGTAGGTCAAGTGTTAAGGGATCTAGAGAGGTGGTCAGTCGGGTTTCCGTACGAGTCGATTTGGGTTGAATATTCTTTTAGTGACGAGAATCGCTTTTATTTCCTTTAGATTATGTCACATTTCGTTTAATGGCTGATTGTCGTTCCTTTCTTTCATGATATTTTACATATTAAAAGATTTTATTCGGTTTTTTTATTTGTGTCTTGTTGTAATATCCGGTAAAGTTGTTGTCAAACTAGGGTTGGAACCCACTGTGAGGTCCTTACCCGTAGCATTCCGAGTTCCCAGAATTCGGGATGTTACATTTATAAGGGATTATAAAATTTAAAATTAATCTGCAATAGGGATTTATTTATACCAACTTACCATACTACCGTTAGTAAACCTCTCGTTTTTTGCACATGTTAAACACGATTTCATCGGGTTGTTTTGCTTCTCACAACCAAAATTTGCTTCGTTTTGCTTCGCTAGAGGACCTGCTTGGTGCCGCTAAAGCGAACAACGGTATTGTGGAATCAGTTTATGCTTCGCTGGCGTGCTGCTCCGATTCATCACTTTGTGTGTCTTCTGTTTCAACAGGTGAGTAAATAGCTTGCAAAAAGTAAACACTTGTATCTATTTAATCAGATGCCATGCCCAAGTTCAGCTTGGACAGGGCATCCGATCAAACAATCTGTTGAATAAAAATCAAACCAAAATAATTTTTGTAACACCCCGAATCCGTAGGACTAAGAGTGCTACTGGGTTAGGATCTCACAATGGATCCTGGCCCTAGCCTGACAACAACTTCACTGAATCTTACAACAAGGCACTGATAGATTAAAAAAAACATAAAACTGATGTATATATACTGATCAAAAGTAATACACAGTACTGCTGAGTACAAAAGTCAAACATAAATCCGTACAATATAAACAACCCAAAACCCACGAGTACGCCCTGTGTACGGAACCCTCAGCAGATCACCCCTCCGGATCACTCTGCAGTTCTCCTAACCTGCAAAGGATCTACAACACGGTATAAAACCGTTAGCTAACCATACACAAATATAAGATAGGCAAGAGCACAACCACACACCATATAAACAATAACACATCAACATGATATCACACATTTACCCGGTTTATTATCTTTATAACGTTAAACACACAGGAGTATAGAAATCAGTATATGAAAATAAGTGACACGAGGAATATAATCCTCGCCTCTGCGTGCAATAGCTAGCTAGAGTGGTATCAGCACACCTTCCCGTATACCATAAGGAGTGGTATCAATACCTTTCCCGTATACCAAGTCTAGCTAGCGTACAAAGAACTTCCCAGACTCCTCTACGGGATGAAAGGGTAAGTTGTCACAGCCACTACAATGGGCGGTCAATATAACATAGGTCGGTGACCAACATGAAGCATGCTATAAAGCATATAACAAACACCACTCATGCACACATCCAATATAAGGATGACAGCTAAGTTAGTCCTATGGACTTACCTCAATCTCAGAAGTATCTCGCTACGAGCAAAACCCATAAACGTCCACTCCAACTGGAGGACAACACAGCCTATACAAGGCACACAAATATATATCACAATCCTATCACGCACAAAGGGTCACACCTAGACCCAAAGGATCCATAAGGGATCAATTCCAACTCGTAAACCTCAAAGCCGTAACCGGCATAACTATACCATACTCATCATCATCCGAATTCTAGCATGATACTAGTTCCCTAATACTAGAAAGGAAAGGAAACTACTTGACTAAAAGTAGTTCCGGGACAACACGCACCTGCGGGAAATAAGACCGCAGGGGCGGAAGAGGTCACCCGCAGGCGCGGAAGGTAGAAGCCGCAGGGGCGGTGACACAGAACGCAGGCAAGCGCAGGCACGCCGCTGGCACGACGCAGGCGCTGTGGCACGGTAGCCGCGGGGGCGGCGACAGTGCAAAAGGCAACTTCGCGGCTTCTCTTCGGTTCTTCACGTGATCAAATCACGTCTATACTCTTCCAGATTCATACACATACACATCAAAACACATTCCAACATCAACACTCTTAGCATACATCTAATCCTAAGCTAGAATGATTGAAGAACAAGAAAGAAAGAAAGGAAGGAAGGAAGAAGAAGCAAGGAACTCACCCTTACAGCTGGTCTAGGCAAGACAAGATCACACTCCTTATTTCAACTGGCATCACAAGCTCAGCAAATGTGCACACTAACATCAACACCCACAACAACACACAAGCTCTTCCAACTCAAGAGAAAGATCAAGAACAAGATCAAAGGGAAAGAAGGAGAAGCAAGAAGGACGTAGGGAGTTGGAGAAGTGAAGTGAAGAAGTGAAACCCTTGCTCAGCAAGGTAAGGGAAGGTAAAGGTAAGAAGGTAAAGCACGGGTCAAAGGAGTCAACAAAACCGGTTGCAGCCGCCGTAAACCGCAGGGGCGGCATACGTGCCCGCGGGTGCGGTAAGGCCAATCTCGGACCAAAGCCAATCTCGGCTATGGTCCGATCTCGGTCCGAAAGGAAGGGCTCTCACAGTTTTGTTATCTCCGGTTCATTTCGAGTCAATCCGTGTCTTTGGGCGATTTGACCGGAATATACTAATGTGTTTAAATTTTGTTTATTTTATTAGGTTTTACATGTATCTTGCAAATTTAGGGTTATTTTTAAAGGCAGTTTGAAGAAAATTCTAAAAACTAACACGACCACAATTCATCTACCCTTCTTCGCTTATCGTGGTTAAACTCCACCGGATCTGGATTTTCAATTCAAGCTCTCAAACCTCTCAACCACCGCAAATTTGGATATCCCTCGTATTAACAACATTATATTTATAAGTATTACATTATAAGTATTGAATATATGTCTATTTACATTCAAAGATTCATCTCTCTTCAAATCAAGTCCTTATAAAACAAAATGAGTCGGTTGACAAAACATCAAAGTTTATGAATCCTAATCAACATACATCAAAGTTTACGAACTCTATTAAAAAAACACAAAGTGTTCTAATAACCAAATGAGTGCATGTCTCGAAATTTTGTTTCACTTTTGAATATATTTTATCTTTGATAAAAAAAATATTCTCATTATTCTGCTCCTAATATAATCGCTCAAGTAGATTTTCTTTTAAAATAAAGTTTTAAATTGCCAAAAATTACAATGCACAACCTTTATAATAAATAAAAAGGTACTTTTAACTATAATATTAAAAAATGTAACAATATATTTTCCTTTTTTTTTAAATATCGGTAGAAAACACAGAATTCATACTAGTTAATGGCTTAATGCTAGCTTAAGAATGAATCGAATATGTTTGGATATATAATACATGTTTTATAAGACAAGCGTTAAAATAAGTAAATACCAATCATATATAGTTTATATACAGTTTATACTACATTTTATTTCAATTAGGGTTGGACATGGAACGAGACGGGACGGATTAAGGCCATCTCACGTCCCATCCCGCCCATTATATATGGGACGGGACTGGGACGGCCTTGAGTTTTTTTTTACTAAAAACCATTGGGCCTTATTTCGGTTGGGACTGAGACGGGATGGACGGGTGCATGATCTATATATAATATCTTTTCGCCTTTTCGATTTAAAATTAACAATTTACGAAAAGCAAATATTTGTTAATATCCTTAAAGCGAAAGACATCAAAATAGAATGTCGCAACAATGTTTACAAAACATAATTAACTTGTCAAGTCTAAACATCTAAAATATAATATGAGAACAAAATTACATAATCTACAATAAAATACTAAAACCGAAGCGAATAAGGCCACGTGTAGAGCTGTCAAAATCTTACCCGACCCGTGAAACCCGCCCGACCCTCCGATCTGAACCCGACCGATATCCGTTAAAAGGAAAAAAAGTACGTGTGAGACCGACCCGGTGTTAACCGATTCAACATGAAATCAAAAATAACTCAAACCCAAAAGGGACCGTAACCCGATTATACCCGAATGAACTAGCCCGGCGACGCCCGAAACAGAAAGCACCCGACCCGAAATCATATGATTCCCGAAATGACCCGACCCAAAATGCCCGAAAGCCACCGACCCGACTTGATATGTGAACCCGTAATGACCCGACCCAAAATAAGTCAACCCGAATTATTCTAAAGAACTCGTAGTAAGTTAACTCAAATTACCACGCATATTAATCAAATTCAAAAATAATACATATTCATTATTTTACTATAGAGTATTGTTTTATGAGTTCATCACAGGTTAGTTAGACTCTTATATAATTTGATTATCCCTTATGATATCAATTTGTATCACGTTAAACATGAACTTAGATACATGTATACGATTTAGTTGAATTTTAACATACAAATAGATAGCAAAATTATATTTTTTTCACAAATATGTATATTTAATTATCTTGGAATAGTATTTATAATATTGACAAATATAAAAATTTATAGAAAAAATGAATGATTTAGTGATTATATACTACTATGTATCTAATTAAAAAATAAAATTTATATATTATAAATATAAGTGTGTTATATGATAATTTAATCAAAAAAGTAAAATATAATAAAAGAATTTGTTAAAATATACATAAAATTATATTTAAAAATGGATAGTTAGTTCACATACTTTTTAATTACAAAAATTATAAAAATAAGAATACGACAATAATGACACGTTATGAAATGAACAAGAAAATGTGACATGTAGTATTATTGATTTTTGATCTTTTGCTTTTATATTAGGCATTAGCAAATAGATATAGATACATATTAATTATTAGTGGTTGAGTCATATAGATATACATAGATACTAATTAATAAGAGTAGTTTATGCATAATATAATGATCGAGTATAGGTCAGTGAAAGTGAGTTAAGTGACATAGTACAAATTTTTCTTTATAAAAAATGTTGTTTAGATGTAAATTAGTATTATTATATTATATTATTATGATGCATAATTTGTTTTAAATAAATATTAGTTAAATTGTTTATAATTGTAACACCTCGAATTCTGGAAATCCGGAGCGTTACTTGCTATGACCTCACAGTGGGTCCCGGCCTTAGTTTGACAACAATTTCACGGACCTTGCAACAAGACACAAATATTAAAACATTAAATCTTAAATAAAAGTACTCCAAGTAAGAAAGACACGACTAAACAACAACCAATCTCTAAGACGAGAAAGTCTAACAATATAAAAGTAAACAACAAAATTAAATAACCGAAATAAATAACCACAACACCCGATCCTAGTACGGAAACCCGGTTGGCCACTTCACTCTCGATCTCTCGGTAGAGATCTAACCTGCATCATCTAACAACACGGTAAAAACCGTTAGCTACAATTCTAATATTAAAGTGTCACTAAAGCACAAACACACACAAGGAATATACCATAAATCACTCAACATGTACACACATATCCCGTGTTATTATCTTTCATTACGTGAATTTGTCCATTCTATTTTCCGTCTTATCTTGTAACACAAGAGTCTCCCGACTCTTGCCCCGTCCCCGTAAACTAGTAGAGCTGGTGTATGCACCTCTTCCGTATACCTACTGGACTGGTCACGGGGCAATCCTCCGGCACCATCGGCCCGGACCGACGGTTACGGCACGTTATCATACACTTGTGTCTTACTTAACAAAATACAGTACAGTGATCTAATCCGTTCATTTATTTCACATGAATATAGCACACATCACTCTAATGCACACTCAGTATAAAACGGTAGCTAAGTGAGTCCTACGAACTCACCTTAACAATGATGGTCTCAAAGTCTCGCGATCTTGCCAGCGAAAGATCCGATTATCTTGTTCCATAAATTATCCGTTCTTATAGTCATTCATAGACTTATATTTCATTCATTTAACATTGTCACAATCAGGGTATGACGCCTAACTCAATACCCTGATCTTCTTTAACATTTCTGTCCAAAGGCCTACACGCCCATTCGCGTTCTCTTGATCATAGCATACTCATTCTCATTAGTTCCGCACTCTAGTTTATTTCCACTTTTTCTATATCTTGGTAGTGCAATAAAATTCTCACGTAACTACTCCCATTTATCCGTTACCCTTATTCATTCTAGTCCACAATTCAGTACGCTAAAAATTCTCAAGATCTGCTAAATATAAAACTATCTTATCACGTAACATTAATAAATTATTAAATAATTTATTATTAAATTCCACTAGTTTAAAAAATAAACACGAAGGTCGGATGTGGTTCTAACCGGAAATGGAATGTTAGCGGGAATTAATGGTGCAGATGGCCCCCAAGTGGCACCAAGGCAAAGCAACATGTCATGGCTTCGATCCCTACAACAGGCAAGGCAATAGACATTTTGATGCAGGAGCATCTCACAACTCGACTTCACTCCCTTGCACCTATGAGTCTATGAGAAAGAAGAGACGAGTTACCCATGAAGAAAATTCCGACCGAGACATGGAGAGAGGCAGCCGAGACTTGGGAGAGAGGATGGGCCGTGATCCACTTGATTCATATGAAGAAGAGATGTGTCAGGTTGCTTTTGAAGGAAGAAGACTTCGGGCTAATTTAAGTGGCTAAATTAGGCCCAGCTTGCTTATTTTATTTAAAGTCCATTCGTGGACATCTTTAAAATAAAAGATGGGCTTGCTTTTAATCGTTTATTTTATTTTTAATTCTTTTCCTTTTAGTTGATCTTATCTCTTAAATATTTGATTTTATCTCTTTAGCTAGATTGGGCTCAATCTTGGATCAAGCCCATAGCCCGTAGAAACCCTAGAAGGACGTCCAACATGCCTATATAAGGCTTAGAGTAGACGTCTCTCCTCCTCAGCTTTGAATGAAATTAAATACAAGTACTTTCGAGTATTTTTCTCTTCTATCCCATATTCTTCTCGTGGAATCGAGACACCTTACTGTGTGAGCGGAATCGTTTGCCCAACAACTTTGGCGCTGTTTTGAGTTGTGTCACTTGGATTGGCAAGTTGGTGCTCTCAATCATCTCCGGGTGACTTCTTTTGCTCTGGGGACAATCGCTTTCCCCTTTGTGTGAGATTATAGTAGAAGGGCTTCTTCAAGTCATTCCAAGTTGTGCGTTAGGGCCTTTGTTTCCCTATCGTGCTCTTGGTTGCCTTAAGGGTTCGACCAGATCTATTTATCTATCGATCCTTCATAATCATTGGATCATTTCTCCATCTTTTTATTTCAAGTTTTCATCTTTTTATCCATTTTCTTCATTTAAAATCATGGTGTTGAAAGATCGGGCCAACTGACGGCTAACCCCGTATAAAATTTGTACCAGAACTTCAAGTTCATCAATACCTTTCTCACGTTTTTCACATCTTTCATAAAATACAAAACAAAATTCGAGCTTTCAAGATCCGTCAAGAAAGTTCTACACAAAAAGAGTGACCAGAGCAGAATCCTTAACGGTTAGTTTCTACTATTCTCATTATTTTTATGCGATTTTCATCCAACAGTTTTTAATTTCTTGAAAAGAAGGATTTTTGTGGCCGATTGTTAATTTTAATACATTTTTTTGCGTAAGATCCGATCTTTTCTTGTCCTTGATCGGAATCTCACCCCCCCCCCACTACCACAAAACGCCCTGCCGCCCCTTCCCGCCGTCATTTCAGCCACCCCTACCCCAGCCGCCGCTTCCCCGGCCGCCGCCTTACCCAGCTGCCGCTCGCTGGCCGCCGCCCCAGCTTTCGGTTTCGGCCGAATCCCACACTCCCATTCCGGCCGAGATTCACTCTCCGCGCCGCAGCCGTCACCCCCTCGAAACCTAAGCCGTCGGCTCTAACACAGCGAAACTCTAACCCGAAACCCTCGCCATCGCCTCTGGCGTCGCTAAACCCTAACCCTAGCCATCGGGCTTTTGTCAGAACGGCGAGCCCAACCCCATCTCGGCCCATCAACTGAGATCTACAAAAAAAATAAAAATTTAAGTTGCCTCTCCGCCGCAGCCGCCCGCCGCCGCCCTCTAGCCCTTGTTGGGTTGTGTTTGTCTAGTTTCGGAAGTTCGTAAGTCAAATAAAAAATAAAAAAAATAAGAAGAAGGCCAAAGGCCGTACAAAAAAAGACGTTACTTGCGAGCTAAGTCATTCAGTTTCCGCGGTTGTGCGTCTTGTTCGAGTTTTATTTTGGCAGACGCCCCTTTGAGCTTGATTGATATATATTTGCTTCCCTGAGAGTTCCCTACATCGCTGCAAGGCAACCATAAATCGCCGTCCTTTCCTTTTTTCCCTTCCCCCTTTCCTTTGATCTTTTCCCTTGTTTCCTTTTGCCTTCCCTTTCCTTTTTGCTTGTTTCCTTTTTCCTCTTATTGCCTTTTTCTCTTTTTATTTACATTTTTTTTTTGTATTTTAATTTTCAAAAGGCCGCAAATTATCTTTTAATTGAGATTATCGATTTGTTGGTTGAGAAAATTTACAGGCGAGATTAGTTTTGCTTTTCTAGCAAGCACCACATAAAAGGCCTTTTTCTCTTTCAGATCTGGTTTGTTCTCCTTGTTTTCTGCCTGAACGCATTAAACTGTTGATTCTTGAGACATTTTTCTTGTAGATTCAAAATGATCTTCGCAAACCAGCTAAGAGGATGTTGCGAAGCTTACGAGATTGGTTGCTGAGCTAAACACTTGAAGAGGGTAGAGAGTTTATCTTTAACTAACCTTGACGTGTTTGCTTGTTTTGAGTCATGTCTACAGGAAGGAAAAACAAGAACCGGATACCCGAAGTTGTAACACCCCAAATCCGTAGGACTCGGAGTGCTACTGGGCTAGGATCTCACAATGGATCCTGGCCCTAGCTTGACAACAACCTAACTGAATCTTAAAACAAGGCACCAACAAATAAAAACAAAACATGAAAACAGATATATATATATATATATATATACATGTCAAAAGGATAATACAGAGTACTGTTGAGTACAAAGTCAAACTGAAATCCGTACAATAATGATAATCTCAAAAACCCCACGAATATGCCCTGTGTACGGAACCCTCAACAGATCACCCCTCCGGATCACTCCGCAGCTCTCCTAACCTGCGAGGGATCTACAACACGGTATGAAACCGTTAGCTAACTATACACATATATAAGAAGATGCTAAAGCACAAACACACCTCAGAAATGATAAACACTTCAACATGATATCAAACATTTATCCGGTTTATTATCTTTAATAAGTTGAATCATTCAATCGTGTAAATAGATATATATGAAGATAGATGACACGAGGAATATAATCCCCGCCTCTGAGTACTCTAACCATCTGGGGTAGTATCAACACACCTCCCGTGTACCCTGTGGGAGTGGTGAGGGGCCTTCCTTTATACCAGATTTGGCCTGACTACAGAGAACCTCCCAGACTCCACTACGGGATGAAAGGGAAAGGTTATCACAACCACTACAATGGGCGGTCAATATAACATAGGTCGGTAACCAAATAATAACACATGCTATAAAGCACATAACACACACCACTCAAGCATACATCCAATATAAGGATAGTAGCTAAGTAAGTCCTATGGACTTACCTCGATCTCAAAAGAATCTCGCTACGAACAATTTCCAGAAACGTCCACTCCAACTGGAGGACAACACAGCCTATACCAGGCACACACATATATATCATAATCCTATCACACAAAGGGTCACACCTAGACCCAAGGGATCCATAAGGGATCATATCCAACTCATAACCTCAAGGCCGTAACCGGCATATCTATATCATACTCGTCAAAAACCGATACCTAGCATGATACTAGTTCCCTCATACTAGAAAGGAAAGGAACTACCTAACTATAGGTAGTCCCGGGACAAGACGCACCTGCGTGAACGGAGGACGCAGGGCGGAAGGTAAGCGGCCGCAGGCGCGGCGGAACGTAGCCGCGGGGGCGGTGACAAGGTCGGTGACAAGGTTGCAAACTCTAAGAGAACTCACACACAAGATCAAGGAGATGAAGAAGAAACAAGGAGGACGTGAAGACTGGATGGAAAATGAATAAGGAAACCCTTGCTCAGCAAGGAGAAGGAAGAAGTAAAGCTAAGGGTAAAGCACGGGTCAAAGGAGTCAATAAAACCGGCTGCAGCCGCCGGAAACCGCAGGGGCGGTCCCATGAGCCGCAGGGGCGGGAACCCGCAGGGGCGGCGGTCAAGCCCGCGGGTGCGGAAAAGCCAAACTCGGCCAAAGCCAATCTCGGTCCGAAAGAAAAGGGCTCTCACATCTCACCCCCCTAAAAAAAAGTTTCGTCCCGAAACATGCAAGATCTTGAAACCACTCGGACTCAAAAGCCGAGGTAACACTCTCTATAACCTCAAACATAAGCATGGAGGAAATCATCACTCCAGCAGCAACTATACTAACCAGGGCCTAGAGAAACCATCTCTAGCCAGCTATAAACACATCACAAGGCATAGAGGGAGCACATCTTTAGCCGTATCATAACTATAACAAAAGGCATGGAGGGAGAACATCTCCAGCACTACTATGTCCATCAAAATAGCATGGAGGTAAGAACCATATCCAGCTAAACCTAAACGTATCACAATAGAATGAAGGTAAGAACCATCTCCAGCTATAAACAAGAAATCATACTAGCATAACAAGATCTAATAAGATCATAATCACATCAAAGCTAGCATGAAATAAACACATCATAGCATATAAGCATATAAGCAGATAAGACTCACCAAGCTAGTACTAAGATCTACTCGGTGATCCTACTGGTGCACCTATCTCGGTATAAAACTCTGGATAGTTCCTCTGGATACTATCCTCAGTCTCCCATGTAGCCTTCTCGGGTCCTCGTCTCGACCACTGTATCCTAAGCATAGGTATGTCCTTCGAACGCAGGCGTCTCATACCTCGTTCTAAGACTGCAATCAGATGCTCAACAAAAGTGTGGTCCGGCTCAACCACCAAATCCTCATAACTCACGATGTGTCTCGGATCTGGTATATACTCCCTCAACTGAGACACGTGAAACACAGGGTGAACACCCTCTAATCTCGGAGGCAAGGCTAATCTGTAAGATGCGCTCCCAACTCGATCCAGAATCTCGAACGGTCCGACATATCGGGGACTCAACTTCCTTTTAATGCCAAAACGCCTAACACCTCGTGTCGGGGACACTCTCAGCCACACATGGGCTCCAACCCTGAACTCTAAAGGTCTACGCCTCCTGTCAGCATAAGACTTCTGACGGCTCTGCGCAGTCAGCATTAACTCTCTGATCAATGCTATCCGAGCCATATCATCCTGAATCTGATCAGGTGTTAAACCACTGACACTGCTCTGCTCATCCCAGCATAACGGGGTACGACATCTCTGTCCATACAGTGCCTCATATGGGGCCATCCCAATAGATGCATGCCAGCTGTTGTTGTAGGAGAACTCAACAAGTGGGTCCGTCCACACTTGCCCCCAATCCAACACACAAGCTCGTAGCATATCCTCTAGCGTCTGAATGGTCCTCTCTGACTGACCATTTGTCTGAGGTCGGAACACAGTCATGAAGTGCAAACTCGTCCCCAGGGCAGTCTGAATCTGCTGCCAGAATCTCGAGGTAAATCGTCCATCTCTGTCTGAGACGATCGTCCTCGGTACACCATGGAGTCTCACTATCTGCCTAGTGTACTCCTCAGCTAATCTGCTCACTGGCCACGTCTCCCTAATAGGAATGAAACGTGCCGTCTTCGTCAATCTGTCTACTATAACCCAGATGGCATCAAAGCTCCGGCTCAGCCTCAGTCCGGTCACAAAATCCATGGTGACGTCCTCCCACTTCCTCTGTGGAACAGGAAGGAGATGGAGCTCACCTCCAGGTCGGAAATGCTCGATCTTGACCTGTTGGCAGGTCGCACACTGAGCTACAAATCTGGCTATATCGGGCTTCAACCCTCCCCACCAGTATGAACGTCTCAAATCCTGATACATCTTACTCGTACCTGGATGTACCAAGTAAGGTGTACAGTGAGCCTCCTGCAAAATCTTTTGCCTCAGCTCTGTATCGGCAGGTACACAAACGCGGCCATGGCGCCTGAAAACTCCATCTGCTCCAAGCAGGAACTGTGGTGCCTCATCCCGAGACATCCTATCTCTGATCCTCTGTAAAGTCGGGCAGGTCTCCTGTTTCTGTCAGATCTCATCCAACAGATCAGGAAGGACCTCTAATGTACGCAGCTGGGCATCCTCATCAGGAAACTGGATTTCCAACTCTAACCAGATAAGATCTCTCTGCAACTGATGTTGAACTGTCAGCCTCACAATCGCTTGCCCTCGAGGCTTCTTCCTGCTTAGGGCGTCGGCGACCACGTTCGCCTTCCCCGGATGGTACATAATCTCTAAATCAAAGTCTTTGATCAGCTCAAGCCACCTACGCTGGCGGTTATTCAATTCCCGCTGCGTGAAAATATACTTCAGACTCTTATGGTCTGTGAAGATCTGACAGGTAGCACCATACAGGTAATGTCTCAAGATCTTCAGTGCATGAACTACCGCTGCCAACTCCAGATCATGAGTCGGGTAGTTCTCCTCATACGTCTTCAGCTGTCGAGACGCATATGCAATAACTCTGCCTCGCTGCAACAGAACACATCCCAAGCCTAGCTTGGATGCATCACTGTAGACCACAAAATCCTCAGTACCCTCTAGCTGTGCCAAAATAGGAGCAGAAGTCAAACGCCTCTTCAACTCCTCAAAACTCTGCCTGCACTGATCAGACCACACAAATCTGGTAGTCTTCCTCAGCAAACTCGTCAGTGGACGGGCGATCACAGAAAAACCCTCCACGAATCGTCTGTAATAACCGGCTAGGCCAAGGAAACTACGTACTTCCTTGACGTTCGTCGGTGTAGTCAATGCTGCTACTGCCTCTATCTTCCCTGGATCCACCTTGATCCCCTCAGCTGAAACTACATGACCCAGGAATGCTACCTCTGGCATCCAGAACTCACACTTAGAGAACTTAGCATAAAGTTCTGTATCCCGCAAAACCTGCAATACCGTCCTCAGATGTCCTGCATGCTCCTCACTGCTACGAGAATATACTAGAATGTCATCAATGAAGACCACTACAAACTGATCCAGGAAGTCGATGAAGATATTGTTCATCAACTCCATAAAAACGGTTGGGGCATTCGTAACCAAATGGCATCACTACAAACTCGTAGTGGCCATATCTGGTCCGGAATGCTGTCCTATGCACATCCTGCTCCCTCACCCTCAGCTGGTGATACCCGGAACGCAGGTCAATCATGGAGAACATAGTAGCTCCCTGTAGCTGATCTAACAAATCATCAATGCGCGACAGTGGATACTTGTTCTTGATGGTCACCTTGTTCAGCTCTCTGTAATCAATACACAGTCTCAGCGATCCGTCCTTCTTCCAGACGAAGGGGACAGGTTCTCCCCAGGGAGACACACTAGGGCGAATGAAGCCCTTCTCAGCCAACTCCTCGAGTTGCTTCTTCAGTTCCAGCATCTCAACAGGCGCCATCCGATATGGAGCCTTCGAGATGGGTCTCGTACCAGGCTCTAACTCGATACTAAAATCCACACTCCTCTGAGGCGGCAAACTGGACGGCTCGGCAAAAACATCAGTAAACTCACAGACAACTAGAATTGTCCTCTACAGCTGGACTCTCCCCCTCCTTCATGGCATAACACCAGAAGGCCTCCCAACCCTGTGCAATCAATCTAGCTGCCCGTATAACACTGATAACTGTGCCTACCTTTCCAAGGTCCCAACCTCGGAAAACCTCTATCTGGCCTAACTCGGTAGAGAGGGTAACAATCCTCCTACCTACATCTAAGACTGCAGAATGTCTAGCCATCCAATCCATACCTAAAATGACTTCTTCATGCTCTAGTGGCATGACAAAGAAGTCAACTAGTAACACACGGGTCCCTATAGAAATGGGACAACCGTGAATCTCACAGGTACCTCTAACCCTACCACCATCAGGTAACCCTATAATAAAGGGCATCCCCTCAACTGTATCTAACCCAAGATACTCTACACAGGCATCAGAAATAAAAGAGTGCGTAGCACCAGTATCAAATAAAACTCTAATAGGTAAACCATGAATCAGAATGGTACCTGTAGCAGTAGTTGCAGCTGGCTCCTCTGCACTCCTCAACTCAAAAACACGACCCTGTGGGCCTCTGGTATCAGTGGTGCCCCCACCACAGCCTCTGCCCCTACTCGGCCCAAGAGCAGATCCCTGAGTTGTAGGGTGATCTGGGACTCTCTGCTGTCCCTGAGTCTGCTGAGGTGGCCTCTGCCCACCTCCCGCTACACTGGCAGGAGAAGAACCCTGCTGAGATGCAGCTCCGCCCTGGCGGCAGTAAACGGCTCTATGGCCCTGTTGACCATAGGTAAAATACGTCACCAATGGCCTCATGCACTCGGGCTTCAGATGCCATGGATCTCCACATTTAAAACACTATCGTTCCATCTCTGTAGCTGGTGCAGATACAAAATGACCCTGACATCTCTGACTACCCCCAACACGAGCAGCTCCAGTAGTACCACTAGCCTGCCCCGTACGCTGTCTCTTCTCAGACCTTCCGGCCTGAGAAGCTCTCCTCTGTCCAGCCCTCTCTCTCTCATAATCTGCAGCTCTATCCTGATAGTCCATCAGGGACTCACAGTGAAAACCTGCCATGTAAGATCGGGTACCATCCCTCAATCGTCGAGAGAACAGATAAACATGTTGATCAACAGGAGGTGCAGCTGGACCCAGTAAAGCCAACTCCTCCTGGAATCTCCTGATGGCCTCTGAAACTAGCAGATCCTCAAATCCGGCCTCAATAAAATCACGCAGTTTCTCCTTCCTCAGTGAGGCAGGGCAAAAACGCTCACGGATCAAGGTCATAGCTGGTAACCTGACCCCGTACTGACCTCCACCAGTGTTGTGTCAACTCTCTGAACATAGTCTGCACCAACTCAATCTGCCTATCAGCTGGGCAGCGAATAGACTCCAGAGCTGAGTCTACATGCCCAATCTAGAGCTCAACCTCTAACCCCACCTTCCTAGTGAAAGGGGGGTACACCCATCTGATGGAATGCCTTCAACCAGGTATCTGGTCTAGGCCCTCTATGCTCCTCCGGTGCTCTGGCAATCTCAGGCAACAGGTACCTGTACAACTGGTACCGGTAACGGTGTGGGACCTCTCAGATGGTCCCTCCTGTGCCTGTAAGTCTGGGGGCACGCCTACCGGCTCTGCCAGCCTCCTCAACACGTCTGATATAAGCCTGAAACTCTGA
>CM008282.1:23982577-24127512 GCA_002319775.1 Fagopyrum tataricum
TCCTCTCGAGGTGTCCTCCTACTCAAAGCATCGGCGACTACGTTCGCCTTCCCCGGGATTGGTATAAATCTCCAAGTCAAAATCCTTAAACAGCTCCAACCATATCCTTTGGCGGTTATTCAACTCCTGCTGAGTGAATATATATACTTCAGACTCTTATGGTCTGTGAAGATCTGGCATGTAGCCCCGTACAAGTAGTGTCGCCAGATCTTCAGGGCATGAATCACTGCCGCTAGCTCAAGATCGTGGGTAGGGTAATTCCCCTCGTACGGCTTCAGCTGCCGAGAAGCGTACGCAATAACCCTACCTCTCTGCATCAAAACGCACCCCAAGCCTAGCTTGGAGGCGTCACTATATACCACAAAATCCCCTACGCCCTCAGGCTGGGCAAACACAAGAGCGGAGGTCAACCTTCTCTTCAGCTCCTCGAAGTTGCGCTGGCAAGGCTCGGACCAAACGAACCTGGTAGACTTCCTCAGCAAGGAAGTGAGCGGTCGTGCAATCACGGAGAAACCCTCGACAAAACGGGGGTAGTATCCCGTAAGCCCAAGAAATTGCGCACCTCCTTGACCGTCCTAGGAGGCGGCCATGAGGAAACAGACTCTATCTTCGCCGGGTCGACCATGATACCCTCGGCGGAAACTATATGTCCCAAAAATGCCACCTCGGACATCCAAAACTCACACTTAGAGAGCTTAGCGTAAAGCTCTCTGTCCTGGAGGGCTTGTAGCACCGTCCTCAGGTGTCCCTCATGCTCCTCCCTAATCCGGGAGTAGACTAAGATGTCATCTATAAACACCACCACGAACTGGTCCAAGAAGTCGATGAAGATGCCGTTCATCAACTCCATGAAGACGGCAGGTGCATTCGTGAGCCCAAATGGCATCACGACAAACTCATAATGGCCGTATCTCGTCCTGAATGCCGTCTTCGGCACGTCCTCCTCTCTCACCCTAAGCTGGTGATATCCCGACCTCAAATCAATACGTGAAAACACGGAGGCTCCCTGCAGTTGGTCCAACAAATCATCAATGCGCGGTAACGGGTACTTGTTCTTGATGGTGACTTTGTTCAACTCTCGGTAATCAATGCATAGCCTCAAAGATCCGTCCTTAACGAAGAGGACCAGTGCACCCCAAGGGGAAACGCTCGGGCGTATGAAACCCCTATCAGCTAACTCCTCGAGCTACTTCTTCAGCTCCAGCATCTCGATCGGCGCCATGCGGTATGGAGCCTTGGAGATCATCCTCGTGCCGGGCTCCAACTCAATAGCAAAATCATCGCTCTTCTGCGGCGGTAGCCCGGGTGGCTCCCCGAAAACGTCCTCGAACTCGCATGCCACAAGGATCTCCTCCAGCGATGGTCTCAACTCCTCCTTCATGGCATATGACCAGAAGGCCTCGCATCCCTGCCCGATAAGTCTATTAGCTCGAACCGCACTAATGACTGTACCGGCCTTCCCGAGGTCCCAACCTCGGAAAATCACCTCGTGCCCCGTCTCCGTGGAAATCGTCACGGTCCTCCGGCTGATGACTAACACGGCTCGATGGTGGTCCATCCAATCTATCCCAAGGATGACTTCTTCATGCACTAAATGCATGACAAAGAACTCGGCCAACCAATCCCGGTTTCCCAAACGAATGGGACAACCGGGTACCTCCCGGGTACCACTAACCCTACCTCCATCGGGTAACCCTATAATAAAGGGTCTCCCCTCGACCGTAGCTAAGGACAACCTAGCAACACAATCATCGGATATAAAAGAGTGCGTAGCACCCGTATCAAAATAAACTCGGACCGAAAATCCGTGAATCTGAATGGTACCTGGGGCTGCCGGCGCCGGAGGATCAACGGCACTCCTCAGCTCAAATACCCTGGTCTGTGTGCCTCTAGTCTCCTGGGTACCTCCACCACGGCCTTTACCTCGGCGCTGTCCCTGAGCTGATCCCTGAATACGAGTCTGACCCTAACCCTGGCCCCTCTGCTGAGAGCCCTGTGACTGATACTGTGGCGGCCTCTGACTGCCCCCTGCTGCACCAGCAGGCGAAGAACCCTACTGTGACTGGGACTTGCCCTGACGGAAAAAAGCGGCTCGGTGACCCATCTGGACACAAGTGAAACAAGCCACGGGCGGCTTCTTACATGCATTCTTCACGTGTCCAAACCCTCCACAAGCGTAGCACTGACGTCCTCCGTCTGATGTCTGTCTCGACGTCTGAGGATCAAAACGTCCCGGAGTCTGGCTACATCCCTGACTTGCTACTCTGGCCCCTGAACCAGCTGGTATTGTCCTCTGTCTCTTGTCCGGTCCCCCGGACTGTGCTGCCCTCCTAGACCTAGGGCGGTCTCCGCCAGTGAGTCATAACGAAATCCCGCAAGGTAAGCACGGGTGGACTCCCTCAGTCTCCTGAAAAAGAGACGGACATGCTGGTCCGCTGGAGGTGCGGCGGGTCCCAGCACGGCTAACTCCTCCCGGAATCGTCTAATCGCCTCAATGACTGGGACATCCTCGAATCCTGCCTCTAGGAAGTTCTGGACTCTGTCCCTCCTCAGTGAAGTTGGGAAAAAGGTCTCCCTAATGAGGTCAATAGCTGATCCATCGTGGTCACACTGCCTCTAACTGTCCTCCACCAATACTGGGCCTGCTCTCGAAACAGGTTCTGGACTATCTCAACCTGCCTCTCCTCTGGGCAACGGATCGCCTCTAAAGTTGACTCTACGTGCCCAATCCAGTGCTCAACCTCTAACCCTACCTTCCCGTCGAAGTAGGGTACATGCTGCTGGTTGAAAGCCTTCAACCAAGAATCAGGTCTCGGAGACCTCATCTCGTCTCTCGCCCTAGTAACCTCCACAACTGGCTCGGGTGCAACCAATGCCGGTGCAACTATCTCTGGTGCAACCCGAATTTGGGTCACCCTCTGTGTGACCTCAGCTGATCTCACCGGTGCAGGTGCAGGCACCGGTGGTGCCGGGGGTGGTGCTCCAGTCCTAAATGCCTCCTCAACCCGTCGTACATAATCCCCAAACACAGTAGCTCCTACCGACGCTCCCCCGGTCCTGACAGACGGAGAACTCTGCGCCCCGGACTTCACCACGGTCTTGTCCCTAGCCTCGGAAATGATGCTCTCTACGACCTCCTCTACTGGGCCTCTGCTGCTGGTGCACCCACAACTGGTGGGTCCGCAATGGGGATGCGTCCCCGACCTCTACCTCTCGCACCTGGAGGTCTTCCTACTCGTCCCCGCCCTCTTGGGACGGTAGGGGGGAGTGGTTGTCTACCCCTGGCGGGTCCCACGTAAGCGGTAGCTCTCGTACGTGCCATCTGATAACGTATGACGTTTACTTATGATTTCGGTATGATAAGACTTCTTAAAAGCATAAGGTAAGCATAATCACAAAATACATCCAAGGCATACAAGCCCAAACATCCTAAGGCCACATACGTAGCTATGTACATACAAATCCACAAACATCCTAAGGTCATATATTTATATCTATAACTATGTACTAATATATACCTACTTCTAATCCAGAGATCTATGTCGCCGAGGTTTTCGGAAGGAGTGGTGGTCCCGTACATTCTAACCCAAACCCGACTCATGCACATGATTTTGAAAACGAAAAGTCAAAACCCGTGTGGGTTCTGTTTTATCCCTCATTCGGCCTTTAAAAGATTGCGAGTGCCATTGTTGTCAACCTAGGGCTCTTATACCACTTTTGTAACACCCCAAATCCGCGGGACTCGGGATGCTACGGGCGAGACCTCACAATGGGTCCCGACCCTTAGCTTGACAACAATTTCACCGGACCTTTCCAACAAGGAACAAATAAAGGCGAAAACTCAAAATGTTTTTAATGTATGCGGAAACCGAAATGTAATGAATACAAAGTGGAAACTCAACCGAGTCCTCAAAACAGCATAACCCAAATACGAAAGTCTAAAAGGTACAATAACATTCACAAACTAACGATATGAAACATAACCCAAAAACGCCCCCGTACAATAATGTACGGAGACCCCGGCTGTCCACTCCTCCACCTCACTCGGCGGCATCCCTAACCTGCAAGTCATCTACACAAACGGTTTAAAACCGTTAGCTAATATTCTAAGCATTAGAAAAGCGGTGAAGGCACAAACACATACATAGCACATAACATAAAACACACAAGTCCGGTTTATTATCTTTATATTATTAAGTCGTATCCCGTTCTTATTCAACTTCGGTTTGTGACACGAGACCACCGTGATCTCGCCTCGGTCCCTACTTACCGGCAAAGAATGGTACAGATGCACCCGACCATTTGATCCGCCGGGCTAGTCGCCGAGATCCTCCTAGTCCCACGCAGGGCTAGGCAGAATGTCACCGCCCGTTATCATACACTTGGGCCAAAATATACATAAGGTCGGTGGTCCTAATTACCGGTTTAATTGTTACAACAATAACATAAACACACACCACCAAACACACATCAATGCTAATACATAGAATACGAGCTAAGTAAGTCCGGAGACTTACCTCGTCACCAAACCCAAGTCACCACACTCTTGCTTCCTTAAGGAGGACGCCCACAACCTGCTCACAAGAGATATGCATATCAATACATACTCACTCTCAAGAAGTCTTAGACTTCACTCTTAGTGATCTATGCAAGATCACCTAACCCTCAAACTAGGACTGCATCCTAGGTTCCAAGTACTCACCACACACTCTCCACACATGAAACATCCCACAACAGTTCATAAATCCACAAGATATTAATCCTCAACGAAAGAGGCACAAGCTAGCCTAGAAGATCCATCATGCTCACATGCTCATATCCAACAATTACATCGAGCCTTAAGGGCTCCTAGGTTCACAACCACTAAGTGGCATTCTCAAGCTACTCTAGGCCATCCTAAGCATGCTACTACATGATTCAACAACAAATCTTAGGAAGGAACGAAGAGTGAAGGAAAGGAGAAGCCTACTGTAGCAGAAACCGCAGCCGCGGAGTCAAGCTGGCACCCCCTGCGGACACAGGAGCCGCCCCTGCGGATTTAGGAGCCGCACCCGCGGTGGACTGCGTTGACTGCTAGGAGCCGCCCCCACGGACGTGCCGAGCCGCACCCACAGCCGTGCCGGGCCGCACCCGCGGCTGTGTGGTGCCACCCCTGCGGCTGACCGCTCCCGCAGCTGTACTGAGCCGCCTCCGCGGGTTCTGTGCAGAACGTCGTCTTCTTCGTCTCCGATCGTGGATCCTTGGCTCCAAAGTCCTTCTTCTCTTGCTGGATCTTCTCCAAACACCCACCACGGGTCTTAGGCACCTCTCCTTGACCTAAACGAGATAAGAACCTAGGCATGCAAAGACTTGAGCAAAACTCCACAAGATCTTCCTCCATAGCCATGGATGAAGGAGGGAGGAAGAAGAAGGGAATTAACAGCAAGGAAGAGAGGGAAGGGAGAGGAAAGAGCTTACCAACAGCTTGGGATTTCCTTCTGCAGTCCACATCTTGGATCCTCAGCCACAAGGAAGAAGAGCCACAAGGAAGAAGAGAGGAAAAGAGAGGAGAAGAGATGAGTGTGGAAGAGTACGTGAAAGAGAGAGTAACGTGAGAAGTGAGCTAAGGGAGGAGAGAGAGAAAGACAAGGCTGCAAAGGAGGTGTGGGGATCAAGGGGTCAGCTGACCTCTTGTCCCTCACACGGACCGAGGTGTCGGAAATGACCCCTTGTCATTTTTAACCCGGAACCAAGGGTCGGAACGCAGAAAAAGAGGGAAAACGACGAGTCGGCTCGGGATTTTCTTAGGAATAAATCCCGGCTCTCGGCATCTCGGGATTACGGGATAACTACAAAGTGCTCCAAGTCCGGAATAAATTTCGGGCGTTACAGATTCCCCTTAATGCCGAAACGCCTAACCCCTCGGGTCGGTGATACTCTCAACCATACGTGTGAACCGACCCGGAACTCTAGCGGTATGTGCCTCTTATCAGCATAAGACTTCTAGCGACTCTGAGCGGCTAGCATGCGCTCACTGATCAAGGCTACCCTAGCCATGTCATCATGTATCTGCTCCGGAGCGACTCCTCCGGCCTCACTAGCATCTTCCCAGCATTGTGGTGTACGGCACTTCCGGCCGTATAATGCCTCATAGGGAGCCATACCAATAGACGAGTGATAACTATTGTTGTTTGAGAACTCCATTAGAGGTAGGTGATCGGGCCATACTTGCCCCCAATCCAATATACATGCCCTAAGCATGTCCTCCAAGGTCTGGATGGTCCTCTCCGATTGACCATCTGACTGCGGGTGAGAAGAGGTGATAAAATGTGGACTGGTCCCCAAAGCGGTATGCACCTGCTCCCAAAATCTAGAAGTGAACCGTCCATCTCTATCCGAGATGATGGTCCGGGGTACTCCATGCAGTCTCACGATCTGTCTCGTGGACTTGTCTGCTAATCGACTCACTGGCCACGTTTCCTTAATGGGAATGAAACGTGTAGTCTTGGTGAGCCGGTCCACCACTACCCAAATGGCATCAATACTCCAGCTCGGCCTCAACCCTATGACAAAGTCCATCGATATATCCTCCCACTTCCATTGCGGAACTGGTAGTGGGTGGAGCTCACCTCATGGTCGGTGATGCTCAATCTTGACCTGCTGACAAGTCGGACACTGGGCCACAAATTTTATCACATCCGGTTCAAACCGCTCCACCAGTAGGAACGTCTGATATCTCTATACATCTTACTCGCACTTGAGAGTACCGAGTAAGGTGTGGCGTGAGCCTCCTGTAGGATCCGCTGCCTCAACTCCTCATCAACGGGGACACAAACACGCCATTGGCGTCTCATAACTCCATCTCCTATTATCAGAAATTGTGGTGCCTCATCACGAGACATCCTCTCCTGGATCATGGATATGGTAAGGACAATATCCTGCTTCTATCGGATCTCATCCAACAGATCCAGCACAAGATCCAAAGCACCTAAGTGCCGATCGACATCCGGGAACTAAATCTCTACCTCTAATCGGACAAGATCCCTCTGTAGCTCGGTTGAGCCGTCAAACGGGCTATAGCCTTCTCCTGAGACGTCGTCCTGCTCAAGGCGTCGGCGACTACATTCGCCTTCCCCGGGTGGTACAGAACTTCTAGATCGAAGTCCTTAATCAACTCTAGCCATCTCCTCTGTCGGTTATTCAACTCTCGCTTAGAGAATATGTACTTCAAACTCTTATGGTCTGTGAAGATCTGACAAATCGTCCCATACAAGTAGTGACGTCACATCTTAAGGGCGTGCACTACTGCTACTAACTCCAGGTCATGAGTGGGGTAGTTTTCCTCGTACATCTTCAACTGGGGAGACGCATACGCTATCAGCTTACTCCTCTACATCAGCATGCACCCCAACCCTAGCTTGGATGCATCGATGTACACCACAAATGTAAGAGACTTTGCCTTAAGAGCCATTTTTGGCCTTAGCCGCCCGTGCGTGTGAGTGGGGCCGCCCCTGCAGCTCGTCCGTGTTTCCGCCCCTGCGGCCAGGAAGCCCGCCCCTGCGGTTTCCTGCGGCTGCAGCCGTTTTTGTTGACTCCTTGACCCGTGTTTTACCCTTTCCTTCTCTTATTCTTTCCCTTGGCTGATCAAGGGCTTCTTCTTCACTTCTCTTCCTCAGTTGCTCACGTCCTTCTTGCTTCTCCTTCCCCTTCTTGATCTTCTTCTTGGTTCTTCTTTGAGTATGGCTTGAGAGTTCTGTGTTGTGGTTGATGTTGATGATGGATGTGTGTATGCTGAGCTTGGAGGCCAACTATTGAGGTGTGTGATCCCTCCCTGCAGCCTAGGACCACAAGAGTGGTAAGTGATCTTGCTTCTTCTTCTTCCTTTCCTTCATTCCTTCTTCCTAGCTTAGGATTAGATGTATGTTTAAGGGTATTGATGTTGGTATGTGTATGTATATGTTTATGCTTGGTTTTGGTGAAGAGAAGACGTGAATTGATCACGTGAAGAGAGAAGGAAGAACTGCGGGATCATCTTCTGCACTGTCGCCGCCCACGCGGCCAGAAGCCACCGCCCCTACGGACGACGTGCCGCAACGCCCGCGCCAGCGCCGCGCCTTGCCTGCGTTGTCTGCGTCCTTTCTCACCGCGCCCGCGACTGAGTTCCGCTACGCCTGCGGGTTGCTTGCTCCGCCCCTGCGTCTCCTTGTCACACAGGTGCGTCTTGTCCCGGATCTACCTAGAGGTAAGTAGATCCTTTCCTTTCCTAGTATGAGCGGGTTACTAGCATGCTAGGTACGTGTATGAGGTTAGAATGATGTTGAGTACGTTATCATTTATGCCAGTTATGGCTTTGAGGTTTACGAGTTAGGTTATTATCCTTATGGATCCCTTGAGTTTAGGTGTGACCCCTGTTATAGATATGAGTATGATATATGTTGTTATGCCTTGTTTAGGCAGTGTTGATCTCCAGAGTTGGAGCCGTTTGAGTTGAGTTAAGTTGAGACTTCAGAGTTTGAGGTAAATCCATAGGACTTACTTAGTTGCTATCCATATATTGGATGTGTGCATGAGTGGTGTGTGCTATATGATTGATAGCCCGAGTTATGTTGATTACCTACCTATGGTTTAGTGACTGCCCATTGTAGGGCCGTGACAACTTGTCCTTTCATCCCGCTGGGAGTCCGGAGGTTCTCTACGGGCAGGTCAGTCTAGCTCAGTGGGTCCGCCACCTGCACCACTCCCATAGGGTACACGGGAGGTGGGACCGGATTCCCACTCTAGCTGGCACTATTCCCGAGAGGCGATGGTTATATTCCTCGTGTCACATACGTTCATATTGATATATATTTATACGCTTGAATGACTGGACGTTATAAAGATAATAAACCGGGTAAATGTGTGATAGCATGGTGATGTGTTTATGATTTATTGGTGTGTGATTGTGCTTATGCATCTTCTTATATATGCGTATGGTTAGCTAACGGTTTTATACCGTGTTGTAGATCATTTGCAGGTTAGGAGAGCTGCAGAGTGATCCAGAGGGGTGATCTGCTGAGGGCTCCGTACACTGGGTCGTCCTCGTGGATGGGATCTTTTGATCATGTTTATGTTTATGTTTTGTTGTACTCAGCAGTACTTGTATAAACCTTTTGATACCTTTATAACAGTTTGATGTTTTGTATTTAATCTATTGGTGTCTTGTTGTAAGATTCAGTGAACTTGTTGTCAGGCTAGGGTCAGGATCCATTGTGAGATCCTAGCCCAGTAGCGCCTCGAGTCCTACGGATTTGGAGTGTTACAACAAAGTTCTTTGTGCCCTCTGGTTGGGCTAAGATCGGAGAAGAAGTCAATCTGCTCTTCAGCTCCTCAAAACTCCTATGGCAAGACTCAGACCACACAAAACGGGTGGTCTTCCTCAATAGACCAGTAAGTGGTCGTGCAATGACTGAGAACCCTTTCACGAACCGTCTGTAATATCCAGCTAAGCCCACGAAGTTGCGCACCTCCTTAACATTCCTAGGAGGTTGTCACGACGAAACGGACTCCATATTGGCTAGATCCACCTTCATCCCTTTGGCCGTCACCACATGCCCTAGAAAGGCCACCTCTGTCATCCAAAAGTCGCACTTAGACAACTTAGCATAGAGTTTGTTGTCCAGTAGGACCTGCAACACTATCCTCAAATGCCCGGCATGCTCATCTCGGTTCCGACGGTACACTAAGATGTCGTCAGTGAAGACTACTAGGAACTGATCCAGGTAGTCGATGAATATTCCATTCATCAACTCCATGAACACGGCCGGCGCTTTGGTGAGCACGAATGGCATCATCACAAACTCATAATGTCCGTATCTAGTCCTGAACACCGTCTTAGGGATATCCTGATCCCTCACCATCAACTGGTTCTATCCTGACCTCAAGTCAATCTTGGAGAAGACTGAGGTCCCTTGCAACTGGTCTAGCAGGTCGTCGATATGGGGTAACGGGTACTTGTTCTTGATCGTTACCCGGTACAACTCTCTGTAATCTATGCACAACCTCATAGATCCATCCTTCTTCCTCACGAACAGTACCGGAGCACCCCAAGGAGAAACACTAGGTCAGATGAACCCTTTCTCTACCAACTCCTCTAACTATTTCTTCAACTCTGCCATTTCAATAGGTACATCCAATAGGGAGTCTTTGAAATTGATCTTATGTCAAGCTCCTACTCAATACTGGAATCTACGCTCCGTTGTGAAGGTAAGCCGGAAAGTCATCCCAAAACACTTACGTGCACTCACTACCGGTACGTCCTCTAGCCTTGGAACCTTTTCCCTTCAAGCTCTTTTGATCTAGTCCAGATCACACACGGTAGTTAGTCTTAATCCTCAGACAAGAGGGCGGCCAATTTTCTTTCCCTCTCGAGCTGGTCTTCTTGGGTATCGGATTGGTTTCTTGATTTATACTTCAATGTCGCTCTTAACTCACCAGTGAAGCTATCACTCAAATATTCAATGTTTCGTCCACTGATTAATGTCTCTCCACCCTCTCATTTATTGGGTTAACATTAAATCTTTCAGTTCAACCTTGTTTTATGTCTCCTTGGAAGCCTTCTCACTTTGTGTGATATCTCACCTTCTTACTTAATTAACTGATACTTTAATTGCTGCGGGATAAACTTAGAGTGCATTACTGCCCTTTGGTTGGGGCATCTTTTCCTATGTATGTTCACCATTCTCTAGTTTCTCTCTGAGTTGTAATGTTTCCCTGTGATCGTCCCGGTCCACGGTTAGTCTTATCAGTCTCGTCCTTGCTATTTCCCGGTGATACTACGTCTCAAGTCGTTCATATTCTTAACTTATCATTTTCACACGAGTAGTGGCTATCGAGCGTCAACGCTACTCTTGGGACATCTTTACTCTTTAAATGTTCATTTTCCGTTATTTGGGTATTCTCTTCTCTTGTCCACTTGTCTCCGTGGGATTGTCCACTTGATATCGAAGGATCCGTCTAAGTTGGATGTATAGGCGTGACCAGGACATTTCACACTCTTATCAGGTTCTATACTAAGAAATGATTCTCTATTCTTGTGATTCTCTTTTTCTCCCTTATCTCGGGTCTTTCTTAGATCAACTGTATTCTTCAATCATTATCCCCTGCTTAATCAGTCGTCTCTTAACAATGGTGACATCTTGCCCGCTTCACCCGTACTGATCTCCTTTCCTTGTGGCTTTTGTATCATCATTCATTCTTGTCAGTTCCGTTATTGTATTTGGTTATGATGCTCTACCGTTCATCGGAAAACACGTCATTGTTCTTACTCCTTTGTCCTTAACTCAGTGTGTCTGTCCAGGTATCCCTTTCTCCGGTTTTTGTTGCTTGTTTACTTCTCCATACTCTTAAAGGTGTTGTTCGCTTTCTTATGCCTGCTTGACTTCCTGGAAAAGCGATTCCACTTCGCAACTTCTTCCCGCCTTCCAATCAACCTGATCGTATTTCATGACACCGTATGGTGACTTATTCTCGCATCCTCGAACCACTCTGATGTTCTCTTCATTTATTTCCCGTTTCTTAGGAATATCTCCTACTATTTGCGTCTTGAGTCCTTGTCAAGATGACTTCTTTGTTGGTTCTCGTTCTTTTCTCACATCATTTTCATCTACTCTACATTCTTATGGCATAACTTTGTGTAACTACAGTGCCGTCCATTAGTCTTTTATTCTTGAAAAGTTAACAACGCCCTTATTTATGGAGTCCGGTATCATTCCTTGAGCCTTGGAGCACCCTTCGAGGTGTAACCTGGTTCTGTTGGTCGTGTCCTTGAATTCCTGGTATTGTCGGGATCGTACTCTCGACAATTTCATACTCCGTTCTCTCTTCTTTGAAAGGTTTTATTCCTCCACTCGCGTACTTGATCTGTAGCGCCTTATTAATTCTAGTCCGTGCGGAAACGGTGGAAAGGTAGTCACCTTTAACCCAATCCGACACGGTTACTATCTTGTTGTACACCGTCTATATGAGACAAACAACCATAACCAATATTATTAAATCTAAGTACAAATCACACTAACTTACTACTACCGAGATCTGTAGAGTGAAGCGGTGGTTTCCGTACTAATACCCAACCCGACTCAACAATAACCAAACCTTGAAATTCATTTTGTAAAACCAAATCCCTTTTCGGAATCTGTTTATACTTGGCCTTTTTAAAAGATTGTGAGTGCCATTGTTACCAACCTAGAGCTCTGATACCATGTTGTAACACCCCGAATTCTGAGAATCGGGAGCGTTACTGGCTAGGACCTCACCGTGGGTCCCGGCCTTAGTTTGTCAACAATTTCACGGACCTTGCAACAAGGCACACAAACTAAAACATTATTTCTTAAATAGAAGTACTCCAAGTAAGAAACACACTACTAAACAACAGCCAATCTGTAGGACGAGTAAGTCTAATAATATAAAAGTAAACAACAAAATGAAATAACCGAAATAAATAACCATAACACCCGATCCTAGTATGGAAACCCGGCTGCCAACTTCACTCTCGATCTCTCAGTTGAGATCTAACTTGAATCATCTAACAACACGGTAAAAACCGTTAGCTATAATTCTAATACTAAAGTGTCACTAGAGCACAAACACACAAGGAATATACCATAAATCACTCAGCATGTACACACTGATCCCTGCTATTATCTTTCATTACGTGAATTTATCCATTCTATTTTCCATCTTATCTTGTAACAAAAGAGTCTCCCGACTCTTGCCCCCATCCCCATAAACTAGTAGGGCTGGTGTATGTACCTGTTCCCGTATACCAACTGGACTGGTCGCGGGGCAATCCTCCGGCACCATCGGCCAAGACCGACGGTTACGACACGTTATCATACACTTGTGCCTTACTTAACAAATTACAGTACAGTGATCTAATTCGTTCATTTATTTCACATGAATACAACACACATCACACTAATGCACACTCAGTATAAAACGGTAGCTAAGTGTCCTACGAATTCACCTTAACAATGCTGGTCTCAAAGTCTCGCGATCTTGCAAGCGAAAGATCCGATTTTCCTGTTCTATAAATTATCCGTTCTTAGAGTCGTTCCCAGACTTATATTTCATTCACTTAACATTGTCACAATCAGGGTATGACGTCTAACTAAATACCCTGATCTTCTTTAACAATTTTGTCCAAAGGCCTACACGCCTATTCGCATTCTCTTGATCATAGCTAGCATACTCATTCTCATTAGTTCCGCACTCTAGTTTATTTCCACTTTTTCTCTATCCTAGTAGTGCAATAAAATTCTCACGTAATTATTCCCATTTATCCGTTACCCTTATTCATTCTATTTCACAATTCAGTACACTAAAAATTCCCAAGATCCGCTAAATATAAGACTAACTTATCACGTAACATTAATAAATTATTGAATAATTTATTAATAAATTTCACTAGTTTAAAAAATAAACACGAAGATCGGATGTGGTTCTAACCGGAAATGGAATGGAAGCGGGTTTTAACGGTGCAGATAGCCCCCAAGTGGTACCAAGGCGAAGCAACAGGTCATGGCTTCGATCCCTACAACAAGCAAGGCAGTAGACATTTGGTTACAACACATCGGGAGTTCGACTCCTTGGAACTACATTGGAACGTACTAAAATGGCAATCAACAAGTTACAGGTTCGATACCCGTGAACCGTACACGCAAGGCAACCTGAGTTCCAAGTCTTGGTCTCGATTCTATCTGCCACGACCCTTGCTCATCTTCTTCATTAACTTTAGAACGACAGAGGGGAAGGTGAGATGTTTACCGTCGGTGACAATCTGTACAGGTTACTTCCAGTTTTAGTCGGCGAAATGTCTGGCTTGGTTGACGAAGACACGAGGGAGACGGAAGGTGATCTGGGTTGGTGGAGACGATGATTTCGGTGAAGCGGTGCACATGAGGAGAGATGGCGTGTAGTCTTGTAGAGACAGTGAACAAAAGTTGGTTCATTGTCTAGCGTAGATGGTGGTATTTGTTGTTGCCGATTATGACGGAAGGGAGGAAGGTACAGAGGAGGGAGTCGAGGGGGACATGAATGTGACGGAGAAGAGAGATCGAGATCGATGAGGGCTAGGTGCGTACAGGGGAGGCAGTGCGATATTTGTCGAGTCGTGGAGCTGCGTGATGTACAAGCAGCGATTGGGCAAGCGAGTAATGGCGTCCGCCTTCTCGGTCTTTACGAGCCTTCAATCTAGCCGTTACTTGTGTTAACTCTCTTGTCCTTTACTTCCTCGTCGGCCATCAATGTTGAAGACGATGGTCGTCACTTTCTTCATGAGTTTTCAAGATGTTCAACGCCTGATTTGGACCCCCCCCATTGGGTCTTCACTCAGTCCAGCATGGCAAGGTGATGGTCATGTAGGCCGTGAGGCCCAAAATACATGAAGCCAAGCTGCTAGGCCCATGGTAAAAGGAGTGGGTACTCACTAATTTAGTTCATAAAACAACTAAGGTTTTGTTGGATTCAAAGTACGATAAATCCGGTTCAACCATATACGTCGGTTTGATTTAAATATCTCGGTTCGGATCTGGAATAATTATTTTGGAAAAATACTCATTGTAGTAATTTTATTAAAATATTTTGGAAAAATACAAAAAATAAACTAAATAAGATAGTTATTAAAATTTTCATTATTTAGTATATTAATATTTTTAAAATGTAATTTTATACATTTATTTTGAATATTTTATTAAGGTTCGAGTCTTATAACTAAAAATTAATTAAACAAAGAAGTTAGTGTGACAAAGTTCGAACTCGAGTGGACGAGAAAAAAAAATCTATTAGGTTGTAAACCATCGAATAGGCCCGACCAATGAATTGAGGAAATTATGTTTAAATTAATTATTGTTTTTAATATTATGTTAGAATTATAATTATAGAATAAAAATAAAAATTATAAAATACATCAAAATGTCATTTTCTTTTTACATGTCAAACAATAGGATATTTTGGATATAAAAACTATAAAATTAAATAATTTGATATATATTAAGTAACATATATTTAATTTATACTAATGATCAATTTATTTTATTTCGTTTAAATATATTTTATAAAAAAACATTATACAGTCCATTATCTATTCTATAAATGGAAATATTGAACACAATTATTATAACCTAAATATATATGACATTATGATTGATATATATTATTTGGAATAATCTTTTAATAGAGTGATCCTATAAACTTTTATTTTAAAAAAGTTTTAAATTTTATCATTTTTAAAAAATTAATTTAATAATAAATTTATGCCTAAATCTTGTAAAATAGAAAATGCAGTAGGTAAGGCTTGAACTTTGATCTTCAAGTTGAGATAAGAGTTTGTAAGGATTCTCGGCCACTAGAACAATGAGATTTCATTATAAATCATACACAAAAATAATATAATTAGAAACTAAACCGAGAATTTTTGTGTTCGCCTCGCACGTTAGGATGTTATAAATGGGTGAACAACCATCCGACCTAACTTCTCAACCGAACAAAATATGCATATGAAAATCCGATGAATTTCGGGTGGTGAACAGTTGATGGTTGATGGGGTGGATATGAGTTAGATACAACCACAGACCAGCCAACCAAACCGGTCCTACAAACGTGTTCATCTCGCACATTGGTCAAAAGGTATAAGTTAATTGACCCGATCAACTATTGTATTTTTTTATTTGAAATATGAATACGTCAAATTGGCTTAACAAAGGTACCGACCAAAATATAAAATAAGCACAGTAAGTTTGAGCATGTCGGAATCTGACCAGTAAAAAAAAAATTAGTCTAGCCTGAAACAACCAACCCTGAAAACGATCAATTCCAAAATTTGTCGATCCGAAAACAACCCGACATGATTATACCCACAGAAATTCAACCCGGATTTACCCGATAATAAACTATATTGAATCAAGATAACCCGATAATTGAAACGACCCGATTTAGACCAAGAACCCGAATGTCAATTGCACAAATGATCCCGACCCGACCCGGTTCCAACCCGAATTAGCCCGATAACTGATTAAAACGATCGAAAATAGTCCGAGAACCCGATTATCAGTTATGCAAGGACACCCGTCTTAAACCAACCCGACCCAAAACCAACCCGAATTAGCCTGATAACCGATTAAAACGACCCAAAATAACCCGAAAACCCGATTATCAGTTGTGTAAGGGCACCTTGCTTAACCCAACCAGACCCGAGTAAACCCGTCATGACATTATAACAAAAGATGGTGGTGGGTTGTGCACTTGTGCTTGTGCGGGATAATAATTGTCTCAGCTCGGCGGCGCACGTTGTAAGTTAAACAGTGTTACAATACGAAGTTGCTCCGGCCAGTCAACTCCGTCCTCGTTCTACAACTGCGGTGAATTTCAATCCCTTCTCCACTCATTCGCTCCGCGCAGCAAACACCTAACATACTCCCACCATTCTTCTCTGCTCCAAGAAAAAAAATCCCGCCACCTGTTCGACGAATTGCTTCAAAGAGACTTGAAAGCTCTTAACTCCGTTCTCGCCACTCATTTCCGGAACAACGATCCTCTGGCAACATGTACTCTCTTCGAACGCATTCATCGCGCTCGTGCGGACTTCGATCCCTACACTTTCACTCCTGTTCTGAGTGCTTGCTCGGCCTTACCCAACTCGTTATGTGGGAAGCAAGTTCATTCCTTGATGGTTAAATTTGGTTCAGATACTCAAATTGTTCCCCAAACTGCACATATGGACATGTATTCTAACCACGGATTAATGGTTGAGTCCTCCAGGGTCTTTGATGAAATGAGTTGCAAAGATGTGATCACTTGGAATGCTATGATCTCTAAAATCATCTAAGACGTGGTTCAGCTCTGAAGGCGATATTGGCATTCGAGGAGATGAGGAGGGATGGTGTTCGGTTTACTGGCTTCACTTTGTGTTCTGTGATCAAGGCTTGTGTCTGTCTGAATGCTCTCAGGCAAGTTATGCAGGTTCATAGCTTGATTATCACCTTAGGAAGTGATGATTTGGTTGTTCTGGGCACAGCTCTCATTAATTTCTATTCTCACTTCAACATGATTGATAGAGTTATTCATATTTATAAGAGCTTGGGGAGGAATAAAGATCATTTTATGCGTAATTCCTTCATTGCTGCTTGTGTTAGGAATCGACAATATAGTGAAGCCTTGTGGGTCATGAGTTCCATGAAACCGAATACATATGCCTTGACGAGTGTATTGTCAGCTTGCTCTAATAATTCCCTTTTGTCGGCAGGAAAGCAAATTCACTGTGTGGCTGTCCGGTTTGATCTTTATAATGATACCCAGTTGTGCAATGCCGTGTTAGATATGTATGCCAAGTGTGGTGAATCTTTATTGGCAAGTCTTGTTTTTGACCGGATTCCTCGGAGAGATGTGGTGTCTTGGACTAGCATGATAGATGCATATGGGACAAATGGAAATGGTGTTAAGGCAGTTGATTTGTTTAAGAAGATGGAAGAAGAGGGAAACCACACCCTAAATGATGTGACCTTTCTTGCTGTTCTTTCAGGTTGATCTCGATCAGGGCTTGTTATATTGACATACTACCAATGTAAGCAATGGTATACGTCTACCCTTGTCCTAACAAATTTCGGCTTATTCTAGCTCACAAGTCACAATGGAGAATTGATTCATAATCACAATGAAGCAATGAAGAATTGATTCATAATCACAAATTTCGGCTTATTTTTGACCCATCTTCTCCCGATAACTGTTCATCTCGTTTGCAACCACGAGTTGGGTAGTTAAACCTTGTCCTAACAGATATGTATTAGATTATTATTTTTTATTTATCTAAAATATAATTAATTTTAAAAAATATTTTGTGAAATAAAAAATTATGGGTGAATTCAACAACAAGTATGCACTTTTTTTTTTTAATGGATATTAAGTATGCACTTTTATATTTGTGAAGAAATGTTTTCAATATTTCTAGAAAGAAGAAAATAAAATAAAATAATACTTAATAATCCTAAGAAGAAAGAAAATATACAATATCCAACTTTCAATACCCAACCTCACTCGTGTACCCAACTTCGATTACCAAATATTAGTTACCCGATTTTAATACGCAACGTTACATATTCAACTTCACCTCGGCTACTCAATATTAGTTAATCGATTTCATTACCTAACATTAAATACTCAACTTCACTTTGGTTACCCTACTTCGGTTACCCAAGATTAGTTACCCGATTTCAATACCCAACATTACATATCCAACTTCACTCATGTACCCAACTTCGGTTACCCAATATTATTCACCCAATTTCAATACCCAACGTTACATATACAACTTCACTCATGTACCCAAGTTCGGCTACCCAACTTTGGTTACCTAATATTAGTTATCCGATTTCAATACTCAACGTTGAGAATGAATGTTTTTTTTTATAGAAATAAATATAACCTCACGAACAAGTTTACGATTTTACTTACCCAATTATATATTTTCTTTATCTTAGGATTATCACTTTCCTTCTTTCTATAATCTTCTAAGATATCTCAATTATCTCTTTTCTTCTTCCTATGATTTTCTAAGATATCCAATTATCTCTTTCCTTCTTCCTAAAATTTTCTAAGATATTTCTATTATCTATTTACTTCTTCCTAGGATAATAAGACACATAATTTTTTTCCTTCTTCTAATAATAAATTTTTTAAAGTGCATACCTAGTGCCACATATTAATAATAAGTACAAACTTTGTATCCGACTAAAATAAAGTGCATTAGTACCTCATTTATTTTAAAAAATATTTTACCCGTTAAATTTTAAAATAATGCATGGAAAGCTATACTAGTTTATCTTCCTCTTGCTATCTTTTATCAAAAAAAGACCTCGTTCCCTCCCCAACAATATGAATGCTTAGAACACGTAATATGAACTAATTCATCCAGAGGAAAAAAGAAAAGAAAAGAAGAGTTAAAATTGTTTCACCCAGTAAAACGCGCGCGTCATCACTGCCGTTAATTGTTTTGATCTAACGGACATATAACCAATCTGCGAGATTTTCAGCGAGTTGGAAATAAGCATATCTCCATCTCTTTGGAAGTGGGTCGCTGCATAAACCTGAGTTCCCTGTGTAGGATGAGTCATTAAGAAATCCAAGTTAGGTACTGGTTGAAATTTTCCTTGATGGTTGTTGAATGACAAATTCACTGTGGATAAGAACGTCAAGGATGAGATACTTTTCTGGAATTGATCTTGAATATTTCTGCATAATAGATCAAGAGACTCCAAATATTTTGTAACACCCCAAATCCGTAGGACTCGGAGTGCTACTAGGCTAGGATCTCACAATGGATCCTGGCCCTAGCCTGACAACAACTTCACTGAATCTTACAACAAGGCACTGATAGATTAAAACAAAACATAAAACTGATGTATATATATATACTGATCAAAAGGTAATACATAGTACTACTGAGTACAAAAGTCAAAACACAACTCCGTACAACATAAATAACCCGAAACCCCGATATCGTCCCTGTGTACGGAATCCTCAGCAGATCACCCCTCCGGATCACTCTGGAGTTCTCCTAACCTGCAAAGGATCTACAACACGGTATAAAACCGTTAGCTAACCATACACAAATATAAGATAGGCGAGAGCACAATCACACCTCATATAAACAATAACACATCAACATGATATCACACATTTACCCGGTTTATTATCTTTATAACGTTAATCACTCAAGAGTATATAAATCAGTATATGAAAATAGGTGACACGAGGAATATAATCCTCGCCTCTGCGTGCAATAGCTAGCTGGAGTGGTATCAGCGCACCTTCCCGTATACCGTAAAGAGTGGTATTAGTACCTTTCCCGTATACCAAGTCTAGCTAGCGTACAGAGAACTTCCCAGACTCCACTACGGGATGAAAGGGTAAGTTGTCACAACCACTACAATGGACGGTCAATATAACATAGGTCGGTGACCATAATAACACATGTTATACAACATATAACACACACCACTCAAGCACACATCCAATATAAGGACGGTAGCTAAGTAAGTCCTATGGACTTACCTCAATCTCAGAAGTATCTCGCTACGAGAAAATCCCAGAAACGTCCACTCCAACTGGAGGACAACACAACCTATACAAGGCACACATATATATATCACAATCCTATCACACACAAAGGGTCACACCTAGACCCAAGGGATCCATAAGGGATCAAATCCAACTCGCAACCTCAAGGCCATAACCGGCATATCTATATCATACTCGTCATAAACCGATACCTAGCATGATACTAGTTCCCTCGTACTAGGAATAAAAGGAAACTACTTGACTATAAGTAGTTCCGGGACAAAACGCACCTGCGTGAACTAAGACCGCAGGGGCGGAAGAGGTCACCCGCAGGCGCGGAAGGTAGAAGCCGCAGGGGCGGTGACACGGAATGCAGGCAAGCGCAGGTACGCCGATGGAACGACGCAGGCGCTGTGGCACGGTAGCCGCGGGGGCGGCGACAGTGCAGAAGGCAACTTCGCGGCTTCTCTTCGGTTCTTCACGTGATCAAATCACGTCTATACTCTTCCAGATTCATACACATACACATAAATACACATTCAAACGTCACCCTATGATCAATACAACTAATCCTAAGCTAAAGAGAAGGAATCAAAGAAGAAGAGAAGGAGAAGAAGTAAGAACTCACCACTCCTGGAAATCCTACGCTGCAGGGGGAGTCACAAACATCAATAGCTAGCTTCCAAGCTCAACATACACATCACTAGCATCAGCATCAACCCCAAAGTACACTTTCAAAACCAAACTCCAAGGAAAACAAGAACAAGATCACAAGGGAAGGAGGATAAGCAAGGTGGACGTAGGTAGGTCTGGAATGGAATGAGAAATGGAATGAAACCCTTGCTCAGCACGGGTCAAGGAAGTCAACAAAACCGGCTGCAGCCGCCGTAAACCGCAAGGGCGAATCACAGGGCCGTAGGGGCGGGAACCCGCGGGGGCGGCATACGTGCCCGCGGGTGCGGCAAGGCCAATCTCGGCCAAAGCCAATCTCGGCTATGGTCCGATCTCAGTCCGAAAGAAAGGCTCTCACATATTTCATCCTTCCTATCTCCTTAGGAATTGTACCGTTCAAATGATTATTGGGAAAAGTGTAGACCGAGAAGCAGCGTTGAGGTTGTGATCTCTGTAGGAACCACACCTACTAAGTTGTTACATGAAAGATCCATGTTGGCTAGTAGGTGTAATATTGTAGTATACTCTCTTTCTTCCCCCTTTATGACCTCCACAACACTCCATCCATGTGTATCCACGGTTGGTACATAAGCAAATGATGCATTTTCAGCATTTGGAAACATAGGACTTGGAGACGATGCAATAAAACGACTTAAGAAAGCTTAAGTGTAAGAGCCTTAGTCTTTTGGGCCGAGATTGACCTTAGCCACCCCCGCGGGCATGTGTGCCGCCCAGCGGGTTCCCGGTCCCGCGGCCCAGGGAACTGCCCCTGCGGGTTCATGCGGCTGCAGCCGGTTTTGTTGACCGGTTGACTCGTGCTTTACTCTTTTCCTTACTTCTTTCTTTTCCTTGCTGAGCAAGGGTTTCCTTCTTCACTTCCTAATCCAGTCTCACGTCCTCCTTGCTTCTCCCTTTCTTCTCCTTGATCTTGTTTTGGATTCATTAGAGTTTGAAGAGAGTTGTGTGTTGTTGTGTGTTGTTGTGGTTGATGTTGATGGTAGATGTGGTCGCGGAGCTTGGAAGCCAGCTGAGTTGTGGTTGTGGAGCTTTTCCTTGCCTATTCCAGCAGTAGAGGTGAGCTTCTTGTTTCTCCTTCCCTTCTTTCTTTCTTGTTCTTCCTCTATAGCTTAAGATTAGATGTATGAAGAGGCTTGTTGATGTTGGTTTATGTATGTATATGTTTGTGTATGATTTTGGAATGGAGAAGACGTGATTTGATCACGTGAAGAGCCGAAGAAGAACCGCGGGATCATCTTTTGCACTGGCGCCACCCCGCGGTCCAGAGAAGCCGCCCCTGCGGGTACCTTGTCGCCGCACCCGCGGCCAGAAGCCACCGTCCCCGCGGCAACGGTCCCAGCGCCAGCGCCCGCGTTATTCCGCGCCTGCGCTTTCCAGTGGCCACGGTCACCGCGCCTGCGCCCGTGCTTAGCCGCGCCTGCGGGTTGCCTGTTCCGCCCTTGCGCGCGTCTTTCGGTCACGCAGGTGCGTCTTGTCCCAGGTCTACCTAGAGTTTGGTAGATCCTTTCCTTTCCTAGTATGAGCGGTTTAGTGGCATGCTAGGTACGTATATGAGGATAGAATGAGGTTGATCATGTTATCTGTATGCCGGTTATGGCTTTGAGGTTTATGAGTTAGGATACGATCCTTATGGATCCCTTGGGTCTAGGTGTGACCCCTGTGATGGATTTGAGTTTGATTTATGTTGTTATGCCTTGTTTAGGCAGTGTTGATCTCCAGAGTTGGAGTTGTTTGGGTTTGAGACGTCGAGGTTGAGGTAAGTCCATAGGACTTACTTAGCTGCCATCCTTATATTGAATGTATGCATGAGTGGTGTATGTGTTATATGCTTGATAGCATGTGTTGTGATTATTACCTACCTATGGTTTAGTACGCGCCCACTATAGGGCCGTGACAACCTAGCCCCGTCATCCCATTAGGAGACTGGGAGGTTCTCTGCGGATTGTCCAGATCTGGTACACGGAACGGGCGTTGTCTCCACTCCCTTCGGGTACACGGAGGAGTAGTCCCGGTTGACCACTCCAGCTGGCAGTAGCACCGAGAGGCGAGGGTTATATTCCTCGTGTCACATATATTCATATTCAGATATATATTTATACGATTGAGTGATTGGACTTATTAAAGATAATGAACCGGGTAAATGTATGAAAGCATGATGATGTGTTATGATTCCTGATGTGTGTTTGTGCTCTTGCATCTCTATATATATGTGTATCGTTAGCTAACGGTTTTATACCGTGTTGTAGATCCCTTGCAGGTTAGGAGAACTGCAGAGTGATCCAGAGAGGGTGATCTGCTGAGGGCTCCGTACACTGGGTCGTCCTCGTGGGATGGGATCTTTTGACTATGTATATGGTTATGTTTTGTTGTACTCAACAGTGTACTTGTATAAACCTTTTGATACTTTTATAACAGTTTGATGTTTTGTATTTAATCTATTGGTGCCTTGTTGTAAGATTTAGTGAACTTGTTGTCAGGCTAGGGTCAGGATCCATTGTGAGATCCTAGCCCAGTAGCACCTCGAGTCCTACGGATTTGGGGTATTACATTAAGCTTGATAACTCAAATAATGATCTTGGAATTGAACCATTAATGTGATTGTTTGCAAATCGTAAACTCGACAAAAATGACATGACATTGCCAATGTTACTTGGAAAAGGCCCAACGATTCCGGTATTAGACAAATCCAACTCTTGAATATTCTCTTGACTCTAGAAAAGTTAACATGTTAGTTTGTCACCTCTTTTTAAAGTTGGTTATTCAACAAATACAAATGGTTTAAGCTACAAAGATGATCTATGGTGTTCATAAATCCTCCATCCACACGGTGAAAATAGTTGGATCCTAGTACAAGATACTCAAGATTTGTTTTGTTCGCCAACCAATGTGGAATTGAAGAGGTAAGTTGATAGTATGATAGGCTGAGAAATGATATAGAGCTCAAATTTTGAATGAAAGAAGAAAATAACCCGTTGAAATAATTAAACCCAAGATTTGTTTTGAATGAAAGATATAAGTAGAGAAATAAACTCATTCCCATAAAAGATCAAGAAATGTAAGAGAGCTAAAATTCTGTATGAAATCGGGAAATAGGCCATTGAATAGGTTTTAACTAAGATCTAGGCGTTGAAAGGTGCGAGAAAAAACACTATTTTCTATGACTAGATGAGAATTTCCTAGATTACATTCAACACCGATAAAGAGGGAAGGTTTTAAAGTATCTCAAGAGGATCAAGTGTTTGATTCAAGTTCATCCCACTCAAATCAAGGTATTATAAATTTTGAAGCTTGAATGCCCACTCTCGACTGCTTGTTTGGCATAGTCCCATATTTTTAGACTTTCTTCTTATTTGGTTGTCTCTTTCTGTTCTTTTGTAAAAAATTTGGGTGAAATGTGAAGATAAAATAGGCTTTGATTTTAGGTATGTGTTTTTAAATTCAAATTTTTGTAACTATATTATGAATTTTAGTTTTATATAATATTAGCATTACTTACGATTCATAAATATTTTAATTTAAAACCACTATAATGTTATATTTATTATAATATATTTATAAATAATCCGTTTCTTTACATCGAGTTAGAAGATAGGCGGACAACAAGTTGCGCCGCTACCCCTTTATGTATAGAAAAACCGATCCTCCTAAAAATTACGTCTGAAGACTTGGGAGACACAACATTACCATGTAAGACCCATTGCACCCTCTTGAAAATTTCAACGGCATCGGACGCAAGAAACTCAAACGTGTCAAAAGAGAATGGAAGAAACACATGTTGATTTTTATTGCAAGCTCTTTCCTGCTTAGGCACCTTCGTAGAGGCCGCATTGAGGGCCGCTATACCCACAACAAAATGCCCGATACCCAAACTGACCAGATGAAACACCCCCGTCAAATCAATAAAAGCATGTTTCCACCGACCCATCCAAATAGTAACACGTCTGCCGGCCTCAAAGTAAATATTCTAAACACGTCACATAAAACATCACGAACCGGATCATGCCGATATTTGAATCCAGAATGTTCTTTACAATGAACTGCATGGTCCCCTAAAGCATCTAAATCTCTATGACAATTAGACATAGGACAAGTCGCACCAGCCAAAAACAAAAGAATCATAAGTTGATATTTAAGGATCGTGCAATACTCAATTGGAGACATAAACTGTCCAATCCCCTCAATGGGTATGGCAAGAAGGAAGTCTTGACTATACACTGACTACAAACACTTAAAAACCGCTTTCTCTCTAGGGGTCAAACCAAAAGTCACTTCCACTGCCTACACCGTTTTACTAAAAAGAGCACACGCCAAAGCATGTTGGGCTTTAGGGGGACGGTGTTCTTGAAAGTAAACCCAAAAAGATCGAAACTAGGAATAGAAGCCTGAAGATTGTCCAACGCTGCAAAAATCTCAACTAGTCATAGAAGCCTGAAGATTGTCCAACGCTGCAAAAAACTCAATGCCCATATCAACTACTCGACTTGTCCGCAATATGTGGTTTTGAAGGATCCAAGATTGGGCCCTGGAGGCCACAAAAGCAAAAGAAGAAGTCTCCATAGGTGAGTATAAACCAAGCTCTCCAAACCGAATAAGCAAAGAAGCAAGCCACCATTGAAGATCCCAAAAAAGGACCACCACACACCACAATATCCTCGACCGATCTACGTAGTCAAAAATCAAAATAAGATGTTGCACACTCTCCATGCTTCGGTAGACAAGTCGTCAAGCTAAAATATATCTTAGAAACACCCATACAAGAACGAAGCTAGAAAAGCTCACTCTGCGAGTCCCTCAGCTGTGGAAGAAGGTGAAATTACTCAATCTCCTTAATCGCTCTCTTCATGACTAGCTCTCTGACAAATCCATCATCCTTACTCACTGCCTCACCCAACAACTTAACACCCAACGCCGGCCTCGAAATGCCAGGAGGTATAAACCATCTCTAAGCTTCGACCCATCACACGAAGGCCAACAAAGTTCAATCTTTCCATTATTCAACTCAAGACCAAAACTAGGTCCAACCTCTCAAATGACATCAAGCACTCTAGCCACTTCCCTTAACCGGCCAATAACAATACCCTCATCAAGATACTAAGCATGTAGAAGAAACTTGCAACAATTTCTGATCTTATGAAAGAGGGGATGCACGACAAGAGAAAAAAAAGGAGGGGCTCCAACAGGTCCCCTTGTTGCACACCAGTAGCTGACCTGATAAACCCATCACCAACGTACAAACGGGCAGCCTAACCACACAAAAAACAACCCATAAAGAGATAAATGGACATTTTCCCCTTACTTCCCTAAGAAACACATTTCTATCAACCAAGTTGAAGGCATTTGAAGAATCCACTGTCAACATAACCAGAGAACCATTAGCGTGACGTTCATTCAAAACCCTGTTAACACTATGTAAAATAGCCTTTGTAGCACATGGACACCGACCCCAAACTGAAAATCTCCAAGATATTCTCTCATATCTTTACTCACTCCCTTCATTGCTACTTTTAGACACCAACCGCCTCCAAACAATACCCACTGTTATGGGTCGAACCCCATTGTCAGGCTTCAAGAACGGCGTAACGGGTACCGAAGCAACAAACTCATCCAAACTCAGCAGACACTTACATCCTAACCACAAATTAACCACTGATGAAACCGCTCTCAAAAGACCCGTAGCAACTGTAGACCCCTCACCACGCATAGCATTTAAAATGTGTTGTGCCCTAAAACCATCTCTGCCACAAAGAGGTACCTTTAGGAAAATACTTTATGCATTTAAAGATCAAATCAACATCAACAACGAGGGGTGGTTCATGAAAAGTTGTGCAAAACTTAGAAGGAGGAGGCTTGTAGGGATGTTTATCCCCCAACGCCTTCAAAGTCCGATCACTGTAAGGAGAAACTACTGAGGAGCACAAAACTTTGACAATAGTTGTAAAATGCTCATCGAAAACCTTATGACAACACCATGTTAGATTTCCTCTCCAAACCAGCTCCATTCTCTGAGTCACCCTCAACTCTCACCAAAGGCCTACACTATGAGCCGTCTAACAACCCCTGCACAAGCCTATAAACACTTGCAACATGCACCAAGGAAGCAAAAAAAACTTAACCTAAGCAACCACACAACTTGGCTCAGCGGCCACCTTCAAAAGAGCACCCAACAACGCTTGAGAGAAGCCTAGACGACAACTATGAGGGAAGCTTTTCACGGAAGAAAAAGGAACACGCATAACCCTCTCCAACAAACCTACATCAAAAACCATACCTCCATCATCACCTACACATTGCTATACAATAATTGTCCTCGAGATACCCACAACCGGCCTCGAGATATCCACAATGTATCCACTATCCTCACCAAAAGCAAAATCAATAGTCATCAGTGTGAAGACACTCACGGCTCAAAGCATGAATACTCATACACCGCACACGCAACCACATCTTAATAACGGTCAAAACCTCCACAAACGCCATAAAAACACCAAGGTCACCCTCAAGGATGTCTCTAACCTCATTCTTGCGCTCAACCGCAAACAAGTGTAGCCTTTTCAAATGACTTTTTAACCAAGAGAAACCTCTACTTCCTTTTTCTATCACCACCACACCCATGAAAAGACTAATGGACAATGGAGATAATCACCACCCTCCGTCCACATAATTTTGACAATTTAGTTTGAAAAAATCACAAAATTCTCATAGTTTGTATCTACATAAATACCATAAACCCTATAAAGTAAGATCATCAAACGCACCTTAAGTCAATAAAATAAACGGGTTGCCAATTTAAGATGACCAACCGTAAAAATCAAGTTAATATTTTACAACTTGCAATAGAAGTTGAGTTCTCTTGTGTATTGTAGAGATGCAATGGATTGTTTTCTTTTGCAAGAGACTAGGTCAACGAATCAAAGCAAGCCCTGCACAAAAGGTTTATTTTGAATATTCAACATGTAATAACCGAAAAAGTTACAAAAATAATTTTATTTTTATTCATTAATTCCTGGAAATTATATACAAAGGGACTAGACCGAACCAAGCCTTTTATTTTAATTAAAGACCAAACCGGTCAGCAGCCCCTGACGGGCCCAATTGCCCCTGAAGGGCCCAATTGGCATGCCATATCTCTACCTCCCATAACTTTCCTCTCCTAACTCTATCTTAACTTTCCTCTCCTAACCCCCCCTATCTTAACTCTCTTCGCACCAAGGACATCGAATTCTCTAGTGTTGCATTCTATTGCCAGCCGGGGCCGCTTGGCGCCATTCACAACCGCTGCGGATTTCTTGACTTAACTCACCAACTAACTCCGCATGTGGTCAGTTAAGCCTCAAACCAACAACTCCCTATAACCTAAACAAGCCACTTGACGCCAACTGGTGTCACCCGGTGCCAGCAAAGTTGCTCTCAACCACCACTTCTTGTATCTACGGTGAGATCAAAACCTAATCTAATTTCCGTAGTTTTAATTTCAGGAAAAATTATAATTTATTCCTACGTGGAAATATAAAATGAAATGACGGAAATAGTAGAGGACTAGATTGGTTGGAATGTAAGGATGATGGGATGGAAAGTTAGTGATGGAGAATTGAAAAGATTTTTGTAGAAATTTAACGATAAGCGGGATGACTAGATCGTCCGAGATGGTGGAATTTAAGAAACAATAAGAGTGAGACGGGAATTATACTTGTTAATTTAATCGATCACATTATAATTAGATGACTATACTTTTCGAGATGAATGCTATGAATGAAATGATAGTTTGATGTTATCATCGTAACTAGAGCGGTGTAGATATTGGAAACCCTAAGTTAATTTTTTGTAGAACTCTAGGCCTTGGAAACAATAACGATAAGAGGGAGATTTTACTTAGCGGAATAATAGAAGTTTGGGAATGAGTTTGGTGAGCGTTGTGTTCGTTGTGGAATCGGAATAGAATAATACGAAGTTATGATGTTGGATAGCGATAGATGATATATGAGACTTTCGAGATAGCGAGATTTTAAGGATATGAATGTCTTGATAAAATGAGAATTTGAAATGGACGTCTTGGTCCGTAAACTTAGAGCGTAGAAAACGTTAGGGTATCGATGTTAGATATCATACCATGATTGATTAGAATGATAAGTCGAGCAGTGTTAAGGGTTGATATAGTTCTAAGGGTTGATGTATATTACTCAAGGAAATCGGATATGTGACTAGCAAGATCGCGAGAAACATTGAGACCGGTACAGATAAGGTGAGTTCATATGACTCACATAGTTACCTTTTAATACTGAGTGGGCACTAGGGTAGTGTGTGTTATGATAGTGAAATAAAATGAACGAACTAGATCACTGCTTTTAAATTTCAAAAGAGAGACATAAATGCATTATAACGTGGACGGGGGCGGGGGCAAGTGCTGGGAGACCCTTGTGCTACCATGTAAAGTTGGAAATTAGAATGACAAATTTCACCAAAGAACAGATAATAACCGGGACCTTGTGTGTTGCATGCTGAATTATTTATAATAATTCCTTGAGTGTGTGTGCCTCAGTGACCTTAGTATTAGAATTGTAGCTAACGGTTTTACCGTGATGTTAAGTTTTTGCAGGTTAGATCTCTACCGAGAAATCGGGAGTGGAGTGGTCAGCCGGGATTCCGTACTAGGAGTTATGGGCGTTAGGTTGAGTTGTGATATATTTATTTATCATAGTAGAGTATATTTCTTTTTCAGTTGGTTGTTGTACGATTCTAGAGTCCGTAGAGTCTAAATACGTTAATTTTGAAAGGATTTGTATTAAAATATATTTGTACCTTGTAGCAAGATCCGATGTTATTGACATCAACCTATGGCCGGGACTCCCTGTGAAGTCCTAGCCAGTAACACTCTGAGTTCCTAGAATTCAGGGTGTTACAATATGGAACCAGAGCTCTAGGTTGGCAACAATCGCAGTAACAATCTTCTAAAAGGTACAAGTATAAACAGAATCCGAAAAGGGATATGATTTCCCAAAATGAATTTCAAAGTTTTTTTTTCTTGTTTAGTCGGGTAGGGTAGTAGTACGAAAACCACCACACCACTCTGCAGATTTCGGTTGTAGTATGTTAGTGTGACTTTGTACGTAAACACTACTTATAGTCGTCTGTCTCGTATAGCCGGTGCACACCAAGATAGTAATCATGACGGGTTGGAGTGAAGGTAATTGCTTGTCCGCCTTCCAACACGGAGTAGAAATAATAGAGTTCTACAGACAAAGCTCACAATGAGAAGAATAAACTTTCGAAGACACGCCCAACCGAACTTGGTCACACCTCAAAGGGAGATCTAGGGTTCAAAGAATGATCCCGGACTCTAGACATACGATTATTGTTGACTTTCCAATAATACAAGACTGACGGACGGAACTGCAGTAACGGCAATTATACCAAGCTGCACCATTAGAAGGAAGAACAGGTGGAAACGATGTGGAAAAAGCGCGAGATCCAACAAAGGCGTCCTCTGGACAAGAATTCAAGACGCCAATGGCAAGAGATACTCCCAAGAAACGGGAAATGGAAGAGTAGAATATCATAGTGCTTAGAGGAATACAAGAATAAGTCACCATGCAGTGCCATGACATACGATCCTATTAGTTGGACGGCAGAAAGAAGTTGGAGAAGCTTCGATCGCCTGCATTGGAGTTCAAGTATGCACTAACAAGCAACAACATCGGTTAAAATACGAAGAAGAAACCAAGTAACGGAATTTAAGGAACCGGAGAAAGGGTTACCTCGACCTACGAGCCATCTTAGGGGAAAGGAAGTAAGAACAACGAAGCGTTCTTCCGACGAACGGTAAAGTTTCACAATCAGACATTGCTAAGGGAACCAGTAGGAATGGGTGATGTACAAAAGCCGCAAGGAGAGAGCATAAGTGCATGTGAAGCGGTCAGGAGGATTCCACCACTTCTAGGAGACGACTCATTAGTCGGACAATTATAACTGAAGAATACAGTTTGATCTAAGAGGACCTAAGATAAAAGAGATACAGAGAATAGCGGGAACGGATAATCATTCCTTAGTACAAAGACCATTGAGACTAAGAAGTGAAGTTGGTATATGTCTACAAAGTTTATAGTAAAATAATATCAAGACTTGTTCAACGAAGACCACACCAACCCTAGATGAATCCTTTAAGACCAGGTTGTAACACCCCAAATCCGCAGGACTCGGGATGCTACGGGCGAGACCTCACAATATGTCCCGACCCTTATCCTGACAACAATTTCACCGGACCTTTCCAACAAGGTACAAATAAAGGCAAAACTCAAACCGTTTATAATGTATGTGAGAAATTGAAATGAAAGGATACAAGGTGGAAAATCAGCCAAGTCCTCAAAACGACACAACTCCGATAAGAAAACTTAAACCGTACAACCCAATCCACCACACAAAGACATATCCCAAAAACGTCCCCGTCCTATAATGTATGGAGACCCCGGCTGTCCACTCCTCCACCTCACTCGGCGGTGTCCCTAACCTGCAAGGCATCTACAAGAACGGTTTAAAACCGTTAGCTCATATTCGAAGCATTAGAAAAGAGGTGAAGGCACATACACACATATATCACAAAACACATACATACTCCAAAACACACAAGTCCGGTTTATTATCTTTTTATTATTAAGTCGTATCCCGTTCTAATTCAACTTAGGTTTGTGACACGAGAACCACCGTGGTCTCGCCTCGGTCCCTACTTACCGGCAAGGAATGGTACTGATGCATCCGACCGTCTACCCGCCCGGGCTAGTCGCCGAGTACCTCCTAGACTCTCACAAGAGCTAGGCATATGATGTCACCACCCGTTATCATACACTTGGGCCAAAATAATATAAAGTCGGTGGTCATATTTACCGGTTTAGTTGTTTATAACGTAAACAATAACACAAACACACACCACCAACACACATCGATGCTAATACGTAAAATACGAGCTAAGTAAGTTCGGAGACTTACCTCGTCACCACACTCAACTCACAACACTCTCGCTTCCTTAGGGAGGAAGCCCACAACCTGCTCACAAGAGAATATACATATCAACACATGCTCACGCTCAAGAAGTCTTACACTTCACTCTAGTGATCTAAGCAAGATCACTTAACCCTCAAGCTAGGAATGCATCCTAGGGTCCAAGGTACTCACCACACTCTCAGCACATGAAAGCAACTCACAACAGTTTATAACCTCACATGATCTTAAACCTCAGCCAAGATAGAACAAGCTAGCCTAGAAGGTCCATCATGCTCAACACACTCGTAACCATCGACTACATCGAGCCTTAAGGGCTCCTAGGTTCTCAACCACTAGGTGGCATTCTCAAGCTACTCTAGGCCATCCTAGGCATGCTACTAACATGATACAATTACATAACTAAGGAAGGAACGAAGAGGAAGGGAGAAGAGGAACCTACTGTCGAAGAAAACGCAGCCGGGGAGTCAAGCTGACGCCCTTGCGGAGCAGTCACCGCCCCCGCGGCCTCCTGGCGCCGCCCCTGCGCCTGCTGGCGCCGCCCCTGTGGCTTCTGGCGCCGCCCCTGCGGCTCCTGGTGCCGCCTGACACCTCCTGGTACCGCCTGACACCTCCTGGTACCGCCTGGCTCCGCCCCTGCGGTGGCCTGAGCCGCCCTTGCGGTGTCTTGGATCCGCTCCCGCGGCTCTGTTGATCCGCCCCCGCGGTCACGCTGCAGAAGCTCGTCTTCTTCGTCTTCGACCGTGGATCCTTGGCTCCAATTTCCTCCTCTCCTTGTTGGGTCTTCTCCAAACACCAACCACTGATCTTAGACTCCTCTCTACGACCTAACCAAGCTAAGAACACATGTATGCAAGGATTTGAGGAAAAAGCTTCTCAAGAGCTTCATCCATGGCCATGGATGAAGGAGGGAAGAAGAAAGGAAAAAAAGCAATGAAGGAGAAGGAAGGAAGAGGAAGAAGCTTACCACACTTGATCTGGATTCCCTACACTGCAGTCCACACATGCAAGAGCTTCCCAAGATGAAAGAAGAGATAAGAGAGGAAGAGTGGGAGAAGAATAACGTGAAAGACAAAGAGAGGAGAGAGAGAGGGAAGGGACAAGAGCTGAAAAAGTGGAGAGGGGATCAAGGAGTCAGCTGACCTCTTGTCACCTCACCTCGGAACGAGGGGTCGAAAATGACCTCTTGTCACCTCAGCTCGGAACGAAGGGTCGGAAAGCGGAAAAGGGAAAAACGACGAGTCGGCTCGGTATTTTAGGAATAAATCCCGGCACTCGGCACCTCGTGCCTGCGGGAAGATCTACAAAACACTCTAAGTCCGGAATAAAAATTCCGGATGTTACACATGCGGACGATTCCACGGACACAAGTGGACACGTGGGGAGAAGACCCAAATGCCGAAAAGTGAGCAGTTAAGGAGTAGGGACGCCATATGAGTTGCATTGACAAACGGGAACCCCACCCCTACGAAGAGGATAGTTAAAAACATAGACAACCGAAGTCAGAGCATCACCTTGGAATAGCAAGGACGAGACCGATAAGACAACCCGTGGACCGGGACGGCCATTGGGAAATATTACCACTCGGAGAGAAACCGGAGCATCGTGAATATACACGGGCAGAGATGCCCAAACGAAAGGCATTAATGCACTCGGAGTTTACCTATCATCATTTAACGCACCAATTAACAAGTCAGAAGGTGCGATAACACACCGAAGGAGAAGGATCGCGACAAGACCTAGAAACATTGTCGGGCTGATGGATTCAATATTACCCCAACTACCGAGAAGATGGTACGACGTCAATCATTGGACGGTGACTGACAAATACTTAAGCGGCAGGATAATGAGAGAGTCAGGAGTGACATTTGAGTATATGTCGAAAAACCGATCCGGATTCTTGGGAGTAAGGAAAGTTGACCGCCCTCCTTCCTTGCGGAGTAAGACTAACTACCATGTGTGATCTAGATTAGATCACGAGAGCTCGAAAAGCTGAGGAGGAGGGTAATCCGAGTTGGTCAAGGACTTGGACCTAGATATTGTGTACGACCCGGGAATGATGAAGGCAATCGTCGATGCATTGAGTAGGAAGACTCTTTAGGAGAAGACCATAGCCGTTTGACACCTCAACCGGAGCTACAAAGGAATCTAGACGGGATAAAGGTAGAGATCCAGTTTCCGGGCACCGACCGGTACTTAAGTGCTTTAGAGCTTGCGTCGGATCTATTGGATTTATTCCGACAGAAGCAGGACAACTGCCCCACTATATCCAAGATCCGGGAGAGGATATCCCGGGATGGTGCACCGTAGTTTGTAATGGGTGCGGATGAGGTGATGAGATGCCAAGAACGTGTTTGGGTTCCTTTTGATGAGGAGTTGAGACAAAGGATACTATAGGAGGCCTATTCTACGCCGTACTCGGTACACCTTGGTGTCAGTCAGTTGTATCGAGATGTCAGACACTCCTATTGGTGGAGTGGTTTGAAGCCAGATGAGGCCGGATTCGTGGCACAATGCGACCTGTCAATAGGTCAAGATTGAGCACCACCGACCCGGAAGAGAGCTCCACCCACTGCTGGCCCCGTAGTGGAAGTGGGAAGACATAGATATGGATTTTTCCACAGGGTTGAGGCCTAGCAGGAATTTTGATACTAATTGGGTAGTGGTGGATAAACTCACCAAGACCGGCCGTTCATCCCCACCAAGGAGACGTGGCCGGTGAGTCGGATAACAGACAATTCACGAGACAGATTTTGAGACAGCGTGGAATGTCTTGGACTATCATCTCAAACATAGATGGACGGTTCACTTGGAGATTTTGGGAGCAGATACAGGACGACATGGATCGGGTAGCCTTGATACGAGAGCGGATGCTAGCAGCTCAGAGTCGCCAAAAGTCATATGTTGATAAGAGGCGCAAACCGCTAGTGTTCCGAGTCGGTTCGCATGCAGGGCAGAGAGTATCACCGACTCAAGGTGTCAGACATTTCAGCATCAAGGGGAAGCTAAGCCCGATATGTTGGACCATTTGAGACATTGGAGCGAGTAGGAGAAGTCGCGTGCCGGTTGGCACTCCCACATGCCTTGGGGAGCGTACATCTGGTGTTCCATGAATCTTAGCTTAGAGAATACATACCGGACCCACGACATGTGGCCAATCATGAAGGTTTGACCGTTGATCTAGGCTACACTTTTTCCAAGCATCACGCAACTATAGTGGAAAGGAGTGTTAGACGACTACGGTGGAAGGTGATCCCGATGCGAAAGATCTAGTGGTCCCAACGGGGATTAATGAGGCTACTTTGGAGACCAAGGATATCATTAGGAGCTCATACCTGGAGCAATATAAAAGTTAGTGTCAACTTTAAGTTCGAGAAGTTAGCCCTTGGGACCCACGTTTATGAGTTATGTGTGTAATATGTACTCAATAATTTAGTTTTTGAGTGATATATGTATATGTATATATATATATATATATATATATATATATATTGATGATTGATGAGTGTTATACCAGTTTGACTTGAATGAAAGAAAATGGAAAATAAAATAATTTCTAATGTAACTGTAGATATGACTCAAGTTTATGGAACTCGGACGACCGTACGTCAACCTAAGTTTTAGGACGAAACTTATTTTAAGGGGAGACTGATGTAATAACCGAAAAATTTAGGAAAATAATTTTAGTTTTATTTATTAATTCCTTAAAATTAAATACAAAGGGACTAAACCGAACCAAGCCTTTAATTTAAATAAAGACCAAACCGGTCAGCAGCCCCTGATGGGCCTAGTTTACATGCCATATCTCTACCTCTCATAACTTTTCTCTCCTAACTCTCCTTTTAAATTTCCTCTCCTAACTCCCCTATCTTAACTCTCTTTTCCTTTCTCCCTCACACCCCCCTACACATGCTTAGTGATACCATATTATAAAAAATAAAAAAAGTGTTACCAACAATACTCGCACCAAGGAAACTCAATTCTCTAGTATTGCGTTCTATTGCCATCCGGGGCCACTTGGTGCCATCCGTAACCTCTACGGACTTCTTGACTTAATTCACCAACTGACACCGCATGAGGTTAGTTAAGCATCAAACCAACACCTCCCTACAACCTAAACAAGCCACTTGACGCCAACTGGTGTTGCTCGGTGCCAGCAGAGTTGCTCTCAACCACCACTTTCAGTATCTACGGTGATAGTCAAAACCTCAATCTAATTTCTGTAATTTTAATATCCGGAAAAGTTATATTTATTCGTATGTGGAAATATAGAATGAAATGACGAAAATGGTAGAGGACTAGTTTGAATGGAATTTAAGGATGATGGGATGGAAAGTTAGTGATGGATGAATTGACAAGATTTTTGTAGAAATCAAGCAATAAGTGGGATGACTAGATTGTCCGAGATGGTGGAATTTAGGAAACAATAAGAGTGTGACGGGAATTATACTTGTTAATTTAATCGAACACATTATAGTTAGATGACTATACTTTTCGAGATGAATGATATGGATGGAATGATAGTTCGATGTTGTCATCGGAATTAGAGCGGTATTGATATTAGAAACCCTAGGTTAATGTTTTGTAGAATTCTAGGCCTTGGAAACAATAATGATTAGAAGGAGAGTTTACTTAGCGGAATAATAGAAATTTGGGAACGAGTCTGGTGAACGTTGTGTTCGTTATGGAATCGGAAAAGAATGATACGAAGTTATGATGTTTGATAACCATACATGATATACGAGACTTTCGAGATAGCGAGATTTTAAGGATATGAATGTGTTGATAAATGAGAACTTGAAATGGACGTCGAGGTTCGTAAACCTAGGGCGTAGAAAAGTCAGGGTATCGATGTTGGATATCATGCCCTGATTGATTAGAATGATAAATCGAGAAGAGTTAAGGGTTGCTATAGTTCTAAGGGTTGATGTATATTGATTAGGGAAATTGGATCTCAAACTGGCAAGATTGTGAGAAACGTTGAGACAAGTGCAAATAAGGTGTGTTCATATGACTCACTTAGTTACCTTTTATAATTGAGTGTGCACTAGGGTAGTGTGTGTTATGAATGTGAAATAAAATGAACGAACTAGATCACTGATTTTAAATTTCTAAAGAGAGGCAGAAGTGCATTATAACGTGCCGTAGCTTTCTGTCCGGGCAAGGGTTCTGGAATATTTTCCCGCGACTAGTCCAGTGGAGTATACGGGGAGAATACATCAAAATCAGGCCTACTAGTTAACGGGAATGGGGGCAAGGGCCGGGAGACCCTTGCGCTACCATGTAAAGTTGGAAATTAGAATGACAAATTTCACCAAAGAAAAGATAATAACCGGGACCTTATGTGTTACATGATGAATGATTTATAGTACTTCCTTGAATGTGTGTGTGCCCTAGTGACCTTAGTATTCGAATTGTAGCTAACGGTTTTACCGTATTGTTAGGTTTTTGAAGTTTAGATCTCTACCGAGAAATCGGGAATTGAGTGGCCAGCCACGATTCCGTACTAGGAGTTATCAACGTTGAGTTTGTTAAGTTGTGATAGATTTATTTATCATAGTAGAGTATATTTCTTTTTCAGGTTGTTGTTGTACGAGTCTAGAGTCCGTAGAGTCTAAATATTTTAGTTTTGAAAAGATTTGTATTTATATATATTTGTGCCTTGTTGCAAGATTCGACATTTTGACATGAACCTAAGGGCGGGACCCACTGTGAGGTCCTAGCCAGTAACGCTCAAAGTTCTCAAAATTCGGGGTGTTACACAACACTTAAAACATAGAATCACAAGACAACCAATTTGCAAGCAAATAACAAAAAGTCATAAATATGCAAATAAAGCATTATGATTCATTTAACACTTTTTTTTTTTTGGTTGTAAATTTTAGCACCTCTTTTGTTGTGGTTTAGGCATCCTCAAACGAGCTTTCTTATTTAATACTTATCGAAGGTGTTGAAGGTCTTAAAATCGGTTTGGAGCGGACATTAAATTTAATAATTTGTTTAAAACTTCATAATTGATATTTCAACTAGTAGTAATTTTACGGGTATATATGTAACCTGAATGGTTTTGCGACTTTTTCCAAAAAGGCACGTCCAAAAAAGAAATTGGATTAGTAGACAATTCATTTTGGAAATTTTTCCAAAAATATAAAATTTTTAACCGGATAAAATTTATAAATTCAAAATAGAGTTAATAAGTATAAAAAATGTTCCTTGATCATCAATCAGTGATAATCTAGTTGTACCTCTTAAAACCGGCTTATAAGATGCATTTAGATTGCATATAAAAAAGATCGGAATCGAGGGTGGTAATTTGTGTGTTTATCAAGACACTCCGAGGTTTGTAGAGTTTTCCGTGGAAGGTCGAGATGATATCATCCGACTCCGGACTGTATCTTCGTTTCGTTGATGGTGTCCAAATCATGCATGTTTTCAAAGAAATCAACAGTGTTCCTGACCGATTGACCCATTTGGGATCCTCGAAGATACAGATAGGAACAATCTAGATTGAGGATAAATTACAACTACTCCTTCTCGGATCGTTCGAGGCAGATCAAACGATAGAATATGGTTGATGGGGCTTTAGAAATGGATGCGGAAGCGTACGGTCGATCCGATCAAGATAGATCGGATTATCCACGAGGTGGAGCGGGATAGTTGATCCTTTAAAGGATCCTCGATTATGAGTTCTTGGATGAAAGACTAGATCCAAGATAGATATTTGAGGAAGTGGAAGAAGAGTGATGGCCAAACCAAGAGGAGGATTTTCCTACACTATTCTTGGATTCAACTTAGACATGCTTTATAGTGAAGGTCAACACATCCTTATATAGAGGGTGTTGCGTAAGTACGAGCTAATAGAAATGCATAAACGGGAGGCCCAAGCCCAATAGGAATTGCCTAAAGAGGATCAAATAAGAATTGCCTAAGGGAGGTCCAATGAAAATACTTAGAAGTGAATATTCCACAAGAATATTCCTTCTTTTATTACATAGTTAGTACAGGGAAATCACTAAGAAAATGACTCAAAATAGCAAGCTTCATGTCATGGCTAGACATGCCGCTTGCGGGGTCCTCTTAGTCGGATAGACAGATGACCTCGCCATCCGAGGGCATTTCATTCTCCTCCTCTTGGCTGTGAAACGTCCTCGTTTGCACGGTCGGAAAAGAAAGGAAAGACATTGAGAACAAGACCCTTGACTTGAACGTTGAATGCTCATTCTCGGAGTCGGGCGGCTTGGCCTTGTAATCTTTCAAGATGATGGTGCCGCCGAGCTTATCAAATGTTCCGCCAAGACACAAGACCAAGTACGGTAATGGATTGATGACGGTTGATGGTGCCGGTACTCATTGTAGATGTGCACAAAGACTTTGATGGGTGGCAATCCGGGTGGTATAACAATGACAAACTCCGGATCGGGCAGCTCAAACTTATAGTACATGTGGATGGTTTCGCCGGTGAGTTTGTCCACCATGCCGTCAAGACTATTGACGGAGCACATCGGGGGCATGCCGACAAGAAGCAAAGGTGAGCCGGGAGGAAAATAATTTGACATAACAAAGACAAACCTCGGACGGGCGGCTCATATTTGTTGTCCATCAAGATCGTAGTGTCATTGTCATTTATGGCTTCGACTTTGTCGATGACGATGTCTTCCTTCTCCTCTTCAAAAGACTCATCATTCAACGGATTGCCAAATTGAAGTAGAGGTGCCTGTGTTCATTCTTCAATGACTTTGCCCAAGGCTTCGACTTCGTCACACAAAGAGGTGACAACCAACTCACACCTTGGTTGTGACACCGCTTGGTGATCCTTGGTTGAGTGGCCATCTTACGGGCCAGACTTCGTGCCTTCAGAATTTCTAGCTCACGTTTGAAATCGAGAATAAACTTCAACTACTCCATCTTCATTGTTCAAGGCGGATCAAATGATAGAATATGGTTGATGGGGCTTAAGAAATGGATGCGAAAACGTACGGTCGGTGGTCGATCCAATCAAGATAGATCGGATCATCCACGAGGTGGGGCGGGATATTTGATCCTTCAACATGATCATCGAGTATGACTTATTGGATCAAAGACTAGATCCAAGATAGATATTTGAGGAGGTGGAAGAAGAGTGATGTCCAAATCAAGAGCAAAATTTCCCTTCACTATTCTTGGATTCAACTTAGACATGCTTTACAATGAATGCCAACACATCCTCATATAGAGGGTGTTACCTAAGTACGGGCTAATAGAAATGTATAAACAGGAGGCACAAGCCTAATAGGAATTGCCTAAAGAGGAACCAATAGGTATTGTCTAAGGGAGGTCCAATGAAAATACTTAGAAGGGAATATTCCACAAGAATATTCCTTCTTTTATTTCATAATTAGTAAAGGAAAATAACTAAGGAAATGACTCAAAATTGCAAGCTTCATGCCACGGTTAGACATGCCGCTTGCAGGGTCCTTTTCTCCGGATAGACGGATGACCTCGCCATCCGAGGGCATATCACTCGACACCCAACACAATTTTTTTGATGATCCCGAACTTTGTGTTCTCATTCTCAAGGATGCTTTAGGTTAGACTACCTCGAAAAGAAAGAACGACCTAACCCTTTCCATTTAAAAAAAAAATATTAATAAGATGATTGTTGAGAGGTGGATACACTTCCATTCAAGTACTTGTGCTTTGTCGAAGTCTTTAAGCTTCATTAGATGGAATCACCAACTCCAGGAGTCACGAAGATCAACATGGATGGAGATCGTAGGAATATGGACATGCTATAGTTGTAGATGCCATTAAAAATAATGTGGGAGAATGGTAGATGGGGTTATGCGCAAACTTGGCCTTTGTTTTGTTCCCATGGATGAGTTATGGGTGATATTTCATTGTCTAACGCTTGTGTGAGATAGTGGCTTTCGCTCAGTAATGTTAAAAACAGATTCTTTGCTTGTTGCAACATTATTGACTCAAATGCATTCCCCTCAACATCCTCTTGCTAGTCTATTACATAGTTTCTAAGACTTTTTTTTTCAAAAAGGACTATCCCCTTGCTAGTCTGTTTTGTTGTAGCCAACACATGTTGGGATCCAAACGATTTCGGCATTAGACAAATCCAACTCTTGAATATTCTTTTGATTAAGAATCCACTTAGGAAATGGACCATTTATTTTACAAGCTAGCTATTTCAAGGTCTCAAGTTGAAATGGAGGCAACCAATGAGAGGAGAAATCAGGGATTAGAGAATTCAAACTTAGATCAAGGTGCCTTAAGCTTGAGAGTGATGCACCCTTGATTATGCCCTTGATTAAGTTGATCGTAGATGACGAGGACGAGACTTTGAGGGTTCGCTCGGATGGACCGCTCACCCATGCTTGAGCCAAACCCATCACCCAAAATACCGGCTCAATCATCACCTACACCATTACATCACTTGGACCAGTTAGTGGCATACCGTGTCTCCACACCACCATGACATAGACTACCGGCTGTAACGCCTGGAATTTTATTAATTTTATTCCGGACTTAGAGCGCCTTGTAGTTTATCCCGTAGTCCCGAGATGCCGAGCGCCGGGATTTATTCCTAAGAAAATCCCGAGCCGAATCGTCGTTTTTCCCTTTTTCCCGCGTTCCGACCTTTCGTTCCGAGTCGAAGTGACAAGGGGTCATTTTCGACCCCTCGTTCCGGGCAAAAGAGGACAAGACAGTTGTTGTCCCCTCACTTTGCAGCCCTTGTCCCCCCTCTCTCTCTCCTCCCTTTCTCTTTCACATACATTCCTTTCCCTCTTCCTCCAAGGCTCCATCTTTGCTCCTTTCTCTTCTCTTCTTCCATTTTTGTGTGGAGATCTTGTTGTGGACAGCTTAGAGAGGCATTCCAGATCTGTGGTAAGCTCCTTCCTCTCCCTTACCTCTCTTCTTTGGCTGATCATCCTATCTTCTTTCCTCATCTTCATCCATGGCCATGGATGAAGCTTTGAGAGGTTTTTACTCAAGTCCCTTGCATTCTTGTGATCTTAGCTCGATTAGGTCGAGGAGAGGTGCCTAAGACCAGTGGTGGGTGTTTGGAGAAGATCCAGCAAGAGAAGAAGCGCTTGGGAGCCAAGGATCCACGATCGAGACGAAGAAGACGAGCTTCTGCAGCGTAACCGCGGAGGCGGATCATCACGGCCGCGGGCGGCGGACGGCCGCAGGAGCGGTTCAGCACGGCCGCGGGAGCGGCACAGCACCGCGGCGGGTGCGGCTTGGCATGGCCGCGGGGGCGGCGGAAGACTCACGACCCAGCACACCGCGGGGTGCGGCTCGGCATGGCGCGGGCGGCGGCAGACTGCCGCGGGTGCGGCAGCACAAGGCCGCGAGTGTGGCGGCGGACGGCGCCGGGTGCAGCTGGGCTCTAGCGCGGGCGCGGCTCGGCAAACCGTGGGGCGGCTCTTGGCAGGCGACGCAGTCCTCCGCGGGTGCGGCTCCTGTGACCGCAGGGGCGCCGGCTTGACTCCGCGGCTGCGGTTTCGGCAAAAGTAGGTCCCTCCTCTCCTTTCCTCTTCGTTCCTTCCTTAGTATTGATGTTGGATCTTGTTAGTAGCATGCCTAGGATGGATCTAGAGTAGCTTGGAATGTCACTTAGTGGTTGTGAACCTAGGAGCCCTTAAGGCTCAATGTAAGTGATGGATATGAGCATGTGAGCATGATGGACCTTCTAGGCTAGCTTTGTGCCTCTTTGGTTGAGGATTACTATCTTGTGAAATTATGGACTGTTGTGGTTGTTGCATGTGTTGAGAGTGTGATGAGTACTTGGGACCTAGGATGCGTTTCCTAGTTTGAGGGTTAGGTGATCTTGCGTAGATCACTAGAGTGAAGTCTAAGACTTCTTGAGTGTGAGTATGTATTGATATGCATATCTCTTGTGAGCAGGTTTTAGGCTTCTCCTTAAGGAAGCAAGATGTGGTTGACTTGGGTTTGGTGACGAGGTAAGTCTTCGGACTTACTTAGCTCGTATTCTATGTATTAGCATTGATGTGTGTTTGGTGGTGTGTGTGTTTGTGCTTTTGTTATAACACTGAAACCGGTAATTAGGACCACCGACCCTAAATATGTGTTGGCCCAAGTGTATGATAACGGGCGGTGACATCATCTGCCTAGCCCTGGCGGGTCTAGGAGGTTCTCGGCGACGAGTCGGCGGGTATACGGGCGGATGCATCCGCACCATTCCTTGCCGGTAAGGGACCGAGGCGAGACCACTGTGGTCTCGTGTCACAACGGAAGTTGAATTAGAACAGAATACGACTTAATAATAAAAAGATAATAAGCCGGACTTGTGTGTGATTTATGTTTTGCGTTATGTATTTGTTTGTGCCTTCACCGCTTTTCTAATGCCTAGAATGTGAGCTAACGGTTTTAAACCGTTTGTGTAGATGACTTGCAGGTTAGGGATGCCGCCGAGTGAGGTGGAGGAGTGGACAGCCGGGGTCTCCGTACATTATAGGACGGGGATGTTGTTGGTTATTATTTCGTTTTGTGGTTTAAGTTTCGTATCAGAGTTGTGTTGTTTTGAGGACTCGGCTGAGTTTCCAAGTTGTAGTTTCTTACTTTTTGGTTTCCGCATACATTAAAAACGTTTTGAGTTTTCGCCTTTATTTGTGCCTTGTTGAAGGTCCGGTGAAATTGTTGTCAAGCTAAGGGTCGGGACCCATTGTGAGGTCTCGCCCGTAGCACCCCGAGTCCGCGGATTTGGGTGTTACAAAAGTGGTATCAGAGCCCTAGGTTGACAGCAATGGCACTCGCAATCTTTTTAAAGGCCGAATGAGGTATAAAACAGAACCCACACGGGTTCTGACTTTTCGTTTTCAAATCATATGCATGAGTCGGGTTTGGGTTAGAATGTACGGGACCACCACTCCTTCCGCAAACCTCGACGACATAGATCTCCGGATTATAAATAGGTATATATAGTTATATATATATGACCATAGGATGTTTGTGGATTTGTATGTACCTAGCTACGTATATGGCCTTAGGATGTTTTGGACTTGTATGTTTTGATGTGCTTGATGACAATGTTTACCTTTATGTTTTTAGAAGTTTATCATACGAGACTACATTAGTACCTACACGTTATACTTAAGTAAACTCTATACGCTATTTGATAGCACGTACGAGAGAGCTACCGCTTTACGTAGGACCCGCCAAGGGTACACCCTCTTTCTCCTACCGTCCCGAAACGGGGGACGAGTAGGAAGACCTCCAGGTGCGAGAGGTCGGGACGTATTGATGCGGGATTGGGCCGCAAATGACTAGATCTAGATTGGAATCCTCGAAGACCAACAATGGACGTTTTTCCTTGACAAATGGCACGAAAATCAGATTGTTAGAACAAGAAATGGCGTTGGAATAAATGGAAGAAAAGAGAATGAAATGGAACGTGGAATGTATGGTAGAAGTAGATCCAAAAGAACCAAAAGACTCCCTTACAAGAACCTTGATCAGGTTGATCAAAACCCAAGCAAGATGATGCCTTCAACCCTTTCTTCTATAACCTTACACAAGCCTTCAATGAGACAAGCACAAGGAGGGACTAGTATTGACTAGTAGCACCAATCTCTAAAGAGATTAACACACACAAGAACAATCTAGCAGGGATTCACAACGATTCAATCAATGGCTCACTTTATTGATTGAATTTTCTGAATAGGAACAAAAGCTCTCAAAGAGACGGTTTATCAATTGGCTAAAATCTTTTCTAATCAGGAAAGAAGCTAAGGGAGGCTTTTTATATGCGTAGAAAGCCTCCTATCTAAAAAAGGAATAACATTTGTCAAAAAAAGACAATAAAACAAACTAAACAAAACTAAAACATATAAATAAACCTTAAAATGTTTTGAGCCTAAAGGTTATAAAAAAAGTCTTGTAATACCCTAGATCATAAGGCAAAAGGTCTTATCTCTTATCGACAAGTTTCTTCCTTGCTCTTGCATGGCTCCAAATCACGTGTGCATGGTCTCCCTTCCACGTCCAAGTCGTCGGGAATCGTCATTAACGTGACTAAGGAAGCCTTAATCAGCGATAGATCATCAATGGTCTCCTTAGGAGCTAAAGACACCAACAAGTTGGACACCTCCTCTTGAATTGCCCTTGCCCTTGATCTAGTGATTGGCCCTTGCATTGTAGGACTAGTAGGGGATGTTGGTGATGGTCCCTCATCATACTCCCCTTCTTCGGAAGGATTCGTCCTCGAATCATCACCATCCGCATCACTTGACTCAAAGGGACTTAGATCTCCTACGTTGAAAGTAGGACTCACTCCATAGTCCTCCGGGGGATCTAGTACATAAGCGTTGTTGCCAACCTTACGTAGTACTTTGAATGGTCCGTCTCCCCTAGGTGATAACTTGGACTTGCGCCTTTCCGGGAACCTATCCTTCCTCAAATGCAGCCACACGAGGTCTCCCGGTTCGAACAACACTTGCTTGCGGTTCCTATTAGCCTTGGCCGCCACTTGCCTCCCCTTCTCCTCTAGCCTTTTGCGTGTCCTTTCATGCATTTCCTTGATGATCTCCACCTGTTTTTCTGCATTAAAATCTACTCGCTCCTCTATGGGCAACGGTATAAGATCAAAAGGGGTCAAAGGATTCAACCCATAGACACACTCAAAAGGAGTTAGGTTAGTAGAAAATGTAATGTACGATTATATGCAAATTCTACATGAGGCAAGACATCTTCCCAAGCTTTCAAATTATCTTTTAAAACAGCCCTCAGAATGGTTGTTAACGTCCTATTAGTTACTTCGGTTTGACCATCCGTTTGAGGATGACTAGAAGTCGAAAACAACAACTTCGTCCCTAGTTTACCCCAAAGAGTCTTCCAAAAGAAACTAAGAAACTTAACATCCCTATCACTCACTATACTCCTAGGTACTCCATGTAATCTAACAATTTCCCTAAAGAACAAGTTAGCTACATTATAAGCATCATCGGTCTTATGGCAAGCAATAAAATGGGCCATTTTAGAAAATCGATCTACCACCACAAAAATCGAATCTCTCCCCTTCTTAGTCCTAGGTAACCCAACAATGAAGTCCATACTAATATCCTCCCAAGGTGACTTAGGCGTGGGTAAGGGGGTATACAATCCATGAGGTTTCAATCTAGCCTTAGCCTTTAAACACACAAGACATCTCTTAAGCAAGTTCTCTACATCTCTAAGCATATGAGGCCAATAAAAATGTGAATGCAGCATATGATAAGTCTTATCTCTCCCAAAATGCCCCATTAAGCCTCCCATATGGGCTTCCTCAACAAGTAATAGCCTAAGGGAACACTTAGGAATGCACACTTTATCAACTCTAAATAGAAAACCCTCAAACAAGTAATACTTATCAAAGGCTCCTCTAGATGCACATTGCTTAAATATGTCTCCAAAATCAGAATCATCAACATATAGATCCTTAATATAATAGAAACCTAAGACCTTAGAATCCATAGTTGTGATTAAAGAGTGTCTCCTAGAGAGAGCATCCGCTACAACATTATCCTTGCCCTTTTTTATACTTTATGATATAAGGAAAAGTTTCTATAAACTCCATCCATCTACCATGTCCTCCTATCCTAACTTATCTTGACTCCTAAAATGTCTTAAGGACTCATGATCGGTACGTAGGACAAATTCACTAGGCCATAAATAATGTTGGCCATGTTTTTAATACTCTAACAATGCATAAAGTTCTTTATCATAGGTTGAGTAGTTTAAACATGCTCCCTTTAATTTCTCACTAAAGAAGGCTAGTGGCTTACCCTCTTGCATGAGTACTCCTCCAATGACAATACCCGAAGCATCACACTCGACCTCAAAAGGTTTGGTGAAGTCCGGAAGAGCTAGGAGAGATGCATGGGACAACCGCCACTTCAACTCCTTTAAACGCCTTCTCTTGAGCATCTCCCCACACAAATGGCACCTTCTTCTTTGTCAAGGACGTGAGTGGGGCTGCTATGGTGCTGAAATCTTGCACAAAACGTCTATAGAAGGTTGCTAGGCCGTGGAAACTCCTCACTTGACCGACGGTTGTGGGAGTAGGCCCATTCCTGGGATTGCCTTGATCTTCTCTTCATCCACCTCTAGACCTCTTGTGCTCACTACAAAACCAAGAAAACAACTTGATTAGTACTAAACTCACATTTCTTCAAATTAGCATACAAATACTCAATTCTAAGAGTTGCAAGTACTCCCCTCAAATGTTCCTCATGCTCTTCAAGTGACTTACTATAGATGAGGATGTCATCAAAGTAAACCACAACAAACCTACCAATGTAGTGTCTCAACACGTGATTCATCAATCTCATAAATGTGCTAGGAGCATTGGTTAAACCAAATGGCATCACTAGCCACTCATAAAGACCAAACTTGGTCTTGAACGCCGTTTTCCACTCATCTCCCTCCCTCATTCTGATTTGGTGATAACCACTCCTAAGATCTATCTTAGAGAACAATGTGGCTCCATTCAACTCATCTAACATGTCATCTAAACGTGGGATAGGATGGCGGTACTTAATGGTGATGTTGTTGATGGCTCTACAATCAACACACATCCTCCATGTATTGTCCTTCTTAGGCACTAAGAGGACGGGAACGGCACTAGGACTCAAACTTTCCCTTACATAACCCTTATCTAGGAGTTCTTGCACTTGGTTTTGGATCTCTTGGCTCTCCTTAGGGTTCATCCTATAGGCTGGACGGTTTGGGAGTGTAGCACCGGGAATAAGATCTATTTGGTGCTCAATACCTCTAAAAGGTGGAAGGCCAGCCGGAATCTCGTCGGGAAACACATCACTAAACTCATCTAGGATAGCTAGGATGGGCTTAGGTAGGGTGGCCTTGGCTTAATCACTCAAAGTCACTAAGCTCTTGCACAAGCTCACAAGAATGGCATCTAAAGGGGTGTAATCTAGGATGTACTCCTCCTTGGATGCTAGAAGGACACTAGAAGGTGTGGCTAATAGGGTGGTACTAGTCTTGGCCGTGGGTTCTGATTTAAGCCGTGAGCTATCCCCTCTCTTTTTCACCTCATTTTGCTCCACACTCAACTCCTTCTTCCTCTCATAAAATTCAGCAATTTGCAATGGTGTCATAGGCTTAAGAGTTAGTGTTTGACCATTAAATTCAAAGGTATGCCTATTAGTAAAACCATCATGCTTAACTCTCCTATCAAATTGCCATGGACGTCCCAAAAGAATATGACAAGCTTGCATGGGAACTACATCACAAATAATGGTGTCCTCATAGTTACCTAAAGTGATAGTAACTCTAGCTTGCCTATTTACTTTTAATTCCCCACAATCATTCATCCAATGCAATTTGTAAGGCCTAGGGTGATAAAATGTGGTAATTTGCAACTTATTAATCAAATTCAGTGCTAGCTATATTGCAACAACTACCTCCATCTATGATCATGTTACACACCTTCCCTTTAATTAGACATCTAGTATGAAATAGGTTTTCTCTTTGATTATCCTCACATGGAGCTAGCTTAGCATGCAAAGTTCTTCTAGCTATTAATGATTCTCCATGCTCATATTCAATGCCCTCATCACTATCACTACCAATTTCATGCAATCCATTAAGGTTGGTGTGATCTTCATTTTCATGCTCATCCTCACTCTCATATTGTCCAAATTGATTTAAAATCAGAATTTTCTTATTAGGACAATCCCTCATATAATGACCTCTACCTTGACATTTAAAACACACAATATCTCTAGAACGAAGAGTAGAGTCAGAGGTACTCCCTTTAGGACCACTTGAAGGCTCATTCAAGGGTCTAGAAGATGAATGAGGTGTTGAGATCCTTCTTTGTGCTCCTTGGTCCATGATTGATGCTTTTCGGTCCTCCTTGGTGGATGTAGGCTCACGGCCGTAGGATCCTTGGGGCCGGCTGTTGTGTGCTTTCCATGAGCTTGTAGCTCCAAAGCTTGTCTTGGCACCTTGGTTCCTAGCCTTTGTCTTCTTCTCTACTTTGATTGCCAAATGCAGCAGCTCCACCATGGTACTATAAGGATACAAATCAATTTCATTAGCCAAAGATGAATTTAAAATGCGTAGATACCTAGCCATTGTAGACTCCTCATCTTCAACCACATTAGCTTTCACCATTGCCATTTGCATAGAGGTGTAGACCTCTTCAGCACTCATGGCTCCTTGCCTAAGATTCTCCAACCTTTGCCTCAGCTCCCTAGCATAATGTTGAGGTACAAAGCGAGCTCTCATCAAGGCCTTCATTTGTTCCCATGTAGTGATGGCCGGATCCAAGGTTCTTCTCCTTTCCTTGACAAGATGATCCCACCATTCTAGTGCATAGCCTTGGAACTCCAATGATGCAAGCTGGACCTTCCTTTGCTCTCCAAAGTGATGGCAAGACCAAATTTGTTCCAATTTAGTCTCCCAATTCATGTAAGCATCCGGGTCACATTTGCCTTCAAAGCTAGAAATCTTGACCTTCACTTTCCCTATTCCATCTAGCTCTTGATAAGGCCTTACTGGCTCATATTCTCATCCTCTCCTTGGCTGTGGGTGATGCCTAGGGAACTCTCTCCACATGCCTTCTTCCTCAATATCCTCTTGTGGCTCCTGAAAATCATCCACAAAACCTTGCACATTAGGTGTTCTAGGAAGAGTGTTAGCATGTCTCATACCTTGCTCTTGAGGGGTTCTTTGAGGTGATTCATGGGTTGTTTCTCTAGGGGCATCTCTAGACGTGCCTCCTAGCTCGAAAGTGGACCTCGGCTGTGGCGTGGCCGTGTGTGCTGGCCGAGACTCCAACGTGCCAATCCGGTGGGTCAATCTTGCCACCGAATCCATTAGTTGCTTCAACATAGCAAATGTCTCCGGGTGCATTGGCTCACTGCTTTGGGACTTGCTTGGACTATTAGACCTAGACATGATAAAAAAACACACAAAACAAGCAAACTAGTTGAATTAGATAAAACAGAAAATTCTCACAAGTATTTACTCTCACTCTCACACTCAAGTTGTGTTGATCACAAGCTATTTGATGCAATTGACTTGGATGGATTAAAACTCCTTCTAAGATCAATGCCTTAGCTCAACTAGCACACTCCTTGGCTTGAATAAGGGTAATACACGGCTGCTTGAAGGTTCACAACAGAAAACGTCAAGATAGACACTAAAAAATGGAGATAAGACTCAAGACTCAAAGAAAGATGCAAGAGGCTGTTATGGACTCTCAAAGATGGTAAACTCAAGATATAATAGAATTAGAATGAAACAAGGGAGATAGACACACAAGAGACTAAGAAGAGAGCTTCACTTACCTTGTCCTTATGCAATGGAGAGAGATATGGCCGGTTGTGGTGTTTAACGTTGGTTTGAGGTAATGGTGATGGATAAGAAATGAGGTAGGTAACTCTTGTTTGTAGTCTCAATGATCCTTTCACAATCAGATTGCAAAAACACTTGTTTTTCTAGCTTCTACACAACTTAGGTTAGTATAGAATATGATTATGATATGTATCATAGATTGGAAAGATGAAATGATATGAGAAAATGTTCTTGTTTTTTTTTTTTTTTTATAAAAGTAGGACCTTGGTTGACATTCTTTTTGGAATAAAATAGGAGAGAGGAATGAAAATAAAATTGAAAAGAAAAAGAGATAACTAACTAGAAGTAGTCTCTTGGTTGTTGCTACAATTTAGGAACTTTTTGTGGCCTCTCTCTTTTACTTGCAATGGCTGATCACTTATGTGAAGAGTGGTTCCCTTTTGCTTCTAAAATTGTGTTTGAACGGTTATTTGCCAAGAGAAAGTAGCTGGTCGTTTTTGATGAAGAAAAGGCCGATGAAAGTGATGTAGAATGGCCGGCAAATGGCGGTTCTGGATTGGCTTTCTCTCTTCTCCAATAAACACAAGAAACAAAGCAAATTAGACTCAAATAGACTCTTAAAATGAAACAAATTACTCAAACAAGAAAAGACTCAAAGAAGATACTCAAACCGTCAATGGTGATAGCTGATTCCGGACTCGCAATCAACTAGCTCTGATACCACTTTGATGCGGGATTGGGGCCGCAAATGACTAGATCTAGATTGAGAATCCTCGAAGACCAACAATGGACGTTTTTCCTTGACAAATGGCACGAAAATCAGATTGTTAGAACAAGAAATGGCGTTGGAATAAATGGAAGAAAAGAGAATGAAATGGAACGTGGAATGTATGGTAGAAGTAGATCCAAAAGAACCAAAAGACTCCCTTACAAGAACCTTGATCAGGTTGATCAAAACCCAAGCAAGATGATGCCTTCAACCCTTTCTTTTATAACCTTACACAAGCCTTCAATGGAGACAAGCACAAGGAGGGACTAGTATTGACTAGTAGCACCAATCTCTAAAGAGATTAACACACACACAAGAACAATCTAGCAGGGATTCACAACGATTCAATCAATGGCTCACTTTATTGATTGAATTTTCTGAATAGGAACAAAAGCTCTCAAAGAGGCGGTTTATCAATTGGCTAAAATCTTTTTCTTTCCTTGGAAAGAAGCTAAGGGAGGCTTTTTATATGCCTAGAAAGCCTCCTATCTAAAAAAGGAATAACATTTGTCAAAAAAAAAGACAATAAAACAAACTAAACAAACTAAAATAAATAAAAATAACCCTTAAAATGTTTTGAGCCTAAAGGTTATAAAAAAAAAGTCTTGTAGATAACCCTAGGTCTTATCTCTGTTTGATAAGGTCTTATCACTGTTTGATAAGGTCTTATCTCTTATCGATAAGGTTTCTTCCTTGCTCTTGCATGGCCCCAAATCACGTGTGCATGGTCTCCCTTCCACGTCCAAGTCGTCGGGAATCGTCATTAACGTGACTAAGGAAGCCTTAATCAGCGATAGATCATCAATGGTCTCCTTAGGAGCTAAAGATACCAACAAGTTGGACGCCTCCTCTTGAATTGCCCTTGCCCTTGATCTAGTGATTGGCCCTTGCATTGTAGGACTAGTAGGGGATGTTGGTGATGGTCCCTCATCACGTATCCCCATTGCGGACCCACCAGTTGTGGATCCCCCAGCAGTTGAGGTTCCCGTAGAGGACGTCGCAGAGAGCATCGTTCCCGAGGCTGGGGATAGGACCGTTGGGAGGTCCGGGCGCAGAGTTCTCCATCTGCCAGGACCAGGGGAGCATCCATTGGAACTACCGTGTTTGAGGACTCTCGTGTTTGAGGACTACGTGGACAACTAAAAGATGCGAATCGAGGAGGAGATGGGTGCATTCTAACAAGGTTAAAGGCAGTGTTCCATCACGAGAAGTGAAGCTTTCCTTAGACGCTCCTAAGCTTTGGAGTCAAGATGAGGACGGGATCGAACCAAGTGTGAAAGATGTAAGATACCGTAAGTTAAGCTTACGAGGTACCATTAAGTGAAGAGTCAACTTTACGAGAGTTATGAGAAGAATGGCAAGGTGGGGATTTACGCGGAGTTGACCGGTTTCTGCTATGACGATAAGGCGAACAAACGCCAAAAAGGATGGAGTAGGTATAATTGATGATCCCAAGAAGATGAGAGCAACACGTGATGCTAACTAACGTTAGAGATTTTGAGAAGACGCGCTTACATGACATCATGAAGTGCGGTTAAGCCTATTAAGGCGAGTCATGTTACTCAACAACGCTGAGAAGGGTATATTTATTTCGCATAAGGAAAAGGAAGCGTGGAATGAAGAATGAGTTAACGGAGTTTAAGGTACTCCGAGAGGGTAGCCTTCATGAGAATGGTAACATGGAAGCACAGAAAAATGGTAAGTCATTGACATGTGAGAAGGTCAGTTATCAACTAATTGGTGACAGCCGAGAACGCGCATGTGCGGGTGGTCTATGGATGAGTGTGGTGGAGAGTAACTAGGCTGTGGTATTCTAAAGGAACGGTAACAAGAGCTTAGATTATATCTTAAACTCTTGTTTTGAAGTTGTTATGGAGAACACCAGTTTGCGGGAAGAGAGACGGTTATCTCCATTTATACATCGACTACAATGAGCCGAACAAGATTACAATGAAGAACAAGTACCCTCTTACCACGTGTAGATGATCTACTCGACCGGTTGCAAGGGTCGGTGGTCTCTTCTAAAATCGAGTTAAGGTTGATTGTCACCAATTGAGAAGTCGAGATTGGAGTAGTGCAAACATCGCATACTAGACAAACCATGGTCACTACGAGTTGTAGTGATTCCATATGGGCTTACTAATGCCCGAATAGGACACTTTGGTCTACTCTCGAAGAAGAGAGAAGTTGTATGACCAGTTGTCTCGGGATGACAACCCCAAAGGATGTGGAAGAAGTTGCAAATTTCTTGGATGGGCTGATCATTACCGGATTGTGGGAAGATTCTCCAAGTAACACCATCTATGGCTAACCTACTCCGGATGACGATGAAGTATTGAGTGGGACAAAAATGGACAATGGAGTCGTCGGGAGCAAAGAGGATATTCATTGGTGCACTGTTTTGAAATTGCCTCGAGGTACGATCGGTTTGAAGTGTACAAGCAATTCTTCAAGACATGGTCTTGACTGAGTATCGAGAGACGATGTAAAAGTTATAGCATACATGTCTCGTTAGTAGAAGTAGTGTGAAGCAAAGTACTTCCTTCATTGCTTAGAACCTGCAACAAGAATTGAGGAAGAGTAACATCGAAGTTTGGTTTGACAAGAACCAAAGCCAACGATGTAAATTGGAAGTTCGATCTTCTTTGTTGGAGACAAGCAAAGAAGAAACATAATGGAAATGTTGTAGTGAGGAAGACCCGAGAAGAAAGTTGAGTTTCCGATACATCGGACCTTTTTGAGATCTTAGCGCAAGTTTGGAAAGTGTTTTACCGGCTGGCATGGCTGCCGAGAGTAAAGGGTGTTCACCCGGCGTTTCAAGTGTATCAATCGAGAGAGGAGGACGTGTCGAAGACGGCATTTAGGACGAGACACGGCCATTACGAGTTGTCGTGATGTCATTTGGGCTCACGAATGCACCCGCCGTCTTCACGAAGCTGATGAACGACATCTTCATCGACTTCTTGGACCAGTTCGTGGTAGTGTTTATAGACGACATCTTAGTTTACTCCCAGAGTAGAGAGGAGCATGAGGAACACCTGAGGACGGTGCTTCAAGTCCTCCAAGATAGAGAGCTTTACGCTAAGCTCTCTAAGTGCGAGTTTTAGATGTCCGAGGTGGCACTTCTAGGTCATATAGTTTCCGCCGAGGGTGTCATGGTTGACCCGGAGAAGATAGAGTTTGTTTCCTCATGACCGCCTCCTAGGACGGTCAAGAAAGTGCGCAGTTTCTTAGGCTTAGCGGGATACTACCTCCATTTTGTTGAGGGTTTCTCCGTGATTGCACGACCGCTCACTTCCTTGCTGAGGAAGTCTACCAGGTTCGTTTGGTTCGAGCCTTGTCAGCACAGTTTCGAGGAACTGAAGAGGAGGTTGACCTCCGCTCCTGTTTTAGCCCAGCCTGAGGGCGTGGAGGTTTTTGTAGTGTATAGTGACGCCTCCAAGTTAGGATTGGAGTACGTTTTGATGCAAAGAGGTAGGGTTATTGCGTATGCTTCTCGGCAGCTGAAGCCGTACGAGGAGAATTACCCTACCCACGATCTTGAGCTAGCGGCAGTGATTCATATCCTGAAGATCTAGCGACACTACTTGTACGGGGCTACGTGCCAGGTCTTCACAGACCATAACAGTCTGAAGTATATATTCACTCAGCGGGAGTTGAATAACCGCCAGAGAAGATGGTTGGAGCTGATTAAGGTCTTTGACTTAGAAATTTTATACCATCCCGGGAAGGCAAACGTAGTCGCCGATGCCTTGAGTAGGAGGACACCTCGGGAGGAGGTGATAGCTCTGCTTACGGTTCAGCCTCAGCTGCAGAGGGATTTGGTGGGTTTGGAGTGGGATATCCGGTTCCCGGATACAGACGGTTGTTGTCCGAGGTAGGGGTAGTACCTGACTTGTCCGGTGAAACCCTGTAGAAGCAGGAGGGATCTCCCATTTTGAGGAAGATTCGGGACAGGGTGTCCCAAGGAGAGACAACGCCGTTACACAGGAGCAGACGGGCGATTGAGACGGCAGGGACGTACTTGTGACCGTTAGACCAGGAGTTGAGAGAGCGGATTTTTGCATGGGGCACATCCCACACCTTACTCGGTGCACCCAGGCACGAGTAAGATGTACCAGGATATTAGAAGATTTTATTGGTGGGGCGGGCTCAAACCCGATGTAGCTAGATGTGTGGCCCGATGCGCGACCTGCCAGCAGGTCAAGATCGAGCACCAGAGACGGAGGAGAACTTCACCCACCGCCCATGCCACAGTGGAAGTGGGAGGACATATCCACAACTGTTAGATTGTGAGATTACATGGAATACCGAAGACCATCATCTCGGACAGGGACAGGCGTTTTACCTCAAGGTTTTGGCACGCATCGATAGGCATGGCAACCGTATAAGGCATTGTATGGACGGAGATGCTGTACTCCCTTATGTTGGGATGAGCGGGGGAGCCTTAGCGTTGTAGCTCCAAATCAGGTACAGGACGACGTGGCTAGAGTTGCTTTGATCCGAGAGTGGATGTTGACCGCGCAGAGCCGTCAAAGGTCGTATGTGGATAGGAGGTGTAGACCTCTCGAGTTCAGGGTAGGAGCTCAGGTGTGGTTCAGGTATCACCGACGCGGGGCGTCAGGCGATTCGGCATTAAGGGGAAGTTAAGCCCCGAGATGTCGGTCCATTCGAGATCTTGGAGTAATTCGGTGAGGTGGCATCCCGGTTAGCATTGCCACCTCGGTTAGAGGGTGTACACCCGGTATTCATGTCTCTCAGCTGAGAGAGTACATACACGACCCGAGACAGATCATCAGTCACAAGGACCTAGTGGTCGAACCGGACCATACTGTTGTAGAGCATCCTATAGCAGTTTTAGAGCGGAGTACGAGTCGCCTTCGATCGAAGGAGATACCGATGCTGAGAGTGCAGTGGTAGAGGCGAGGAGCCGACGAGGCTACATAGGAGACGGAGGATAGTACCCGGAGGAACTATCCTGAGTTTTACGCAGATTTTAGCGACATCGATAGGACCGTCGGGCTAGTCCCGAGATCTTCCTTGTTTGTTCTGTGTGATTATGTGATTTTGTTTGAGATATTTGTACCTTACGAGGTCTTGACGTGATTCTATTCGTAGACTTGGATTAGAGTCGATAGTGACGTTTTATGAGTTCCACGTGGTTACGTGACGTGTTTGTCCGAGAGTGTTGGGTTTAGCAAGTTTCGGGACGAAACTTGTTTTTAGGGGGGTTAGTTGTAACGCCCGGAATTTTATTAATTTTTTTCGGACTTAGAGCGCCTTGTAGTTTATCCCATAGTCCCGAGATGCCGAGTGCCGGGATTTATTCCTAAGAAAATCCCGAGCCGAATTGTCGTTTTTCCTTTTTTCCCGCGTTCCGACCTTTCGTTCCGAGTCGAAGTGACAAGGGGTCATTTTCGACCCCTCGTTCCGGGCAAAAGAGGACAAGACAGCTGTTGTCCCCTCACTTTGCAGCCCTTGTCCCCCCCTCTCTCTCCTCCCTTTCTCTTTCACGTTCATTACTTTCCCTCTTCCTCCCATGGCTCCATTTTTGCTCCTTTCTCTTCTCTTCTTCCATTTGTGTGGAGATCTTGCTGTGGACAGCTTGGAGAGGCATTCCAGATCTGTGGCAAGCTCCTTCCTCTCCCTTACCTCTCTTCTTTGGCTGATCATCCTATCTTTTTTCCTCCTCTTCATCCTTGGCCATGGATGAAGCTTTGAGAGGTTTTCACTCAAGTCCCTTGCATGCTTGTGATCTAAGCTCGATTAGGTCGAGCAAAGGTGCCTAAGACCAGTGGTGGGTGTTTGGAGAAGATCCAACAAGAGATGAAGCACTTGAGAGCCAAGGATCCACGATAGAGACGAAGAAGACGAGCTTCTGCAGCGTAACCGCGGGGCGGATCATCACGGCCGCGGGCGCGGACGGCCGCAGGAGCGGCTCAGCACGGCCGCGGGAGCGGCACAGCACCGCCGCGGGTGCGGCTCGGCATGGCCGCGGGGACGGCAGAAGACTCACGACCCAGCACGTCGCGGGTGCGGCTCGGCATGGCCGCGGGGGCGGCGGCAGACTGCCGCGGGTGCGGCGGCGGACGGCCGCGGGTGCGGCTGGGCTCCGGCGCGGGCGCGGCTCGGCAAAACCGCGGGGGCGGCTCCTGGCAGGCGACGCAGTCCTCCGCGGGTGCGGATCCTGTGTCCGCAGGGGGCGCCGGCTTGACTCCGCGGCTGCGGTTACGGATACAGTAGGTCCCTCCTCTTCTTTCCTCTTCGTTCCTTCCTTAGTATTGATGTTGGATCTTGTTAGTAGCATGCCTAGGATGGATCTAGAGTAGCTTGGAATGCCACTTAGTGGTTGTGAACCTAGGAGCCCTTAAGGCTCGATGTAAGTGATGGATATGAGCATGTGAGCATGATGGACCTTCTAGGCTATCTTGTGCCTCTTTGGTTGAGGATTACTATCTTGTGAAATTATGGACTGTTGTGGGTTGTTGCATGTGTTGAGAGTGTGATGAGTACTTGGGACCTAGGATGCGTTTTCTAGTTTGAGGCGGAGGAGTGGACAGCCGGGGTCTCCGTACATTATAGGACGGGGATGTTGTTGGGTTATGATTTCGTTTTGTGGTTTAAGTTTCGTATCAGAGTTGTGTTGTTTTGAGGACTCGGCTGAGTTTCCAAGTTGTAGTTTCTTACTTTTCGGTTTCCGCATACATTAAAAACGTTTTGAATTTTCGCCTTTATTTGTGCCTTGTTGGAATGTCCGGTGAAATTGTTGTCAAGCTAAGGGTCGGGACCCATTGTGAGGTCTCGCCCGTAGCACCCCGAGTCCCGCGGATTTGGGGCGTTACACCGGCTCCATCCATGCTTCTTGGTCCCGTTAGCGGCATTTCTCGTCTTCCCGACACCCTGTCATCAAGCTAGGACATTTTGGACTATATTTTCCATGTTTTTATTTTATTGTAATAAAAGATGTAACGCCCGGAATTTTATTCCGGACTTAGAGCATTTTATAGATCTTTCCGCAGGCACGAGGTGCCAAGTGCCAGGATTTTATTTCCAAAATCCCGAGCCAACTCGTCGTTTTTCCCTTTTTTTCCGCTTTCCGACCTTTCGTTCCGAATCGAATTGACAAGGAGTCATTTCCGACCCCTCGTTCCGGGCAAATGGGACAAGATGGTTGCTGATTATGTCAAGGAGAGGTGCCTAAGACCAGTGGTGGGTGTTTGGAGAAGATCCAACAAGAAAAGAAGGACTTTGGAGCCAAGGATCCACGATCGAAAACGAAGAAGACGACGTTCTGCAGCACGACCGCGGGGGCGGATCATCACGACCGCGGGCGCGGCCGGCTGCAGGGGCGGCTCATCACCGCTGCGGGGGTGGCTCCAGGGCTCCAGGACACGACGGCCGCGGGGCGGCTCCCTTCCGCCGAGGGTGCGGCTGGCAGCGCCGCTGGGGGCGGCCTCTGGTTCCGCAGGGGCGGCCTCTGCTCCGCCGGGGCGCCAGCTTGACTCCGCGACTGCGTTTCGGCAACAATAGGCTTCTCCTCTCCTTTCCTCTTCGTTCCTTCCTTAGTATTGATGTTGGATCATGTTAGTAGCATGCCTAGGATGAACCTTCTAGGCTAGTTTGTGCCTCTTTGGTTGAGGATTACTCTTGTGGAATTATGAATTGTTGTGGGCTGTTTCATGTGTGTGATGAGTACTTGGGACCTAAGATGCATTCCTAGTTTGAGGGTTAGGTGATCTTGCATGTTTCATAATATTGTTCATGGATGTTGTCGTACGTTTAGACTTCGTATCAGGTTATGTTGTTTTGAGGACTCGGCTGAGTTTCCACGTTGTATTCTTACCTTTCAGTGTCTCGCATACATTATAAACGTTTTCGAGTTTTGCCTTTATTTGTGCCTTGTTGGAAGGTCCGGTGATATTTGTTGTCAGGCTAAGGGTCGGGACCCATTGTGAGGTCTCGCCCGTAGCATCCCGAGTCCCGCGGATTTGGGATGGTACAAAAGTGGTATCAGAGCCCTAGGTTGACAACAATGGCACTCGCAATCTTTTTAAAGGCCGAATGAGGAATAAAACAAAACCCACACGGGTTCTAACTTTTCGTTTTCAAAATTATATGCATGAGTCGGGTTTGGGTTAGAATGTACGGGACCATAACTCCTTCCGCAAACCTCGGCGACATAGCTCTCTAGATTAGAAGTATGTACTTATATTATTATATAGTTATATATATATATATATATATATATATATATATATATATATATATATATATATATGACCTTAGGATGTTTGTGGATTTGTATGTACCTAGCTATGTATGTGACCTTAGTATGTTTTGGATGTGCTTTATGACTATGCTTACCTTTATGCCGTTAGAAGATTTATCATACCGAAATCATAAGTAGTACCTACGCAATTGTACTTAAGTAAACGTCATACGCTATCAGATGGCACGTACGAGAGCTACCACTTACGTAGGACCCGCCAGGGGTAGACCCCCTCTTTCTCCTACCGTCCCGAGACGGGGACAAGTAGGAAGACCTCCAAGCGCGAGAGGTCGGGGACGTATCCCCATTGCGAACCCGCCAGTTGTGGATCCACCAGCAGTTGAGGTTCCCGTAGAGGATATCGCCGAGAGCATCGTTCCCGAGGCTGGGATAGGACCGTTGTGAGGTCCGGGGCACAGAGTTCTCCATCTGCCAGGACGAGAAGCGTCCGTTGGAGCTACCGTGTTTGAGGATTACGTACGACAAGAGCAATGGAGAAAACAAAATTAAGTTCTTCGAGAAGACGTGTGGACAACTACAGATGCGAATCGAGGAAAAGATGGGTGCATTCTAACAACGTTAAAGCCGGTGTTCCATCACGAGAAGTGAAGCTTTCCTTAGACGCTCCTAAGCTTTGGAGTCAAGATGAGAAACATGATCGAACCAAGTGTGAAAGATGTAAGATACCGTAAGTTAAGCTTACGAGGTACCATTAAGTGAAGAGTCAACATTACGAGAGTTATGAGAAGAATGGCAAGGTGGGGATTTGCGCGGAATGGACCGGTTTCCGTTATGACGATAAGGCGAAGAAACGCCAAAAAGGAGGAAGTGTGTATAAATGATGATCCTAAGAAGATGAGAGCAACACGTGGATGCTAACTAACGTTAGAGATTTTGAGGAGACGCACTTACAAGATATCATGAAGCGCGGTTACGCCTATGAAGACGAGTCATGTGACTCAAAAACGCCGAGAAGGGTATATTTATCTCGCTAAAGGAAAAGGAAGCGTGGAATGAAGAATGAGCTATCGGAGTTTAAGGTAGAGTACCCCGAGAGAGTAGCCTTCATGAGAATGGTACCATGGAAGCATAGAAGAATGGTAAGTCACTGACATAGGAGAAGGTCATTTATCAACTAATTGGTGATAACCGAGAACACGCATGTGCGGGTGGTCTATGGATGAGTGTAGGGGAGAGTAACCAGGTTGTGGAATCATAAAGGAACGGAAACAAGAGCTTAGATTATATCTTAAACTCTTGATTTGAAGTTGTTATGGAGAACACCAGTTGCGAAGAGAGAGACAGTTATCTCCACTTGTACATCGATTACAAGGAGCCGAACAAGATTACAATGAAGAACAAGTCCCCTTACCGCGTAGACATGATCTACTCGACCGGTTGCAAGGGTTGGTGGTCTCTTCTAAGATCGAGTTAAGGTTTGATTGTCACCAATTGAGAAGTCAAGACTGGGATATTGCAAACACAGCATTCTGGACACACCATGGTCACTACGAGTTGTAGTGATTCCATATGGGCTTACTAATGCCCCGAATAAGACATTTTTGGTCTACTCTCGAAGAAGAGAGAAGTTGTATGACCAGTTGTCTTGGGGTGACAACCCCCGAAGGACGTGAAAGAAGTTACAAGTTTTCTTGGATGTGTTGATCATTACCGGATTTGTGGAGAGATTCTCCAAGCAACACCATCTATGGCTAACCTACTCCAGATGGCGATGAAGTATTGAGTTGGACGAAAATGGACAATGGAGTTGTTCAGAGTTAAAAGGGGATTCATTGGTGCAACTGTTTTGGAAATTGCCTCGAGGTATGATCGGTTTGAAGTGTACAAGCGATTCTTCAAGACATGGTCTTGACTGAGTATCAAGAGACAATGTAAAAGTTATAGCATACATGTCTCGTTAGTAGAAGCAGTGTGAAGCAAAGTACTTCCTTCATTACTTAGAACTTGCAACAAGAATTGAGGAAAAGTAACATCGAAGTTTCGTTTGACAAAAACCAAAGCCAACGGTGTAAATTGAAAGTTCGATCTTCTTTGTTAGAGACAAGCAAAGAAGAAACATAATGGAAATGTTGTAGTGAGGGAGACCCGAGAAGGAAGTTGAGTTTCCGATACATCGGACCTTTTTGAGATCTTAGCGCAAGTTGAGAAAGTGTTTTACCGGCTAGCATGGCCGCCGAGAGTAGAGGGTGTCATGGTTGACCCGGCAAAGATAAAGTCTGTTTCCTCATGGCCGCCCCTAGGACGGTCAAGGAGGTGCGCAATTCTTGGGCTTAGCGGGGGATACTACCGCCGTTTTGTTGAGGGCTTCTCAGTGATTGCATGACCGCTCACTTCCTTGCTGAGGAAGTCCACCAGGTTCCTCTGGCCCGAGCCTTGTTAGCACAGTTTCGAGGAGCTGAAGAGGAGGTTGATCTCCGCTCCTGTTTTAGCCCAACCTGAGGGCGTGGAGGTTTTTGTAGTGTATAGTGACGCCTCCAAGCTAGGATTGGAGTGCGTTTTGATGTAGAGGGGTAGGGTTATTGCGTACGCTTTTCGGCATCTGAAGTCGTACGAGGAGAATTACCCTACCCATGATCGTGAGCTAGAGGCAGTGTTTCGTGCCCTGGAGATCTGGCGACATGACTTGTACGGGGCCACGTACCAGATCTTCACAGACCATAAGAGTCTGAAGTATATATTCCCTCAGCGGGAGTTGAATAACCGCCAGAGGAGATGGTGGGAGCGGATTAAGGACTTTGACTTAGAAATTTTTGTACCACCCGGGGAAGGCGAACGTAGTCGCCGATGCTTTGAGTAGGAGGACACCTCGAGAGGAGGCTATAGCTCGGCTTACGGTTCATTCACAGTTGCAGAGGGATTTGATAGGCTTGGAGTTGGATATCCGGTTCCCGGATACGGACTGTTGCTTGTCCGAGTCAGACATATTACCACACCTGTCCGAAGAGATCCGGCAGAAGCAGGAGGGATGTTCCAATTTGAGGAGGATCTGGGACAGGATGTCCCGAGGAGAGGAACCGCATTTTATCACAGGAGCAGACGGACTATTGAGACGTTAGGGACGTGTTTGTGTACTGTAGGATCAGGAGCTGAGAGAGCGGATTTTGCATGAGGCACATTCCACACCTTACTCGGTGCACCCAGGCACGAGTAAGATGTACCAGGACATGAGGAAACTTTATTGGTGGAGCGGGATCAAGCCCGATGTAGCTAGATATGTGGCCCGATGCGCGACCTGCCAGCAGGTCAAGATCGACCACCAGAGACCCGGAGGAGAGCTTCACCCATTGCCCGTGCCGCAATGGAAGTGGGAGGACATGTTGCGAGCATGTGTACTAGATTTGGGTTAGGTATGGCCAGATCATCTCCCGTTAGTCGAGTTTTCATATAATAACAGCTGGCACGCGTCGATTGGGATGGCACCGTATGAGGCATTGTATGGACAGAGATGCCGTACTCCCTTATGTTGGGATGAGCCGGGGAGTCCTAGCGTTGTAACTCCAGATCAGGTACAAGGCGATGTGGCTAGAGTTGCCTTGATCCAAGAGAGGATGTTGGCCGTGCAGAGCTGGCAGAGGTCGTATGCGGATAGGAGGTGTAGACCTCTCGATCAGGGTAGGAGCTCAGGTGTGGTTGAGAGTATCACCAACGCGAGGCGTCAGGCGATTCGGCATTAATGGGAAGGTAAGCCCCGATATGTCGGTCCATTCGAGATCTTGGAGAGAGTCGGTGAGGTGGCATACCAGTTAGCACTGCCACCGCGGTTGGAGGGTATACATCCGGTGTTTCATGTCTCTCAGCTGAGAGAGTACATACACGACCCGAGGCACATCATCAGCCACGAGGACCTAGTGGTCGAGCCGGACCATACTTTTGCAGAGCACCCGATAGCGGTCTTTGAGCGGAGTACGAGACGCCTACGATTGAAGGAGATACCGATGTTGAGGATTCAGTGGTCGAGGCGAGGAGCCGATGAGGCTACATGGGAGACGGAGGATAGTATCCGGAGGAACTATCCCGAGTTTTACGCAGATTTAGCGACATCGATAGGACCGTCGGGCTAGTCCTAGGATCTTTCCTTGTTTGTTTTGTGTGGTTATGTTATGATGTGTTATGTGAGTGCGTGTGAGTATATTTGTACCTTGCGAGGTCTTGATGTGATTCTTTACTTAGACTTGGATTAGAGCCGATGGTTGACGTTTTATGAGTTCCACGTGGTTACGTGACGTGTGTTGTCCGAGAGTGTTGGGTTTAGCAAGTTTCGGGACGAAACTTGTTTTTTAGGGGGGTTAGTTGTAACGCCCGGAATTTTATTCTGGACTTAGAGCGTTTTATAGATCTTTCCGCAGGCACGAGGTGCCGAGTGCCGGGATTTTATTTCCAAAATCCCGAGCCGACTCGTCGTTTTTCCCTTTTTTCCGCTTTCTGACCTTTCGTTCCGAATCGAATTGACAAGGGGTCATTTCCGACCCCTCATTCCGGGCAAATGGGACAAGATGGCTGTTGTCCCATCTTGGCAGCCTTGTCCCCTCCCTCTCTCTCCTCCACTCTCTTTCACGTTAGATTCATTCCTCCCTTCCATTCCTCTCTTTTGCTCTCTTCTCTTCTTCCTCTTGGATTGCAACTCTTGCATGTGTGGACTGCAGTGGAAGGATTCTAGATCAAGTGTGGTAAGCTTCTTCCTCTACCTTCCTTCTCCTTCATAGCTAATCATCCTTTCTTCTTTCCTCCTCTTCATCCATAGCCATGGATGAAGCTTTGAGAGGTTTGCACTCAAGTCCTTTGCATGCTTGTGATCTTAACTTGATTATGTTGAGGAGAGGTGCCTAAGACCAGTGGTGGGTGTTTGGAGAAGATCCAGCAAGAAAAGAAGGACTTTGGAGCCAAGGATCCACGATCGAAAACGAAGAAGACGACGTTCTGCATCACGACCGCGGGGGCGGCTACGCACGGCCGCGAGAGCGGCTCAGCACCTCCGCGGGTGCGGCTGGCAGCACCGCTGGAGCGGCCTCTGGTTCCGCTGGGGCGGCCTCTGCTCCGCCGGGGCGCCAGCTTGACTCCACGACAGCGTTTCGGCAACAGTAGGCTTCTCCTCTCCTTTCCTCTTCGTCCCTTCCTTAGTATTGATGTTGGATCATGTTAGTAGCATGCCTAGGATGGATCTAGAGTAGCTTGGAATGCCACTTAGTGGTTGTGAACCTAGGAGCCCTTAAGGCTCGATGTAAGTGATGGATATGAGCATGTGATCATGATGGACCTTCTAGGCTAGCTTGTGCCTCTTTGGTTGAGGATTACTCTTGTGGAATTATACACTGTTGTGGGCTGTTTCATGTGTGTGATGAGTACTTGGGACCTAGGATGCATTCCTAGTTTGAGGGTTAGGTGATCTTGCATAGATCAGTAAGAGTGAAGTCTAAGACTTCTTGAGAGTGAGTATGTATTGATATGCATATCTCTTGTGAGCAGGTTGTGGGCTTCCTCCTTAAGGAAGCAAGAGTGTGGTGACTTGGGTTTTGGTGACGAGGTAAGTCTCCGGACTTACTTAGCTCGTATTTTACGTATTAGCATTGATGTGTGTTTGGTGGTGCGTGTTTATGTTATGTTATAACAATTAAACCGGTAATTAGGACCACCGACCTTATATGTATATGTTGGCCCAAGTGTATGATAACGGGCGGTGACATCACTACCTACGACCGAGTGAGTCTAGGAGGTTCTCGGCGACTAGCCCGGCGGGTTAGATGGTCGGGTGCATCCGTACCATTCTTTGCCGGTAAGTAGGGACCGAGGCGAGACCACGGTGGTCTCGTGTCACAAACCGAAGTTGAATTAGAACGGGATACGACTTAATAATATAAAGATAATAAACTGGACTTGTGTGTTTTATGTTATGTGCTATGTATGTGTTTGTGCCTTCACCGCTTTTCTAATGCTTCGAATATGAGCTAACGGTTTTAAACCGTGTTGTAGATGACTTGCAGGTTAGGGACGCCTCCGAGTGAGGTAGTGGACAGTCGGGGTCTCCGTACATTATAGGATGGGGATGTTTTTGAGTCATGTTTTATATTGTTGTTCATGGATGTTGTCGTACGTTTAGACTTCGTATCACGTTATGTTGTTTTGAGGACTCGGCTTAGTTTTCACGTTGTATTCTTACCTTTCAGTGTCTCGCATACATTATAAACGTTTTTGAGTTTTGCCTTTATTTGTGCCTTGTTGGAAGGTCCGGTGAAATTGTTGTCAGGCTAAGGGTCGGGACCCATTGTGAGGTCTCGCCCGTAGCATCCCGAGTCCCGCGGATTTGTGGTGTTACAAAAGAGATATTCATTATAGAATATTCCCTTTTAACTTATCCCTTTAGGTTTTCCCTTTTGGGTCTCCCGTTCATGGACTTATTTTGGCCCGTTAGCCCATAGTTTGGCAACACCCTCTATATAAGGATTTGTTGCCTCACTTGTTTTTCCATGTTCAAATTTACTAAGTTTTGAGAAATATTTCCTCCTTACTTAGCTTGGGCACCAACTCTCTCTTCCATCCTCTCAAAGTTATTCTTGGTATCTAATCTTTGATCCCAGAAATTTACATTCGAGGATTCTACTGAAGAATCAACCCTCAATCCACATCAAAAGGCTTATTCAATATCTCTAGATTGAATCAACCTTTGCTTCCGCATCCATCTCAGTTGCTTCCACATCCATCTCAGGTGCTTCCGCCACCCATTTCAATCCAAAGTTACAATGATGTACATCAACAAAGGAGTAGTTGAAGTTATAGCTTGATCTAGATCTGGAGTTTATCCTTGAAAGCATTCAAGGACACATCAAATTAGCATCAAAGCAAAGGGGTCAAAGCTAAGTTCTCTTTACTCTTGTTTTTATGCATTATTATTATAAACCTTGTTAGCATTTTGTTCATGATTTTCTTCTTTTGTTCATGATGTTCTTCATTTGTTCTTCATGATTATCATGTTCTTCATCCATTCATCATGTTCTTCGTTGTTCATCATGTGTTCATCCATATTTTCTTGAATTTTTTTTTCTTTGGTCGATTTGACAAGAAAAGTTAGGAGATATTTGGTTTGCCATAAAACCATTTATCAAATCCATCTTACTCTTAACCCGACCCAATCCGACATCTTTGTTAATTGATTTCACCAAATTTTCTTGGGTTCTTTTGTTAACAAAAAGTTTTGATATCTCGTATTTGATATTCCAAAAAAAAAAAGAAAAAATCTTCATCAAAACGGATTTGTGTCTAAAGAAAAGAGTTTCATCCATTGCATCATGTTGCACAAAAAGTTTAAAAAAGAAACGAAAAAACACAAGTTGAAATGACGTCCGTCAAACCGGTCCATCCGAAAAGTCGGATTTTACAAAAAGGTCAAAAGACCGAAAGCAAGTAGTACTTGCCGAGTGAACAACCAGTCCATATTATGTCTCTCCATTTTCTTACATGCGTTTGTAAAATATCACTTGTTTATTTGTGTGCAATTAATTCAATTTTGTTGGATTTGTCTTACTTGCCTAACCGTCAAATTGCCTTCCCCAAAGTAGAACCCGATAACGCACTTGAACTTGGATAACGTTGACTTAATTCGTCACCTTGCTCATTTGATTGCTTGCATTATGTGTGATAATTTGGAGCCATGATTAACGTTCAAATGGAAAATTCTCAAGATTCTGATCAACATGAGTACAATGACCTCTTCGCCTAAAAAAACACCTCATTGTCCCTCGAAAACGCCTCCATGAGGCAAGAAATAGAAATATTGAAGGGCACAAGAGAAATATGATGCTTTGACCCGAGAAAATGCCTCCTTGAGGCAAGAGCTAGAATGCCCAACGTCCAACCCCAATGAGTCCAAATGAGACCTTGGTAAATGTGTCCATGTCCGATGGACAACGCAAATACATTTTGTGAGCCAGACCATCAACGGTCCCCGACTTGTGTCCGTCATTGAAAGCCAACGTCCCTTACATATTGTAGGCAATGAGCACCATGAAAAAGACGAGGATAACCTTGGTCCGACCCCGGGTGACTTGATCTATGTCGAGACGGAGAACCGCCACAAGTGTTATGAGCGTCATCAGCGACAATATGACATTTCATCACCTCCATCTAGTGTGCCTCGTACCAACCATCAAACCCGAAAAGAGCCCCTGTACCGACCCAAGCAACACCCATCTTTTTCTTGAGAATGATCATTCCAGACACCGCCACCAACAACCTATCCGGAAACCAACATTTCAAGACTTTGATGAGTATGATGAGCAAGATGACTTCAACGAGTTGTCGGTGATGATTCCAACTTGGAACGGGTGGCACATGTCCACCCATGGCACCCGCACATCCGAGAACCTTATGAGAACCAAGACCGAGGAGAAGAATGGTTGCCTCCTCCACACCCTCTAGCTTTGCACCACCCGTTCATGGGCGTCAACGGCCTCAAGGTGGACACCGGCGAGCCCGTGCCGATGATGTCTACATGCCACCTCCCTGCCTGGATCCATACCGTGTTCGTAGGGAAGGTAAGGTCAAATTCCCTATCTTTCATGGTGAATATGATTCGTGTATTTTTCTGAATTGGGCGTAGGATATGAAACGAGCTTTGAAGAATTGCCATTATGATGAGTATGAGAAAATCGAAGCGACAACTCTCTACTTTGAAGGAGATGCCAAGTTTTAGTGGAACCGGCATGAGACCAACTGTGAGAGCCGAGGACGGGAACCGGTAGAGACATTTGTCCAATTTCTCTATGTCATGACCAAGAAGTATGTGCCTAATGACTTGAAGAATGATATGCGTTTTCAAATTGCCGAGCCCCAACAAGACAACCTCACTCCGGTGTCTTACTTGGCCAAACTCGAGGACATGCACATGAAGGCCGGCATCTCGGCCTCTGCCACCGCCCTTCGCACCAAATTCATGAGCGGACTTAATGCTTCAATTTAGCTCCTGCTCGAGAGTGTCCCGTACAAGAATTTGGGAGCATTATACCATGCCGCAATGAAGCTTCACGAGCAACAACTCGAAACGCCTCGATATTATAGGTATACATCATCCTCGAGTCAATATGCTTATTTTTCTAACACAAGTTCTCGAGATGTGCCTAGTTCTCAAGATTATGGCGCCTCCAAAGGAGTCCAACGGACGGGTCAACCCACCCGGAAAACGGGCAAGAAGAAGGCACCAAACCGTGACCCTGTTGCCCCGGCACCAGCATCTCCCGCTTGAGGCCAACAATGACCTCAACCGGCAGCCCGTCCAAGAGAGCCCGTTGTTACAAGTGTAGCGGTTTTGTTCACGTTCAACGTGATTGTCCGAATACCAAGCGGGTTTTATTTTCCGACCCATTGTATGAAGATGGCGAAGATAATCAACAAGATGGTGTAATCATCATTGATGATGACCAGGATGCCGATCCATACTATGGAATGAAGCCATGTGACGAAGAGCTTCCTTGAACCCCGGTACAACACGGTAAATTCGCTCTTGTTTCTTGTCGTATTTTGGCAATAAAAGAGTTCTTCCCTAATATCAACAAGAGAATCTCTTCAATTGTCGTTGCTTGGGCAATAATACTAGTCTTTCTCTCACCATAGACGGGGGTTCATGTTATAATATTGTCAACGAAAGAGTAGTAAAACACTTCAAGTTACCTACAACCCCACCAACACCTTATAGACTCCAATGGATTTCCGATTAGGCATGTGATACCGTCACACGACAAGCTTGGGTGACGTTTTCTATTGGCGTCTATGTTGATAAGATCCTTTGTGATGTTATCAAAATGAACGCCAACCATGTATTGTTATGACGACCCTGGCAATACGATCGTTGATCGTTTCATGATGGTTATTGAACATGATTTATCGACGTAGCTTAGTCATGCATTTAGTTACATTTTCCCTTTCCGCATTCATGATTTAGCCTTAGTTTGTGTTATTTATGCTTGTTTAGTTCTACTTTGCAAGAATAGATGTCTACACACTATTTGTGGCTTTGTAGGTTATTTGGGGCATTTTAAAATTGTTTGATTTTATTTATGTTATAAATTTCATTGTGAGTCTACTTTTCAAATATTGTTCAGATATGAGTGGATGCATGAATCTCCAAATGGAATTTTATTTTATTTTTTCAATAAAAAACTTTATTACCCGGATCTATACATCCGTGTTATATGGTATATATTAAAAAAAACAGATTTTTTTAACCTGGAATTGTTTCGGATATATAGTAAGAAAAACAAGATATAATGTCCTTTTTATATTAGCGGGAGTAACAATTGCGACGATTCCTTACCGTCGTCAATGTCGTCGAAAGTGTATTGCGACGGTAGTTGCAGTTGCAAGAAAACTTTTGTGACGCCGGACCTGTCGTCGCGAAGCCGTCGAAAAAGGTTTTATGTGACGGAAAATGCCGCATTCGTGACGGCACGCTTTCATCGCAATTTTTTTAAAAAAATTAATTTAATATTTTTGTAGTGTTTCTTATTTTTTAGAATGATTATCAACACTATCTATTTAAAATTAAATAGTTTTATGGATTTTGTTATCCTACATCAATTATCAAGTGAGGCCGATAGTTTAAAAACTTGTATAAATAGAAGGTTTGAGGATTAAACAAATCACAAATTTCTTAGCATTAATATATGTTATGTTAGTCGTATACCGAAAATTATGTTTGTCGTATACCTACAGTTATGTGGGTCGTTGACACACTAATGCATTGGTCGTTGACCGACTGATACGTAGGTCGTAGTCTTTATCAACACAATCTATTTACGTTAACTATTTTCATGGATTTTTTTATCCCTTATCGATTATCAAGTGGAGTCGATAGTTTGAGTAATTGTATAAATAGGGGCTTTAAAACAAATTATATATATATATATATATATATATATATATATATATATATATATATATATATATATATATATATATATACTTATGTATAATTACTAAATTATTATACATCGAAGTTGACTTTAAAAAAATCAAATAATTATTTTATTAAAATATATATTATCTTTTATGTAATCGTTCACGTGAAGTTTTATTTGTTTGGAACGATTTTTTTTAACATTTTCGAAAAATTATCAGCATAAACTATTTACGTTTAATATTTTAACGAGTTTCTCTATCCACATTTATTATCAGGTGAGATTGATAGTATTTTGCTATCCCACATTAATTATCAGGTAAGGTTGATAGTTTGAGAACTTATATAAATAGAGGGTTTAAGAATTAAAAAAATAGATAGTGAGCTAACATGATAGTTACATCTAATTAATGACTTTATTTCCTGTCTTATATAATTATATAAGCTAAGAAAAATTTAGAAATCGTTTATTTTTTCAACTTATGCATGTCATGTTGCAATACACGTTAACATGCATAAGAGAATTTTATTGAGAAACTTTAGAGTTATACTAGTTGAAGTAAGCATAATACAAATAGTTTATAGGTGGAGATAATTGTCATAGGTACTTACGAGATCATTTATTTTCTATGAGATTGTGGTTCAGTGGGTACTAAGTAGACATTATTTGAAACTTTCAGTTGTTAGAAATTTATGCTCTTTAAAGATTTTTTTTTAGTATTAAATCTCAAATGCGAGCTCGTGCAGGAGAGAAGAGTACATGCAAATGATGTTGGGGCATGGACGTGATTCAGGATGAGCGTCATCACACTAACAAATTTGATACAGGAGCCGCCGAAGTATTTATTGAACATGAGAACGATGATTCCAATGTTAAATGTGGAAGTCCCATGGTTGACGCTGAGGTGTGGATGTTTGTGAGCTCACTTCAACAATGTTTGATACACCTACCGATCTTCTGAATTTTCTAACAGTTATAGGAAAATCGGATGACATTTATGTTGATAAAAGTAACAGATGCATTGTTACAGTTGAGAATGGATCTCATGTTTCTTGTAAATTTGATTTCATGATGACTGTGTCTGAGACCGACCATTATAGTGTTGAGATGAATGACAATGTTGAAGAGAAACACATCTAAGATCACAATAAGGTTTTTGGTGTTGAAAATGATTAGGTGGTTCGAGTAAAGATACAAAGACTTTAAATCAAGAAAATTTTACCAATAAACTAGTAGGTTTGTGCTTGATTATTGATCAATGTCTTCGTTTGCTTTTAGGTTATCAGACACCATGAGTCTGATGGTATTTGATAACTTATCTTCACTCATATATATTTAACAGCTAGTTTAATATGTTGATCATTTATGTGGTACTTGCTGTCTAAGTTATCTTTATTTCCATACAGTCTAATATATATTGTAATTTGTTATTGCTATATATAGCGACTGTTGATTCTATGACACTTGCGTTTCTTATTCTTTTTGAAACTTTTATATATATAAAAAAATGTTAACCACATTCACAACATACTTCATAGAGACTCCACAAAAAACATGCAATTTTTAGTTTTAACATGTAATAACTGAAAAATTTTAAGAAATTTCCTTGATATTTTGTTAAAATTTATTTTATTTTATTTAATCCGAGAACCCGAATCGAATCGAATAAACAATAAAAACGGATTAATACCCGATCAAATGGTCCAAAACAATTCTTTTATTTTTAAAAAAAAGGGCTCAGTCCCTTCTCCCTCTAAGCCTATTGACCTGCTTGGGTTGACCCAACCCTTGCCCCAACCCGCTTCCACCCTTTCCTACCCGTTTTGGCCCATCGCCTTACCTGTTCGCACCAGCCCATTAAACACGCCCGTATAGAATCTGGACAACCGACCTGCTGCCTACATCTTCTTCGAAACTCAGGGATCCCAACCAACGGCAACAACCATTAATGGCCGTAACGTCGGGTATTGAAGCTGATCGTTAATTTCGTAACCCGCGACTACCACTACCGTTACCCCGACCATCTCTATCGCCTTCTCTCTCTCGCTCGCCTTTCTGGAAATACGGTTACCACCAATCAATTTTCCCTACCCTCTGTTTCGACGTGAAACCTCGCCTCCACCATCCTTCATGTCACCGCCGTGCCGCGCACCACCATGGCTACGCAGTCCTCTGCAACCCGACCCCAGAACCGCCTCTGCTTTCAAACACACAACCTTTCTCGGCCTAGTTTCCGGTCTCCATCTCCTCTCTCCCCGTGTGATTCACCTCTCTGCACTTACGCCGGCGGCCTCCGAGCCCTTTCCCTGTGGAGTCCTGGGGCCACCCTCACCACATAGTCCAGTCTTCTCTTTCTTGTAGCCTCCCTTGTTGCTAGACGTATGACTCGAACGCCGCATCTCCGGGCTCTGAGTAAGTCACCTACAAACTCTCCGCGTGTTACTCATGAGGGTCGTCGAATCCCAGATCAATGGGCTTGCAACAACTTAACTTTCCTTTTCATTTGGGGCTAACAGGCATCGAGCGTGGGATCTGAAGAAAGAGGGTTTATTTGGCTGAATTGCAGCACCCAGGTTTCGAAGCTTTGACCTCCTACTCCTCATGGCCGGTGCCATTCGGTGCCCGCTGGTGCCGTCTAGTACCACTACCCATTTGCAACTAAATCCGATCCGGTTAGACCCGAACCCAGTTTTCTCCGGTTAAATTAATTTCTGTTAAATTAAAGTCCGTTAATATTTCAATCACGAGTATGATTTGTTTAATTAATTAATTTGGTGTGATAATTTAGCTAATTAATTAGGTGGACAATGAATAAGATAAGTATGAAGGTTGACGTGAAATAGGATCACAGACTTAGCATGACCGGAATGTTAGAAGTTGGAATGAACCTTGGAAACATGCTATGTTAGTATAGAATTGGAATTCAGAAGTTTAGAAAAGATTTATGAATAGTTAAGACGACGGATAACTACTGGCAAAATATGAGACTTCCGAGATAGCGGGTTAAAGAAAAGAATGTTTTGGTAAATGAGAACTGGAGATGGACGTATAGATCCGTAAACCTAAAACATAGAACACGTCAGGGTATCGATGCTAGATATCATACCCTGGTTGATTAGAATGATAAGTCGAGTGTTATTAAAGATTGAAACAACTCTAAGAGTGGATAAATTGATGATCAGGACAATCGGGTATGTGACTGGCAAGATCGCGAGACGAGGAGACCAGTACCGATAAGGTGAGTTCGTAGGACTCACTTAGCTACATTTTAATACTGAGTGTGTACTAGGGTAGTGTGTGTTATTCTGGTGAAATAAAATGAATGAACTAGATCACCGTACTATATTTTTAAAGAGAGGCACAAGTGTATGATAACGTGCCGTAACCGTCGGTCCGGGCCGATGGTGCTAGAGGATTGCCCCGCAACCAGTCCAGTAGTGTATATGAGGGAGATGCATCAAAACCAGTCCTACTAGTAAACGGGGACGAGGATAAGTGACGGGAGACTCTTGTGTTACAAGCAAAAGTTGAAAAATAGAATGACTCAATTCACGTAATGAAACATAATATACCGGGACATTGTGTGTTGTAAGCTGATTGATTTACAATACTTTTTATGTGTGTGTGCTTTAGTGACCTTAGTATTAGAATTGTAGCTAACGGTTTTACCATGTTGTTAGGTTTTTGCAAGATAGATCTCTACCGAGAAATCGAGAGTGGAGTGGCCATCCGGGTTTCCGTACTAGGTGTTTAGGTGTTGGGTTTATATATTGATGCTTTTTTATTTATTATTACAGTAGAGTTGAGTTAGTTCCCAGTTTGTTGAGTTTATTTATATTTTCGAAAAGATTTGTATTTAAAATATTTGTGTCTTGTTGCAAGATTCGACATTATTGACGTCCACCTAAGGCCGAGACCCACTGTGAGGTCCTTGCCAGTAACGCTCCGAGTTCCTAGAATTCACGGTGTTACAATAAGGTATCAGAGCTCTAGGTTGGCAACAATGACACTCACAATCTTCTAGAAAGGCCAAGTATAAACAGAACCCGAAAAGGGATCTGGTTTTCCAAAATGAATTTCAAAGTTTGTTTATTGTTGAGTCGGGTTGGGTAGTAGTATGGAAACCACCGCTCCATTTTGCAGATCTCAGTAGTAGTAAGTTAGTGTGATTTATACTTAGAAATAATAATAGTTAGAGTCGTCTGTCTCGTATAGACGGCACACACCATGATAGTAACCGGGTCGGGTTAGTGTAAAGGTAATTACCTTTCTACCCTTCCCACACGGAGTAGAATTAATAGGCGCTACAGATCCAACACGCGAGTGGATGGATAAAAGCTTTCCAAGGACGAGAGAATGGAACGTGAGACTGTTAAAGTATGACCCGACAGTACTAGAAATTCGAAGATATGACCAACCAATAAGGTCACACCTCGAAGAAAGCCAAGGTTCACATAATGATTCCGGACTCCAGAGATATAATTGGCGCGATTTTACAAGGATACAAGAATAACGAACGGAACCGTAATAATTGCAATTACATCAAGTGTATATAAGAAGAAAATCAAGTGAAACGATGCAAAAAAGGCGCGAGAGCCAATAAAGTGTCCTTGGGACAAAGACTAGAGACGTCAATGTCAAGAGATATTCCAAATAATTGGGAGATAGAAGAGGAGAGCATCATAGTGTTTAGAGGGACACAAAAATAAGTCGTCGTAGAGTGTCATGAAGTACGATCAGATCGATCGGTCAGGGAGAAGAAGTTGAGAAGCGGAATCCCTTGTCCAGGAAGTCAAGCAAGCACGAGTAAGAAAAAAACACCTGTTAGGGTACGAAGAAGGAAGCAGACAACAAAATATAAGAAACGGAAGAAAGGGGTACTTGGACCGACGCACTGAGTTAAGGGAAAGGGAGTAAGAATAGTGACGTGCTTCCCGATGAACGGTAGAATATCACAACCAAATACAGTAAAGGAACTGGAAGGAATGTATGATGATACAGAAGCCACAAGGAAAGAACATCAGTACATGTGAAGCGGGAAAGATGTTACCATTGTTAAGCGACGACTGATTAGACAGAGGATAATAATTGAAGAATACAGTTGATCTAAGAAAGACCCGAGAGGTCAATGTCAATCCTCAAAGCAATGAGGGTGATCAAACCACCAACACCAATAATTCCAGAGCTCTTCTGGGACACCTTTTTAAGGTTTTCAAGCATCAATGTGGCTGAATCTGAGTTACGGTTACGGGAAATACACCATAACATAAACAATTCCCCTAAGAGAACCTGATGTTGTGTCTCTCGCCTAGGTAGAATGATCTCAATCATAATCCTATGAGCTAAATGTAAGACAAGTTCACAATGAACTTGCACTTGACCTCTCCGGCCTTTCACTCACTAGTGACACCCATAGGTTTGGCAATATCTTTCCAAAATGCACTTTGATCCACATCACTATCAAAGGTTGATCAAGTTACTACGTGAAGGTGAGGGAAGCGTCCTTGCAATTAACATGAAAATCAGAAGTGGCTAGGATTGGTCTTCCTAGAATTTGAGGTGTAGGGGAATCAGCAGGAATGTCAAGTACATAAAAATCAATGGGAACATGATACTTCCCTACCAGCAGTGGAATATTTTCGAGTATTCCTACTGGTTTGATTGATGATCCATCCGCAATGCGTAGTGTCATCTTTGTTGGCTTTGGTTCCCCAGGGCCGTTCTCCTTGCAAAGTGCAAGAGGAATCATGCTAACACTCGCACAAGATCACACAAGGCTGTATAGGATCTATCTCCAAGTCCTACTCGGACGCAAAACGATCCAGGATCCTTAAGCTTTTGTGGCATTCTCTTCATCTCAGTCTTGATGACCTTGAATTGTTTCTTTGTTGTCATCAACTCTTCCTCCTCTCCAATGGTTTTCTTGTCAAAGAGCGTCTCCTTCAAGAATTTTCCATATTCCGGCATTCCTGCAAGACAATTAAGAGTGTAAATATCAATTTTTGACATTTTAATAAATTCAATGAACTTACCAAAAGCCTCGTCAAGCTTTGCTCTTGCATGAGCTCGCGGAAATGGAAATGGAGGCTTGTACGCGGGCGGTGGAATGTACTTTTCTTCCTTAGCAGGCTTCTTCTCCACATTCTCCAACTTTTCTTCATGAGTGGGGGATCTCAGCCAAGATCCATAAATCTCGGGCCGAGATTTGGCCTCCGCAGTGAAATCTTGGTCGGCACTTTGGGTGATCTCGCCGAGATTTCCCCACAAGTGGCCGAGATTCATTCCTTCTCGTGCAAATCGTCCTCCTTTGGCTCGTCTTTAGTGGTGACAGTAAGAATCTATCCTTTCGGGTTCTCCTCAGCCTTTCTAGGAAGTCTTCCTGGATCTCTCGGAGCCTCTTCAGCCTTCTTGAACACTTGAGTCTCCAAAACCTTTTGAGCTTTGGTGACACTAGTGACAGAAGTCTCAAGGTTGTTCAGCCTTTCCATGAGTTGCTCAAACATAACCTCAAATCGATCTTTCGGTTGAAGTTGCTCAGCTGGCTTAGATGATGTACTTGCGCCACTAGAATATGGTTGAGGGTTCAAAGCACCCTTAGAATTAGAATATGAAAAGCTTGGATGATTATGTTTAGACCATAAATTGTTTTCTTGGTAATTCCTGTTGAACTTATTGCTATAACCTCTTTGATTTTGGTATCCTCCTTGAAAATTACCTCTATTTACATAATTTGCATCCTCTTCTTTGGATGCTACCTGCACTTCAGCTTGCTGAATAATCAGATTAGATGCAACTAGTTCCTTCAAAGATTCAATTTCATTATGTAAGGAATCTAACCTTGCATCATTAAGCGTTTCATGGTTTACCTCAAAGAGTCCCGGTCTTGTCTTCTTTTCTTCAGCCTTCCTGTGAGAGTGATAGGGGATGGAGTCACTATCAATTTAGGTAGTTTTTAGAGTTCTTTTTATGTTTTTGAGTCATATTGTGTTGCTAATACTTTGATCCATATGAAAGAGTCTAAATGAAGCAAAAGAAGGTATGAGCAACACTTAGGAGTTGAAGTAAAGCAACGAAGACAAGTTTCTGGTGCTACACCGCCCCCGCGGAGTAGTGTCACCGCCCCTACGGTGGCATCCATGCCGAGAGCCGCGGCCAGCGCCTTCACCTACGCCGAGAGAAGCTTGTCACCGCCCCCGCGGCCGCCTCTGGCCGCCCCTGCGGTGACAACCCTGAAGACCCACGCCGAGGCTGCAGCCAGCGCCTTCGCCCGCTGCCAAGAAAAGACATCTCACCGCCCCGGCGGACACCTATGGTCGCCCCTGCAGTGACCCATCCTGAAGAAGCGAAGACAGCGCCCCAACGCTCTTGCGGTGACTCTGGGCCGCGCCTGCGGGTTTTCATCAGAAACGCCACGAAGTTGAAGACTCAGACGTTCAAAGAGCATTGAAGAACCCGCCGCCCGCGGGAATGTCGAGCCGCCCCTGAGGCCAAGAGGAAGATGGAACGTTTTTGCCTAAACCGCCCCTGCGCCACCCTTGGCCGCGGGTGCGGGTTAGCGTCAGAGGACTTTACTCCGGCTGTTTTCGTTGGCTTTATGGTCTTTATTGTGGCTGTTTGCACAACCTCTTTACTCCATTCTTTATGGTGGCTGTTTGCACAGCCTCTTTACTCCTTTTTAATGCATTTTGTAGTATAAATAGAGCGCTTGGCTTAGGCTAGAATCATCTCATATTTCCACAAGAATCTCATTTTCCAATATATTTTCTCTCTTTGTTAACTTGTCATTTGTATGGAGTTCTAAGCTTCCTTTGCAACATTGGGTGGATTGAAGCTTCATATAAGTTGGTTGTAAGTTCTTTTAAATAGAAGTTTTATTCAATATATATTTGTGTTATATTCCTTGTGTTTAACTTAGTCTGTATGTTTATTTTCCACTTAGTTTGATCACCTAAGTTGTATAATTGCATGCAAAAGGCTAAGGTTAATTGGTTCCGGGTTCGGGTCATTAATCCAGTAGCAAACTCTTAGGTATGAACGGGTTGTGATTATCTAAGTGTAAAAGGAATATAACTACATAATAAGATTAACGGGTTGTTTCTCTTTTATGTATCTTTTTATCTTTGGTAGAATGCTAACTTGTTGTTTGGTCTTGTAGGTTTACGGATTAACAACTTGTTAAGTTGTGTTAATGCCGGTTGGCTTAATGCATAAATATGATCAAGATGAGAACAAATGTTGAATGCTTCTAAAAAGAACCAACCAAGTTATATGCAAGCGAAAATCTAACCTAGTGTAGTGTTTTTATTATTATTTATATCATCCTCAATCTTTACTTACATGTTTGTCTTGTCACCAATTACAATTCAATCCCCCCTTTTTGTTACCAAAGCAATAATTAAATCTAATAGAAACTCGATAAAACTCTTTTGGGTTCGACCCTTGCTTACACTATACAAATCGGTTAAGTGTATGTTAGGTATTTTACTTTGACTAAAGCTAAAAGACAACGACCATAGGTTTTTAGCCTCGTCAAATTTGGCGCCGTTGCCGGGGAGTTTAATTTCAGTTTTTATTTTTTGATTATTGATTATTGGTTTGGACCATTTTCACGGTTCAAACCCGTGCTACTAACTTAGAATTTGCCCTTTTGATTCAGAAATCAAGAGGACATACACTCGGCAAAGAAGACAACGTCGGAACGAAGAAGCAATGGCGAACCGCACACTCCGACAACTCACGCAGCCGGATTTGACTCAACATCCACTTGCGGTAACCATACCGGCAATTGGAGAAGGGGTCAACTTCGAGCTCAAGCCGGGCTTGATCCATTTGTTACCTTCCTTTCATGGGCTGAGCGGAGAAGATCCCATCAAGCACTTGGGGAAGTTTCATACCGTTTGCATGAGCATGAAGCCGGCAAACGTGACCGAAGAGCAAATCAAGATGAGAGCCTTCGGTTTTACTCTCAAGGATGCGGCGGATGATTGGTACTACCACCTTCCATCCGGTAGTATCGATACTTGGGAGAATCTCCACAAAGCCTTCTTGAGAAATACTCCTAGCCAAGAAGGCTAACAGCTTGAAGAAGGCGATAAGCAACATCGAGCAAGAAGCGGATGAAACTCTTTATGAGTATTTTGAAAGATTTGCTTAGTTGAGATCAAGATGTCCCTTCCACGGGTACTCCACCCAAGACCTTGTGTTGTACTTGTACAACGGTCTTTTGGACAACGAATGAAGGATCGTGGACGCCGCTTGTGGAGGTAATATTCTTAACTCCACCCCTGAAATTGCTATGGAGAAAATGCAGGAAAAGGCGGAAGGTACGAGGAACTTTGGTAGATCTTCTACCAAAAAAGGAGTCCATGCCATCAACCCCAGCCATCCGGAACTTGTGCAAGAGATTGCTGAACTAAAGGAAATGGTTAAGAGATTAACCTTGATGGGGACTCCACAACAACTCAAGGCTTGTGGAGTATGTGTTGATCCTTTCCACCCCATGGACTTGTGTCCACAAGTCCAAGATGACTCCCCTTCTGAGGTGAACGCCATGGGATATGGACAACAACAGCAACGCCAACGGGACAACCCATATGCTCAAAATTACATGCCGGGTTGACGTGATCAACAAAACTACCGATTGAGGGATCAACAGAACCAACAACAACAGCAACCCCGCCAAGGTAAGTCCCAATCCATTGATGATATGCTACATGTTTTGACTAAACAATTTGCTACTCATGTCCAAACCACAGAATCTAGCATCAAAAATCTCGAGAAACAGGTTGGACAAATGGCGGAAGCCATCACAAGGATCGAAGCTCGATCCTCGGGAAACCTACCCTCCCAGACCGTCGTGATCCCTAAGGAGAATGTTAGTGCTCTAACATTAAGAAGCGGAAGGCAAGTGCAGCCAAAGCCAGCTTTGGTTTCAAAGGAAACGTCCTCTAACGGTTCTGCCGCCCCCAAAGCCGCCCCTGCGGTAGCGTCTTCCTCTGCATCGAAACCGCCCTTGCGGCCGGATGAGGACCGCCCCTGTGGCTGCCAATGGCCACCCCTGCGGAAAAGACGACAGAAAGTTCTGTTGAGGAGGATTCTTACGTCCGTCCAAATTTCCCACCACTATATATCCTGAGAAACCACCGGCCCCCTTTCCAGAAGCACTCATGGAGCGAAGGGTATTGAGGATAAGGATCTCTTTAACCTGCAAGGCATATACACAACGGTTTAAAACAATTAGCTCATATTCGAAGCATTAGAAAAGAGGTGAAGGCACATACATACATATATCACATAACACATACATACTACAAAACACACAAGTCCGGTTTATTATCTTTTTATTATTAAGTCGTATCCCATTTTAATTCAACTTAGGTTTGTGACACGAGAACCACCGTTGTCTCGCCTCGGTCCCTACTTACCGGCAAGGAATGGCACTGATGCATCCGACCGTCTACCCGCCCGGGCTAGTCGCTCTGAACCTCCTAGACTCTCGCAAGAGCTAGGCAGATGATGTCACCGCCCGTTATCATACATTTGGGCCACAATAATATAAAGTCGGTGGTCCTATTTACCGGTTTAGTTGTTTATCACATAAACAATAACACAAACACACACCACCAACACACATCGATGCTAATACGTAAAATACGAGCTAAGTAAGTCCGGAGACTTACCTCGTCACCACACTCAAATCACAACACTCTCGCTTCCTTAAGGAGGAAGCCCACAACCTGCTCACAAGAGATATGCATATCAATACATGCTCACGCTCAAGAAGTCTAAGACTTCAATCTAGTGATCTAAGCAAGATCACCTAACTCTCAAGCTAGGAATGCATCCTAGGGTCCAAGGTACTCACTACGCTCTCAGCACATGAAAGCAACTCACAACAGTTTATAACCTCACATGATCTTAAACCTCAGCCAAGAAGGAACAAGCTAACCTAGACGGTCCATCATGCTCAACATATCCATCATCATCACTACATCGAGCCTTAAGGGCTCCTAGGTTCACAACCACTAAGTGGCATCTCAAGCTACTCTAGATCCATCTTAGGCATGCTACTAACATGATATAACTAAAAAACTAAGGAAAAAACGAAGAGGAAGGGAGAGGAGAAGCATACTTTTGAAGAAAACGCAGCCGCGGAGTCAAGCTGGCGCCCTAGCGGAACACTGCCGCCCCCCCTACGGACCCAGGAGCCGCCCCTGCGCCTTGCTGCCGCCCTAGAGCCGCCCCTGCGGTGCTAGAGCCGCCCCTGCGTGATATGGAGCCGCCCCTGCGGCTTTGGTAAGCCGCCCCTGCGGTTTCGCTGCAGAAACTCGTCTTCGACTATGGATCCTTGGCTCCAATGTCCTCCTCTCCTTGCTGGGTCTTCTCCAAACACCAACCACTGATTTTAGACTCCTCTCCACGACCTAATCGAGCTAAGAACACATGCATGAAAGGAGTTGAGTAAAAAGCTTCTCAAGAGCTTCATCCATGGCCATGGATGAAGGAGGGAAGAAGAAAGGGAAAACAACAATGAAGAGAAAAGAAGGAGAGGAATATGCTTACCAAACTAGATCTGATCTTCCTCCACTGCAGTCCACAATCCAAGAGCTTCAAAGAGTAAAGAAGAGCAAAGGGAGAGAGAAGAGAGGAAGGGAGGAAAACTAAAGTGAAAGAGAAAAGAGTGGAGAGAAAGAGGGAGTGTAACACCCCGAATCCGTAGGACTCGAGGTGCTACTGGGCTAGGATCTCACAATGGATCCTGACTCTAGCCTGACAACAAGTTCACTGAATCTTACAACAAGGCACAGATAGATTAAAACAAAACATCAAACTGATACATATATATATATATATATATATATATATATATATATATATATATATATATATATATATATATATATATATATATATATATATATATATATATACATATCAAAAGGTAATACAGAAGTACCGCTGAGTACAAAAGTAAGACATAAACTGTGCAACAAAACATCCCATAAACCCCGATAACCATACACATATATATAGAGATGCAAGAGCACAAACACACAACATGAATCATAACACATCATCATGCTTTCACACATTTACCCGGTTTATTATCTTTATAAAATCCAATCACTCAAGCGTATATATATGTCAATATGAATATATGTGAGACGAGGAATATAACCCTCGCCTCTGGGTGTTCATGGCAGCTGGAGTGGCCCCTTGTCACACCCACCCGTGTACCCTAAGGGAATGGGGAGTGGCCAACCGTGTACCAAGTCTGACCCAACCACAGAGAACCGCCCAGACTCCAAAGGGATGAAAGCGATAACTGTCATGGCTCTACAATGGCCAATCACTATACCATAGGTCGGTAATCATCATAAAGCATGCTATAAACCATATAACAAACACCACTCATGCATACATCCAATATAATGATGGTAGCTAAGTAAGTCCTATGGACTTACCTCAACCTCGTAGTAGTCTCAAATCCGATCAGCTCCAACAATGGAGATCAACACTGCCTAATAACAAGACATAACAATATATCACACTCATATCCATCAAAGGGTCACACCTAGACCCAAGGGATCCATAAGGATCGTATCCAACTTATAAACCTCAAAGCCCTAACCGGCATATCTCTATATCATACTCATCATCATTCTAACCTCATACACATACCTAGCATGCTACTAACTCGTTCATACTAGGAAAGGAAAGGATCATACTACTCTAAGTAGATCCTGTACAAGACGCACCTGCGGAATGGAAAGACGCACGGGCGGAACAAAGACAACCCGCAGGCGCGGCAAAGCTCGGCCGCAGGCGCGGTGACAGTGGCCGCAAGCACGGCGCAAGTGCTGTGACACGGCTCCCGCAGGGGCGGCGGCTTCTAGGCGCGGGGGCGGTGACAGTGCAAAAAGTGACCCCGCGGTTCCTCTTTGGCTCTTCACGTGATCAAATCACGTCTTCTCTCATCCAAAACCAAGCACATACATATACATACATAAACCAACATCAACATGCCTCTTCATACATCTAATCCTAAGCTAGAGAGGAAGAACAAGAAAGAAAGAAAGGAAGGAGAAACAAGGAGCTCACCTTTACTGCTGGACTATGCAAGGAAAAGGTCCACAACCACAACTCAGCTGGCTTCCAAGCTCAACAACCACATCTACCGTCATCAACATCAACAACAACACACAACTCTCCTCCAAACTCAAGGAAAACCAGCTCAAGATCAAGAAGAGGAAAGGGAGAAGCAAGGAGGACGTGAGAAGCTGGATTAGGAATGAAGAACACTTGCTTAGCAAGCCCAAGCAAAGGAAATAGGTTAAGGAAGTGAAAGAGTAAAGCACGGGTCAAAGGTCAACAAAGCTGGCTGCAGCCGCAAGAAACCGTAGGGGCGGTTCCCTGAGCCGTAGGGGCGGAAAACACCACGAGCCGCAGGGGCGGCTCCACAAGCCCGCGGGGGCGGCTAAGGCCAAAACGGCTCCCAAAAGACTAAGGCTCTTATACCTCACCCCCCTAAAAACAAGTTTTGTTCCGAAACTTGTAAAATCCTCAAACCACTCGGACTCAAAAGCCGAGGTATAACACTCCCTATATCCTCAAACACAAGCATGGAGGAAATCATCAACTCCAGCAACAAAACACTATCCAAGGCATAGAGGAAAACCATCTCTAGCCAAACCATAAACACATCACAAGGCATAGAGGAATCACATCTCTAGCCGTATCATACTCATAACAGAAAGGCATGGAGGAAAAACATCTCTAGTAACACTATGTCCATCAAAATAGCATGGAGGAATAACCATCTCCAGCTGAATCCTAATCGTATCACAATAGCATGGAGGAAAGAGTCATCTCAAGCTATAAACAATAATCATACTAGAACAACAAGATCTAATAAGATCATATATCACATCAAAGCTAGTATGAAAATAAACACATCATAGCATATAAGCACATAAGCATAACACTCACCAAGATAGTACTAAGATCTACTCGGTGATCCTACTGGTGCATCTATCTCGGCATAGAACTCTGGATACTATCCTCAGTCTCCCATGTAGCCTCATTAGGTCCTCGTCTCGACCACTATATCCTCAGCATAGGAATGTCCTTCGAACACAAGCGTCTCATACCTCGTTCTAGGACTGCAATCGGGTGCTCAACAAAAGTGTGGTCCAACTCAACCACCAAATCATCATAACTCACGATGTGTCTCGGATCTGGTATGTACTCCCTCAGCTGAGACACGTGAAACACAAGGTGAACACCCTCTAACCTCGGAGGCAAAGCTAACCTGTATGCTGCGCTCCCAACCCGATCCAGAATCTCGAACGGTCCGACATATCGGGGGCTCAACTTCCCCTTAATGCCAAAACGTCTAACACCTCGTGTCGGGGACACTCTCAGCCACAAATGGGCTCCCACTCTGAACTCTAGAGCTCTACGCCTCCTATCAGTATAAGACTTCTGACGGCTCTGCGCAGTCAACATCCGCTATCTAATCAGTGCTGCTCGAGCTACATCATCCTGAATCTGATCAGGTGTCAAACCACTAACACTGCTCTGCTCATCCCAGCATAACGGGGTACGACATCTCTGTCCATACAGTGCCTCATATGGGGCCATTGCTATAGATGCATGTCAGCTGCTGTTGTATGAGAACTCAATAAGTGGGAGATGATCCGTCCACACTTGTCCCCAATCCAACACACAAGCTCGCAACATATCCTCCAGTGTCTGAATGGTCCTCTCTGACTGACTATCTGTCTGACTGACTAACTCGTCCCCAGGGCATTCTGAATCTGCTGCCAAAACCTCGAGGTAAATTGTCCATCTCTTTTTGAGACGATAGTCCTCGGTACACGATGGAGTCTCACTATCTGCCTAGTGTACTCCTCCGCTAATTAGCTCATCGGCCACGTTTCCCGGATAGGGATAAAATGTGCCGTCTTCGTCAATCTGTCCACTATAACCCATATAGCATCAAAACTCCGGCTCAGTCTCAGCCTAGTCACAAAGTCCATGGTGGCGTCCTCCCACTTCCTATGTGGAACAGGAAGTGGATGGAGTTCACCTCCAGGTCTGCAATGCTCTATCTTGACCTGTTGACAGGTCGCACACTATGCCACAAATCTGGCCACATCGGGCTTCAGCCTTCCCCACCAATATAAACGTCTCAAGTCTTGATACATCTTACTCGTACCTGAGTGTACTGAATAAGGCGTACAATGAGCCTCCTGTAAAATCCTCTGGCGTAGATCCGCATCAGCGGGTACACACACGCGACCGCGGCGCCTCAATACTCCATTTGCTCCTAGCAGGAACTGTGGTGCCTCATCTCTAGACATCCTCTCTCGGATCCACATCAGTGTCGGGCAGTTCTCCTGCTTCTGTTAGATCTCACCCAACAGATCAGGAAGAACCTCTAAAGTACGTAGCTGGACATCCTCGTCAGGAAACTGGATGTCCAACTCTAACCAGATCAGATCTCTCTGCAACTGATGTTGAACTGTCAGCCTCGCAATCGCTTGCTTTCGAGGCGTCTTCCTGCTCAGGGCGTCGGCGACAACGTTCGCCTTCCCTGGATGGTATAGAATCTTCAGATCAAAATCCTTGATCAGCTCGAGCCACCTACGCTGGCGGTTATTCAATTCCCGCTGCGTGAAAATGTACTTCAAACTCTTATAGTCTGTGAAGAACTGACATATAGCACCATACAGGTAATGTCTCCAGATCTTCAATGCATGAACTACTGCTGCCAACTCTAGATTACGAGTCGGGTAATTCTCCTCATGTGTCTTTAGTTGTCTAGACGCATGTGCAATCACTCTACCCCGCTGCATCAATACACATCTCAAGCTTAGCTTGGATGCATCACTGTAAACCACAAAATCCTCTGTACCCTTTGGCTGTGCCAAAATAGGCGCAGAAGTCAGACATCTCTTCAGCTCCTCAAAACTCGGCATACATTGATCAGACCATACAAATCTGGTAGTCTTCCAAGCTGCTACTGCCTTTATCTTCGCCGGATCCACCTTGATCCCTTCAGCTGAAACCACATGACCCAGGAATGCTACCTCTGTCATCCAAAACTCGCACTTAGAGAACTTAGCATAAAGTTCTCTATCTCGTAGAACCTGTAGCACAGTCCTCAGCTGCCGTGCATGCTCCTCTTTGCTACGAGAGTACACCAGAATGTCATCTATGAAAACCACCACAAACTGGTCCAGGAAGTCGATGAAGATGTTGTTCACCAACTCCATAAAGACGGTTAGGGCATTCGTAAGCCCAAATGGCATCACTACAAACTCGTAGTGGCCATATCTAGTCTGGAATGTTGTCATGTGCACATCCTGCTCTCTCACCCTCAGCTGGCGATACCCTGAACGCAGATCAATCCTGGAAAATACTGTCGCTCCCTGAAGCTGATCTAACAAATCATCAATACGAGGCAGTGGATACTTGTTCTTGATGGTCACCTTGTTCAACTCTTTGTAATCTATGCATAGTCTCAACGATCCGTCCTTCTTTCGTACGAAGAGGACAGGTGCTCCCCATGGGGACACACTAGGGCGGATGAAGCCATTCTCAGCCAGCTCCTCAAGTTGCTTCTTAAGCTCCAGCATCTCGACAGGTGCCATCCGGTATGAGACCTTCGAGATAGGTCTCGTACCAGGCTCTAAATCAATGCCAAAATCCACACTCCTCTGAGGCGGCAAACTGGACGGCTCAACAAATACATCTGCAAAATCACAAACAACTGGGATATCCTCTAATGTTAGACTCCCCCCCTCCTTCATGGCATAAGACTAGAAGGCCTCACATCCCTGTGCAATCAGTCAAGCTGTCCGTATCGCACTGATAACCATACCTGATTTTCCAAGGTCCATGCCTCGGAAAACCTCTATCTGTCCTAACTCGGTAGAGAGGGTAACAGTCCTCCTACCTACATTTAAGATTGCCTGATGCCTATCCATCCAATCCATACCTAGAATGACTTCTTCATGCTCTAATGTCATGACAAAGAAGTCCACAAGTAATACACGGGTCCCTACAGAAATGGGACATTCACGAATCTCACGGGTACCTCTGACCCTACTACCATCAGGTAACCCTATAGTAAAGGGTATCCCCTCAGTCGTATCTAGACCCAGACGCTCAACACAGGCATCAGAAAAGAATGCGTAGCACCAGTATCAAACAAGACTCTAACAGGTAAACCATGAATCAGAATGGTACCTGTAGTAGTCGGTGCAGCTGGCTCCTCTGCACTCCTCAGCTCAAATACTCGACCCTGTGGTCCTCTGGTATCAGTGGTGCTCCCACCACGACCTCTGCCTCTACTTGGCCCAAGAGCAGATCCCTTAGTCGTAGGGCGATCTGGGATTCTCTGTTGTCCCTGTGTCTGTTGCTGCTGCTGCTAAGGTGGCCTCTGCCCACCCCCTGCTACACTAGCAGTAGAAGAACCCTACTGAGACGAAGCTCCACCCCGTCTACAGAAAATATGTATGTGACCTACTCTACCAAAAATGTAACAAGTCATTGTCTGCCTCGTGCACTCTTGCCGCATATGTCCATAACCACCACACTTGTAACATTGTGGTTTGTTATCTGCAACTGGTGCAGATGAGGAATAACTCTGGCGACTTTGGCCTCGTCCGGCACTAGCAACACCACCAGCACCACTGGTCTGCCCAGTCCTCCGTCTCTTCTTAGACTTTCCGGTCTGAGAAGTTCTCCTCTGTCCAGCTCTCTCTCTCTCTCTCATAATCAGAAGCTCTGTCCACATAATCCACCAAAGTCTCACAATGAAATCCCGCCATGTAGGTCCGGGTAGTATCCCTCAATCGTCAGGAAAACAGATATGAATATATGTGACACGAGGAATATAACCCTTGCCTCTGGGTGCTCATGGCAGCTGGAGTGGCCCCTGGTCACACCTACCCGTGTACCCTAAGAGAATGGGGAGTGGCCAACCGTGTACCAAGTCTGACCCAACCACAGAGAACCGCCCTAACTCCAAAGGGATGAAAGGGACAGCTGTCATGGCCCTACAATGGGCAATCACTATACCATAGGTCGGTACTCATCATAACGCATGCTATAAAGCATATAACAAACACCACTCATGCATACATCCAATATAAGGATGGTAGCTAAGTAAGTCCTATGGACTTACCTCAACCTCGTAGTAGTCTCAAATCCGATCAGCTCCAACACTAGAGATCAACACAGCCTAATAACAAGGCATAACAATATATCACACTCATATCCATCAAAGGGTCACACCTACCCAAGGGATCCATAAGGATCGTATCCAACTTATAAACCTCAAAGCCCTAATCAGCATATCTCTATATCATACTCATCATCATTCTAACCTCATACACATACCCAGCATGCTACTAACTCGCTCATACTAGGAAAGGAAAGGATTATACTACTCTAAGTAGATCCTGTACAAGACGCACCTGCGGAATGGAAAGTCGTAGGGGCGGAACAAGACAACCCGCAAGCGCGGCAAAGCTCGGCCGCAGGCGTGGTGACAGTGGCCGCAGGCAACGCAAGCACGGCGCAGGCGCAGTGACACGGCTCCCGCAGGGGCAGCGGCTTTCAGGCGCGGGGCAGCGACAATGCAGAAAGTGACCCCGCGGTTCCTCTTCGGCTCTTCACGTGATCAAATCACGTCTTATCTCATCCAAAACCAAGCACATACATATACATACATAACCCAACATCAACATGCCTCTTCATACATCTAATCCTAAGCTAGAGAGGAAGAACAAGAAGAAAAGAAAGGAAGGAGAAATAAGGAGCTCACCTTTACTACTGGACTAGGCAAGGAAAAGCTCCACAACCACAACTCAGCTGGCTTCCAAGCTCAGCAACCACATCTACCATCATCAACATCAACAATAACACACAACTCTCCTCCAAACTCAAGGAAAACCAACTCAAGATCAAGAAGAAGAAAGGGAGAAGCAAGGAGGACGTGAGAAGCTGGATTAGGAATGAAAAACACTTGCTCAGCATGCCCAAGCAAAGGAAATAAGTTAAGGAAGTGAAAGAGTAAAGCACGGGTCAAAGGTCAACAAAGCCGGCTGCAGCCGCAGGGGCGGAAAACACCACGAGCCGCAGGGGCGGCTCCACAAGCCCGATGGGGCGGCTAAGGCCAAAATGGCTCCCAAAAGACTAAGGCTCTTACAAGGAGGGACAAGGCTGCCAAGGAGGAGAGGGAACAACTGACATCTTGTCACTTTTGGTCGGAACGAGGGGTCGGAAATGACCTCTTGTCATCTCAGCTCGAAACGAAGGGTCGGAAAGCGGCAAAGGGAATAACGATGGGTCGGCTCGGGATTTTAAGAATAAATCCCGGCACTCGGCACCTCGTGCCTGCGGGAAGATCTACAAAATGCTTTAAGTCTGGAATAAAATTTCCGGATGTTACAACTAACCCCTAAAAATAAGTTTCGTCCCGAAACTTGCTAAACGCAGCACTCTCGATCATACACGTCTCGTAACCACGTGGAAATCATAAAACGTCAACTATCGGCTCTAATCCAAGTCTACGAATAAAATCACATCAAGACCTCGCAAGGTACACATATGCTCATACGAACTCACATAACACGTCATGATATAAACACAGAGAACAAACAAGGGAAGATCTCAGGACTAACCCGACGGTCCTATCTATGTCGCTAAATCTGCGTAAAACTCGGGATAGTTCCTCCGTATACTATCCTCCGTCTCCCATGTAGCCTCATCGACTCCTCGTCTCGACCACTGCACTCTCAGCATCGGTATCTCCTTCGACCGAAGGCGCCTCGTACTCCGCTCTAAAACTGCTATCGGATGCTCTGCAAAAGTATGGTCCGGCTCGACCACTAGGTCCTCGTGGCTAATGATGTGCCTCGGGTCGTGTATGTACTCTCTCAGCTGAGACACATGAAATACTGGATGTATACCCTCCAACCGCGGTGGTAGTGCTAACCGGTATGCCACCTCACCGACTCTCTCCAAGATCTCAAATGGACCGACATATCGGGGGCTTAACTTTCCCTTAATGCCGAATCGCCTGACGCCCCGCGTCGGTGATACCCTCAACCACACCTTAGCTCCTACCCTGAACTCGAGAGGTCTACGCCTCCTATCCGCATACGACCTTTGACGGCTCTACGCGGCCAACATCCTCTCTCGGATCAAAGCAACTCTAACCACATCATCCTGTACCTGATCTGGAGCTACAACGCTAGAACTCCCCGGCTCGTCCCAACATAAGGGAGTACGGCATCTCCATCCATAGAATGCCTCATACGGTGCCATCCTAATCGACGCGTGCCAACTTTTAATATACGAAAACTCGACCAACGGGAGATGGTCTGACCACACCTGACCGCAATCTAGTACACATGCTCATAACATATCCTCTAAGGTCTTAATAGTCCGCTCAGACTGGCCGTCGGTCTGTGGATGGTATGGGTTGTGAAATGAAGACTCGAACCTAGGGCGGCGTGTACCTGATGCCAGAACCTCGAGGTAAAACGCCCGTCCCTGTCCGAGATGATGGTCCTCGGTACCCCATGTAATCTCACAATCTGACAGGTAAACTCCTCGGCTAAACGAATCACTGACCACATTTCCCGTATATGGATGAAACGCGCGGTCTTCGTCAACCGATCTACTACCACCCATATCGCGTCAAAGCTCCTACTCGGTCTCAGACCGGTAACGAAATCCATGGATATGTCCTCCCACTTCCACTGCGGCACGGGCAGTGGGTGAAGCTCTCCTCCGTGTCTCTGGTGGTCGATCTTGACCTGCTGGCAGGTCGCGCATCGGGCCACATATCTAGCTACATCGGGCTTGAGCCCACCCCACCAATAAAATCTCCTAATATCCTGGTACATCTTACTCGTGCATGGGTGCACCGAGTAAGGTGTGAAATGTGCCTCATGCAAAATCCGCTCTCTCAACTCCTGGTCCGACGGTACACAAATACGTCCATGGCATCTCAATAGCCCGTCTGCTCTTGCGATAAACTACGGTGCCTCTCCTCGGGACATCCTGTCCCGGATCCTCATCAAAACGGGACATCCCTCCTGCTTTTGCAGGATCTCTCTGGATAGGTTAGGTAATATCTCTAACTCGAACAAACAACAGTTTGTATCCGGGAACCGGATATCCAACTCCAACCCTATCAAATCCCTCTACAACTGTGGCTGAACCGTAAGCCGAGTTATAGCCTCCTCTCGAGGTGTCCTCCTACTCAAAGCATCGGCGACTACGTTCGCCTTCCCCGGATGGTACAAAATCTCTAAGTCAAAGTCCTTAATCAGCTCCAACCATCTCCTCTGGCGGTTATTCAACTCCCGCTGAGTGGATATATACTTCAGACTCTTATGGTCTGTGAAGATCTGGCACGTAGCCCCATACAAGTAATGTCGCCGGATCTTCAGGGCATGAATCACTGCCGCTAGCTCAAGATCATGGGTAGGGTAGTTCTCCTCGTAGGGCTTCACCTGCCGAGAAGCGTACGCAATAACTCTACCCCTCTATATCAAAACGCACCCCAAGCCTAGCTTGGAGGCGTCGCTATACACTATAAAATCTTGTACGCCCTCAGGCTGGGCTAAAACAGGAGTGGAGGTCAACCTCCTCTTCAGCTCCTCGAAGCTATGCTGACAAGGCTCGGACCAGACGAACCTGGTAGACTTCCTCAGCAAGGAAGTGAGCGGTCGTGCAATCACGGAGAAACCCTCAACAAAACGGCGGTAGTATCCTGCTAAGCCCAAGAAACTGCGCACCTCCTTGACCGTCCTAGGAGGCAGCCATGAGGAAACATACTCTATCTTCGTCGGGTCAATCATAACACCCTCTACTCTCGGCGGCCATGTCAGCCGGTAAAACACTTTCCCAACATGCGCTAAGATCTCAAAAAGGTCCGATGTCTCGGAAACTCAACTTCCTTCTCGGGTCTTTCTCACTACAACATTTCCATTATGTTTCTTCTTTGCTTGTCTCTAACAAAGAAGATCGAGCTTCCAATTTACACCGTTGGCTTTGGTTCTTGTCAAACCGAACTTTAATGTTACGTTTCCTCAATTCTTGTTGCAAGTTCTATGTAATGAAGGAAATACTTTGCTTCACAATGCTTCTACTAACGAGACATGTATGCTATAACTTTTACATCGCCTCTCAATACTCAATCAAGACCATGTCTTGAAGAATCACTTGTACACTTCAAACCGATCATACCTCGAGGTAATTTCAAAACAGTTGCACCAACGAATCTCCTCTTAACTCTCAACAACTCCATTGTCCATTTTCGTCCCACTCAATACTCCATTGTCCATTTTCGTCTCACTCAATACTTCATCGTCATTCGGAGTAGGTTAGCCATAGATGGTGTTACATGGAGAATCTCTCCACAAATCCGTTAATGATCAGCATTTCTAAGAAAAATTTTAACTTCTTTCACATCCTTCGGGGCTTGTCATCCCGAGACAACTGGTCATACAACTTCTCTCTTCTTCGAGAGTGGACCAAAATGTCTTATTCGGGGCCTTAGTAAGCCCATATGGAATCACTACAACTCGTAGTGACCATGGTTTGTCCGGAATGCCGTGTTTGCAATATCCCAGTCTCGACTTCTCAATTGGTGACAATCAAACCTTAACTCGATCTTAGAAGAGACCTCCGACCCTTGCAACCGGTCGAGTAGATCATCTATACGTGGTAAGGGGGTACTTGTTCTTCATTGTCATCTTGTTCGGCTCATTGTAATCGATGTACAAATGGAGATAACCGTCTCTCTTTTCGCAAACTGGTGTTCTCCATAACAACTTCAAATCAAGAGTTTAAGATATATTCCAAGTTCTTGTTACCGTTCCTTTATGATCCCACAGCCTGGTTACTCTCCCCCACACTCATCCATAGACCACCCGCACATGCGCGTTCTCGGTTGCCACCAATTAGCTGATAACTGACCTTCTCCATGTCAATGACTTACCATTCTTCTATGCTTCCCTGTTACCATTCTCATGAAGGCTACCCTCTCCGGGTACTCTACCTTAAACTCCGTTAGCTCATTCTTCATTCCACACTTCCTTTTCCTTTTGCGAGATAAATATACCCTTCTCGGTGTTGTTGTGTCACAAGACTCACCTTCATAGGCTTAACCGCGCTTCATGATATCTTGTAAGTGCATCATCTCAAAATATCTAACGTTAGTTAGCATTCACGTGTTGCTCTCATCTTCTTAGGATCATCATTTATACACACTTCCTCATTTTTGGCGTTTCTTCGCATTATCGTCATAACGGAAACCGGTCAACTCCGCGTGAATCCCCACCTTGCCATTCTTCTCATAACTCTCGTAATGTTGACTACTCACTTATAGTACCTCGTAAGCTTAACTTACGGTATCTTACATCTTTCACACTTGGTTCGATCACGTTTCTCATCTTGACTCCAAAGCTTAGGAGCGTCCAAGGAAAGCTTCACTTCTCGTGATGGAACACCGCCTTTAACCTTGTTAGAATGCACCCATCTCCTCCTCGATTCGCATCTTTAGTTGTCCACGCGTCTTCTTTTAGAACTTAAGTTTGTTATCTCCATTGTTCTCGTCGTCGTTCGATCATGGCTTCTTTAGAACCGCTTCTACACTTTAATGTTGCTCCCATCTCTTGTATTGCTTCCATCTTCATTGCTCTTAAGTTGTCTCGAGTTTTCATTTACTTGGTTGCCCTTCGCTTACGTCATCTCTACTCCTTCTCTTCGACATCCTTTTAAAGGAATCCGCGAAACGTCATGGTGTTCGTTAGCACGAAAAGATCAACTCGATACTTGAGCGTACTCCTCCACTTATGAACGCTATTCCACGCCAACGACGTCGTCTCGAAGTGATGATATCGTATTATCCTCTTTCTATTAGATCCGTATCTCCATATGCTACAATATATAAGAATCCGTATATAACACACCCGGAATTCTATCACAACACAACAAGGTCCAAAACGTGTAACAATCCTCCTATATAACTATACATATAAATCAAGTCAAAACATCCTAAGGCCATGTATATATATATAACTACGTAATAATATATATACATACATCAACTCTAGAGATCTAAGTCGCCAAGGTTTGCGGAAGGAGTGGTGGTCCCGTACATTCTAACCCAACCCGACTCATGCACATGATTTTGAAAACGAAAAGACAGAACCCGTGTGGGTTCTGTTTATCCCTCATTCGGCCTTTAAAAAGATTGCGAGTTCCATTGTTGTCAACCTAGGGCTCTGATACCACTTTTGTAACACCCCAAATCCGCGGGACTCGGGATGCTACGGGCGAGACCTCACAATGGGTCCCGACCCTTAGCCTGACAACAATTTCACAGGACCTTTCCAACAAGGCACAAATAAAGGCAAAACTCAAAATCGTTTATAATGTATGCGAGAAACTGAAATGTAAAGATACAAGGTGAAAACTCAGCGAGTCCTCAAAACGACACAACTCCGATAAGGAAATCTAAACCGTACAACATAAATCAACAACACAAAGGCATAACCCCAAAAAACGTCCCCGTCCTATAATATACGGAGACCCCGGCTGTCCACTCCTCCACCTCACTTGGCGGTGTCCCTAACCTACAAGGCATCTACACAACAGTTTAAAACCGTTAGCTCATATTCGAAGCATTAGAAAAAAGTGAAGGCATATACACACATGTATCACATAACACATACATACTCCAAAACACACAAGTCCGGTTTATTATCTTTTTATTATAAAGTCGTATCCCGTTCTAATTCAACTTAGGTTTGTGACACGAGAACCACCGTGGTCTCGCCTCGGTCCCTACTTACCGGGAAGGAATGGTACTGATGCATCCGACCGTCTACCCGCCCGGGCTAGTCGCCGAGAACCTCCTAGACTCTCGCAAGAGCTAGGCAGATGATGTCACCGCCCGGTATCATACATTTGAGCCACAATAATATAAAGTCGGTGGTCCTATTTACCGGTTTAGTTGTTTATCACATAAACAATAACACAAACACACACTACCAACACACATCGATGCTAATACGTAAAATACGAGCTAAGTAAGTCTAGAGACTTACCTCATCACCACACTCAAATCACAACACTCTCGCTTCCTTAAGGAGGAAGTCCACAACCTGCTCACAAGAGATATGCATATCAATACATGCTCACGCTCAAGAAGTCTTAGACTTCACTCTAGTGATCTAAGCAAGATCACCTAACCCTCAAGCTAGGAATGCATCCTAGGGTCTAAGGTACTCACCACACTCTCAGCACATGAAAGCAACTCACAACAGTTTATAACCTCACATGATCTTAAACCTCAGCCAAGAAGGAACAAGCTAGCTTAGAAGGTCCATCATGCTGAACATATTCATCACCATCACTACATCGAGCCTTAAGGGCTCCTAGGTTCACAACCACTAAGTGGAATTTCAAGCTACTCTAGATCCATCCTAGGCATGCTACTAACATGATATAACTACAAAACTAAAGAAGGAACGAAGAGGAAGGGAGAGGAGAAGCCTACTGTTGAAGAAAACGCAGCCACGGAGTCAAGTTGGCGCCCTAGCGGAACACTGCCGCCCTTGCGGCTTAATGCCGCCCTGGAGCCGCCCCTGCGTGGTCAGGATCCGCCCCTGCGGCTCTAGTAAGCCGCCCCCGCGGTTTCGCTGCAGAAACTCGTCTTCTTCGTCTTCGACTATGGATCTTTGGCTCCAATGTCCTCCTCTCCTTGCTGGGTCTTCTCCAAACACCAACCACTGAGACTCCTCTCCATGACCTAATCGAGCTAAGAACACATGCATGCAAGGATTTGAGTAAAAAGCTTCTCAAGAGCTTCATCCATGGCCATGGATGAAGGAGGGAAGAAGAAAGGAAAAACAACAATGAAGAGAAGAGAAGGAGAGGAATATGCTTACCAAACTAGATCTGATCTTCCTCCACTGCAGTCCACAATCCAAGAGCTTCAAAGAGTGAAAAAGAGCAAAGGGAGAGAGAAGAGAGGAAGGGAGGAAAACTAACGTGAAAGAGAAAAGAGTGGAGAGAGAGAGGGAGGGACAAGGCTGCCAAGGAGGAGAGGGGACAGCTGACATCTTGTCACTTTTGCTCGGAACGAGGGGTCGGAAATGACCTCTTGTCACCTCAGCTCGGAACGAAGGGTCGGAAAGCGGAAAAGGGAGTAACGACAGGTCGGCTCAGGATTTTAGGAATAAATTCCGGAACTCGGCACCTCGTGCATGCGGGAAGATCTACAAAACGCTTTAAGTCCGGAATAAAATTTCCGGATGTTACACAATAACCCTTTACATTTACGTCTAAGGAATTACTGCCTTAAAGGAAGGAATAATGACACACTCAATCCAATAAAGGTGAAACCTTTATTACCTAGGAACAGGTTCTCTTATGTATCTAAATAGAAATATCTCAGTTACGACTCAATTCCTATTTAACTAAGGTGGTTTAGATTGATTCTAAACCTGCAAAAACCAAACCTTTTCATAGGATTTAAAGCGATTTACACAAACTAGAAATAAGAACAATTCAATCCATCATTGTCCAATGTATAAACAATTCTCTATCTACCCTGGAACCACGTAAGGTTTTTAGCCACTAAAGCTCATGGTTAATCCTAAATTTGATTTGAGAAGGGAAATCAACAGAATTAAAAAGGAAAAGGGAATGAAGAAAGTACCCAGCTTTATTGAAACTCAAAAACAACTGTCTTGCAACTTGAAACCTCTAACAAACTTCCAAAAAAACTCCAACACTGGATCTTCCTCAAACTAACTAACTAAAAATGGTGAAAAAAAACAAAGAACAAAAGAACAAACTTTTCCTTCCACAATCGAACTTCCACTTTCACAACCTAAACAATCTTCTTTCTTCTCTTCGTTGGGTGTCCTTTTTCCGGACTTCAGAACTCTACTTTTATAACCTGGAACCCTTCGAAACTCGCGGGTTGGGCTAAAAGTCTGAAATAAAATAAGATTCGACGCTCAGGGAAATATCTCGGTTTGGATCTCTGCCGAGATTGGTCGACGTCGGGGCCGAGATTTCGACTTCGTACTTCAACGACATGGGACCTCGGTCTGGTCACCCGAGGTGTAGACTGAGATTTTACTGCAGTGGCTTCCAAGCCTCCCGTCTCGGACCGAGATTAATGGATCTCGGCTGAGATGCTTCATGACCTCGGGCACTTTGCCTCGGTTGCTCCAAAAGTGTAGTTCTCTCCTTTCCAGTGCTCGTATGATAGCTCCTATGCGTCCACTCTGAGGCTTAGTCCTCAAATGCATCGTTTTAGCCCCAAAATACGCCAAAGTACCTACAAAGTAACCAAAAGTGTGTATGGCATCCATACTTGCAAAGTAACACAAAACAAGCATAAAATACACAAACTATGGCTAAAACATGCATGCGAAAAGGGAAAAACTACCTACTTGATCAACTAAACTAGGTCGATAAATCATGTTACCAGTTATAATAATAACTTCAATAGGAATTACGAGGAAAACAATTTCAAGTCTAATCATAATCGTCTAGGCTTTTCTTATTCTAATCCTGAGGGTACATTGAACCCTCAGCCATCTTCTAGTGATGCAGGAAAAACATCCCATCCGGATAAAGAAGTTCAACCGAGAGATCGAGTTGAGATGATGTTCGAGCAAATGATGGAAAATATGGAAAACTTGGAGAGCTCCGTCACTAGAATTATCAAAACTCAGAATGATTTGGAAATTCAATGGCAAAGGAAGATTAAGAGGACTGAAATTCATGCAGTGAAGCAAGCCATGACAATTACTACTAGGAGTGGATTGGAAACCAATGATCCACGACCCAAAGAAGTAGAGAAAGAGAGAAATTGTGTGGAAAAGGAGCCTAAGGAGAAAGAACCCGTCTACGTTCCACCTCCATACAAGCCTCCTCTTCCATTCCCTCAATCTAGAGCCAGAGCCAATTTGGACAAGCAATTCGATAAATTACTTGATATTTTGAATAAAATGCAAATTAACATCTCTTTTGTTGATGTTATTCTAGGAATTCCAACTTATGGGAAGTTCTTAACAAGCAATTCGATAAAGTACCGAGGAGGCGGAAATCAAGATGACCCGGAGATCCACTGGTCTCATCCAAAGGAATATAGGAAGGATGCCACCAAAGTTGAAAGATCTTGGATCTTTTTGCGTACCAATAAAGGTTTGAGAAAATATATATGAAGCATTATGCGATCTTGGGGCTAATGTGAGCATTATCCCACTCGCATTGTGCAAGAAAATCGGACTCGGAGATCCGAAACCTGTAAAGATGACTATTTACTTTGCTGACAGATCTACCACAAGTCCGGTTGACATTATTGAAGACATTCCCGTCCAGCTTGAAAAGTTCTTCATCCTTATTGATTTTGTGGTGATGGACATTCCAGCTGAATGTTCCACCCCTATCATTCTTGGGAGACCTTTTCTTGCTACATCCGGTTGTCTAATTGATTGCAAGGGAGCAATACTTAATTTCAACATTGATGAAGAGATGGTAAAATTCGAGCTCCCCTCTTTGCTCAAGGAACCGGCCTTTGAAGATGACATGTACAACATCCTTCATGACGAAGAAGATTCTTGGGAAAAAGTACATTCGATTCTATCCTCAAATTCTCTTGAACGGGTTTTGACCATGAGCATCATGGATGTGGAGGAAGAAAATGAACGTTTCAAGGGTATCCAAGCTTTGAGTCTACTTCCTGTCGACAAAGAAGCTGGATTCGAGGAGCTAACGTACGTTCATAAAATCTCGGCCCGAGATGCAAAAACTCGGCCGAGATTTCACGACAGGAAGTTCAAACCCCGACCGAGGAAGACTTATCTCGGCCAAGATCGCCTTAAAAACCTCGGCCCGAGATAAAACATCTCGGCCGAGATTTTACAACAGAAGAGTCGATCTTGACCAGAGATTTACCAGTCTCGACTGAGATCTTGGAAGCATCTTCGAAAGTCGAAGATAACTCCTCCTATCCATTGGACACTTACCATGATTCTTCCGAAACACCGGAATCATCATCTTCATCTCCCAAACCTCCTAAGGTCGAGATGAAACCACTCCCAGCACACTAAGGTATGCATTTCTTGCTCCTAACTCTGCCTATCCTGTCATTGTCAATGCTAGCTTAAGTGAAGATGAGCTTGAAAAGCTTTTGAAGGAACTTAGGAAGCACAGAAAGGCCTTAGGATACACCATTAATGACCTTGTTGAAATTAATCCTTCTGTGTGCATGCATAGGATCATGTTAGAGGAAGATCATAAAACTTATATTGAACCTCAAAGAAGATGGAATCCTAATATGAAAGAAGTTGTTAAGAAAGAAATCCTTAAGCTTCTTGATGCAGGTATAATCTTCCCTATTTCGGATAGCAAATCGGTTAATTCGGTACATGTCGTACCCAAGAAAGGTGGGATGACTGTCATTACTAATGAAAAGAATGAATTAATCCCAACCAGGACTGTCACAGGGTGAAGAATGTGTATTGATTATAGGAAGCTGAATTCAGCTACCAGCAAAGATCACTTTCCTCTACCTTTTATTGATCAAATGTTGGAAAGGCTCGCCCAACATTCATATTTTTGCTATCTTGAAGGATCTAGTGGTTTCTTTCAGATTCCCATCCATCCGGATGATCAAGAGAAAACCACTTTTACTTGTCCTTGAGGATCGTTTTCTTATAGGAGAATGTCTTTTTGACTATGTAATGCACCTGTCACTTTTCAAAGATGCATGATGTCTATCTTTTTTGAATACATTGAAAACATCATGGAAGTCTTTATGGATGAATTTTCTGTCTATGGTTCTTCATTTGATAATTGTTTGACTAACCTGTCTTTAGTGTTACAAAGATGTGAGGATTGTAATCTTGTCCTCAACCGGGAGAAATGTCACTTCATGGTTAGGGAAGGCATTGTTTTAGGTCATTTTGTTATCTAGCCGTGACATTGAGGTTGATAAAGCCATGATTGAGAGCATTGAGAAGCTACCTCCACCAACATCGGTAAGAGGACTGAGGAGTTTTCTAGGACATGCCGGTTTCTACCGGAGATCTATTAAAGATTTCTCCAAAATATTTAAACCACTCACTAACCTACTAATGAAAGATGTTGAGTTTGTGTTCTCGGAAGAGTGTCTTGATGCTTTTTGTAGGTTGAAGGAAGCTCTCATCTCCGCTCCAATCATACAACCTCCGGATCGGTCTTTACCATTCGAGGTACTACGTGGTGCGAGTAACTTCGCGGTTGGAGTTGTGTTAGGACAAAAGAAGGAAGGATCCACTCATGCCATCTATTATGCAAGAAAAACGCTTGATGGAGCTCAGCTGAATTATGCAACTACCAAAAAGGTGCTCTTAGCCGTGGTTTATGCATTCGAGAAGTTCCGTTCCTACCTTGTAGGAGCTAAGGCGATTGTGTATACCGATCATGCTGCGATTCGGTATCTTCTCACCAAGAAAGATGCTAAACGACGCCTAATCAGATGGATCCTTTTCCTTCAAGAGTTTGATTTAGAAATTCGAGATAAGAAAGGGACAGAAAATTCCGTCGTTGACCATCTTAGCAGGTTACCATTGGAGCTTATAGAAAATGGTGACATCCCCATAGATGATACTTTCATGGATGAACAACTCCACGTGTTGGAAGGGCATCTCCTACAGGTTTCAGGTATTCAGGAACCTTGGTTTGCTGATTTTGTTAATTACATAGTTTGTGGTGAAATTCCTCCAGGTTTATCTCCCAGTAGAAGAAATAAGTTCTACAAGGATATGAAGCAATACTATTGGAATGAACAACTACTATTTAAGAGAGGACTAGATGGGATCTTCAGGAGATGCGTTCCAGGCGATGAGATTGAGAGTGTAATCCGACACTACCATTCCTTGCCTTGCGGAGGACATACTAGCGCCCATAAGACATCTGCCAAGGTATCACAATCTGGATTCTTTTGGCCTAATCTTTTATGGGATGTGCAAGTTTTCGTCACTTCATGTGATGCATGCCAAAGGACAGGGAATATTTCTAGGAGGAACGAGATGCCTTTGAATAACATCCAAGAGGTCAAGATTTTTGACGTTTAGGGTGTTGATCTCATTGGACCTTTTCCAGCATCTTTTGAAAATCTCTATATTCTCTTGGTAGTTGACTACGTGTCTAGATGGGTTGAAGACATTGCATCTCCTACAAATGATGCAAGGGTTGTGGTCAAATTCTTTAATAAGACTATCTTCCCCAGATTTGGTACACCTCGAGTCATCATTAGTGATGGAGGAAAGCATTTCACAGCCAAAAATTCTAAGACTCTTTTGACTAAGTATGGGGTAACTCACAAGATCACAACCCCATACCATCCTCAGACTAGTGGTCAAGTAGAGATCTCAGATAGAGAAATCAAGAGGATTCTTGAGAAGACAGTTTCCCGCTCCAAGAAAGATTGGGCAATTAAGCTCAATGATGCACCTTGGGCATACATGACTGCATACAAGACTCTCATAGGTACTGCATCATTCCATCTTGTTTATGGGAAGTCTTGCCACCTGCTAGTAGAGTTGGAGCATAGAGCATATTGGGTAGTTAAATTACTTAATTTTGACATGAAGGAAGCTAGAGAAAAACGGTAGCTAGACATCAATGAGTTGGAGGAGATCCGGCTGAATGCAAATGAGAATGCAAGGATCTATAAAGAAAAAATAAAGAAGTGGCATGACAAACACATTGTGCCGAAAAACTTCAAGGAAGGTGTAACACCCAGAATTTTGAGAACTCGAAACGTTACTGGCTAGGACCTCACAATGGGTCCCGACCTTAGGTTGACGTCAATAACGTCGGATCTTGCAACAATGCACAAATATTTTAAATCAAATCCTTTCACAAATATATACTTAACTCAAACAAACTCTGACCTGTACATCAACCAACTGATAATTAAATAACTCTACTTTAATAAAATGCATAAACATAATATATAACAACCCAACACCCAACTCCTAGTACGGAAACCCGGCTGGCCACTCCACTCCTGATTTCTCGGTAGAGATCTATCCTGCAAAAAACTAACAACACGGTAAAACCGTTAGCTACAATTTTAATACTAAGGTCACTAAAACGCACACACATATAAGGAAGTACTGTAAATCAATCAACATGAAACATACAATGTCCCAGTTTATTATCTTTCATTACGTGAATTGCGTCATTCTATTTTCCAACTTTTTCTTTTAACACAAGAGTCTCCCAACTCTTGCCCCCGTCCCTGTTTACCAGTAGGACTGGTTTTGATGCATCTCCATCGTATACACTACTGGACTAGTCGCGGGGCAATCCTCCGGCACCATCGGCCCGAATCGACATTTACGGCACGTTATCATACACTTGTGCCTTTGTTAAGATAATAATATACGGTGATCTAGTTCGTTCATTTTGTTTCACAAGAATAACACACATTACTCTAGTGCAAACTCAGTATAAAAAGGTAGCTAAGTGAGTCCTACGAACTCATCTTATCGGTATTGGTCTCAACGTCTCGCGATCTTGCCAGTCAGAGATCCGATTATCCTGTTCCACATTTATCACTCCTTAGAACTCGTTCACCTTTAATTTTGCTCAACTTATCATTCTAATCAATTAGGGTATGATATCTTGCATCGATACCCTGTCGTTTTCTACGACCTAGGTTCACGGACCTAGACATCAATTCCAAGTTCTCATTTATCAAAACATTATTTTCCTTAAAAACCCGTTATCTCGGAAGTGCGTAACTATTTTAAAGTCATCAATTCGCTTAGCGGTTCACATTCTCATTCCAGTTCCCTTGGAACTCACTATCTTGGAGTTTCCATATTCTACCTGTCACTAGCCGTCGTTTTCACTATTCATAGTTCCATTCTAAAATTCCACATTCCTCTTCTATACTAACATAACATTTTTTTTCAGGATTCGTTCCAACTTCTAACATTCCGGTTTCATTACTATACTTTTTCGTTCTGCTAAATTCTACACTCCAGTTCTCTCGACTAATTCCGCACTTATCATTCATTTCGGTATTTTATACTTACCTAGATCTCATCCACTAATTAATAACTAATTCCGCACTTATCACTCATGTTTTAATATTAACGGAAATTAGAATTTACGGAATAAAACATGTTGTTGTATACGGAGGTTAAGGTTCGATTCCTACCTGTAACAGTGACGTACAATTGACAAGAAAAAGAAGTGGGCCGTCCCTTTTTCTTTTCTCGATTCTCCCCATCTTTGTACACAGCCCAACCAACTAATCATCACCTTCTCCATTCTCGGCATCAACGTAGGACAGACCGGACCCGACCGTACACACCTGTGCATGAGATCACAGCTTCAAATCCTGTGGACAGTAAGCGTGTACACTAAGTTGGAGGGAGCAACACATCAGTGTTTCGAGACCTAGGAGTCACATGAGCGGGATTTTGGCAGCCTACCTACGACGCAGAGATCGGAGTTCCCTTCCCCTGGGCAGCGTGTTGTGGCAGTGAAGGAGGCAGCCAACCCGAGTTCGAAACCGCTGGCGACGTTCTGTGAGCAAGAATCTCCAGCAGCTTGGTCGGCGGGCGTGAGGTTGGTGTTGATTGGAGACGGTGGTTTTCCGGTCGGCGTAGAACGAAAACATAGGAAGGAGGGAGAGAGAAGTGACAGGGAGAGTGAAGCAGAAGGTCGGAAGGGGAAAGAGGGGGTCAGCGTGGGAATCAGTCCACCTCGGGTGTTACCCGTCTGGCATTCAAGCCGGTCATTATGATCGTAATAAATGCATTCTTTAATTCCTTCAAACGTAACCATCGACTAAGCACAGGTCGCTCGGCAGGGATGAAGACGAAGGGGGTTGTACTTGTGGACATGGCTTCTGCTTTTTGGCCGTCATATCGCTTATTCCCGACCCAAAAGAGAGCAGAGTGTAATGCTTCACTAGGCTCACACAATAAAGAAGAGGAAGGAGTGACGCTGCCCTATTTGGGCTTGGCCAAGCGAGGCGGAGTGGGCCGGTGTTGGGCCCTGCTACTGGGGCGAGGCAGCTGAGAAGAGAAGAGATAGCTGGCCCGAGATGGTTGAGATTGGTTGGCTGGTTCGGTTTAGTAATAAAAGAAGTAAAACATGGGTTCCGTTCAGCCTTATAATTTCATTTCGATTCAGATTCGGTTTCTCAGGTTAAATAAATAAAATTAAATAAAATTAAATTTTTCAATGACCAGGAAAATTATTAAAAATTTTCAATTATTACATCAGTCACCCCTTAAAATAAGTTTCGTCCCGAAAGTTTGAGGGATGTACGTTTAATCCGAGTCTCGGACTTCTGAGTCATAATTATTGTTATTTTCACGAGAGCTTTTCCCCTTTTTTACAACCCGGACGAACCGGTATCACGCGTATCTCGAGGGCAATCATCAATATATATATATATATATATATATATATATGTGTGTGTGTATATATATATATATATATATATATATATATATATATATATATATATATATATATATATATATATATAGTCACTCAAACTTTATAGTGCGTAGCATATAATAAGCACATAACACATAAGTGAGCTTTAGACTAACTGGTCGACTTAAAGTCGCAACTAACTCAACATGCTACACCGTTTATGAGCTCTTAATATTATCCATAATTCCATAAGTGAACACATCGATTTTCCGTCTAGACCACTAAAATATTAGCATCGGCATATCCTTCGTCCATAGTCGTCGAACACTCTTCTCCCAAATAGTTACAGGTATTCGGTATAAATGTGGTCCGATTCATTAGTCAACTTCTCATGGTTGACCACATATTGTGGGTCTTGTATATATTCTTTGAGTTGAGTCATGAACTACCCGATACATGTTCTTCAAGGTAGGTGGGAGGGTTAGCCTGTATGTAACCTCCCCGACTCACTCCAACATCTCGTCTCAAGTCGGTGATACTCTTAACCATGCATGTGAACCGACTCGAGTTCGAGCGGTTCGCGCCTCTTATCATCATAAGACCTTTGGTGACTCTGAGCTATTAGCAACCGCTTCTGTATCAAGGCTACCTGAGCTATGTCGTCCTGTATTTGTTCCCGCGATCTCGAAGTGGACCATCCATCTCCGTCAGAAACGTTGGTCCTAGGCACACCATGAAGTCTCATTAACTGTCCCGTGAACTCCTTACTAATCGATTTACCGTCCTCGTTTCTTTAATGGGAAAGAAACTAGCAGTCTTGGTGAGTATATCCACCTTCACTCCATTAGTGTCAAAAGTCCTGCTAAGCCTCGACCCGGTGTCAAGTCCATAATTATGTCCTCTCACCTCCAATGCAGGACCGGCAGTGGATGAAGCTCTCCTCCGGGTCGGTGATACCCAAATACCCAATCTTGATCTATTGACAGGTCGCACGTTGTCTCTCGAATCCAGTCGCATCAGCTTCAGAACAGTCTACCAATAGGAACGTCTGACGTCTCGGTACATCTCTCTGACGCTTGAGTGTACCGAGTAGGATGCGGAAGGAGTCTCCTATTGTATCTTCTGTCTCAACTCCTCATCCAGAGGGACATAAACACGCCCTTAGCGTCTCATCGCTTCATCTGTCCCTACCACAAACTGTGGCGTCTCATCCTGGGATATCCTCTCCCGGATCCTGGATTGGGTAAGTCAGGTATCCTGCTTCTGTCGGATCTCATCCAACAGGTCTGGCACCCACTACAATGCACCTGGTGACGGTCGGCATCTGGGAACTGAATCTCTACCTCTAGCCAGACAAGATCCCTTTGTAGCTCGGCTAAGCCGTCAAACAAGCTATAGCCTTCTCTTGTGGCGTCTTCTTGCTCAAGGCGTCAGTGACTACATTCGCCTTCCCTGGGTGATACAAAACTTCCAGGACGAAGTCCTTAATCAACTCAAGTCATTTCCTCTGCCAATTATTCAACTCCCGTTGAGTGAATATATACTTCCAACTCTTATGGTCTGTGAAGATCGGACAAGTAGTCTCGTACAAGTAGTGACGCTAGATCTTAAGGGCGTGCACTACTGCTGCTAACTCTAAATCATGAGTGGGGTAGTTCTCCTCGTACGTCTTCAACTAGCGAGACACATATGCTATATCCTTACCCCTCTGTGTCAAAACACACCCCAAACCCAACTTGGGTGTGTCACTGTACACTACAAAGTCCTATGTGCCCTCTGGGTGGCTAAGATCGGAGCGGAAGTCAACCTCTTCTTCAGCTCCTCAAAACTCCTCTAGCAGGGCTCAGACAACACAAAACGGGTGGTCTTCCTCAATAGACCAGTGAGTGGTCGGGCAATGATTGAGAACCCTTCCACAAACCGTCTATAATACCCATCTAGCCCTAGAAAACTATGCACCTCCTTAACGTTCCTAGGAGGTTGCCATGACGAACAGACTCAACCTTGGTCGAACCAACTTTGATCCCCTCAGCCGTAACTACATGACCCAAAAATGCTACCTCCGACATCCAAAACTCACACTTGGAAAACTTAGCATATAGCTGGTTGTCCAATAGTACCTGTAACACCGTCCTCAAGTGTCTTGCATGCTCATCTCAGTTCCGGGAATACACAAAGATATCATCAATAAAAACTACCACAAATTAACTCAGGTAGTCGATGATGAATATTCTATTCATTAACTCTATGAACATGGCCGGCGCGTTGGTGAGCCCGAATGACATCACCACAAACTCATAGTGACCGTATCTGGTCCGCAAAACTGTCTTAGGGATATCTTGATCCCTCACCTTCAACTGGGGATATCTTGAACTCAAGTCAATCCAGGAGAAGATTGAGGCCCCCTGCAACTGGTCTTGCAGGTTGTTTGATACGGGGTAACGGACACTTGTTCTTGGTCGTTACCCGATTCAACTCTTTGTAATCTATGCAAACTCTCGTAGATCCATCCTTCTTCCTCATAAACAATACCGAGGCACCTCAAGGAGACAAGCAAAGCCAACGGTGTAAATTGGATGTTCGATCTTCTTTGTTAGAGACAAGCAAAGAAGAAACACAATGGAAATGTTGTAGTGAGAAAGACTCGAGAAGGAAGTTGAGTTTCCGATACATCGGACCTTTTTGAGATCTTAGCGCAAGTTAGGAAAGTATTTTACCAGCTGGCATGGCCACCTCCTAGGACGGTCAAGGAGGTGCGCAGTTTCTTGTGCTTAGCGGGATACTACCGCCGTTTTGTTGAGGGTTTCTCCGTGATTGAACGACCGCTCACTTCATTGCTGCAGAAGTCTACCAGGTTCATCTGGTCCGAGCCCTTGTCAGCACAACTTCGAGGAGCTGAAGAGGAGGTTGACCTCCGCTCCCGTTTTAGCCCAGCCTGAGGGTGTAGAGGATTTTGTAGTGTAGAGTGACGCCTCCAAGCTAGGCTTGGGGTGCGTTTTGATGTAGAGAGGTAGGGTTATTGCGTACGCTTCTCGGCAACGGAAGCCGTACGAGGAGAATTACCCTACCCATGATCTTGAGCTAGCGGCAGTGATTCATGCCCTAAAGATCTGGCGACATTACTTATACGGGGCTACGTGCCAGATCTTCACAGAACAAAAGAGTCTGAAGTATATATTCACTCAGCGAGAGTTTAATAACCGCCAGAGGAGATGGTTGGAGCTGATTAAGGACTTTGACTTAGAGATTTTGTACCATCCGGGGAAGGCGAACGTAGTCGCCGATGCTTTGAGTAGGAGGACACCTCGAGAGGAGGCTATAGCTAAGCTTACGGTTCACCCACAGTTGCAGAGGGATTTGATAGATTTGGAGTTGGATATCCAGTTCCCGGATACGGACAGTTGTTTGTCCGAGTTAGAGGTATTATCTGACCTGTCCGGAGAGATCCGGTAGAAGCAGGAGGGATGTCCCATCTTGATGAAGATCCGAGACAAGATGTCCCGAGGAGAGACACCGTAGTTTGTCACAGGAGCAGACGGGCTATTGAGACGCCAGGGACGTATTTGTGTACCGTCAGATCAAGAGTTGAGAGAGCGGATTTTGCATGAGGCACATTCCACACCTTACTCGGTGCACCCAGGCACGAGTAAGATGTACCAGGATATTAGGAGATTTTATTGGTGGGGCGGGCTCAAGCCCGATGAAGCTAGATATGTGGCCCGATGCGCGACCTGCCAGCAGGTCAAGATAGACCATCAGAGAAACGAAGGAGAGCTTCACCCACTGCCCGTGCCGCAGTGGAAGTGGGAGGACAATCCATGGATTTCGTTACCGGTCTGAGACCGAGTAGGAGCTTTGACGCGATATGGGTGGTAGTAGATCGGTTGACGAAGACCGCGCGTTTCATCCCTATACGGGAAACGTGGCCGGTGAGTTGTTTAGTCGAGGACCATCATCTCGGACAGGGACGGGCGTTTTACCTCGAGGTTCGGGCACGCGTCGATTGGGATGACACCGTATGAGGCATTGTATGGACGGAGATGCCGCACTCCCTTATGTTGGGACGAGCCGGGGAGTTCTAGCGTTGTAGCTCCAGATCAGGTACAGGACGACGTGACTAGAGTTGCTTTGATCCGAGAGAAGATGTTGGCCGCGCAGAGCCGTCAGAGGTCGTATGCGGATTGGAGGTGTAGACCTCTCGAGTTCAGGGTAGGAGTTCAGGTGTGGTTGAGGGTATCACCGACGCGGGGCGTCAGGCGATTCGGCATTAAGGGGAAGTTAAGCCCCCGATATGTCGGTCCATTCGAGATCTTGGAGAGAGTCGGTGAGGTGGCATACCGGTTAGCATTGCCAACGCGGTTGGAGGGTATACATCCGGTATTTCATGATTCTCAGCTGAGAGAGTACATACACGACCCGAGGCACATCATTAGCCACGAGGACCTAGTGGTCGAGCCGGACCATACTTTCGCAGAGCATCCGATAGCGGTTTTAGAGCGGAGTACGAGGCGCCTTCGATCGAAGGAGATACCGATGCTGAGAGTGTAGTGGTCGAGGCGAGGAGCCGATGAGGCTACATGGGAGATGGAGGATAGTATCCGGAGGAACTATCCCGAGTTTTACGCAGATTTAGCGACATCGATAGGACAGTCGGGTTAGTCCCGAGATCTTTCCTTGTTTGTGCTATGTATCCATCTCCAACTCTATCAAATGCCTCTACAACTGTGGTTGAAGCGTAAGCCGAGCTATAGCCTCCTCTCGAGGTGTCCTTCTACTCAAAGCATCGGCGACTACGTTCGCCTTCCCCGGAAGGTATAAAATCTCTAAGTCAATGTCCTTAATCAGCTCCAACCATCTCCTCTGGCGGGTATTCAATTCCCGCCGAGTGAATATATACGTCAGACTCTTCTGGTCTGTGAAGATCTGGCACGTCGCCCCGTAAAAGTAATGTTGCTAGATCTTTAGGGAATGAATCACTGCCGCTAGCTCAAGATCATGGGTAGGGTAATTCTCCTCGTATGGCTTCAACTGCTGAGAAGAGTACGCAATAACCCTACCTCTCTGCATCAAAACGCACCCCAAGCCTAGCTTGGAGGCGTCACTATACACTATCAAATCCTCTACGCCCTCAGGCTGGGCTAAAACTGGAGCGGAGGTCAACCTCCTCTTCAGCTCCTCGAAGCTGCGCTGACAAGGCTCGGACCAGAGGAACCTGGTAGACTTCCTCAGCAAGGAAGTGAGCGGTCGTGCAATCACGGAGAAACCCTCAACAAAACGGCGGTAGTATCCCGCTAAGCCCAAGAAACTGCGCACCTCCTTCACCGTCCTAGGTGGCGGCAATGCCAACCAGTAAAACACTTCTCAACTTGCGCTAAGATCTCAAAAAGGTCCGATGTATGGAAAATTCAACTTCCTTCTCGGGTCTTTCTCACTACAACATTTCCATTATGTTTTTCTTCTTTGCTTGTCTCTAACAAAGAAGATCGAATTTCCAATTTACACTGTTGGCTTTGGTTCTTGTCAAACCACACTTTGATTTGACGTTTCCTCAATTCTTGTTGCAAGTTCTAAGTAATGAAGGAAATATTTTGCTTCACACTGCTTCTACTAACGAGACATGTATGCTATAACTTTTACATCGTCTCTCAATACTCAATCAAGACCATTTCTTGAAGAATCACTTGTACACTTCAAACCGATCATACCTCGAGGCAATTTCAAAATAGTTGCACCAATGAATCACCTCTTCATTCTCAACAACTCCATTTTCCATTTTCGTCCCACTCAATACTTCATCGTCATCCGGAGTAAGTTATCCATATATGGTGTTACTTGGAGAATCTCTCCACAAATCCGGTAATGATTAGCACATCCAAGAAAACCTGTAACTTCTTTAACATCCTTCGGGGGTTGTCATCCCGAGACAACTGGTCATACAACTTCTTTTTTCTTCGAGAGTAGACCAAAATGTCTTATTCAGGGAATTAGTAAGCCCATATGGAATCACTACAACTCGTAGTGACCATGGTTTGTCCGGAATGCCGTGTTTGCAATATCCCAGTCTCGACTTCTCAACTGGTGACAATCAAACCTTAACTCGATTTCAGAAGAGACCACCGACCCTTGCAACCGGTTGAGTAGATCATCTATACGTGATAAGGGGGTACTTGTTCTTCATTGTAATCTTTTTCGGCTCATTGTAATCGATGTACAAATGGAGATAACCGTCTCTCTTTTCGCAAACTGGTGTTCTCCATAACAACTTCAAATCAAGAGTTTAAGATATATTCTAAGTTCTTGTTACCGTTCCCTTATGATCCCACAGCCTGGTTACTCTCCCCCACACTCATCCATCGACCTCCCGCACATGCGCGTTCTCGGTTGTCACCAATTAGCTGATAACTGACCTTCTCCCATGTCTATGACTGACCATTCTTCTATGCTTCCATGTTACCATTCTCATGAAAGCTACCTTCTCGGGGTACTCTACCTTAAACTCCGTTAACTCATTCTTCATTCCACGCTTCCTTTTCCTTCTGCGAGATAAACATACCCTTCTCGGCGTTGTTGTGTCACATGACTCACCTTCATAGGCTTAACCGCGCTTCATGATATCTTGTAAGTGCCTCTTTTCAAAATCTCTAACGTTAGTTAGCATCCAAGTGTTGCTCTCATCTTCTTAGGATCATCATCTATACACACTTCCTCCTTTTTGGCGTTTCTTCGCCTTATCATCGTAACGAAAACCGGTCAACTCCGCGTGAATCCCCACCTTGCCATTCTTCTCATAACTCTCGTAATGTCGACTCTTTACTTAATGGTACCTCGTAAGCTTAACTTACGGTATCTTACATCTTTGACACTTGGTTCGATCACGTTTCTCATCTTGACTCCAAAGCTTAGGAGCGTCTAAGGAAAGCTTCACTTCTCGTGATGGAACACTGCCTTTAACCTTGTTAGAATGCACCCTTCTCCTCCTCGATTCGCATCTTTAGTTGTCCACGCGTCTTTTTGAAGAACTTAAGTTTGTTATCCCCATTGTTCTCGTCGTAGTTCGATCATGACTTCTTTAGAACCGCTTCAACACTTTAATGTTTCTCCCATCTCTTGTATTGCTTCCATCTTGATTGCTCTTAAGTTGTCTCGATTTTTCTTTTACTTGGTTGCCCTTCGCTTACGTCATCTCTACTCCTCCTCTTCGACATCCTTTTAAAGGAATCCGTGAAACGTCATGGTGTTCGTTAGCAGGAAAAGATCAACTCGATACTTGAGCGTACTCCTCCCCGTATGAAATCTATCCAACGCCAACGACGTCGTCTCGAAGTTGATGATATCGTATTATCCTCTTTCTATTAGGTGCGTATCTCCATATGCTACTATATATATATAAGAATCCGTATATAAGACTATATATGTCATATGTCCACATTACTACTAATATAACACACCCGGAATTCCATCACAACAAAACAAGGTCCAAAACATATAATAATCCTCTTATATAACTATACATATAAATCAAGTCCATCATGCAACTACAATCCATATATACATATCTACGTATCAACCTATGTACATATATATATAAAAATCCAAAAACATCCTAAGGCCATATATATATAACTATATATATACATACTTCAAATCTAGAGATCAATGTCACCAAGGTTTGCGGAAGGAACGGTGGTCCCGTACATTCTATCCCAAACCCGACTCATGCACATAATTTTGAAAACGGTGGTCTCGTGTGGGTTCTGTTTATTCCTCATTCGGCCTTTAAAAGATTGCGAGTGCCATTGCTGTCAACCTAGGGCTCTGATACCACTTTTCTAACACCCCGAATCCGCGGACTTGGGGATGCTACGGGCCGAGACCTCACAATGGGTCCCGACCCTTAGCCTTGACAAACAATTTCACCGGACCTTTCCAACAAGGCACAAATAAAGGCAAAACTCAGAATCGTTTATAATGTATGCGAGAAACTGAAATGTACAAATACAAGGTGGAAACTCAGCTGAGTCCTCAAAACGACATCAACTCCGATAAGAAAAACCTAAAACCGTACAACATAATCCACAAACCAACAATACCAAAGACATAACCCCAAAAACGTCCCCGTCCTATAATGTACGGAGACCGCCGGCTGTCCACTCATCCACCTCACTCGGGGCATCCCTAACCTGCAAGACATCTACACAAACGGTTTAAAACTGTTAGCTCATATTCGAAGCATTAGAAACGAGGTGAAGGTACATACACAAATACATCAACATAACACATACATACTCCAAAACACACAAGTCCGGTTTATTATCTTTTTATTATTAAGTCGTATAATGTTCTAATTCAACTTAGGTTAACCACCGTGGTCTCGCCTCGGTCCCTACTTACCGGCAAGGAATGGTACTGATGCATCCGACCGTCTACCCGCACGGGCTAGTCTCCGAGAACCTCCTAGACTTTCGCAAGAGCTAGGCAGATGATGTCACCGCCCGTTATCATACACTTGGGCCAAAATAATATAAAGTCGGTGGTCCTATTACCGGTTTAGTTGTTTATAACAAAAAAAATAACACACAGACCACCAATACATATCGATGCTAATACGTAAAATACAAGCTAATTAAGTCCGGAGACTTACCTCGTCACCACACGCAACTCACAACACTCTCGCTTCCTTAGGGAGGAAGCCCATAACCTGCTCACAAGAAGATATACATATCAACACACGCTCACGCTCAAGAAGTCTTACACTTCACTCTAGTGATCTAAGCAAGATCACCTAACCCTCAAGCTAGGAATGCATCCTAGGGTTCAAGGTACTCACCACACTCTCAGCACATGAAAGCAACTCACAACAGCTTATAACCTCACATGATCTTAAACCTCAACCAAGAAGGAACAAGCTAGCCTAGAAGGTCCATCATGCTCAACACACTCGTAACCATCAACTACATCGAGCCTTAAGGGCTCCTAGGTTCACAACCACTAAGTGGCATTCTCGACTACCCTAGATCCATCCTAGGCATGCTACTAACATGATATAACCTCAAAGCTAAGGAAGGAACGAAGAGGAAGGGAGAGGAGGAACCTACTATCAAAGAAACGCAGCCGCAGAGTCAAGCTGCGCCCCAGCGGAACACTGCCGCCGCCCCTACGGACCCAGGAGCCGCCCCTGGCGCTGTGGTGATCCGCCCCGCGGTTTCGCTGCAGAAGTTCGTCTTCGACTATGGATCCTTGGCTCCAATATCCTCCTCTCCTTGTCGTGTCTTCTCCAAACACCAACCACTTATCTTAGACTCCTCTCCATGGCCTAATCGAGTTAAGAACACATGCATGCAAGGATTTGAGTAAAAAGCTTCTCATGAGCTTCATCCATGGCCATGGATGAAGGAGGGAAGAAGAAAGGAAAACAACAATGAAGGAGGGGAAGGAAGAGGAAGAAGCTTACCACACTTGATCTGGATTCCCTCTACTGCAGTCCACACATGCAAGAGCTCCCAAGATGGAAGAAGAGCAAAGAGAGAGAAGAGAGGAAGAGAGGGAGGTGACTAACGTGAAAGAGAATAGAGGGGGAGAGAGAGGGGACAAGCTGCCAAAAGGGAGAGGGAATCAAGGGGTCAGATGACCTCTTGTCACCTCAGCTCGGAACGAAGGGTCGGAAATGACCTCTTGTCACCTCAGCTCGGAACGAAGGGTCGGAAAGCGGAAAAAGGGAATAACGCACAATCGGCTCAGGATTTAGGAATAAATCCCGGCACTCGGCACCTCGTACCTGCGGGAAGATCTACAAAACGCTATAAGTCTGGAATAAAATTTCGGATGTTACATATATATCTATATACTTGTATATAATTACTACAGTAGTATATATCGACGTTGACTTAACAAAATTGAATAATTATTTTTCATTAAAATATATGATCTTTTATGTAATCATTCACGTGAAGTTTTATTTTTTGGAAAGATTTTCCTTCATTTTTTCGAAGAATTATTAATTTAAACTATTTACGTTAAATATTTTTACGAATTTTGCTATCCTATATTGATTATTAAGCAAGGTTGATAGTTTGAGAACTGATATAAATAGAGGGTTTGTAAATTAAAAAATAGATTGTAAACTAACTTGATAGTTCAACACCTTTTGACCAAAAAAATTCTAGATTGTTAGTGTTAGTAGATTGATTTGTAATTTGTAAAAAAACACACTCACATACAAATATAACCCTCCTGTGTTTCAACCGAACTTTCTTTCTTGGGTAGAGTATGAATTTACAAGTCAAAAAACAAACTCTTATTTTCCAAATACCGAGTAAAGCAATTGTTCCAACTTATGCATGTCATGATGCGATATGCATTAACAAGCAAGTAATACATCAAACGAGTGAATGACAAAGAAAATTTGATTGAGGATCTCTAGAGTTTTAATAGTTGAAAGTAAGCATGTTAGATAATTTTGTCATAGATACTTAAAGGGGCATTTACTTTTTTTGAGATTGTGGTTGAATGGGTACAAAGTGGACATCATTAGATGATTTATGGTTGATCTACTGAACATGTTAATCTTGATTTGCTGAATAGATGTAAATACGTTTTTATTTTATCTCCTCAATTCCTTTTAGTTGGTGTTTGCCTTATTGGTTCAATTATCAATTTTAAATTAAAGTAAAAAATGAAAGGGAAGTTTGTTTGTCGTTTTGAAAATTATTATCTTAAATTCAGTGCTTGATTTATTTATATAAAAATAACGACAATGTTTTCATTCTTCTTTGTATTTGCTAGGTTTGTGCAAAAACAATAAGAACATGTGTAATTTTCTTCATTATTATAACGACAATTATTTTGGAAAAAAAATAATTATAAATCAAGATTACATTTTATCGGTAATAATATTTTAACGGAAAGGATCTAGTCTAACCGGAAGTTAATTCGATTCCAAACGGGTAACCTGATTCATGTGTGCTGGAGGTGCACTAGTTCCGGGTTCTAAACCTGCGGGCAACAATAACAGTGGCATGGCCGAATCCTCCCCCTTCAACAATCTACTGCAACAACTAATTCAACCCTTACGGTTCAACTCTCAACGTACTTATGTGCAACTAGAAACACGGTAAAAGAGAGGCTCACTTACGCCGACAAGATGCAACAATGCCGACATGGACTTCCGGCGTAGGGTCGATGGTTTCGGTCGACTGGAGCTCATCGGAAAGGTGTCGGCTATTGGCGAGGTGCAGAGGGGGGACTTACGGGTAGGGCGGTTGGCGATTATAGGGAGGGCGGTGGTTTCCAGCTGCCGGAGTTCATTAGTGAGGATAAAGAAGGTTAACGCAGAGACGGAGGTGGCCGGGAGATTGTGGGAGGCGGAGCAGAGGTATCTCGGGCAAGAGAGAGGTCACCGTAGGTTGTCGAGAAGAGCCCGAGCGGAGACGAGGGAGGGAAGCGGAGCAGAGTTGGATGGGACGGCGTTCCTGAAGGAATTGTGTCCTTTAATTTAATGTGCAATGACTAAACTTGGAATAGGACAATTAACGGAGATAATTCAATCCGATTATTTTAGGAGTCGTAATGCTTTGCTAGAAGCCAACTACGATTAATGGGCTTAAACAAGTTAAACCCATAACTATTATAAACGGGTCCTATGCGGTCACACACTTTGAGTTGACGACTAGATCAACGGGAATGATGGTTGAGTATTAATATATATATTGTATATTATTAATATATCCATATTATTTATTTGTGAAATAATTAATTAGTGGATATTAATTAGGGAGGTTAATTAGGGAGTTACACATTATGTACGTTAGAATTGTAATGGGTTGTAACTCCCTCCTCCTAATTAGGAAGATTAAGTTCTCCTCACTTGTTGACTAACGAGAAAGAAAAAGTGAGAGCAAAAGAAAAATAAAAGAAACCAATAGTTGGTTTTATTTTGTTTGTTTTGTTTTGTTTTTAAGAGGGTTGACTACCATCTTGATCCGAAGCAATTCGATTGCACGCTTTGCGATCTTCGTCCTAGCAGTCAAAACCAAAGGATCTTGACCGGGCTCGTGTGGACCAACTAGAGGAGCAACACGTGGGGCTCTCATCTCTTTCGTACCTTCCCGATCAGATCCGGTTCACGCATCAACAGGTATTTCCTATGAACAATCAATTGTTGCCTATCAATTGTGCTTGTAGATCCTACGATTAGATGTTTAGATATGATCTGAAATTCCGCTTAAAGCATCTAATAAACCTTTAATTGGTATCAGAGCCATCTTGCATAGATTGATAGGATCAATGATTTGATGCGGATCTTGATTTAAATTGGTGGTGAATTTTATATGGATAAAGATGTAAAATTAAAATGGAGATTTTGATGAATTGAGACATGAAATTGTATGAATTGATACGGAAATTGGATACCACCGAACCGAGTCAGATTCGATCCGATTAGGTGATGGAAAAGCCACAAAATTGACCGAACCGGTGGATGATTGCCGTATGTATATTTGGCTAGATCTCAAAATATATTTGATATAAAATATCTGCCGCAAAATATTTGCCATAAAATTTTGGCTAGGTCACAAAATGTTTGATATAAAATATTTGCCGGTGATTTGAGATTTTGCCTATAAAATTAAGATGGATAATATTATGATATTGTTTATTTTAATTGTTTCCTAAAAGTTAAGAAATCCCACTTAAGATTAAATATTTGATATTATATCTTTTTCATACAATTTAATCCAATTATTACATTTTACTGGTTAATATTGATTAATACCATATAAGGATTTAATTTTAAATTAAGATATATTGTTATGCTTGTTTTATATTATGATATATTGCTTGCATACGGTGACTAGTATGGCCCATAAATACGATCTGTGTATCGTTATGTTTTTCTTGTACACGATCTGCGCATCGTTTGTTTTGTTGTAATTTAATTTATGCAATTAGAGTAATTCAAAATTGTAATACAAGAAGAAGTACAAGACATAAGAAGGTCAAGGATGGAGATCCATGAAGGATACAAGATGAAGTGATTATGAAGATTAGATCTTTATTTTTTGCATCGTAGGGGCCATACTAGGATCACAATTATTGCGTTTTGAATGCTTTATTTTAATTTTTTATATTGTTTTTATTTATGACATTTTTTCACTTATAAATAAAAGACAAATAAAAAGACTTAAGTCCAAAGGTAAATTGGGGCAATGCCTTTCCATATCATAACCCATTAAGTTCTAGATTTTGGTTGGATGGGCTTCACAAAAGTGAGGGTGTTCTTCCATAATCTTGTACTGAGTGAGGGTGAATCTATACGGGGGTTCATAAACCTTGATATGGTAGTACCCAACGAGAGACCAAACGGCAAAGTTTTGGATCTTGAGGCATGGGATGATTTCTGCATTGGATGTGGATCATCAACCAAGAATTATAAGGAGTTATAATTAGTAATTGTTGCTTACCCTAAACACATAGGACTTAAGGCAGTACAAAAGTACGTTGAGTCTTGTTTGGGATGGGATCTTGGAATATTTTATTCAAAGGGACGACAACAACTGAATAAAATGTGTTTTTGCTTATTTTAAATTGTTTAAATATAAGTATTTGCAATTTCAAACATATACTGATTTGTATGTCATTTATATTCTTTAGATAATGTCGAACGATAATGTCGAACGATAATTTGAAATTCTCTCTGCGCTCAATTGTTGAGAAAAACAAGCTCAATGGAACGAACTTCCTTGATTGGGAAAGGAATCTGAGAATCATTCTCAGGTCCGAGGGACGTGAGGACGTCCTAGCTACCCCTATCCCTTCTGTGACCGACATCTCATCAGATGAGGAGAAGGCAACAGAAACTCGGGTGAGGTCTGAGGCATTACCTGTAACTTGCCTCATGCTTGTTGCAATGGAGCCTGATTTGCAAAAGAGGTTTGAGCATTCTGATGCTTATACTATCATAACTGAACTGAAAACGTTGTTTCAGGATCAGGCAAGGATAGAGCGATATGAGACTCACAAAGCTATACTTGATAGCAAGCTTGAGAGGGGAAAACCAGTGAGTCCTCATGTGATTAGCCTGACTGGGCTTTTTAAGAGGATGGAAAATCTGGGGACCCCATATGACCAAGAGTTGGCCACTGATATTGTTCTTAGATCCTCGCATGATGGTTTTGCACCATTCAGAATGCAATACCATATGAATGGTCTGAAGCATGATATGAATGAGCTCCATGGCATGCTTAAAAATGCTGAGGGCAATATTATTGATGACAAAAAGAAGGAAGTTCTGAATGTCAACAAAGGGAAGGGTTTTAAGAAGGTGGCTAAGAGTAAGAGCAATTACCAAGGGAAAGGCAAGCAAGTTGCCAAATCCAAGGGTGGTGAGAAGCCAAAGGTGGCTGCTGATCATGATTGTTTTTACTGCAAGGCCAAGGGACACTGGAAGAGGAACTGTCCCAAGTACCGGAAGACAAGAAGAATGGAACTGTGAGTTCCGGCACTTCAGGTATTTATGTTATTGAAATAATGACAACAAATGTTCTCACATTAGAATATGATCCCATTTGGGTATTAGATACCGCTTGTGGTGCTCACATTATTTCTTATGTGCAGGAACTAAGAAATAAAAGGTAAGTGAAGAAAGGGGAGATAGACCTACGCGTTGGAAATGGAGCAAGTGTTGCTGCACTTACCGTGGGAGATTTTAGTCTGTCTTTACTTCTGGTTTAGTATTAGAACTGAATAATTGTTATTTTGTTCCATGCATTACCAAGAACCTTATTTCGGTTGCATTATTACATTCTGAGGGATTTGATTTTAGCATTAAAGATGGATTTATGTCTGTTTTTAGAAACAATATTTTCTATGCTAGTGCACCAATGAGTAATGGACTTTTTGTGTTGGATCTTGAATCGGATGTATATAATATAAATAACAAAACGCAAAAACCAAATAGTTTGAGTGAGGCCTACCTATGGCATTGTCGATTGGGCCATATTAGTGTGAATCACATGAAGAAGCTCCATAAAGATGGACTTCTAAAAGACATGGATTATGAATCCATTAATACATGTGAATCATGTCTAATGGGCAAAATGACAAGGTCACCTTTCAAAGGAACCAATGAAAGGGCTACTGAATTGTTGGGCATAATACATACTGATGTATGTGGGCCAATGACCACAAAAGCTAGAGGTGGCTACAAATACTTTACGTTTACTGGTGACATGAGTAGATATGGATATATTTACTTAATGTCCCATAAATCGGAATCCTTTGAAAAGTTCAAGGAATTCCAGAATGAAGTAGAGACTCAAAGTGGCAAGAAAATAAAAGCACTTCGATCTGATCGTGGTGGTGAGTACTTGAACCACGAGTGTGATCATCATTTGAAAAACTGTGGGATAGTAACACAGTTGTCTACCCCAGGAACACCACAGCTTAATGGTGTGTCTGAAAGGAGAAACAAGACCTTGTTAGACATGGTCCGATCAATGATGAGTTTTGTTGATCTTCCGGTATCCTTCTGGGGATATGCCCTCACTACCGCTGTACTTACATTAAACAGGACTCCGTCAAGAACTGTAGACAAAACTCCATATGAGATATGGACTGGAAAGGTTCCAAAGTTGTCTTTTCTGAAAATATGGGGATGTGAAGCTTATGTAAAGCGTTTACAAACAGAGAAGCTTGCCCCAAAATCAGATAAATGCTTTTTTATAGGGTATCCAAAAGGAAGCTTTGGATATTACTTCTACAATCCAACTCAGCAAAAGGTGTTTGTTGCAAGGGATAGTGTCTTTTTGGAAAGGGAGTTCCTTTCCAACAAGTCAAGTGGGAGAAATATTCATCTTGAAACAATTCAAGACGATGAAGAGCAACAAACTCAACAACAAGATGACATGGATGATGTCGTTGATGAGATGATTACTTTTGAAGGCCTAGGGCCTCAGATCATTCAAGAGCCGGAACAAGAGGATCTACAAACAGTTGTGGATCATGTTCCGGATTCAGTTGTTGAACAAGTTGAGCCCACTCGTAGATCGGAGAGGCCAAGGGTACAACCAAGACGTTATGATGATTTCATCTTGAATGTAAGCCTTGACGGGTCCAGACTCCAAGAAATGGCTTGAGGCCATGAGGTCCGAAATGGATTCGATGTTTGAAAATCAAGTATGGGACTTGATAGATTTGCCAAATGGGGCAAAACCCATAGGAAGCAAATAGATTTTCAAACTCAAAACTGACAAGGATGGAAATGTGTCTTTTTACAAGGCAAGGCTAGTTGCCAAAGGTTTTAGACAGATTCATGGTATAGACTATGACGAGACATTTTCACCAGTTGTCATGGTTAGATCCATTAGGATAATCCTAGCTATTGCCGCATATTATGACTATGAGATATGGCAAATGGATGTCAAAACCGCTTTTCTAAATGGCTTTTTGGAAGAGGATGTGTACATGACACAACCTGAAGGTTTTGAAGATCCAAATGATGCTTGGAAGGAATGCAAGCTTAAGAAGTCCATTTATGGACTTAAGCAAGCATCCAGGAGTTGGAACTTTCGATTTGATGAAAAGATCAAAGAGTTTGATTTCATTAGATGTGAAGAGGATCCTTGTGTTTACAAGAAGTTTAGTGGGAGTAATGTAGCCTTCTTAGTCTTGTATGTGGATGACATACTATTTATTAGGAATGACATTCCGATGCTAGAGTCCGTAAAGGAATGGCTGAAGAAATGTTTCTCAATGAAAGACTTAGGAAAGGCCGAGTACATACTTGGAATTAAGATCTACAGAGATAGATCTAAGAGGCTTCTTGGATTGAGTCAAGGAACTTATATTGATAAGATTCAAGATGCAGGATTCCAAGAAGGGGTTTTTACCCATGCAACATGGTGTATATCTCAGCAAGACGCAGTGTCCTAAAACACATGTTGAGCTTGAGAAGATGAACCAGATCCCATATGCTTCTGCTATAGGATCTATCATGTATGCCATGGTATGTACACGTCCTGATGTTGCGTATGCTTTGAGCATGTTAGCAGATACCAATCAAGTCCTGGAGAAGCACACTAGAGTGCAGCTAAGAATATCCTAAAGTACTTGAGAAGGACCAAGGATAATTTCTTAGTATATGGGGGAGATGAAAAATTGATCGTACAAGGCTATACTGATGCAAGCTTTCAGACTGACCGAGATGGCTTTGAGTCTCAATCAGGTTATGTCTTCATCCTTAACGGAGGAGCTGTGAGCTGGAAGAGCTCCAAGACAGTAGCAGATTCTACAATAGAGGCTGAGTACATTGTTGCTAGTGAAGCAGCAAAGGAGGCTGTTTGGATGAGGAAGTTCCTGGATGAACTCGGTATTGTTCCTAGTATTTCAGTGCCTATCGACATCTATTGTGACAACAATGGTGCCATAGCCCAGGCAAAGGAACCGAGTTCGAGCTCCAAATCCAGACACGTTATGAGGAAGTATCACCTTATTCGACGCATCATCACTGAGGGTGACATTAGGATATGTAAGGTGCATACTGATGACAAAATTGCAGATCCATTGACCAAGCCTATGCCTAGGTCCAAGCATGAGAGTCACACTAGGGCTAAGGGTCTCAAGCACATTGGAGAATGGCTTTGAGTTTGCTTTTATATTACATTGTGTATTTATGAGTGTTGGACACTAGTTTTATGTTTGACTTGATGATTTTATGATATATGATATTTCATCCTTATTTATATATTGTTTTGATCGATATTGAATAATATGTCCAAATAATTCATTATTAACAAATGGGATCACTTTAAGTGTTCTGGTGAATGAAACCCCGACGTCTCAAAAGCCTGTCTGCTCCTGTGATAAACTGCGGTGCCTCTCCTCGGGACATCCTGTCCCGGATCCTCATCAAAATGGGACATCCCTCCTGCTTCTACAGGATCTCTCCGGACAAGTCAAGCAATACCTCTAACTCGGACAAACAACAATCCGTACCCGGAAACCGGATATCCAACTCAAACCCTATCAAATCCTTTTGCAATTGTGGCTGAACCGTAAGCCGAGCTATAGCCTCCTCTCGAGGTGTCCTCCTACTCAAAGCATCGGCGACTACGTTCGCCTTCCCCGGATGGTACAAAATCTCTAAGTCAAAGTTCTTAATCAGCTCCAACCATCTCCTCTGGCGGTTATTCAACTCCCGTTGAGTGAATATATATTTCAGACTCTTATGGTTTCTGAAGATCTGACACGTAGCCCCGTACAAGTAATGTCGCCAGATCTTCTGGGCTTGAATCACTGCCGCTAGCGCAAGATCATGGGTAGGGTAATTCTCCTCGTACGAGTTCAGCTGCCGAGAAGCGTACGCAATAACCCCATCAAAACGCACCCCAAGCCTAGCTTGGAGGCGTCACTATACACTACAAAGTCCTCTACACCCTTAGGCTGCGCTAAAACAGGAGCCGAGGTCACCCTCCTCTTCAGCTCCTCGAAGCTGTGCTGACAAGGTTCGGACCAGACGATCCTGGTAGACTTCCTCAGCAAGGAAGTGAGCGGTCGTGCAATCACGGAGAAACCCTCAATAAAACGGCGGTAGTATCCCTCTAAGCCCAAGAAACTGCGCACCTCCTTGACCGTCCTAGGAGGCGGCCATGAGAAAACATACTCTATCATCGCCGGGTCAACCATGACACCCTCGGCGGAAACTATATGACCCAGAAATGCCACCTCGTCATCCCAAACTCGCACTTAGAGAGCTTAGCGTAAAACTCTCTATCTTGGAGGACTTGGAGCACCGTCCTCAGGTGTCCCTCATGCTCCTCCCTACTCCGGGAGTACACTAAGATGTCGTATATAAATACTACCACGAACTGGTCCAAGAAGTCGATGAAGATGCCGTTCATCAACTCCATGAAGACGGCGGGTGCATTCTTGAGCCCAAATGGCATAACGACAAACTCATAATGGCCGTATCTCGTTCTAAATGCCGTCTTCGGCACGTCCTCCTATCTCACCCTCAGCTGGTGATATGCTGACCTCAAATCAATACGTGAAAACACGGAGGCTCCCTGCAACTGGTCCAGCAAATCATCAATGCGCGGCAATGGGTACTTGTTCTTGATGGTGACTTTGTTCAACTCCCGGTAATCAATGCATAGCCTCAAAGATCCGTCCTTCTTCTTGACGTAGAGGACCGGTGCACCCCAAGGGAAAACGCTCGGGCGTATGAAACCCCTCTCGGCTAACTCCTCGAGCTGCTTCTTCAGCTCCCGCATCTCGATCTGCGCCATGCGGTATGGAGCCTTGGAGATCGGCCTCGTGCCGGGCTCCAACTCAATAAAAAAATCAACGCTCCTCTGCGGTGGTAGCCCGGGTGGCTCCCCGAAAACGTCCTCGAACTCGCATGCCACCGGAATATCCTCCAGAGATGGTCCCAACTCCTCCTTCATAGCATAATACCAGAAGGCCTCGAATCCCTGCCCGATAAGTCTAGCGGCTCAGACCGCGCTAATGACCGTACCGGCCTTCCCAAGGTCCGAACCTCGGAAAATCACTCGTGCCCCGCCTCCGTGGTAATCGTCACGGTCCTCCCGCTGATGTCTAAAACTGCTCGATGGCGGTCCATCCAATCCATCCCAAGGATGACTTCTTCATGCACTAAGTGCATGACAAAGAAGTCGGCCAACCAATCTCGGTTTCCCAAACGAATGGGACAACCGCATACCTCTCGGGTACCACTAACCCTACCTCCATCGGGTAACCTATAATAAAGGGTCTCCCCTCTACCGTAGCTAAGGACAACCTAGCTACACAATCATCGGATATAAATGAGTGCGTAGCACCCGTATCAAATAAAACTCGGACCGAAAAGCCGTGAATCTGAATAGTACCTGGGGTTGCCAACGCCGGTGGATCAACGACACTCCTCAATTCAAATACCCTGGCCTGTGTGCCTTTGGTCTCATGGGTACCTCCACCACGGCCTCTACCTCGGCCCTGCCCCTGGGCTGATCCCTGTGTACGGGCCTAAACCTGACCCTAGCCCCTCTGCTGAGAGCCCTGTGACCGATATTGTGGCGGCCTCTGACTGCCCCCTACTACACTAGCAGGCGAGGAACCCTGCTGCGACTGTGACTTGCCCTGACGGAAAAAAGCGGCTCGGTGACCCATCTGACCACAAGTGAAACAAGCCACGAGCGGCTTCCTACATGTATTCCTCATGTGTGAAAACTCTCCACAACCGTAGCACTGACGTCCCCCGTCAGATGCCTGCCTCGACGTCTGAGGACCGGAACGTCCCGGAGTTTGGCTACGTCCCTGACCCGCTACTCCGGCCCCTGAATTAGCTGGAACTGTCCTCTGTCTCTTATCCGGTCCTCCGGACTGTGCTGCCCTCCTAGACCCAAGACGGTCTCTCTCATAGGCCAAAGCTCGGTCCTGGTACTCCGCCATTGAGTCCCAACGAAATCCCGCAAGGTAAGCACGGGTGGACTCCCTAAGTCTCCTGAAAAAAAGATAGACATGCTGGTTCGCCCGAAATTATCTAATCGCCTCAATGACTGGGACGTCCTCGAATCCTGCCTCCAAGAAATCCTGGACTTTGTCTCTCCTCAGTGAATCCGGGCAAAAGGTCTCCCTAACGAGTCTCAGCAGCTGATCCATCATGGTCACACCTCCTCTAACCGTCCTTAACCAATACTGGGCCTGCTCTGGAAAAAAGTCTGGACTATCTCAACCTGCCTCTCCTCTGGACAACGGATCGCCTCTAAAGCTGACTCCACATGCCCAATCCAGTTCTCAACCTCTAACCCTATCTTCCCGTCGAAGTAGGGTACATTCTGCTGGTTGAAAGCTTCAACCATGAATCAGGTCTCGGAGACCTCAGCTCGTCTCTCGCCCTAACAACCTCCATAACCGGCTCGGGTGCAACTACTGCTGGTCCAACTATCTCTGGTGCAACCCTAATATGAGTCACCCTCTACGAGACCTCAGTTGATCTCGCACGTGCAGGTGCAGGCACCGGTGGTGCGGGAGGTGGTGTTCCAGTCCTAAACGCCTCCTCAACTCTTCGTACGTAGTCCCTAAACACGGTAGCTCCAACAGACGCTCCCCGGTCCTGGCAGATGGAGTACTCCGCGTCCCGGACCTTCCAACGGTCCTATCCCCAGCCTCGGGAACGATGCTCTCGGTGACGTCCTCTACGGGGACCTCAACTGCTGGTGCACCCACAACTGGTGGGTCCGCAATGGGGATACGTCCCCGACCCCTACCTCTCGCGCCTAGAGGTCTTCCTACTCGTCCTTGTCCCCGTCTCGGGACAGTAGGAGGAAGAGGGGGTCTACCCCTGGCGGGTCCTACGTAAGCGGTAGCTCTCGTACGTGCCATCTGATAGCGTATGACGTTTACTTATGTATTAATACGTAGGTACTACTTATTATCTCGGTATGATAAAACTTTTAAAAGCGTAAAGGTAAGCATGATCAGAATATACATCCAAGGTATACAAGTCCAAAACATCCTAAGGCCACATACATAGCTAGGTACATACAAATCCACAAACATCCTAAGGTCATATATATATATATATATATATATATATATATATATATATATATATATATATATATATATATATATATATATATATATATATATATATATATATATATATATATAACTATGTAATAATATATATACATACTTCTAATCCAGACATCTATGTTGCCGAGGTTTGCGAAAGGAGTGGTGGTCCCGTACATTCTAACCCAAACCCGATTCATGCACGTGATTTCGAATACGAAAAGTTAGAACCCGTGTGGGTTCTGTTTATCCCTCATTTGGCCTTTAAAAAGATTGCGAGTGCCATTGTTGTCAATCTAGGGCTCTGATACCACTTTTGTAACACCCCAAATTCGCGGGACTCGGGATGCTACGGGCGAGACCTCACAATGGGTCCCGACCCTTAGCCTGACAACAATTTCACCGGACCTTTCCAACAAGGCACAAATAAAGGCAAAACTCAAATCGTTTATAATGTATGCGAGAAACTGAAAAGTAAAGATACAAGGTGGAAACTCAGCCGAGTCCTCAAAACGACACAACTCCGATAAAAAAACCAAACCGTACAACATATTCCAACAATACAAAGGCATATCCCAAAAACATCCCCGTCCTATAATGTACGGAGACCCCGGCTGTCCCCTCCTCCACCTCACTCGGCGGCGTCCCTAACCTGCAAGGCATCTACACGAACGGTTTAAAACCGTTAGCTCATATTCGAAGCATTAGAAAAGAGGTGAAGGCATATACACATATAAATCACATAACACATACATACTATAAAACACACAAGTCCGGTTTATTATCTTTTTCTTATTAAGTCGTATCCCGTTCTAATTCAACTTAGGTTTGTGACACGAGAACCACCGTAGTCTCGCCTCGGTCCCTACTTACCGGCAAGGAATGGTATTGATGCATCCGACAGTCTACCCGCCTGGGCTAGTCGCCGAGAACCTCCTAGACTCTCGCAAGAGCTAGGCAAATGATGTCACCGCCCGTTATCATACACTTGGGCCAAAATATAAAGTCGGTTGTCCTATTTACCGGTTTAGTTGTTTATAACATAAACAATAAGACAAACACACACCACCAACACACATCGATGCTAATACGTAAAATACGAGCTAAGTAAGTCCGGAGACTTACCTCATCACCACACTCAAATCACATCACTCTCGCTTCCTTAAGGAGGAAGACCACAACCTGCTCACAAGAGATATGCATATCAATACATGCTCACTCTCAAGAAGTCTTAGACTTCACTCTAGTGATCTAAGCAAGATCACCTAACCCTCAAGCTAGGAATGCATCCTAGGGTCCAAGGTACTCACCACACTCTCAGCACTTGAAAGCAACTCTCAATAGTTTATAACCTCACATGATCTTAAACCTCAGCCAAGAAGGAACAAGCTAGCCTAGAAGGTCCATCATGCTCAACACACTCGTAATCATCAACTACATCGAGCCTTAAGGGCTCCTAGGTTCACAACCACTAAGTGGCATCTCAAGCTACTCTAGATCCATCTTAGGCATGCTACTAACATGATACAACTACAAAACTAAGGACGGAACGAAGAGGAAGGGAGAGGAGAAGCATACTGTTGAAGAAAACGCAGCCCCGAAGTCAAGTTGGCGCCCCAGCGGAACACAACCGCCGCCCCTGCGGCCTGCTTCCGTCCTGGAGCCGTCCCCTGTGGTGCTAGAGCCGCCCCCGCGTGGTCTGGATCTGCCCCCAGCGGTGCTGGAGCCGCCCCTGCGTGGTCTGGATCCGCCCCTGCGGATGTGGTGAGCCGCCCCCGCTGTTTCGCTGTACAAACTCTTCTTCTTCGTCTTCGACTGTGGATCCTTGGCTCCAATGTCCTCCTCTCCTTGTTGGGTCTTCTACAAACACCAACCACTGATCTTAGACTCCTCTCCACGACCTAATCGAGCTAAGAACACATGCATGCAAGGATTTGAGGAAAAAGCTTCTCAAGAGCTTTATCCATGGCCATGCATGAAGGATGGAAGAAGAAAAGGATAATCAACAAAGAAGAGAGGGGAGGGAGAGGAAGAAGCTTACCAAACCAGATTTGAATCCTCCCCACTACAGTCCACAATCCAACTCCACATCTCTCCTTATATATATATATATATATATATATATATATATATATATATATATATATATATATATATATATATATATATATATGGATGAAATTTACAAACTTTGCATTGATTTTAGAGAAATCTTGCATTGTCATTATCCTTTGAAGTTGGTTTGGTAGTTACTAGAGGATAGGGTGTGCATGAAGAACCAAAACAATATGTTTGTGTAATTGGATGCAAGATCACTTTGCAAAGCCCATATACCTTAAATTTATTTAGATCTTCCTTCTCCACATGTGATAGTGAACTCCCATTGCATTGTTTTTATACTTTCCCCCAATCGTTGATGGAAATTTTACCATTGGAAGAAAGTGCGGTGACGAAGAGCGAACGTTTGGGGAAAAAAAGTTGGGATCTTGGAACTGAAAGGAAGTGATTAAGGGGAAGGCATAAGGAGATATGTGGAGTTTGAGAATTGACAACAAAGGTTGTCCGGAGTGGTGGAAAGCCTAGACGGATGGTGAGAAGATAGTCGTAGTGGAAGCGTTCGAAAATAGGATTTCAGAGACAAGATTAAGAACGAGAGACATCGAATGTAGCCAAAATTGTAGATGATCTTTGCATCGTTGGTAACATTATCTTTACGTAAGGATGAGGAGACGTGAATAAAAATATAGAGAATTGCATGGGAGACCAGCAAGAAAGCAATGGAAGATGCCGTTGAAGGTGTATTTAAAGATTTCTTGACAACAAGCTTTAGTATAACGTGTCCGAAAGTGAGACATGTGTATAGTTTGTTCGATCTGTGCACTGAAATACCCTATATTGGTTGTAGATTTCTTCTTCTTTTTTGGAGGGAATAAAAAATCTAAACAGAGCTTCAATCACTTCCTCTCTAATTCTGGCTACATATCGATGTCTCTCATTCTTCAACTTCTTTCTCAACCCCTAATTATAACGCTTCCACCTCAACTATTTTCTCACAATTCAATGAGGCTTTCCACTGCTGCGGACTGCCTTCGTTCTAACTTTATCAATTCCATAATACCCCCTACGCCTACTCTTTCAAACAACTTCAATCATGTCCTTTCGGCTCTATGATTCCTACTCTTTCACCTCATCGACTACTCTTCGTTACCACACTTCCTTCCGATGGTCAAATTTATATGAACGGTGTCAAAATTGAAAAAACTCCGGTCTTCGACGACGGGATGTCGATAGTATTCACTATGGACAAATTCTTTAATCCTAATTTCGAGATTCTAACCCCCTTCTCTCTCTCTCTCTGTATATATATATATATATATATATATATATATATATATATATATATATATATATATATATATATATATATATATATATGAACCAATTTTACGGAGAAGAATGAGAACAAAAAGATTTGGACGTTTTATTAATGATCTCTCAAAGGATTTAAATACATAAAGGGTGTCAACAACTAGGAAAGTAATAATTAGGAAACTAAATAATAACAAAAAGAATATCTCAATATTATCACGATCTTAATTTATCACGATCTTGATTTTATCGCGATCTTATCACGCCTCCTCAAGCTGGTGATGATTGATGCACAACACTGAGCTAGAACATGAGAAATTAAAAATGACTCGGACCTAAAGGCTTCAAAAACATATCTACTAGTTGATCGGTGGAATGTGTAAAGCAATTATGATGCTAATCTTGACTTGCCTTTGAATATATTTATTCATTTTAGGCATTCAGTATTGAGCAAAAGTTGTTAGGATTTTCCTTTATTTTGTTTCACGACAATATGTTGTTGTTTTTGTGGTGACAATAGGAAGCCGGTTTGTGTAGCGAGAATAGGACTCTAGTATGGTTAGAAATCCGTAAACTACTATATATATATTTGTAAATAAATAAAGTTAATAATCCTATTTGGTGATTATTGTAGTAAATGATCTATTTTGACCGAGTACCTTGTTTTTTTTATTACAAAAGTAGTAAATATATAAAGTTTAAAAAGTAAGATTTTGTAACAAAAATTGGGTTTTATTTATAAAAATAATTATACAATTAATCGGATATAGTTTTAACCAACAATGTTGGTAATAAAAATTGTCGTTCTTTTTTAAAATTAATTATAAACATTAAACTTATTAGCTAATGATCTTTTGGGTGAACATTTTTTTTTACAATATATTTATATAATTGTTGAAGAAGTAGTTTTAAAAAAAATAAATTGATTAATTTTGTTGTTTAAATTAATAAATATATCATTTTAATGAATGACATTTTAGTAATATGTTACTCGATTATCGGCATGCCATATCAATAAGTTGTTCTCTACTTGCGTACGTTTAATATATATATGGATGAAATTTACAAACTTTGCATTGATTTTAGATAAATCTTGCATTGTCATTATTCTTTGAAGTTGGTTTGGTAGTTACTAGAGGATAGGGTGTGCATGAAGAACCAAAACAATATGTTTGTGTAATTGGATGCAAGATCACTTTGAAAGCCCATATACCTTAAATTTATTTAGATCTTCCTTCTCCACATGTGATAGTGAACTCCCATTGCATTGTTTTTATTCTTTCTCCCAATCGTTGATGGAAATTTTACCATTGGAAGAAATTGCGGTGACGAAGAGCGAACGTTTGGGGGAAAAAGTTGGGATCTTGGAACTGAAAGGAAGTGATTAAGGGGAAGGCATAAGGAGATATGTGGAGTTGGAGAATTGACAACAAAGGTTGTCCGGAGTGGTGGAAAGCCTAGACGGATGGTGAGAAGATAGTCGTAGTGGAAGCGTTCGAAAATAGGATTTGAGAGACAAGATTAAGAACGAGAGACATCGAATGTAGCCAAAATTGTAGATGATCTTTGCATCGTTGGTAACAGTATATTTACGTAAGGATGAGGAGAGGTGAATAAAAATATAGAGAATTGCGAGGGAGACCAGCAAGAAAGCAATGGAAGATGCCATTGAAGGTGTATTTAAAGATTTCTTGACAACAAGCTTTAGTACTGTAAGAGCCGTAGTCTTTCGGGCCGAGACCGGACCTTGGCCGAAATTAGCTTTGGCCGAGGTTGGTCTTGCCGCCCCCGCGGTGAGTGGCGCTGCCCCTGCGGCTGCTTGGACCGCCCTTGCGGGTTCCGGCGGCTGCAGCCGTCTTCTTTGACCTTGTTGACCCGTGCTTTACTCTTTGCTTTGCTCCTTCTTACCTTTGGCTGATCAAGGGTTCTTCATCTTCTTCTCCAGCTTCTCTCCACGTTCTTTGCTTCCCTTTTGCTCCCCTTTGATCTTGATCTTGTTCTTGAGTTGTGGAAGAGTTTTGTGAGAGTTTTGTGTGTGTGTACCTTGTGTGAGTGTTGGGTGAGGTTATGCTGGGCTTGGAAGCCAGCCTTGGTAGCAGTTGAGCTCTCCTGCAGCCTTAGACCACAAGTGTGGTAAGGGTTCTTCTCCTCTCTTCTTTCTTTCTTGCTTTCCTTCATAGCTTAGGATTAGATGATTGCCTAGGCATGTTCTGATGTTGTATGTGTATACTTGTGTATGGTCTTGGCTTTGGATGAGAGTATAGACGTGATTTGATCACGTGAAGAACCGAAGAGAAGCCGCGAAGTTGCCTTCTGCACTGTCGCCGCCCCCGCGGCCAAGAGCCACCGCCCCCGCGGCTACCGTGCCACAGCGGCCGCCCACGTTCCGTGTCACTGCCCCCGCGGCCACATCCCGCCGCGCCCGCGGCCACCTATTTTCGCCCCTGCGCCCCTTGTGACCCGCAGGTGCGTTTTGTCCCGGATCTACCTAAGGCTAGGTAGATCCTTTTCCTTCCTAGTATGAGTGTTAGTAGCCTGCTAGGTGCGAGTTGAGGTTAGAATGAGTTGAGTACGGAACTGTTATGCCGGTTATGGCCTTGAGGATTACGAGTTGGAATATGATCCGTATGGATCCCTTGGGTCTAGGTGTGACCCCTTGTATGGATATGTATATGATGTATGCGTTATATCTTGGTTAGGTTGAGTTGATCTCCAGAGCGGAGCCGAGTATTCTGAGTCTGTGACTCCCGAGGTTGAGGTAAGTCCATAGGACTTACTTAGCTGCCCTCCATATATTGGATGTGTGCCTGAGTGGTGGATGTTATGCTTTATAGCCCGTATGATATATTGTATTACCGACCTATGGTTTATTGACTGCCCATTGTAGGGCCGTGACAACTTGTCCTTTCATCCCGCTGGGAGTCTGGAGGTTCTCTACGGGCAGGCCAGTATGGCTCAGTGGGCCGGGCACCTGTCCACTCCCATAGGGTACACGGGAGGTGGTACCGGATCCCCACTCCAGCTGGCACTATTCCCGAGAGGCGAGGGTTATATTCCTCGTGTCACATACGTTCATATTGAGTTATTATTTATACGCTGTATGCGCCGGACTAGTATTATAAGATAATAAAATGGGTAAATGTGTGACAGCATGTTTATATGTTTAAGTTCTGACGTGTGCATGTGCTCTAGCATCTTCCTTTGTATGTGTTTGGTTAGCTAACGGTGTGATGCCGTGTTGTAGACTTTGCAGGTTAGGACACTGCAGAGTGATCCAGACGGGGCGATCTGCTGAGGGCTCCGTACACAGGGGTTATATTCGTGGATGGGTATTTTGGATATGTATATATATATGATATGTTTTGTTGTACTCAGCAGTTGTATAAACCTTTTGACATGTTTATATATCAGTTTTATGTTTTTGTTTTAATCTGTTGTGCCTTGTTGTAAGATCGGTGAAATTGTTGTCAGGCTAGGGTCAGGATCCATTGTGAGATCCTAGTCCGGTAGCACCTCGAGTCCCGTGGATACGGGGTGTTACAAAGGTGGTATCAAAGCCCATGTTGACAACAATGGCTCTAGTAATCTGCAATAAAGTTCGAATAGATAAATAAACAAAACCCGAAAGGGGTCTGACTTTTCAAAAGGGTTTTGGTTTTGAAATGAGTACAAAACGTTTTGGGATATCGTGTACGTGAGCCATTGCCCCTCTGAAGATCTCGACAGTATAGGTATATATATGTATAGATAGATACTATCTGCTGTGATGATGTGTTATATACCTATACATACGGCATATATAGTGCCATCTGAGTTGGGTTTACGTCCTCTGCAGATGGTTCAGACTAGAGCCTTACCTGCAGCAGGACGGGGTAGAGGCAGACCTCCGTTAGGTAGAGGACGGGGTAGGATCCCTGCTGCTGAGCTGCGTGCACCAGAGGACGTTCGGGCAGAGGTTGCTGAGAGTGCCACCCCTGAGATGGGGGAAGGCACAGCTGGGGGACAGGGTTTACAGCGAGTCCAATCAGCAGACTCGGACCGTGTCTCCATGGAGGGACCAGCCTTCCGTGATTACATCCGGCGGGTTGAGGAGGCTGCCAGGGCAGGTAGACGTGCCCCGGATCTGCCAGCGCAGGAGGGGCCATTTGAGAGGTCCCACACCGTTACACAAGTGCCAACTGCACCGGCACCTGTTGCTGAGGTCATTCGAGTACAGGAGGAGTATAGAGGGCCTCGACCAGATAGTTGGTTGAAGGCTTTCCATCAAATGGGAGTACCCCCTTTCTCTGGGAAGGTGGGGTTGGAGGTAGAGCTGTGGATAGGACACGTAGACTCGGCTCTGGAGTCTATTAGGTGTCCAGCTGATAGACAGGTCGGGTTAGTGCAGAGCTTGTTCAGGGAGTTAGCGCAGCACTGGTGGAGATCCGTACGAGGTCAGGTCACCAATTATGAGCAGATGAGGTCTATGATCCGAGAGCGTTTCTGTCCTGCCTCGCTGAGGAAGGAGAGACTGAGGGATTTTGTAGAGGCCGGGTTCGAGGATGTGCCAGTTTTTGAGGCCATCCGGAGGTTTCAGGAGGAGCTGGCACTGTTAGGACCAGCTGCACCTCCTGCTGATCAGCATGTGTATCTGTTTTCCCGACGGTTGAGGGATGCCACCCGGGCTTATATGGCGGGATTTCATTGTGAGTCCCTGATGGATTACCAGGATCAAGCCGTTGACTATGAGCGTGAGCGGGTCAGTAAGAGGAGAGCTTCTCAGACTGGGGGGTCTGAGAAGAGGCAGCGTACCGGGCAGACTAGCGGTATGGCTGGAGCTGCTGGGTCAGGGCGAGGTCAGAGTCGCCAGAGTCAGCCTTCGCCTACACCGGCTACTGGTAGAGCTCGACAGTGCTATAACTGTGGAGAGCAGGGACATATTAGGCCAGAGTGCCCGAGACAGCCAGTGACTTGCTTCACGTGTGGTGGGCGAGGTCACAGAGCAGTGTTTTGCCGTCAGGGCGGAGCTTCTTCACAACAGGGTTCTTCACCTGCTGGTGGAGCTGGGGGTAGACAGAGGCCACCTCAGCAGCAGCAGACATAGGGACAGCAGAAGGAGGGGGAGAGTCCAGCCTTAGAGGATATCCCAGTGGTTGATGAGTTTGTGGATGTGTTTGCTGAGCCGTCCAGTTTGCCACCTCAGAGGAGTGTGGACTTTGGGATTGATTTAGAGCCGGGTACGAGACCGATCTCGAAAGCCCCATGACGGATGACGCCCGTCGAGATGTTAGAGCTGAAGAAGCAACTCGAGGAGTTGGCTGAGAATGGCTTCATTCGCCCTAGCGTATCCCCATGGGGGGCACCGGTCCTCTTCGTACGGAAGAAGGACGGATCGTTGAGGCTATGCATAGATTACCGAGAGCTGAATAAGGTGACCATCAAGAACAAGTATCCGTTGCCGCACATTGATGATTTGCTGGACCAGTTACAGGGAGCTTCAGTGTTCTACAGGATAGACCTGCGCTCAGGATATCACCAGCTGAGGGTGAGAGAGCAGGATGTGCACAGGACGGCATTTCGGACCCGTTATGGACACTACGAGTTTGTAGTGATGCCATTCGGGTTCACGAATGCCCCGACAATTTTCATGGAGTTGATGAACAACATCTTCATCGACTTCCTGGATCAGTTTGTGGTGGTCTTTATAGATGACATCCTGGTGTACTCTCGCAGCAGAGAGGAGCATGCAGGACATTTGAGGACGGTACTACAGGTTTTGCGGGATAGAGAACTTTATGCGAAGTTCTCTAAGTGCGAGTTTTGGATGCCAGAGGTAACATTCCTGGGTCATATTGTTTCCGCTGAGGGGATCAAGGTTGATCCGGCGAAGATTGAGGCAGTAGCGGCATGGATGACACCGACGAACGTCAAGGAGGTACGTAGCTTCCTTGGCCTAGCCGGTTATTACAGACGCTTTGTGGAGGGATTTTTCGTGATTGCCCGTCCACTGACGAGTTTGCTGAGGAAGACTACCAGATTTGTGTGGTCTGATCAGTGTATACGGAGTTTTGAGGAGTTGAAGAGACGTTTGACGTCTGCTCCTGTTTTGGCACAGGCAGAGGGTACAACTAACTTCGTGGTTTACAGTGATGCATCCAAGCTTGGCTTGGGATGTGTGTTGATGCAGCGGGGCAGAGTGATTGCTTATGCGTCTCGACAGCTGAAGACGTATGAAGAGAACTACCCGACTTATGATCTGGAGTTGGCCGCGGTAGTTCATGCACTGAAGATCTGGAGACATTATCTGTATGGTGCTACATGCCAGATCTTCACCGACCATCAGAGTTTGAAGTATATTCTTACGCAACGGGAGTTGAATAACCGCCAACGTAGGTGGCTCGAGCTGATTAAGGATTTTGACTTGGAGATTCTGTATCATCCAGGGAAAGCGAACGTTGTCGCCGACGCCCTAAGCTGGAAGACGCCTCGAGAGCAGGCGATCGTGAGATTGACAGTACAATCTCAGCTGCAGAGAGACCTGAGATGGTTAGAGTTGGACATCCAATTTCCTGATGAGGATGCCCGACTGAGTATCTTAGAGGTTCTACCTAATCTGTTGGGGGAGATCCAACAGAAGCAGGAGACCTGCCCGATGTTGCTGAGGATACGGGAGAGGATGTCTCGAGATGAGGCACCACAGTTCCTTCTGGGGGCAGATGGAGTGTTGAGACGCCGAGGTCGCGTCTCTGTACCTGCTGACGCAAATTTACGTTAGAGGATTCTACAGGAGGCTCACTGTACACCTTACTCGGTACATCCAGGTACGAGTAAGATGTATCAGGATTTGAGACGTATATACTGGTGGGGTGGGCTGAAGCCCGATGTGGCCAGATTTGTGGCACAGTGTGCGACCTGCCAGCAGGTCAAGATCGAGCATTTCAGACCTGGGGGCGAGCTTCATCCACTTCCTGTTCCACAGAGGAAGTGGGAAGACGTCACCATGGATTTTGTGACCGGATTGAGATTGAGCCGGGTTATGATGCTATCTGGGGCATTGTGGACAGATTGACGAAGACGGCACGTTTTGTTCCGATCAGCGAGACGTGGCCGGTGAGTAAACTGGCTGAGGAGTACACTAGGCAGATAGTGAGACTCCATGGGGTGCCGAGGACGATCGTCTCTGACAGATATGGGCGATTTACCTCGAGGTTTTGGCAGCAGATTCAGATTGCCCTGGGGACGAGTTTACATTTCACGACGGCGTTTCATCCTCAGACCGATGGTCAGTCAGAGAGGACCATTCAGACGCTGGAGGATATGCTGCGAGCTTGTGTGTTGGATTGGGGACAAGTGTGGACGGATCACCTCCCACTAGTTGAGTTCTCATACAACAACAGATGGCATGCATCTATTGGGATGGCCCCATATGAGGCACTGTATGGACAGAGATGTCGGACTCCGTTATGCTGGGATGAGCAGAGCAGTGTCAGCGGTATAGCCCCTGATTAGATTCAGGATGATATGGCCCGAGTAGCCCTGATTAGAGAGCGACTGCTGACGGCTCAGAGCCGTCAGCAGTCGTATGCAGATAGGAGGCGCAGACCTTTAGAGTTCCGAGTTGGAGCCCATGTGTGGCTGAGAGTGTCCCCGACACGAGGTGTGAGGAGATTCGGCATTAAGGGGAAGTTGAGCCCCCGATATGTCGGACCATTCGAGATTCTGGATCGGGTTGGGAGCGCAGCCTACAGATTGGCTTTGCCTCCGAGATTAGAGGGTGTTCACCCTGTGTTCCACGTGTCTCAGCTGAGGGAGTATATACCAGATCCGAGACACATTGTGAGTTATGATGATTTGGTGGTTGAGCCGGACCACACGTTTGCTGAGCATCCTATTGCAGTCCCTGAGCGAGGTATGAGACGTCTGCGTTCGAAGGAAATTCCTATGTTGAGGATACAATGGTCGAGACGTGGACATGAGAAGGCTACTTGGGAGGCTGAGGATAGTATCCAGAGGAACTATCCAGAGTACTATGCTGGGATAGAGGTACCAGTGGGATCGCCGGGTAGATCTTAGTATTACCTCGGTGAGTGTTATATGCTTATGTGTTTATGTGCTTATGTGTCATACTGTGTTTATTTCGTGCTAGCTGTGATGTGTGTACGATCTATTACAGATCCTGTTGTGCTAGTACGACCGATCGGTATTGTAACACCCCAAATCCGCGGGACTCGGGGCGCTACAGGCGAGACCGCACAGTGGGTCTCGACCCTTAGCCTGACAACAATTTCGCTGGACCTTTCAACAACGGCACAGAATAAAGGCGGAAAACTCGAAAACATGTTTAATGTATGCGGAAAGCGAAATGTAAAAGTACAACTGGGAAACTCAGCCGAGTCCTCAAAACCACATAATACGATACAAAGTTAATGTGCGTCAACATCCAATAAACAACAAGGTGAAAACGACTCAAAAATTATTCCCCGTCCTATAATGTACGGGACCCGGGCTGTCCACTCCTCCGCCTTACTCGGCGGCGTCCCTAACCTGCAAGTCAACTACATAAACGGTTTAAAACCGTTAGCTCGCATTCTAAGCATTAGAATAATGGGAAAGGCACAAACACACATAAGAATCACAAAACATAAATCACGCAAGTCCGGGTTATTATCTTTAATTTTCTTAACAAGTATCCCGTTCTAATTCAAATTCGGTTGTGACACGAGACCCCAATGGTCTCGCCCCGGTCCCTATTTCCGGCAAGGCACGGTAAGGATGTATCCGTCCACCTCACCCGCACGGCTAGTCGCCGAGAACCTCCCACTCTCGCAAGAGTTTGGCAGATGATGTCACCGCCCGTTATCATACACTTGGGCCAAAATTACTTATAAAAGTCGGTGGTCCTATTTTACCGGTTTAATGATTATGACAAATACGTAAACACACACCACCAAACACGCATCATGCTAATACATAAAATACGCGCTAAGTAAGTCCGGAGACTTACCTCGTCCCAAATGCTATCTCACAAACGCTCTCTCTTCCCTTGGGAAGGAGTACACAACCTGTTCACAACAAGGTACTCGTAAAGATCCGCTCAACTCGAGAAGTCTAAGACTTCTACACAAATGACCTATACAAGATCATTTGATTCCCATATCAAAATCACATCCTAGAATCTATCATGCTCGTAACTCAACTCTTATAAACGTCTACGGGGTCTAGCACGTCTATTACGTTTTCCTAAGATTTCCCAAGCCACTACTTGGCATTTCCACCAAGTCATTCCAATTCCATCCTAACATGATACTAAGTTATAACTCGTTCCCCAACCTACGTTAAAATTCCTCAATTCCAATCTACGGGTAAAACCTGCTAACGCATTTCCGACAATTCTATACTTTCCAAAGTATATTCTAAATTATATTAAATAAAGACGAGGGGGTTTAATCGTAATTATACCGAACACGAGGGAGGCCGACCGGAAGTACGCCCACGGACTTCGGAGCTTGCTGAGGTGGCGGGGACGGCAGAATCTCGGCCGGGATGTAGATGGCTCGGCCGAGATGCAAACTTGGCTCGGCCGAGATCACGGACAGGCTCCGCCGAGATGCAGACTTAGTTCGGCCGAGATCACGGACAGGCTCGGCCGAGATTACGGAGAGCTCGGCCGAGATCGCAGAGGAAGACAAGGCTGATGTGGCTTCCGCGGGGCGGCAGGGGAGGGCGCGGCCGCGGTTCTTCTGCAGGCGAGGGTGGCTCCAATGGCTCCTCGGTTGGCTGCAGTCGGCGGCGGCGGCGCTTCACGGTGGTCCAAGGCGGCGAGGGAGAAGGCCGGCGTCAACGGGCTCGCGCCAGAGGGCAGTGGCGGTACTCCGGCGAGCTCGAAGGAAGAATGCCCGCTGCAGCTTGTCTCGGTCACCTTGGAAGAGAAAGATCGAGCCGGGACGGCTCGTGCTGGGTCTAATGGTGGTGGCTGCTCTCGGTGGTTCTCCGGGGTGGAGTTTAGCGGCCGAGAGCGAAATGAGAGAGGGAGAGTAGGGTGGGTGTGAGCCGCTGTAGAGGTGAACCGAGAGAGAGAGAGAGAGCGAAATGGAGGAAGGAGGGAGATGGGGTTGGCTGGGTCGAGGCAATGGAAGGGGATGGCCGAGAACGAGGGGCCGCTGCAGGTTGGAGGGAGCGAGAGGTCGGCGACAAACCTACAGGCCTAGGCCGGCTAGCTGGGCGGCTATGGCAGACTTGGCTTGGAGCAGTGGAGAAGAGAAGACCGAGTGGTCATCTCGGTCACCTGGAAAAATCTCGGCCGAGATCGGTCTCAGCGGGGCCGAGATTTTTCTTTGGGAAGAAAAGAGAGGGGAAAGAAGGGAAGTAGGCATAAAGGTCGGGCCCGAACCCGTAAAATAACTCCGTAACGGACGTTACGGTCGGAATAAGTTCTCGGACATTTCCGTTATAATAATTTACGGAATTAATTATCGAACATCTCTGTGGCATAGTGTACGGAAAGAGGATAAATGCTAATTTATTTCTAAAATTCTCGATCATTGTTATATTTTTTTATTTTAAAATTTCCCGGACTTTACAACTAACACTCCTAAAAAGAAGTTTCGTCCCAAAACTTGCTAGACCCCATCACTCTCCAAAAACCCGTCTTGTAACCACGCGAAACTCTATCGATTGTAAACCACGTCTATGCGTAGCAGTCATATCACGACCTCGCAAGGTACTCATCAATCAAGCAAAAATCACATAATCATAAAGTAACAAGAAGGATCTCGGAACTAACCCGAGGGTCCTATCGATGTAGCCAGGCTCGCATAAAACTCAGGATAGTTCCTCTGGATACTATCCTCCGTCTCCCAGGTAGCCTCATCGGCTCCTCTCCTCGACCACTGTACTCGCAGCATAGGTATCTCCTTCAATCGAAGGCGTCTCGTACTCCGCTCTATGACCGTTATCGGGTGCTCCGCGAAAGTGTGGTCCGGCTCAACTTCCCCTTAATGGCGAACCGCCTGATGCCCCGCGTCGGTGATACCCTCAACCATACTTGAGCTCCTACTCTGAACTCGAGAGGTCTATGCCTCCTATCCGCATACAACCTATGCCGGCTCTGCGCGGCTAACATCCTCTCTCGGATCAAGGCAACTCTCGCCATGTCGTCCCGTACCTGATCTGGAGCTACTACGCTAGAACTCCCCGACTCATCCCAGCATAAGGGAGTACGGCACCTCCGTCCATACATGCCTCATAAGGTGCCATCCCAATCGATGCGCGTCAGCTGTTATTATACGAAAACTCGACCAACGGGAGGTGATCTGGCCATACCTGTCCCCAATCTAGCACGCATGCTCGTAGCATATCCTCCAATGTCTGAATGGTCCGCTCGGACTGGCCGTCGGTCTGAGGATGGTATGCGGTGGTGAAATGGAGGCTCGAACCCAAGGCGGCGTGTACCTGCTGCCAGAACCTCGAGGTAAAACGCCCGTCCCTGTCCGAGATGATGGTCCTCGGGACTCCATGTAGTCTCACAATCTGCCGGGTGAACTCCTCGGCTAAACGACTCACCGGCCACGTTTCCCGTATAGGGATAAAACGTGCGGTCTTTGTCAGCCGGTCTACTACCACCCATATCGCGTCAAAGCTCCTACTCGGTCTCAGACCGGTCACGAAGTCCATGGAGATGTCCTCCCACTTCCACTGCGGCACGGGCAATGGGTGTAGCTCTCCTCCGGGTCTATGGTGGTCGATCTTGACCTGCTGGCAGGTCGCGTATCGGGCCACATATCTAGCAACAGCGGGCTTGAGCCCGCCCCACCTATAAGATCTCCTAAGGTCCTGGTACATCTTACTCGCGCCTGGGTGCACGGAGTAAGGTGTGGAATGGGCCTTACGCAAGATCCGCTCTCTCAGCTGATCCGACGGTACACAAATACGTCCCTGACGTCTCAAGAGTCCATCTGCTCCTATGACAAACTGCGGTGCCTCTCCTCGGAACATCGTGTCCCGGATCCTCATCCAAATGGGGCAGCTCTCCTGCTTCTGCAGGATCTCACCGGACAGGTCAGGCAATACCTCTAACTCGGTCAATCGGCAGTCCGTACCCGGGAACCGGATATCCAACTCCAAGCCCATCAAATTCCTCTACAGCTGAGGTTGAACCGTAAGCCGAGCTATCGCCTCCTCTCGAGGTGTCCTCCTACTCAAAGCACCGGCAACTACGTTCGCCTTCCCGGGATGATATAAAATCTGTAGATCAAAGTCCTTAATCAGCTCAAACCATCTCCTCTGGCGGTTATTCAACTCCCGCTGAGTGAATATATACTTCAGACTCTTATGGTCTGTGAAGATCTGGCAGGTAGTCCCGTACAAGTAGTGTCGTCAGATCTTCAGGGCGTGAATCACCGCCGCTAGCTCGAGATCATGGGTAGGGTAGTTCTCCTCGTACGGCTTCAGCTGCCGAGAAGCGTACGCAATAACCCTACCCCTCTGCATCAAGATGCACCCCAAGCCTAGCTTGGAGGCGTCGCTATATACTACAAAGTCCTCTATGCCCTCAAGCTGGCTAACACAGGAGCGGAGGTCAACCTCCTCTTCAGCTCCTCAAAGCTGCGCTGGCAAGGCTCGGATCAGACGAACCTGATAGACTTCCTCAGCAAGTAAGTGAGTGGTCGCGCAATCACGGAGAAACCCTCGACAAAACGGCGGTAGTATCCCGCTAAGCCCAAGAAACTGCGCACCTCCTTGACCGTCCTAGGAGGCGGCCATGAGGAAACAGACTCAATCTTCGCCGGGTCGACCATGACACCCTCGGCGGAAACTATATGTCCCAAAAATGCCACCTCGGACATCCAAAACTCACACTTAGAGAGCTTAGCGTAAAGCTCTCTATCCTAGAGGACTCGAAGTACCGTCCTCATGTGTCCCTCATGCTCCTCTCTACTCCGGGAGTAGACTAAGATGTCGTCAATAAATACCACCACGAACTGGTCTAGGAAGTCGATGAAGATGCCGTTCATCAACTCCATGAAGACGGTGCATTCGTGAGCCCGAATGGCATCACGACAAACTCAAGTGGCCGTATCTCGTCCTGAATGCCGTCTTCGGTATGTCCTCATCTCTCACCCTAAGTTGGTGGTATCCCGATCTCAAATCGACACGTGAAAATACGGAGGCTCCCTGCAACTGGTCCAGCAAATCGTCAATGCGCAGTAACGGGTACTTGTTCTTGACGGTGACTTTGTTCAATTCCCGGTAATCGATACATAGCCTCAAAGATCCGTCCTTCTTCTTAACGAAGAGGACCGGTGCACCCCAAGGGAAAACGCTCGGGCGTATGAAACCCCTATCGGCTAACTCCTCGAGCTGCTTCTTCAGCTCCAACAACTCGATCGGCGCCATGCGGTATGGGGCCTTGGAGATCGGCCTAGTGCCGGGCTCCAACTCAATAGTGAAGTCAATGCTCCTCTGCAGTGGTAGCCCAGGTGGCTCCCCGAAAACGTCCTCAACTCACAAGCCACTGGAATCTCCTCCAGTGATGATCCCTTCTCCTCCTCCTTCATGGGCATAACACTAGAAGGCCTCACATCCCTGCCCGATAAGTCTAGCGGCTCGAACGGCGCTAATGACTGTACCGGCTTTCCCGAGGTCCCAACCTCGGAAAATCACCTCCTGCCCGTCTTTGTGGAAATCGTCACGGTCCTCCGGCTGATGTCCAAAACGGCATGATGACGGTCCATCCAATCCATCCCCAGGATGACTTCTTCATGCACTAAGTGCATGACAAAGATGTCCGCTAACCAATCTCGGTTTCCCAAACGAATGGGACAACCATGTACCTCTCGGGTACCCCTAACCCTACCTCCATCGGGTAACCCTATAATAAAGGGTCTCCCCTCTACCGTAGCTAAGGACAACCTAGCTACACAATCATCGGATATAAAAGAGTGCGTAGCACCCGTATCAAATAAAACTCGGACCGAAAAGCCGTGAATCTGAATAGTACCTGGGGCTGCCGGCGCCGGAGGATCAACTGCACTCCTCAACTCAAATACTCTAGCCTGAGTGCCTCTGGTCTCCTGTGTACCTCCACCACGGCCTTTGCCTCGGCCCTGCCCCGGGGCTGATCCCTGTGTACGAGTCTGACCTTGACCCTAGCTCCTCTGCTGAGAGCCCTGTGACTGATACTGGGGAGGTCTTTGACTACCTCCTCCTCTGCCAGCAGGCGAAGAACCCTGCTGTGATTGGGATTTTCCCTGACGGCAAAAAGCTGCTCGGTGGCCCATCTGGCCACAAGTGAAACAAGCCACAGGTGGCTTCCTACATGTATCCCTCATATGTCCGAATCCTCCACAGCTGTAGCACTGACGTCCCCCATCTGAGGCCTGTCTCTGAGTCTGAGGACCTGATCGTCCCTGGGCCTGGCTACGCCCCTGTCCTGCTACTCCTGCCCCTAAACCAGATGGGGCGGTCCTCTGCCTCTTGTCCGGTCCTCCAGGTTGTGTCGCCCTCCTATGTCCGGGGCGGTCTCTCTCTCATAAGCTGAAGCTCTGTCCTGGTACTCCGCCAAGGGATGTACAACGGAATCCCGCAAGGTAAGCGCGGGTGGACTCCCTTAGTCTCCGGGAAAAAGAGGTAGACATGCTGGTCCGCTGGAGGTGCGGAAGGTCCCAGCAAGGCTAGCTCCGCCTGGAATAGTCGGATCGCCTCTATAACGGGGACATCCTCGAATCCTGCCTCGAGGAAGTCCTGAACTCTGTCGCTCCTCAGTGAAGCTGGGCAAAAAGTCTCCCTCACGAGGCTCAGTAGCTGCTCCATCCGGGTTACACCAGCTCTAACTGTCCTCCACCAGAAATGGGCCTGCTCACGGAACAAGGTCTGGACTATCTCGACCTGTCTCTCCTCAGGGAAACGGATCGCCTCTAGCGCTGACTCCATGTACCCAATCCAGTGCTCAACCTCCAGCCCTACCTTCCCGTCGAAGTAGGGTACATGCTGCTGGTTGAAAGCCTTCAACCAGGAATCAGGTCTCGGGGACCTCACCTCGTCTCCAGGACGAGCAACCTCTGCAACTGGCTTTGGCGCAAACTGCTGCAGGTGCAACTATCTCGGGGCAGCACGAATCTGGGTCACCCTCTGTGTGACCTCAACTGATCTCGCCGGTGCGGGTGCAGAGGTTGCTCGTCCTGGAGACGAGGGTGAGGTCCCCGAGACCTGATTCCTGGTTGAAGGCTTTCAACCAGCAGCATGTACCCTACTTCGACGGGAAGGTAGGGCTGGAGGTTGAGCACTGGATTGGGTACATGGAGTCAGCGCTAGAGGGCGATCCGTTTCCCTGAGGAGAGACAGGTCGAGATAGTCCAGACCTTGTTCCGTGAGCAGGCCCATTTCTGGTGGAGGACAGTTAGAGCTGGTGTAACCCGGATGGAGCAGCTACTGAGCCTCGTGAGGGAGACTTTTTGCCCCAGCTTCACTGAGGAGCGACAGAGTTCAGGACTTCCTCGAGGCAGGATTCGAGGAT
>CM008282.1:24147997-24312787 GCA_002319775.1 Fagopyrum tataricum
AAGAATAAGATCACCAACCTCCAAGACAATGAAGGAATATGGAGGAAAAGTGAAGCTGACATTGAGAATCTGATCCACAAAACACTACACCGAGATGTTTAGAGGAGAAACAATACCGGGTCTGGAAGGAGTGGTAGAGGTTATTCAACAAAGGGTTTCAAACAAAAATGTTCAACTTCATTGATGGCTATTCCATATGCGGATGAAGTTTGGAGAATAGTCAAGAAAATGCAACCACGGAAAGCTCCTCGAACTAGGACGGAATCCATTCAGTCTTCTTTCAACGCTTCTGGCATGTAATTGTCCCATGAAGTTATAAAACTTCCTCAGAGGTTGGTGGATGAGACATAATACTTAATAAGATTAATCACACGGTGGTGTCCTTAATACCAAAGGTATGTATCCTTCAAATGTTTTTGAGTTCGACCCATTAGTATTTGTACGTTATCTGCAAAAATCATTGCGAAACTAATGGCAAATCGAGTCAAAGGTTTTCCTTCCCTTTGTGGTGTCTCAAGAGCAAAGTGCGTTTGTTAAAGGGGAGACTTATTACCAATAACGCGATTGTGGCTCTAGAAGTATTCCACACAATGAAACAAAAGAAGAAGGGTTGTAGTGAACTTGCACTCAAACTTGATATGTCCAAAGACTCCGACCGAGTTGAGTGGTCGTTCTTGATAGCGGTCATGAGGAGATTCGGTTTTGAGCCAAGATGGGTGTCTATGGTTATGGAATGTGTTTCAATGGTGAGTTATTCTTTCGACATCAAATGGAAACATAGTGAGGAAGGTCTTGCCATCCCGGGGGATTAGACAAGGGGACGCTATGTCGCTATTCTTGTTCATTTTGTGTGCGGATGTGCTCTCGGAGCTTATCAATAAAGCAGGTAGAGAAGGGAGGATCCTTGGTCTCCAAATCGGCAGAATGGGACCAAGGTTGACCCACCTTTTCTTCGCGGACGAGTACTCACTATTATTTGCTAAAGCGAACATTGCGAATTATGATGTTATAATGGACATTTTATAGAAGTTTCAAAGTGTATCTGGATAGAGAATCAATCTCGAAAAGTATGAGGTTATGTATAGATGAAACGTGCAGAGACCGGAGAGATTGGCGTTGGCTAGTAGGTGTAAGAGCCTTGATCTTTAGAGCCGAGTTGGACCTAGCCGCCCTTGCGGGTGCTTTGCCACCGCCCCAGTGGGTGCTCTGCATTTCTGCCCCTGCGGCCAAGGAGCCCGCCCCTACGGTTTCCTGCGGCTGCAGCCGGCTTTGTTGACCGAGTGGACCGTTCTTTACTCTTTCTTCTCCTTTATACCCATTCTTTTGCTTGCTGAGCAAGGGTTCTTCTTTCTCCAGCCACCCTTACGTCCTTCTTCCTCTCTTCTCCTTCTCCTTGATCTTGCTCTTGTTTTCTCCTTGGGTTGGAAGAGTTGTTGTGTGGATGATGATGATGGGTGTTGTTGCTGAGCTTGAGAGCCAGCTGAGAGTGTTGTTTTGATCATTCCTTATGCTTAGGATTCCAGTCGTGGTAAGTGTTCTTCTTCTTCTTCTTCTTCTTTCTCTTCTTCCTTTCTTTCCTTCTCCCTTAGCTTAGAATTGGATCTCTTAGGTGTGTATTGATGTTGGGATGTGTATATATATGTATGTGTTTGGCTGTGGAATGGTGAAGACGTGAATTCATCACGTGAAGAGTCGAAGAGGAAATCGGGGATCACGTTCTGCACTGTCGCCGCCCCCGCACCAATAAGTCGCCGCCCCTGCGGAACCCTGTCACCGCACCCGCGCCTCAGTGCCGCCGCCCCTGCGGATACGGTCACCGCCCCTGCGTGGAAGCGTCTCCGCGCCTACGGCTTCAGTCACTTCGCCCCTGCGTCCTTCTTGTCACGCAGGTGCGTCTTGTACAGGATCTACCTAGAGTAGTGTAGATCATTTCCTTTCCTAGTATGAGCGGGTTAGTAGCATGCTAGGTATGTGTATGAGGATAGAATGATGATGAGTATGATATCGTTATATTCCGGTTATGGCTTTGAGGTTTAGGAGATTATCGAGGTTATAAGTTGGATATGATCCTTATGGATCCCTTGGGTCTAGATGTGACTCCTTTGATTGATAGGAAATATAATATCTCTTTATGCCTTGTTATTAGGCAGTGTTGTCCTCCAAATTGGAGTTGATCGTGGTTGAGAGTATTCCGAGGTTGAGGTAAGTCCATAGGACTTACTTAGCTACCATCCTTATATTGGATGTTTGCATGAGTGGTGTTTGTTATATGCTTTATAACATGCGATGTTGATGATTACCGACCTATGGTTTAGTGACTACCCATTGTAGGGCCGTGACAACTTGCCCTTACATCCCGCTGTGAGTCTGGAAGGTTCTCTGTGGTTGGGCCAGATCTGGTATACGGGATGGACTCTTCATCACTCCCATACGGTATACGGGAAGGATGCCGGATGCCACTCCAGCTGGCAACAGCGCCCAGAGGCGAGGATTATATATTCCTCGTGTCATATATATTCATATTCATATATTTATATGTTTTGAGTGTTGGACTATATAAAGATGATTAACCGGGTAAATGTGTGACAACATGATTATGTGTTTATGATTCCCTAACTTGTGTTATGTGCTTATGCATTATCTATATATATGTGTATGGTTAGCTAACGGTTTTATACCGTGTTGTAGATCCTTTGTAGGTTAGGAGAACTGCAGAATGATTCAAATGGGGTGATCCGTTGTGGGCTCCGTACACTAGGTTATGCGTGGGATATGAGATATTTTGTATGTACAGATACATGTTTTGTTTGTACTCAGCGGTACCTTGTAAACCTTTTGATATATATATTATAGTTTGATGTTTGGTTTTAATCTATTTGTGCCTTGTTGTAAGATCCAGTGAACATGTTGTCAGGCTAGGGTCAGGATCCATTGTGAGATTCTATCCTAGTAGCGCCTCGAGTCCTACGGATTCGGGGTGTTACAAAGTTGGTATCAGAGCCTTAGGTTGACAACAATGGCACTTGCAATCTGCGATAAAGGTCGAATAGGTAAATAAACAGAACCCGAAAGGGGTCTGACTTTTCAAAAGGTTTTGGTTTTGAAATGTGTACAAATGTTTTGGGATAGTGTGTATGAGAAGCCATCACCCCTCTGAAGACCTCGACAGTATAGATATATATATATATATATATATATATATATATATATATATATATATATATATATATATATATATATATATATATATATATATATATATATATATATATATAGATATTATCTTATGTGATGTGTGATTGACTTTAGCTCATATATATCTTTACATATGGCATATATATAGCCTTATAGGTTGGGTGTATTTACCCTTCAGATGGCTCAGACTAGAGCTGTATCTACAATTGGACGATGTAGGGGTAGACCCCTTCTTCCTCCAATAGAGGTAGGACAGAGTCAGATTTCCGCTGATGATCCACTTGCAGCGAAGGAGGTTCATGAGGTTGTTGCTGAGAGTGTCGTTCCTGAGACTGGGAACGGTATAGCTGGGAGACATACACCACAACGAGTCCAGTCAGATGACTCGGATTATGTGTATATGAGGGGACCAGATTTCCGCGCGTACATCAAACAAGTGGAGGAGGCTGCTAGAGCAGGTAGATGTATTCCGGAATTGCCGGCACAGGAGGGATCGTTTAAGAGATCCCATGGAGCTACTCAGGTGCCTGTTGTAACGGCACGCGCTGTTAAGATTACTCAAGTTCTAGAGGAGCATAAAAGGTCTGAGAAGAGACAGCGGACTGGGAAGACAAGTGGTACTAGTGAGGTTGTTGGTTCTGAACAAAACCAGAGACGCCCAAGTTACCCTGCATCTACACTGATTGCAGCTACAGGACGACGGTGCTTTAACTGTGATGATCCTGGACATTTACGACCAGCGTGCACGAGGCCGTTGGTAACTTGCTTCACATGTGGCAGACTAGGTCACATAGCAATTTTCTATAGACGGGGGGGAGCTTCATCTCAATAGGGTTCTTCTCATGCCAGTGTAGTAGGGGGTGGGCAGAGGCCACCTCAGCAGCAGATACAGGGACAACAGAGAGTCCCAAATCGTCCTACTACTCAGAGATCTGCTCCTGGGTTGAGTAGAGGTAGAGGTCATGGTGGGAGTACCACTGACACCAAAGGAGCTCAGGGTAGAGTTTTTGAGTTGAGGAGTGCAGAGGAGCCAGCTACACCGACTGCCACATGTACCATTCTGATCCATGGTTTACCTGTTAGAGTTTTGTTTGAAACGTACGCTACGCATTCATTTATATCTGATGCATGTATTGAGCGTTTGAGTCTAGATACGACTGAGGGGATACCCTTTAGTATAGGGTTACCCGATGGTAGTAGGGTCAGAGGTACCCGTGAGATTCGTGATTGTCCCATTTTTGTAGGGACTCTTTAGATGTAGGTAGGAGGACTGTGACCCTCTCTACCGAGTTAGGTCAGATAGAGGTTTTCCGTGGTTGGGATCTTGGGAGGCCGGGCTTGGTGATCAGTGCGGTACGGGCAGCGAGATGGATTGCACAGGGTTGTGAGGCCTTATGGTGTTATACCATGAAGGAGGGGGAGAGTCCAACATTAGAGGATATCCCAGTGGTCTGTGAGTTTACAGATGTGTTTGCTGAGCCGTCCAATTTGCCGCCTCAGAGGAGTGTGGACTTTGGTATTGACTTAGAGCCTGGTACGAGACCGATCTCGAAGGCCCCATATCGTATGGCGCCTGTCGAGATGTTGGAGCTGAAGAAGCAACTTGAGGAGTTGGATGAGAAGGGTTTTATCCACCCTAGCGTATCCCCATGGGGAGCACCTGTCCTCTTTGTATGGAAGAAGGACGGATCGTTGAGATTGTGCATTGATTACATAGAGCTGAATAAGGTGACCATCAAGAACAAGTATCCATTGCCCCATATTGATGACTTGTTAGATCAGCTTTAGGGAGCGACTGTGTTCTCCAAGATTGACCTGCGCTCAGGGTATCACCAGCTGAGGGTGAGTGAGCAGGATATGCACAAGACAACATTTCGGACCAGATATGGACACTACGAGTTTGTCGTGATGCCATTTGGGCTTATGAATGCCCCAACGGTCTTCATGGAGTTCATGAACAACATATTCATCGACTTCCTGGATCATTTTGTGGTAGTCTTCATAGATGATATTTTGGTGTACTCTCGCAGCAGAGAGGAGCATGCAAGACAACTAAGGACTGTCTTACAGGTTTTACGGGATAGAGAACTTTATGCTAAGTTCTCTAAGTGCGAGTTCTGGATTCCAGAGGTAGCATTCATGGGTCATATTGTTTCCGCCGAGGGGATCAAGGTTGATCCGGCGAAGATAGAGACAGCAGCAGCATGGACGACACCGACGAACGTCAAGGAAATACGTAGCTTTTTTGGCCTAGCCGGTTATTACCGACGCTTTGTGGAGGGATTTTTTGTGATTGCCTGTCCATTGACGAGTCTGCTAAGGAAGACTACAAGATTTGTATGGTCTGAGCAGTGTATGCAGAGGTTTGAGGAGCTGAAGAGACGTCTGACTTCCGCTCCTATCTTCGCACAACCAGTGGGCACAACTGATTTTGTGGTTTACAGTGATGCATCCAAGCTAGGCTTGGGATGTGTATTGATGCAGCAAGGCAGAGTGATTGCATATGTGTCTAGACAGTTGAAGATGTATGATGCGTCCTTGGAAGCATTGAAGAACGGACGCCGGATCTAGACCAAGCTAGAGCTTCAACTACTCGTGTTGATGTGCAAATGAGAACTTTGATAGAAGTTTGATAAGGCGGAAGCGATTTGAAAATGGATGTGGAAGCGAAGGTTTGATTCGATCTAGAGAGATCGAGCAAACGTTGTAGTGGATTTGATAGTTTGATTCTTTAGAAGAATCCTCGAAGGTGAGTTCTTGGATCTAAGACTTGATCCAAGGAAGAACTTTGAGGGGATTGAAGAGGAAGTGATGCCCAAATCAAGAGAGAGGATTTTCCTTCAAATAACTTGATTAATATTAGACATGCTTTACAAGTGAGGTCAAGCATCCCTTTTATAGTGGATGAAGGCCAAACCATTAGCCGGAAATTAAATGCCGGAAATAAAGGCGGGAAATAAAAGCGGGAAATAAAACTGGGGCTAACTCCCGAATTGAAAGGCCTAGACTATCAATGTCGGAAAGTAACTCCCGGAATTAAGTTCCGGAGTTACGGTTCCGAAAATTAAAGTCTATTATTAAAATGAAAAATACATTAAAATAATAATAATATTTGCTAGCTTGATGACGTGGCACCGGAAGTCTATGCCATGGTGGAGTGGTGACATGGCATGCCACTAACGGGTCCAAGTGATGCAATGGTGCGTCGGATGATTGAACCGGCAGCTTATGCGATGGCTTTAGTTCGGGAGCGAGTGAGCGGTCCATCGGAGCGAACCCGCAAAGCATCGTCCTCCTCATCCACGGTCATGGTTGTCAAGGGCGCATCAGTCCCCCCATCTTGGATGTGAAACGTCCCCGTTTCACCGTCGTCAAATAGGGGCTCAACATAAGGGGCTAGATCCTTGACATTGAACGTTGGGTGCACGCCGTAGGAATCCGGAAGCTCCAACTTGTAAGCATTCGGACTATGGAGGGATAGGATCCGGAAAGGGCCATCACCTCGATCTGATAGCTTGCCCTTGCGTCGAGATGGAAAACGCTCCTTCCTTAAGTGGAGCCAAACAAGATCGCCGGGCTCAAAAGATATGTCGCGACGGCCCTTGTTGCGTTGTTCGGCAAGTTGGGCGGCACGACGTTGGAGTTGTGCTCTTGTCCGCTCATGAAGTTCAATGATTGAGGCGGCTCGACTTGCGGCGGTGATGTGTTCACCGTCCTTGAGTGGGCGTGGTGGGAAGTCCAAAGGCGTGTGTGGATTAAGGCCGTAGACAACTTCAAATGGTGAAAGTTTAGTTGCCGGTGCCTAGACCTGTTATATGAAAACTCCACAACTGAAAGTAAGTCCTCCCACTTACGTGGGTTGTTCCTAAGCGTTGCTCTAAGTAGAGCACCGAGAGTCCGATTGGTCACCTCCGTTTGACCATCGGTTTGGGGGTGATAACTACTTGAAAACAACAAGTTGGTTCCAAGTTTTCCCCATAATGTCCTCCAAAAATGACTCACAAACTTCACGTCCCGATCACCAAGGATGGAACGTGGTATCCCGTGTAAGCGCACCACGTTGTTAAAGAATAACGTGGCAACATCGCTAGCATTGTGGGTGCTCTTACACGCGATAAAATGAGCCATTTTTGAAAAACGGTCGACTACCACAAAATGGAGTCGTTGCCTCGCTTGGACATTGGTAGGCCAACTACAAAGTCCATGGAAAGATCCTCCCAAGGTCCTATTGGTATAGGTAAAGGAGAATACAATCCGTCCGGACCTTGACGCGATTTTGCATGATGACATGTGATGCAACTTGTGCAAAACCGTGTCACATGCTTGCGCATTTTGGGCCAAAAGAAGTGCTCTTGGAGAGCGGCGAGAGTCTTGGTAGCACCAAAGTGACCACGACCATCAACAAGTGGCGTAACGAACCGGATAAAAGCTCTCTTGGAAAAGTAATCATTTATAAGAAGGCCCATGGTTATATAACTCGAAGTCAAATGGCTTTTCCAACCAAAAGGAATATGGAGAAAGGGCACCCAACATTCTTTTCCCTTAGGAATTGACATAAGACCTAGAATGATTGCAATGAAAATTAGAGAGATACGAAAGATGATCCGGAAACGAATAACCAAAAGCGGCCATACCATGCCAAAGTAGAAGAACCAACCCCCAATGCCAACATTAGATGCATCACACTCCACCTCGAAGGTTTTCGAGAAATTTGGGAGCTGGAGTAACGGGCATTGCAAAGTCGGTCTTCAAACGCTCGGTATCACGCCACTCAAACGTGACACCCTTAGTAGTGAGCTCATGAAGCGGCGCCGCTACCGAGCTAAAGTCTTTGACAAAGCGTCGGTAGAAGCCCGCTAAGCCGAGAAAGGCTCGGACCATGGTGACCGTACTAGGTCTAGGCCACTCCCGAATAGCGCGAACTTTGGTTTCGTCTACTCGGAGTCCATCCTTAGAAACGACATAGCCAAGAAAAATTGTTGTGTCCGAGCAAAAGACACATTTTTCATAATTCACATATAATTGCTCTTGTCTAAGGCACTCGAGCACTTGGCGAAGGTGCCCGAGGTGTTCATCCAAAGACTTATTAAATATGAGAATATCGTCGAAATAAACTACAACAAAATTACCCAAAAACCGGCGGAGGACATGGTTCATGAGACGCATGAACGTGGATGGGGCGTTGGAGAGTCCGAACGGCATGACAAGCCACTCATATAAGCCGTACTTCTTTTTGAAAGCCGTCTTCCATTCGTCACCCTCGCCCATCCGGATTTGGTGATAACCGCTCCGGAGATCAATCTTTGACAAAACGGTGGCGCCGTGGAGTTCATCTAGCATGTCGTCGAGGCGCGGGATCAGATGCCGGTACTTGACGGTTATTTGGTTGATGGCTCGGCAATCGACACACATCCTCCAAGACCCGTCCTTCTTGGGCACCAAAATGACCGGCACGACACATGGTGAAAGTGACTCACGAACATATCCCCGGTCTAGGAGCTCTTGGACTTGACATTGTAGCTCCTTAGTCTCTTCCGGACTTGCACGGTAAGCGGCACGGTTGGGTAAAGACGCGCCGGGCACCAAATCGATTTGGTGCTCAATTCCACGGATCGGTGGCAAGTCGGGTGGTAGATCATCGGTCAAGACGTCCTGAAATTCAGAAAACAAAGTAGACACCTCGTGCGGCATATTACTAAGGTCATGGGAAGTAGATAAGCAAAAAGCGACTAGCAAAAAGCATGGTAACTTGCCTTCCTTGACCGGTGTCAAATCATGTTTCTAGGCCAAAAGTACCCTCGGCTCACACCGGCCTTTGATTATTGGGTCCGGAGATGGTAAATTTGCATTCGTGGGAACGATGCTTCCTTTACTACCTCTAGTCTCAATAGCATGGTTACTAGGGCCGATGTTCCTGGATCCGGAAGTACTAGCACCCACAACATCGGGAGAACTCCTAGGAGGGTCCGATGTTGCCGGCGCCGTAGTGGTCTCATCTATGGCTTGTTGCATCTTCCGTTCCGCATAATCAATTAATATTTCATGTGGAGTCATAGGCAATAATGTGACTCTTTTTCCATTATATTGGAACATATATCTATTAAGATAACCATCATGGAATGTACGACAATCGAATTGCCATGGTCGTCCTAATAATACATGTGTGGCGTCCATCTTGATAACATCACAAAGGATCTTATCAACATAGGCGCCAATGGAAAACGTCACCAAAGCTTGTTGTGTGACGGTGTCACACGCCTTATCAGAAATCCATTGGATTCCATAAGGTGTTGGGTGGGGGGTTGTAGGCAACTTAAAGTGTTTTACCACTTTTTCATTGATAATGTTATAACATGAACCCCCATCAACTATTAAAGAGAGACTAGTATTATTGACCAAACAACGAGAATGGAAAAGATTTTCACGTTGGTCAATAGGAACAAATTCTTTTAACGGCCAAAATTCGACGAGATACAATGGCGAAATTACCGGGTTGTGCCGGGCCGCAAGCCATTTGTTCGTCGCATGGTTCCATACTGTAGTAGGGGTCGGCGTCTTGGTCATCCTCAATGATGATATTGCCGTCTTCTTCATCTTCCTCATCTTCATATGAGGGGTTGGCAAACAACACACGCTTTGTGTTCAGGCAATCACGTTGGACGTGACCGAATCCGCTACATTTGTAACACACGGGCTCTCTTGGCCGTGCCGCCGGTGGAGGTCCTTGAGAGGTGCGGGCGGGAGGTGCTTGCGCCGGGGCATTGGGGCCACGTGGTGGTGCCCTCTCGGTATCCGCTTGTCGGGTGGATTGAACCATCCGTTGGGCTCCTTTGGTGGCGCTGGACCCTTGAGAACAAGATATATCTCGAGCACGGGTGTTAGTAGAATAAGCGTATTGACTTTGAGAGGAGTTATACCTTGAGTATCTTGGATTCTCTTGTTGTTGCTTATGAAGCTTCATGGCCGCATGACACAAAGCTCCTAAGTCCTTGTATGGAACGATCTCAAGGGGACGTCGGATTGACGGATTAAGGCCACTCATGAACTTGGTGCCTAGGGCGGAGGGAGAGGCTGAAATGCCGGCCTTCATATGCATGTCCTCGAGCTTGGCCAAGTAGGCCACCGGAGTGAGTTTGCCTTGTTGGAGGTCGGCAATTTGCATCCGCATATCGTTTTTGAAGTCGTCGGGGACATACTTCTTTGTCATGACATAGATCAATTGATCAAACGTCGCAACCGGTTCCCATCCTCGGCTCTCACGGACGTGTTCATACCGGTTCCACCAAGATTTTGCATCGCCTTCAAAATACAAGGTTGCCGCTTCGATCTTCTCATATTCCTCATAGTGGCAATGCTTCAAAGCCCTTCTCATGTCCTGTGCCCAATCAAGAAATACACAAGGATCGTATTCCCCATAAAATATTGGAAATTTAACTTTACCTTCCCTACGAGCTTTGTAGGGATCCGGGCGGGGCGGTGGTATATCATCATGATGAGCTTGTTGATGGGCATGCCTTGGTGGATTAGGAGGAGGCAACCATTCTTCTCCTCGGTCCTGGTTCTCATATGGGTCTCGGACGGGTGGGTTCCATGGACGGACATGAGCCACCCGTTCCAAGTTGGGCTCATCGTCGGAGAACTCATCAAAATCATCCCTCTCGTCATACTCATCATAGCCGCGGTATGATGATCGCCGTCTAGGTTGTTGGCGGCGTTGTCCATACCGATCATTACTAGAACGTCGAGGATGATGATCTTGTTGATTTGTGTGCCGAGATTCGCCATGGACGGGACAGCTAGTATGTTGTGCATTTGGTAGAGGTGGGGGCGATCCGTACCGTCTACGATTGCGCTCGAAGCGCTTGTTCCTATCCATCATATCTACATAAAGTAAATCATCAAGAGTCGGGCCATCATTGTTGTTGGTCTCATTGAGGTGGTCCCTACCGTCTTGTTGATTTTGACTTTCGATGACTGAGGCAAGCCTAAGACCTTGAGATGGGTCGGATCCCAAAAGACCTTTGCCTTTTCGACGGGCATCGGACGTGGAGGTCTCGACCATGGTGTCATTTGGATTTGAAGCGGGACGTTGAGCGGTCGTAAGGGCCAAAAGTTGTGCCCTCATCTCCTCCAATTGTTGCTTAAGATTAACAACTTCCTCAGATAAGGAGGTATTTTCACGTTCACGAGCATCCTGAGATTTTTCCATATCCACGTTAGTCATGATTCCAAATGAATACACACAAATGCAAGCAATCAAATGAGCAAGGTGACGAATTAAGTCAACGTTACCCAAGTTCAAGTGCGTTAAGGTTCTACTTTTGGGAAGGCCGTTTGGCGGTTAGGCAAGATAGGCTAATCCAACAAAATTTGAACCAATTCACACAAATAACAAGTGATAAATTTGCAACGTGTGTAAGAAGATGGAGAGATAAGAAATGGACGGATTGTTTATCAGCAAGTTTTACTTGCTTTTGGTCTTTGACCTTTTGTACTAATCCGATTTTTTCGGATGGACCGGTTTGCCGGACGTCTTTTCACTTTTTATTTTATTTTTTTATTTTTTATTTTTAACTTTGCAACTTTTGATGCAAGAATTGAAACACTTTGGAAACAAATCCGCTTTGTTGAAGAGTTTTTGGTTTTTTTTTTTTTTTTTAATATCAAAATGCGAGATATCCATATTTTTTAACAATCAAAGCCCAAGAAATTTGGTAACATTGATTAACAAACTTGTCGGATTGGGTCTGTTTAAGAACAAATTGTATTTGATAGATGGTTTGATGGCAAACCAAATATCTCCTAAATTTGTTTGATGAGGAAAAAAAAAATATTCAAGAAAACTTCAATGAACACGAAGAACAAGACGAAGATCTTCAAGAGGGAAAGAACAACAAAGGCAACAGAAGGATAATAAAATAACGCACAAAAACAAGAGTAAAGAGAACTTAGCTTCGATCCCTTTCTTCTGATACCAATTTGATGCGTCCTTGGAAGCGTTGAAGAACGGACGCCGGATCTAGACCAAGCTAGAGCTTCAACTACTCGTGTCGATGTGCAAATGAGAACTTTGATAGAAGTTTGATAAGGCGGAAGCGATTTGAAAATGGATGCGGAAGCGAAGGTTTGATTCGATCTAGAGAGATCGAGCAAACGTCGTAGTGGATTTGAGAATTTGATTCTTTAGAAGAATACTCGAAGGTGAGTTCTTGGATCTAAGACTTGATCCAAGGAAGAACTTTGAGGGGATTGAAGAGGAAGTGATGCCCAAATCAAGAGAGAGGATTTTCCTTCAAATAACTTGATTAATATTAGACATGCTTTACAAGTGAGGCCAAGCATCCCTTTTATAGTGGATGAAGGCCAAACCATTAGCCAGAAATTAAATGACGGAAATAAAGGCGGGAAATAAAACCGGGGCTAACTCCCGAATTGAAAGGCCTAGACTATCAATGTCAGAAAGTAACTCCCGGAATTAAGTTCCGGAGTTACGGTTTCGAAAATTAAAGTCTATTATTAAAATGAAAAATACATTAAAATAATAATAATATTGCTAGCTTGATGATGTGATGCCGGAAGTCTATGCCATGGTGGAGTGGTGACATGGCGTGCCACTAACGGGTCCAAGTGATGCAATGGTGCGTCGGATGATTAAGCCGGCAGCTTGGGTGATGGCTTTAGCTCGGGAGCAAGGGAGCGGTCCATCGGAGCGAACCCGCAAAGCATCGTCCTCCTCATCCACGGTCATGGTTGTCAAGGGCGCATCACCCTGGCGTCTCTGACCACGCCAACCACTATCAGAACCACTGGTCTGCCCTGTACACTGCCTCTTCTCAGACCCTCCGGTCTGAGAAGCTCTCCTCTGACTCGCCCGCTCTCGCTCATAGTCGACGGCTCTATCCTCGTAGACCATCAAGGACTCACAATGAAATCCCGACATATATGCCCGGGTAGTATCCCTTAGTCGTCGGGAAAAGAGATAAACGTGCTAGTCTGCAGAAGGTGCAGCTGGTCCCAGTAATGCCAGCTCCTCTTGAAACCTCCTGATGGCCTCAGAGACTAGTACATCCTCAAACCCAGCCTCACAAAATCTCGCAGTTTCTCCCTCCTCAGTGAGGCAGGGCAGAAACGCTCTCTAATCATCGTCTTCATCTGATCATAACTGGTAACCTGACCCCGTACTGATCTCCACCAGTGATGTGCCAAGTCCCGAAATAAAGTCTGTACCAGCTCAATCTGTCTGTCAGCTGGACATCGAATAGACTCCAGAGCTGAGTCTACATGCCCGATCCAAAGCTCAACCTCCAACCCCACCTTCCCAATGAAAGGGGGTACACCCATCTGATGGAATGCCTTCAACCAGGTATCTGGTCTAGGCCCTCTACGCTCCTCCGGTGCTCTAGCAATCTCAGCAGCAGGTACCTGTACAACTAATACCTGAGTAACGGTGTGGGACCTCTCAGATGGTCCCTCTTGTGCTTGTAAATCTGGGGCACGTCTACCGGCTCTGGCAGCCTCCTCAACACGTCTGATATATGCTCGGAACTCTGATCTCCCCATGGAGACACGATCAGACTCGCCAGACTGGGCTCTCTGTGCCCCCTGTCTCTCAGCTGTCCCGTTCCCAGTCTCAGGAACGACGCTCTCAACAACCTCCTCATGTATCTCTCCTGCATCTGAACCGTCAGCAGGAGTCCTACCCCGTCCTCTACCTAGAGGGGGTCTACCTCTACCTCGTCTTGCTGCAAGTAAGGCTCTAGTCTGAACCATCTGCAGAAGACGTAAACCTATCTTAGAAGGCTATATATATTCCATATGTATAGATATATAACAGAACAATCACAACAGAATATCTATATATATATACTGTCGAGATCTTCAGAGGGGCGATGGTTCACGTACACGATAACCCAAAACCTTTGTACTCATTTCAAAACCAAATCCTTTTGAAAAGTCAGATCCCTTCAGGGTTCTGTTTATTTATTATTTGAACTTTATTGCAGATTACTAGTGCCATTGTTGTCAACATGGCCTCTGATACCAACTTTGTAACACCCCAAATCCGTAGGACTCGGAGTGCAACTGGGCTAGGATCTCACAATGGATCCTGACCCTAGCCTGACAACAACTTCATTGAATCTTACAACAAGGCACCAATAGATTAAAACAAAACATAACAACTGATATATATATATATATATATATATATATATATATATATATATATATATATATATATATATATATATATATATATATATATATATATATATATATATATATATATATATATATATATATATACATGTCAAAAGGATGATACAGAGTACTGCTGAGTACAAAGTCAAACTGAAATCCGTACAATAATGATAAACCCAAACCCCACGAATACGCCCAGTGTACGGAACCCTCAGTAGATCACCCCTCCGGATCACTCTGCAGTTCTCCTAACCTGCAAAGGATCCAACACGGTATAAAACTGTTAGCTAACTATACACATATATAAGAAGAAGCTAGAGCACAAACACACGTCAATAATATTAACACATCATCATTATATCACACATTTACCCGGTTTATTATCTTTAATAAGTCCAACACTCGATCGTATAAAAAATGTATATGAATATACGTGACACGAGGAATGTATATATAACCCTCGCCTCTGCGTGCAATAGCTAGCTGGAGTGGTATCAGCGCACTTTCCCGTATACCATATGGAGTGGTAGGTGCCCTTCTTGTATACCAGAACTAACTAGCTTACAGAGAACTTCCCAGACTCCACTACGGGATGAAAGGTAAGTTGTCACAGCCACTACAATGGGCGGTCAATATAACATAGGTCGGTGACCATAATAACACATGCTATATAAAGCACATAACACACACCACTCAAGCATACATCCAATATAAGGATAGTAGCTAAGTAAGTCCTATGGACTTACCTCGATCTCAGAAGTAACTCGCTACGAACAACTCTCAAAAACATCCACTCCAAACTGGAGGATAACACAACCTATACAAGGTACATATACATATATCAATCTACTATCAGACAAAGGGGTCACACCTAGACCCAAGGGATCCAAAAGGGATCATATCCAACTCGTAACCTCAAGGTCGTAACCGGCATATCTATATCATACTCGTCATAAACCGATACCTAGCCTGGTACTAAGTTCCTCATACTAGAAAGGAAAGGAACTACCTAACTATAGGTAGTCCCGGGACAAGACGCACCTGCGTGAACGGAGGTCGCAGGGGCGGAACGCAGGAAACCGCGGGCGCGGTGGCACTCAACCGCGGGGGCGGTGACAAGGGTCGCTGGCAACGCAGGCACGGCGCTGGCACGGCGCGGGCGCTGCAGCACAAGGTTCGCTGGGGCGGTGACTTCTGGCCGCGGGGGGCGACAGTGCAGAACAAGATCTCGTGATTCTTCTTCGGCTCTTCACGTGATCAAATCACGTCCTTACCATTCCAAATCCACACACCACATGCACATACACATACCAACCATCAATACCCTTAGCATACATCTAATCCTAAGCTAGAAAGATTGAATCCAAGAAGAAGAGAAGGAGAAGAAGCAAGACTCACCACTACTGAAGATCCTAGGCTGCAGGGAGGATCAACACTCACCAAAGCTGGCTTCCAAGCACAGCCACGACAACCACTAACATCAACCTCAACAAGGCCACACAAAACTTCTTGCAACCAAGGGAAAACCAAGATCAAGATCAAGGGAGGAAAGGGAAGAAGAAGCACATAGGTTTAGCTGGGAAGGAAAAGGAACACTTGTTCATGAGGCCAAAGAATAAGCTTAAGGAAGAAGAAACAAAAGGTAAAGCACGGGTCAAGAGAGTCAACAAAACCGGCTGCAGCCGCTGGAAACCGCAGGGGCGGCCATCATGCCCGCGGGTGCGGCAAGGCCAATCTCGGCCAAAGGAAAACTCGGCTAAGGACGGAACTCAGTCCGAAAGACCAAGGCTCTTACATATATATATATATATTTGTAAATAAATAAAGTTAATAATCCTATTAGGTGATTATTGTAGTAAATGATCTATTTTGACCGAGTACGTAGTTTTTTTTTATTACAAAAGTAGTAAATATATAAAGTTTAAAAATTAAGATTTTGTAACAAAAAATTGGGTTTTATTAATAAAAATAATTATACAATTAATCGGATATAGTTTTTAACCAACAATGTTGTGACTAAAAATTGTCGCTTTCTTTTTTAAAATTAATTATAAGCATTAAACTTAATAGCTAATGATATTTTGGGTGAACATTTTGTTTTATAATATATTTATATAATTGTTGAAGAACTAATTTTTTTTAAAAAATAAATTGATTAATTTTGTTGTTTAATTTAAAAAATATATCATTTTAATGAATGACATTATATATATATATATATATATATATATATATATATATATATATATATATATATATATATATATGGATGAAATTTACAAACTTTGCATTGATTTTAGAGAAATCATGCATTGTTATTATTCTTTGAAGTTGGTTTGGTAGTTACTAGAGGATAGGGTGTGCATGAAGAACCAAAAAATTATGTTTGTGTAATTGGATGCAAGATCACTTTGCAAGCTCATATACCTTAAATTTATTTAGATCTTCCTTCTCCACATCTGATAGGGAACTCCCATTGTATTGTTTTTATTCTTTCCCCCAATCGTTGATGAAAATTTTACCATTGGAAGAAATTGCGGTGACGAAGAGCGAACGTTTGGGGGAAAAAGTTGGGATCTTGGAACTGAAAGGAAGTGATTGAAGGGGAAGGCATAAGGAGGTATGTGGAGTTGGAGAATTGACAACGAAGGTTGTCCGGAGTGGTGGAAAGCCTAGATGGATGGTGAGAAGATAGTCGTATTGGAAGCGTTCGAAAATACGATTTGAGAGACAAGATTAAGAACGAGAGACATCAAATTTAGCCAAAATTGTAGAAGATCTTTGCATCGTTGGTAACAGTATCTTTACGTAAGGATGAGGAGAGGTGAATAAAAATATAGAGAATTGCGACGGAGACCAGCAAGAAAGCAATGGAAGATGCCATTGAACGTGTATTTAAAGATTTCTTGACAACAAGCTTCAGTACAACGTGCCCGAATGTGAGACATGTGTATAGTTTGTTCGATCCGTGCACGGGAATACCCTATATTGGCTGTAGATTTCTTCTACTTTTTTTTGGAGGGAATAAAAATCTAAACAGAGCTTCAATCACTTCCTCTCTAATTTTGGATACATATCGATGTCTCTCATTCTTCAGCTTTTTTCTCAACCCCTAATTTTAACGCTTCCACTACAACTATTTTCTTTCAACTCGATGAGGCTTTCCACCACTGCGGACTGCCTTCATTCTAACTTTATCAATTCCATAATACCCCCTACGCCTACTCTTTCAAACAACTTCAATCATGTCCTTTCGGTTCTATGATTCCTACTCTTTCACCTCATCGACTGCTCTTCGTCACCACACTTCCTTCCGATGGTCAATTTTATATCAACGGTGTCAAAGTTTAAAAACGCCGGTCTTCGACGACGGGATGTCGATAGTATTCACTATGGAAAAATTCTTTAATCCTAATTTTGAGATTCAAACCTCAATCTCTCTCTATCTACCTATATATATATGAACCAATTTTACGGAGAGGAATGAGAACAAAAGGATTTGGACGTTTTATTAATGACCTCTCACAGGATTTAAATACACAAAGGGTGTCAACAACTAGGAAAGTAATAATTAGGAAACTAAATAATAACAAAAAGAATATCTCGATATTATCACGATCTTAACTTATCACGATCTTGATTTTATCGCGATCTTATCATGCCTCCTCAAGCTGGTGATGATTGATGCACAACACTGAGGTAGAACATGAGAAATTGAAAATGATTCGGACCTAAAGGCTTCAAAAACATATCTACTAGTTGATCGGTTGAATGTGTAAAGCAATTATGATGCTAATCTTGACTTGCCTTTGAATATATTTATTCATTTGAGGCATTGAGTATTGAGCAAAAGTTGTTAGGATTTTCCTTTATTTTGTTTCACGACAATATGTTGCTGTTTTTTGTAACACCCCATATCCGCGGGATTCGGGATGCTACGGGCGAGACCTCACAATGGGTCCCGACCCTTAGCTTGACAACAATTTCACCGGACCTTCCAACAAGGCACAAATAAAGGAGAAAACTCAAAACGTTTTTAATGTATGCGGAAACCGAAAAGTAAGAAACTACAACTTGAAAACTCAGCTCAGTCCTCAAAACAACACAACTCTAATACGAAACTTAAACCGTACAACATAAACGACAATACGAAAACATAACCCAAAAACATTCCCGTCCTATAATGTACGGAGACCCCGGCTGTCCACTCCTCCGCCTCATTCGGCGGCATCCCTAACCTGCAAGTCATCTACACAAACGGTTTAAAACCGTTAGCTAATATTCTAAGCATTAGAAAAGCGATGAAGGCACAATCACATACATAACACAAAACATAAATCACACAAGTCCGGTTTATTATCTTTTATTATTAAGTTGTATTCCATTCTAATTCAACTTCTGTTGTGACACGAGAACCACCGTGGTCTCGCCTCGGTCCCTACTTACTGGCAAGGAGTGGCACGGATGCACCCACCCGTATACCCGCCGGGCTAGTCGCCGAGATCCTCCTAGCCCTTGTCAAGGCTAGGCAGTGATGTCACCACCCGTTATCATACACTTGGGCCAACATACATATAAGGTCGGTGGTCCTAATTACCGGTTTAATTGTTATAACATAACATAAACACACACCACCAAACACACATCAATGCTAATACATAAAATACAAGCTAAGTAAGTCCGGAGACTTACCTCGTCCCAAACGCTAACTCACACAACCCTCTCGCTTCCCTTGGGAAGAAGTATACAACCTGCTCACAACAAGATATCATAAAAACCCGCTCAACTCAAAAAGTCTAGGACTTCTACACAAATGATCTACGCAAGATCATTTGACTCACATTCTAGGACGGCATCCTAGAATCTATCATAATCACAGTCAAAAACGACGTAAAAGCCTACGACGTCTAACACGCTCATCACACTCTCCTAAGGTCCCAAAAGCCACTACCTAGCATTCCTTCTAAGTTATACTAGATCCCACCTATCATGATACTACTAAACATAACTAGATCGAGACAAGATTATTAGCTCGAGGGAGAGGGTACTCACATGACGTCAAAGGATGGAAGACGATCTATGGATGTCGATATGGATTCGTTGGCCTTTATCGGGCTTCGGAACCTAGCATCAAAACTACACAAATTTAGCTCATACGCTAAATTTGATCATAAAATATAGTATATCAAAACCTAAGGTAAAACTCGTTTTATATTTATAAAATCTAAGGTTAAAAACCGCTAACACATTTTCTGGGGCAATTATACATTTTCCAAACATATGGGTCATCAACCGTAATTAAAACCTTGGGGCAATTTCAGACAAAAAACCCAACATAGGGTATAAATGCAACAATCCAGAAATCTGGGTCAAAACTATAATAACCAAGACTCTGGGTACAAACTGCAATTAACACAAAGTTGAGGGGGCTGAAATGTAATTATACCAAAAGAGAGGGGGCCCAAATGGAAATAAGCCAAAAGGTTGTTGAGCCCGCGGCGGCGACAAGGAGGACGCAGGAGCGGGGGAGGGGTTCCGGCCGGGAGGAGGGAGGCTCCTCTGGTTCCGTTGGCGGCTGCAGGGTGGTGGCGGCCGGCCTCTAGCTCCGGCGAGGACAGAGCAGGGGGGAGGGGTTCCGGAGCAGTTCAACAGAGGGCGAAAAGAAACAAAAAGGCGAGGTGAAGGGGAGGGGTGGCCCGGCGTCGGCGGCTTCGGCTGGGCTCGCGCAGGCAGGGCACGACGAGGGCGAGGGCAAGGGCTCCCTGGTGGCTCGATGGTTCTCCGGCTTCGACCGGCCAAGCCGAGGAGGGCTCCCGTCAGGCTCTCGGAGACGGCTTCAACTGCTCCTCGTGAGGGCGGGTGGTGACTCTCCGGTGCTCGAGCAGCCTGGACGCAGAGGAGGGTGGAGAAGAGATGAAGAAGGAGATGGACGGGGTGGAGGGTGAAGCTGCAGGGCGTGGAAGAGAAGGGAGATAGAGTTGAGGGTGAGAGCATGGTGAAGAGAGGGCGTGCAGGGTGGACGGGGTGGAGGGTGAAGCTGCAGGGCGTGGAAGAGAAGGGAGATAGAGTTGAGGGAGAGAGCATGGTGAAGAGAGGGTGTGCAGGGGGGACGAGGAGTCGGTTGTGCTCTTGCAGAGGCTAGGTGCTAGGAGGGCAGCCGAGCTACGGGCGGGAAGCAGCTCCAAGAGAACACAGCTCCTGCAGAGGCTAGGCGCTAGGTGGGCGGGAAGCAGCTCCCAATCAAAGAAAGAAAGAAAAAGAAGAAAGAAAAAGAAAGAATAAATAAATACTAAATAATTAATAATAAATAATTTAAAAATAGGAGAAAGTAACCCGAAGAATAAACCGGAATCGGATTTATTTTGACTCGGGAAACTTTTCCGACGTTTTTACGAAAATAATGATACGGATATACATGAACGTATTCAAAACAGAAATAAATGCTCGGGAAAGATCCACAAAACGCTCTCAGTCCGGAATAAAATTCCCGGACGTTACAACTAACCCCCCTAGAAACAAGTTTCGTCCCGAAACTTGCTAAACCCAACACTCTCCAACATACCCGTCTCGTAACCCCGTAGAACTCATAAAAGGTACACTATCGGCTCTAAACCAAGTCTACGTATAGAAATCATATCACGACCTCGCAAGGTACTCATAACTCAAACAAAATCACATAACATATAAAGCAAACAAGGAAGATCTCGGGACTAAACCGCCGGTCCTATCAATGTCGCTAAATTTGCGTAGAACTTAGGATAGTTCCTCCGGATACTATCCTCCGTCTCCCATGTAGCCTCATCGGCTCCTTGCCTCGACCACTAAATCTTCAACATCGGTATCTCCTTCGATCGAAGGCGTCTCGTACTCCGCTCTAAGACCGCTATCGGGTGCTTCTGCAAAGGTATGGTCCGGCTCGACCACTAGGTCCTCGTGGCTGATGATGTGCCTCGTGCAAACCCGTTCTCTCAACTTCTGATTCGACTATGCCCAAATACGACGTCTCTGGCGTCTCAGTAGCCCATCTTCTCCGGTGATAAACTGCTGTGTCTCTCCTCGAGATACCCTGTCTTGGATCCTCCTCAAAATGGGAGACCCCTCCTGCTTTTGCAGGGTCTCACCGGACAGGTCAGGTACAACCTCTAACTCGGACAACCGATAGTCCATATCCAGGAACCGGATATCCAACTTTATCTCCATCAAATCCTTCTGCAACTGTTACTGAACCGTGAGCCGAGCTATCGCCTCCTCTCGAGGTGTCCTCCTATTCAAAGCATTGGCGACTACGTTCGTCTTCCCGGGATGGTATAAAATCTCCAAGTCAAAGTCCTTAATCAGCTCCAACCATCTCCGCTGGCGGTTATTCAACTCCCACTGAGTGAATATACACTTCAGACTCCTATGGTCTGTGAAGCTCTGGTACGTAGCCCCGTACAAGTAATGTCGCTAGATCTCCAGGGCATGAAACACTACCTCTAGCTCAAGATCACGGGTAGGGTAACTCTCCTCGTACGACTTCAGATGCCGAAAAGCGTACGCAATAACCCTACCCCTCTGCATCAAAACGCACTCCAATCCTAGCTTGGAGGCGTCACTATACACTACTGAAACCTCCACGCCTTCAGGCTGGGCTAAAACAGGAGCGGATGTTAACCTCCGCTTCAGCTCCTCGAAGCTGTGCTGACAAGGCTCGGACCAAACGAACCTGGTATACTTCCTTCTCGGGTCTTCCTCATTGCAACACTTCCATTATGTTTCTTCTTTGCTTGTCTCTAACAAAGAAGATCGAACTTCCAATTAACACCGTCGGCTTGGTTCTTGTCCAACCAACCTTTGATGTTACGTTTCCTCCATTCTTGTTGTAGTTTCTAAGTAACGAAGGAAATCCTTTGCTTCAGACTGCTTCTACTAACGGGACATGTATGCTATACTTTCACCTTGTCTCTCCATACTCAATCAAGACCATGTCTTGAAGAACCACTTGTATACTTCAAACCGATCATATCTCGAGGCAATTTCAAACAGTTGCACCTATGAATCCCCTCTTATCTCTCCACAACTCCATTGTCCCTTTTCTTCCCACCCAATACTTCATCGTCCTCCGGAGTAGGTTAGCCATCGGTGGTGTTACTTGGGGAACCTCCCCACCAATCCGGTAATGATCGGCACATCCAAGAAACTTGTAACTTCAATCACGTCCTTCGGGGTTGTCATCCCGAGACCACTGGTCATACAACTCCTTTCTTCTTCGAGAGTAGACCAAAATGTCTTAATCGGGGCATTAGTAAGCCCCATATGGAACCACTACAACTCGTAGTGACCATGTTTTTTCTAGATGGCCATGTTGGCACTACCCCAGTCCCAACTTCTCAATTGGCGACAATCAAGCCTTAACTCGCTTTTGGAAGAGATCACCGACCCTTGCCACCGGTCGAGTCGGTCATCTATACGTGGTAAGGGGGGGGGGGGGGTACCTGTTTTGGATAGTGACTCGTTCAACTTCCGATAGTCCTAACATAGCCTCCAAGAGCCATCCTTCTTCCTGACGAAGAGGGTTGGTGCACCAGTAAACGGCGGTCCTCCGGCTGATCTCTAACATGGCTCGATGGCGGTCTATCCAATCTATCCCAAGGATGACTTCTTCATGCACTAAGTGCATGGCAAAGAAGTCGGCCAACCACTCTCGGTTTCCCAAACGAATAGGACAACCGCGTACCTCTCGAGTACCCATAACCTTACCTCCATCGGGTAACCCTATAATAGAGGGCCTCCCCTCTGCCGTAGCTAAGGGCAACCTAGCTACACAATCATCGGATAAAAGAGGGCGTGGCACCCGTATTAAACAAAAGTCGGACAGAAAAGCCGTGAATCTAAATGGTACCTGGGGCTACCGGCGCTGGAGGATCAACGGCGCTCCTCAACTCAAATACCCTGGCTTGTGTGCCTCTGGTCTCCTGGGTACCTCCACTACGACCTCCACCTCGGCCCTGCCCCTGAGCTGATCCATGAGTACGGGCCTGACCCTAACCCTGGCCCCTCTGCTGAGTGCCATGTGACTGCTGTTGTGGCGGCCTCTGACTGCCCCCTGCTGCGCCAGCAGGCGAAGAACCCTGCCGTGACTAGGACTTGCCCTGACGGCAAAAAGCGGCTCGGTGACCCATCTGACCACAAGTGAAGCAAGCCACTGACGGCTTCCTACATGTATTCTTCGTGTGTCCAAACCCTCCATAACCGTAGCACTAACGTCCCCCGTCTGATGCCTGTCTCGACGTCTGAGGACCGGAACGTCCCGGGGTCTGGCTACGTCCCTGACCTGCTACTCCGGCCCCTGAACCAGCTGGTGCCGTCCTTTGTCTCTTGTCCGGTCCCCTGGACTGTGCTGCTCTCCTAGACCCAGGCGGTCTCTCTCATAGGCCGAAGCCAGGTCCTGGTACTCCGCCAGTGAGGTACAACGGAATCCCGCAAGGTAAGCACGGGTGGACTCCCTCAGTCTCCTGGAAAAGAGATAGACATGCTGGTCCGCTGGGGGTGCAGAGGGTCCCAATAAGGCTACCTCCGCCCGGAATCGCCTAATCGCCTCATTGACTGGGACATCCTCATCCTGCCTCCAGGAAATCCTGGACTCTATCACTCCTCAGTGAAGCTGGGCAAAAGGTCTCTTTAACGAGGCTCAGTAGCTGATCCATCCTGGTCACACCGCCTCTAACGGTCCTCCACCAATATTGGGCCTGCTCTCGAAACAGGGTTTGGACTATCTCAACCTGTCTCTCCTCTGGACAACGGATCGCCTCTAAAGCTGACTCTACGTGCCCAATCCAGTACTCGACCTCTAACCCTACCTTCCCATCGAAGTAGGGTACATGCTGCTAGTTGAACGCCTTCCACCAAGAATCAGGTCTCGGAGACCTCAGCTCATCTCTCGGCCGAGCAACCTCCACAACTGGCTCGGGTGCAACCACTGCTGGTGCAACTATCTTTGGTGCAGCCCGAATCTGGGTCACCCTCTGTGTGACCTCAGCTGATCTCGCCGGTGCAGGTGCAGGCACCGGTGGTGCCGGAGGTGGTGCTCCAGTCCTAAATGCCTCCTCTACCCGTCGTACATAATCCCCAAACACAGTCGCTCCTACCGACGCTCCTCCAGTCCTGCAAGATGGAGAACCCTGTGCCCCGGACCTCACCACGGTCCTATCGCTAGCCTCGGGAACGATGCTCTCTGCGACCTCCTCTATTGGGGCCTCTGCTGTTGGTGCACCTACAACTGGTGGGTCCGCAATGGGGATGCGTCCCCGACCTCTACCTCTCGTACCTGAAGGTCTTCCTACTCGTCCCCGCCCTCTTGGGGCGGTAGGGGGAAGTGGTGGTCTACCCCTGACGGGTCCCACGTAAGCGGTAGCTCTCGTACGTGCCATCTGATTTCGTATGACGTTTACTTAAGTATAAATGCGTAGGTACTACTTATAAATTCGGTATAATAAACTTCTAAAAGCATAAAGATAACATGATCATAATACACATCCAAGGCATGCAAGCCCAAACGTCCTAAGGTTGCATACATAGCTAGGTATATACAATATCCACAAACATCCTAAGGTCATAAATATATATAACTATATATATACCTATTACTAATCCAGAGATCTATGTCGCCGAGGTTTGCGGAAGGAGTGGTGGTCCCGTACATTCTAACCCAAACCCGACTCATGCATATGATTTTGAAAACGAAAAGTCAGAACCCGTGGGGGTTCTGTTTTATACCTCATTCGGCCTTTAAAAAGATTGCGAGTGCCATTGTTGTCAACCTAGGGCTCTGATACCACTTTTGTAACACCCCAAATCCGCTGGACTCGGGATGCTACGGGCGAGACCTCACAATGGGTCCCGACCCTTAGCTTGACAACAATTTCACCGGACCTTCCAACAAGGAACAAATAAGGGCTAAAACTCAAAACATTTTTAATGTATGTGAAAACCGAAAAGTAGGAAACTACAACTTGGAAACTCAGCCGAGTCCTCAAAACAACACAACTCTAATACGAAACTTAAACCGTACAACATAAACCACAATACGAAAACATAACCCAAAAACATCCCCGTCCTATAATTTATGGAGACGCCGGCTGTCCACTCCTCCGCCTCACACGGCGGTATCCCTAACCTGCAAGTCATCTACACAAACGGTTTAAAACCGTTAGCTAATATTCTAAGCATTAGAAAAGTGGTGAAGGCACAAACACATACATAACACAAAACATAAATCACACAAGTCCGGTTTATTATCTTTTATTATTAAGTCGTATTCCGTTCTAATTCAACTTTTGTTGTGACACAAGAACCACCATGGTCTCGCCTCGGTCCCTACTTACCGGCAAGGAGTGGCACGGATGCACCCGCCCGTATACCCGCCGGGCTAGTCGCCGAGATCCTCCTAGCCCCAGTCAAGGCTAGGCAGTGAGGTCACCGCCCGTTATCATACACTTGGGCCAACATACATATAAGGTCAGTGGTCCTAATTACCGGTTTAATTGTTATAACATAACATAAACACACACCACCTAACACACATCAATGCTAGTACATAAAATACGAGCTAAGTAAGTCCGGAGACTTACCTTGTCCCAAATGATAACTCACACAACGCTCTCGCTTCCCTTGGGAAGAAGCACACAACCTGCTCACAACAAGGTATCCATAAAAACCCTCTCAACTCAAGAAGTCTAGGACTTCTACACAAATGATCTACGCAGGATCATTTGACTCACATTCTAGGACCGCATCCTAGAGTCTATCATAATCACAGTCAATAATGACGTAAAAGCCAACGAGGTCTACACGCGCATCACATTCTCCTAAGGTCCCAAAAGCCACTACTTGGCATTCCTTCTAAGTTATGCTAGTTCCAACCTATCATGATACTACTAAACATAACTAGATCGATATAAGATTATTAGCTCGAGGGAGAGGGTACTCACGGGACGTCAAAGGATGGAATACGATCTATGAATATCGATATGGATTCGTGGTCTTTATCGGGCTTCGGAACCTAGCATCAAAACTACACAATTTAGCCCATACGCTAAATTGATCATAAAATATAGTATATCAAAACCTAATATAAAACTCGTTTATAAATTCTGAGGTTAAAAACCGCTAACGCATTTTTCAGGGCAATTATACATTTTCCACAACATATGGGTATATTCTGTAATTAACACAAACTGTGGGGGCTTAAAAGTGAATATACCAAATAAGAGGGGGCCCGATCGGGAATAAGCCAAAAGCTGTCCAAGCTCACGGCGGCGGCGGGGACTGTGATGGCCTCCCTCGACGGCCCAAGGCGAGGTCTTCCCTTCGGTGGTGGCTCCGGTGGCATCTACATCTCCGGCGAGACTCGATCTCACACACAGAAGGAAGGAGGTGGAATAGGCTGCAGAGAGAAGGAGACGTGAGGGGGAGGTGGTGTTGGCGGTTCTCCGGAGAGCTGGGGCTGGTGGAGAGGCTTCTTACCGGTGATAGGTGGCAGAGGGTCCTCCGGCGAGCGTGGGCAGCGAGGCCGGCTTCCCAGTGGCGGTTTCCGGTTCCAGGAGGGGGAACGATAGAAAACAGAGGAAGAGAGATGGTGAGGCCGTAGAATTGGCGGCCGGAGGAGGAGGTAGTGGAGGTGGCCGGAGATGAAGATGGGGAGAAGAGGGAGACGGAGTGATGTTGGTGGTGTAGCAGGGGGAGAGTTCCCAGAAGAGAAGATGGCGTGGAGGCTGGAAGGTGAAGAGGGAGATAGGGGTGAGGAGATGAGGCCGTATGGAGAGCGAGGGGAGGAGAGGCTGCAGGTGGGTTGAGGGGTCGAGCTAGGTCGAGCGGTGCAGGGCTATGTGCAGGCTAGAAGGAGACGAGTGGAGGGGAATGAGGTGGTGCAGAGGCTAGGAAGAACGCAGTTGCAGGCTAGCGTGCTTGATCAGACAAGGAGCCCAGGGTGACAAGGCGCCAGTGTGGCGTGGGGCCGACTGAGGGTGAAAGAAGAAAAAGAAAAAGAAATAGGAGGATTGGAAAATAAAACCAAAAATATATACGGAAAGACTGTTCCGGTCCGGAAAATTTTTCGAATTTTCCCGTAAAATAATTTACGGTAATTATATGAATATATAATTATATACTTATTTAAATTTATGGTATAAAAATAATACTAAAATATGAAAAATTATTTATATGAAACGCACCATATATTAGGGGCGTTTCATGATCTACCAAAGATCATTTGACTCACATTCTAGGACCGCATCCTAGAATCTATCATAATCACAGTCAAAAACGACATAAAAGCCTACGAGGTCTAACACGCTCATCACACTCTCCTATGGTCCCAAAAGCCACTACATGGCATTCCTTCTAAGTTATACTAGATCCCACCTATCATGATACTACTAACATAACTAGATCGAATTAAGATTATTAGCTCGAGGGAGAGGGTACTCACGTGACGTCAAAGGATGGAAGACGATCTATGGATGTCGATATGGATTCGTTGGCCTTTATCGGGCTTCGGAACCTAGCATCAAAACTACACAAATTTAGCTCATACGCTAAATTTGATCATAAAATATAGTATATCAAAACCTAAGGTAAAACTCGTTTTATATTTATAAAATCCAAGGTTAAAAACCGCTAACACATTTTCCGGGGAAATTATACATTTTCCAAACATATGGGTCATCAACCGTAATTAAAACCTTGGTGCAATTTCCGACAAAAAACCCAACAAAGGGTATAAATGCAACAATCTAGAAATCTGGGTCAAAACTGTAATAACTAAGACTTTGGGTACAAACTGCAATTAACACAAAGTTGAGGGGGGCTGAAATGTAATTATACCAAAAGAGAGGGGGCCCGAATGGAAATAAGCCAAAAGGTTGTTGAGCCCGCGGCGGCGGCAAGGAGGACGCAGGAGCGGAGGAGGGGTTCCGGCCGGGAGGAGGGAGGCTCCGCTGGTTCCGCTGGCGGCTGCAGGGTGGTGGCGGCCGGCCTCTAGCTCCGGCGAGGACAGAGCAGGGGGAAGGGGTTTCGGAGCAATTCAACAGAGGGCGAAAAGAAACAAAAAGGCGAGGTGAAGGGAGGGGCGGCCGGGCGTCGGCGGCTCCGGCTGGGCTCGCGCAGGTAGGGAACGACGAGGGCGAGGGCTCCCTGGCGGCTCGATGGTTCTCCGGCTTCGACCGGCCAAGCCGAGGAGGGCTGCCGTCAGGCTCTCGGAGACGGCTTCAGCTGCTCCTCGTGAGGGCGGGTGGTGACTCTCCGGTGCTCGAGCAGCCTGGACGCAGAGGAGGGTGGAGAAGAGATGAAGAAGGAGATGAACGGGGTGGAGGGTGAAGCTGCAAGGCGTGGAAGAGAAGGGAGATAGAGTAGAGGGAGAGAGCATGGTGAAGAGAGGGCATGCAGGGGGGACGAGGAGTCGGTTGTGCTCCTGCAGAGGCTAGGCGCTAGGCTGGCGGCCGAGCTACAAGCCGGAAGCAGCTCCAAGAGAACACAGCTCCTGCAGAGGCTAGGCGCTAGGCGGGCGGGAAGCAGCTTCCAACCAAATAAAGAAAGAAAAAGAATAAAGAAAAAAAAAATACTAAATAATTAATAATAAATAATTTAAAAATAGGAGAAAGTAACTCGAAGAATAAACCGGAATCGGAATTACTTTGACTCGGGAAACTTTTCCGACGTTTTTACGAAAATAATGATACGGATATACGTGAACGTATTCAAAACAAAAATAAATACTCGGGAAAGATCCACAAAACGCTCTCAGTCCGGAATAAAATTCCCGGACGTTACAGTTTTTGTGGTGACAATAGGAAGCCGGTTTGTGTAGCGAGAATAGGACTCTAGTATGGTTAGAAATCCGTAAACTACTATAATGTATATATATATATATATATATATATATATATATATATATATATATATATATATATATATATATATTTGTAAATAAATAAAGTTAATAATCCTATTAGGTAATTATTGTAGTTTATGATCTATTTTGACCGAGTACGTAGTTTTTTTTATTACAAAAGTAGTAAATATATAAAGTTTAAAAAGTAAGATTTTGTAACAAAAAATTGGGTTTTATTTATAAAAATAATTATACAATTAATCGAATATAGTTTTTAACCAACAATGTTGTTACTAAAAATTGTCGCTTTCTTTTTTAAAATTAATTATAAACATTAAACTTATTAGCTAATGATATTTTGGGTGAACATTTTGTTTTATATATGGATGAAGTTTACAAACTTTGCATTGATTTTAGAGAAATCTTGCATTGTCCTTATTCTTTGAAGTTGGTTTGGTAGTTACTAGAGGATAGGGTGTGCATGAAGAACCAAAAATATATGTTTGTGTAATTGGATGCAAGATCACTTTGCAAGCCCATATACCTTAAATTTATTTAGATCTTCCTTCTCCACATCTGATAGTGAACTCCCATTGTATTGTTTTTTATTCTTTCCCCCAATCGTTGATGGAAATTTTACCATTGGAAGAAATTTGTAAGAGCCTTGGTTTTGGGAGCTAGTTTTGGCCTTAGCCGTCCCCGCGGGTCTGTGAGGCCGCCCCTGCGGCTCCCCTGTTGTTCCGCCCCTGCGGCCAGGAAACCCGCCCCTGCGGTTTTCAACGGCTGCAGCCGGTTTTGTTGACCCTTTGACTTGTGCTTTCCCCTTTCGTTTGCCTTCTCCCTTAAGTTATTCCCTTAGCTGCTTCAGCAAGGGTTTCACTTTGTTCTCTAACTTCCCATGATCTTCTTGCTTCTCCTTCTTCTCCCCTTCTGATGGAATGCCTTCAACCAGGTATCTGGTCTAGGCCCTCTATGCTCCTCTGGTGCTCTGGCAATCTCAGCAGCAGGTACCTGTATAGCTGGCACCTGAGTAACGGTGTGAGACCTCTCAGATGGTCCCTCCTGTGCCTGTAAATCTGGGGCACGTCTACCGGCTCTGGCAGCCTCTTCTACACGTCTGATATATGCTCGGAACTCTGATCCCCAGTGGAGATACGATCAGACTCGCTAGACTGGGCTCTCTGTGCCCCCTGTCTCTCAGCTGCCCCGTTCCAAGTCTTAGGAACGACGCTCTCAGCAACCTCCTCATGTATCTCTCCCGCATGTGAACCGTCAGCAGGAGTCCTACCCCGTCCTCTACCTAGAGGGGGTCTACCTCTACCTCGCCTAGCTACAAGTAAGGCTCTAGTCTGAACCATCTGCAGAAGACGTAAACCTATCTTAAAAGGCTATATATATGTCATATGTATAGATATATAACAGATGAATCACAGCAGAATATCTATATATATCTATACTGTCAAGATCTTCAGAGGGGCGATGGTTCACGTACACGATAACCCAAAACATTTGTACTCATTTCAAAACCAAAACCTTTTGAAAAGTCAGACCCCTTTCGGGTTCTGTTTATTTATCTATTCGAACTTTATTGCAGATTACTAGTGTCATTGTTGTCAACCTGGGCTCTGATACCAACTTTGTAACACCCCAAATCCGTAGGACTCGGAGTGCTACTGGGCTAGGATCTCACAATGGATCCTGACCCTAGACTGATAACAAGTTCACTGAATCTTACAACAATGCACTGATAGATGAAAACAAAACATGAAACTGATGTATATATATACCGATCAAAAGGTAATACAAAGTACTACTGAGTACAAAAGTCAAAACATAAACCCGTACAACATAAATAACCCAACCACGATATCGTCCCCGTGTACGGAACCCTCAGCAGATCACCCCTCCGGATCACTCTGCAGTTCTCCTAACCTGCAAAGGATCTACAACACGGTATAAAACCGTTAGCTAACTATACACATATATAAGAAGATGCTAAAGCACAAACACACGTCAATAATATTAACATATCATCATGATATCACACATTTACCCGGTTTATTATCTTTAATAAGTCCAACACTTGATCGTATAATAAATGTATATGAATACACGTGACACGACGAATGTATATATAACCCTCGCCTCTGTGTGCAATAGCTAGATGGAGTGGTATCAGCGCACTTTCCCGTATACCATATGGAGTGGTAGGTGCCCTTCTCGTATACCAGAACTAACTAGCTTACAGAGAACTTCTCAAACTCCACTACGGGATGAAAGGTAAGTTGTCACAGCCACTACAATGGGCGGTCAATATAACATAGGTCGGTGACCATAATAACACATGCTATAAAGCACATAACACACACCACTCAAGCATACATCCAATATAAGGATAGTAGCTAAGTAAGTCATATGGACTTACCTCGATCTCAGAAGTAACTCAACCACGATCAACTCGCCGACTGGTCCACTCCAAACTGGAGGACAACACGGCCTATACAAGGCAAACATACATATATCAATCGACTATCACACAAAGGGGTCACACCTAGACCCAAGGGATCCATAAGGGATCATATCCAACTCGTAAACCTCAAAGCCCTAACCGGCATTTCTGTATCATACTCGTCAACGTTCGAATCCTAGCATGGTACTAAGTTCTTCATACTAGAAAGGAAAGGAACTACCTAACTATAGGTAGTCCCGGGACAAGACGCACCTGCATGAACTAAGGACGCAGGGGCGGAAGAGATCACCCACAGGCGCGGCAGGTAGAAGCCGCAGGGGCGGTGACAAGGCTGCAGGCTAACGCAGGCACGGCGCAGGTGCTGGCGCGGGCGCGATGGCACGGTCTCCGCAGGGGCGGCGGTTTCAAGGCTCGGGGGCGGCGACAGTGCAAAATGCAATCTCGCGGCTTCTCTTTAGCTCTTCACGTGATCAAATCACGTCTAATCTCTTCCATAGTCACACACATACATATATATACACATTCAAACGTTAAACTATGCTCACTTCATCTACTCCTAAGCTAAGAAGGAAGAACAAGAAAGAAAAGAAGGAAGGATGAGCAAGAAGCTCACCTCCACATCTGTGATACCTCAAGGAAGAACAGAACAGGCTCTTAGCTAGCCTCAGAAGCTCAACAAACATTCACACAACCTTCAGCAACACAACACCACACCAAAACCTTATCAAACTCCAAGAATTCTCATGCAAGGTCAAAGGAAAAGATGAAGAAGCAAGGGGGACGTGAAAGATGGGTAAGGAATGTGAAAACTTGCTCAGCAACCAAAGGACGGAAGGGTTAAGGATGTGAAAGAGTAACGTACGGGTCAAAGAGTCAACAAAAACGGCTGCAGCCGGCGGAAACCGCAGGGGCGGTTCGCTGGGCCGCGGGAGCGGGAACCCGCAGGGGCTGCCATCATGCCCGCGGGTGCGGCAAGGCCAGTCTCGGCCCAAAGCCAATCTCGGCTATGGTCCGATCTCGGTCCGAAAGAATAGGGGTCTCACATTCAGTACAACGTGTCCGAATGTGAGACATGTGTATAGTTTGTTCGATCCGTGCACGGGAATACCCTATATTGGCTGTAGATTTCTTCTCCTTTTTTTTGGAGGGAATAAAAATCTAAACAGAGCTTCAATAACTTCCTCTCTAATTTTGGATACATATCGATGTCTCTCATTCTTCAGCTTTTTTCTCAACCCCTAATTTTAACACTTCCACCACAACTATTTTCTTTCAATTCGATGAGGCTTTCCACCACTGCGGACTACCTTCGTTCTAACTTTATAAATTCCATAATACCCCCTACGCCTACTCTTTCAAACAACTTCAATCATGTCCTTTCGGTTCTATGATTCCTACTCTTTCACCTCATCGACTGCTCTTCGTCACCACACTTCCTTCCGATGGTCAAATTTATATCAACGGTGTCAAAATTTAAAAACGCCGGTCTTCGACGACGGGATGTCGATAGTATTCACTATGGACAAATTCTTTAATCCTAATTTCGAGATTCAAACCCCCATCTCTCTTTATCTACCTATATATATATGAACCAATTTTACGGAGAGGAATGAGAACAAAAGGATTTGGACGTTTTATGTAACACCCCAAATCCGCGGGACTCGGGATGCTACGGGCGAGACCTCACAATGGGTCCCGACCCTTAGCTTGACAACAATTTCACCGGACCTTCCAACAAGGCACAAATAAAGGCGAAAACTTAAAACATTTTTAGTGTATGCGAAAGCCCAAAAGTAAAGACTACAAAGTGGAAACTCAGCCGAGTCCTCAAAACAATACAACCCAAAACGAAAGTCTAAACGTACGACAACACCATGAACAACGATTTGTAACATGACCCAAAACCATCCCCGTCCTATAATCTACGGAGACCCCGGCCGTCCACTCCTCCACCTCACTCGGCGGCGTCTCTAACCTGCAAGTCATCTACAACACGGTTTAAAACCGTTAGCTCATATTCTAGGCATTAGAAAAGCGGTGAAGGCACAAACACATACATTACACAAAACATAAAGCACCCAAGTCCGGTTTATTATCTTTTTATTATCACGTCATATCCCGATCTAATTCAACTTCTATTGTGACACGAGACCACAGTGTTCTCGCCTCGGACCCTTACCGGCAAGGAATGGTGCGGATGCACCCGCCCGTATACCCGCCGGACTCGTCGCCGAGAACCTCCTAGACACCGCCAAGGCTAGGCAGATGATGTCACCGCCCGTTATCATACACTTGGGCCAACACATATATTAGGTCGGTGGTCCCAATTACAAGTTTCAATGTTATACAAGAACATAAACACACACCACCAAACACACATCAATGCTAATACATAAAATACGTGCTAAGTTAGTCCGGAGACTTACCTCGTCACCAAACCTAAGTCACCACACTCTCGCTTCCCTTAAGGAGGAAGCCCACAACCTGCTCACAAGAGATATGCATATCAATACATACTCACTCTCAAGAAGTCTTAGACTTCACTCTTAGTGATCTATGCAAGATCACCTAACCCTCAAACTAGGAATGCATCCTAGGTCCCAAGTACTCATCACACACTCTCCACACATGAAACAACCCATAAAAATTCATAATTCCACAAGATATTAATCCTCAACCAAAGAGGCACAAGCTAGCCTAGAAGATCCATCATGCTCACATGCTCATATCCATCACTTACATCGAGCCTTAAGGGCTCCTAGGTTCACAACCACTAAGTGGCATTCCAAGCTACTCTAGATCCATCCTAGGCATGCTACTATAATGATCCAACATCAATACTAAGGAAGGAACGAAGAGGAAAGGAGAGGAGGAACCTACTGTCGAAGAAACGCAGTCGCGGAGTCTAACTGGCACCCCAGCGGACATGCCGTGCCGCACCCGCGGCGGTGCCGGGCCGTGAGTCTGCCGCCGCCCCGCGGCTATGCCGAGCCGCACCCGCGGCGTGCTGGGCCGTGAGTCTTCCGCCGCCCCAGGGGCAATGCCGAGCCGCACCCGCGGCGTGCTGGGCCGTGAGTCTTCCGCCGCTCCCGCGGCCATGCCGAGCCGCACCCGCGGCGTGCTGGGCCGTGAGTCTTCCGCCGCCCCCGCGGCCATGCCGAGCCGCACCCGCGGCGGTGTTGTGCCGCTCCCGCGGCCGTGCTGAGCCACCCCTACGGCCGTCCGCGCCCGCGGCCGTGATGATCCTCCCCGCGGTTACGCTGCAGAAGTTCGTCTTCTTCGTCTCGATCGTGGATCCTTGGCTCTAATGTCCTCCTTTCCTTGTTGGGTCTTCTCCAAACGCCAACCAATGGTCTTAGACACCTCTACTCGACCTAAATGAGCTAAGAACACAAGCATGCAAGGGACTTGAGTGAAAACCTCTCAAAGCTTCATCCATGGCCATGGATGAAGGAGGGAAGAAGAAAAGGGTGAGCAGCCGTGGGGAGGAAGGAGGGAAGGGAGGAAAGGGACTTACCACACCAGATCTGTAGTTCTCCTACTGCAGTCCACACATGCAAGCTCCTCAAGCACCCATGGAAGAAGAGAAGAGAAGAGAATGGAGGAAAAGCGACATGAAAGAGGAAGAAGAGAGAGGGGGATGGGACACAAGGATGAAAAGGGGTGAGGGGACCAAGGGGTCAGTTGACCTCTTGTAGGGCCCCACAGACCGAGGGGTCGAAAATGACCCCTTGTCATGTTACCCGGAACGAAGGGTCGGAACGCGGAAAAAAAAAGGAAAAACGACGAGTCGGCTCGGGATTTTCTTAGGAATAAATCCCAGCTCACGGCATCTCGGGATTACGGGATAACTACAAGGTGCTCTAAGTCCGGAATGAAATTAATAAAATTCCGGACGTTACAACTAACCCCCCTAAAAACAAGTTTCGTCCCGAAACTTGCTAAACCCAACACTCTCCAACCAACCCGTCTCGTAACCCCGTGGAGCCTATAAAACGTACACTATCGGCTCTAATCCAAGTCAACAAATCGCATCACATCAAGACCTCGCAAGGTACAAATATCTCAAACCAAATCACATAATCACACAGAACAAACAAGGAAGATCTCGGGGCTAACCCGCCGGTCTTATCAATGTCGCTAAATCTGCGTAAAACTCAGGATAGTTCCTCCGGATACTATCTTCCGTCTCCTATGTAGCCTCGTCGGCTCCTCGTCTCGACCACTGCACTCTCTGTATCGGTATCTCCTCCGATCGAAGGCGCCTCGTACTCCGCTCTAAAACTGCTATAGGATGCTCTACAAATGCATGGTCCGGCTCGACCATTAGGTCCTCGTGATTGATGATGTGTCTCGGGTCGTGTACGTACTCTCTCAGCTGAGAGACATGAATTACCGGATGTATACCCTCTAACCGAGGTGGCAATGCTAACCGGTATGCCACCTCACCGAATCTCTCCAAGATCTTGAATGGACCGACATATCGGGGCTTAACTTCCCCTTAATGCCGAATCGCCTGACGCCCCGCGTCGGTGATACCCTGAACCACACCTGAGCTCCTACCCTGAACTCGAGAGGTCTACACCTCCTATCCACATACGACTTCTGACGACTCTGCGCGGTCAACATCCTCTCTCGGATCAAAGCAACTCTAGCCACGTCGTCCCGTACCTGATCTGGAGCTACAACGCTCAAACTCCCCCGCTCGTCCCAACATAGGGGAGCATGGCATCTCTGTCCATACAATGCCTCATACGGTGCCATCCCGATTGACGCGTGCCAGCACCTCGAGGTAAAACGCCCGTCCCTGTCCGAGATGATGGTCCTCAGTATTCCATGTAATCTCACAATCTAACAGTTGTGGATATGTCCTCCAACTTCCACTGTGGCGTGGGCGGTGGGTGAGGTTCTCCTCCGTCTCTGGTGCTCGATCTTGACCTGCCGGCAGGTCGCGCATTGGGCCACATATCTAGCTACATCGGGCTTGAGCCCGCCCCACCAATAAAGTCTCTTAAGATCCTAGTACATCTTACTCGTGCCTGGGTGCACCGAGTAAGGTGCGGAATGTGTCCCATGCAAAATCCGCTCTCTCAACTTCCGTTCTGACGGTACACAAGTACGTCCTGGCATCTCAATCGCCCGTCTGCTCCCATGACAAACTGCGGCGCCTCTCCTCGGGACATCCTGTCCCGGATCCTCATAAAAATGGGACATCTCTCCTGCTTCTGCCGGATCTCTCCGGACAGGTCAGGTAGTACCTCCAATTCGGACAAACAACTGTCCGTACCCGGGAACCGGATATCCAACTCCAAACCCACCAAATCCCTCTGCAGCTGAGGCTGAACCATAAGCCGAGCTATCACCTCCTCCCGAGGTGTCCTCCTACTCAAGGCATCGGCTACTACGTTCGCCTTCCCGGGATGGTATAAAAACCCCAAGTCAAAGTCCTTAATCAGCTCCAACCATCTCCTCTGGCGGTTATTCAACTCCCGCTGAGTGAATATATACTTCAGACTCTTATGGTCTGTGAAGATCTGGCACGTAGCTCTGTACAAGTAGTGTCGCCAGATCTTCAGGACATGTATCACTGCCGCTAGCTCAAGATCGTGGGTAGGGTAATTCTCCTCGTACGGCTTCAGCTGCCGAGAAACGTACGCAATAACCCTACCTCTTTGCATCAAAACGCACTCCAATCCTAGCTTGGAGGCGTCACTATACACTACAAAAACCTCCACGCCCTCAGGCTGGGCTAAAATAAGAGCGGAGGTCAACCTCCTCTTCAGCTCCTCGAAACTGTGCTGACAAGGATCGGACCAAACGAACCTAGTAGACTTCCTCAGCAAGGAAGTGAGCGGTCGGGAAATCACGGAGAAACCCTCAACAAAACGGAGGTAGTATCCCACTAAGCCTAAGAAACTGCGTATCTCCTTGACCGTCCTAGGAGGCGGTCATGAGGAAACAAACTCTATATTCGCTGGGTCAACCAAGACACCCTCGACGGAAACTATATGACCCAAAAATGCCACCTCGGACATCTAAAACTCGCACTTAGAGAGCTTAGCATAAGGGTCTCTATCCTGGAGGACTCGAAGCACCGTCCTCAGGTGTTCCTCATGCTCCTCTCTACTCCGGGAGTAGACTAAGATGTCATCTATAAACACTACCACGAAGTGGTCCAAGAAGTCGATGAAGATGTCGTTCATCAACTTCCTGAAGACGGCGGGTGCATTCGTGAGCCCAAATGGCATCACGACAACTCATAATGGCCGTGTCTCGTCCTAAATGCCGTCTTCGACACGTCCTCCTCTCTCGATTGATACACTTGAAATGCCGGGTGAACACCCTTTACTCTCGGCGGCCATGCCAGTCGGTAAGACACTTTATCAACTTGCGCTAAGATCTCAAAAAGGTCCTATGTATCGGAAAATCAACTTCTTTCTCGGGTCTTCCTCACTACAACATTTCCATTATGTTTCTTCTTTGCTTGTCTCTAACAAAGAAGATCGAACTTCCAATTACACCGTATGCTTTGGTTCTTGTCAAACCAAACTTCGATGTTACTTTTCCTCAATTCTTGTTGCAAGTTCTAAGTAATGAAGGAAGTACTTTGATTCCCACTACTTCTACTAACGAGACATGTATGCTATAACTTTTACATCGTTTCTCAATACTCCGTCAAGACCATGTCTTGAAGAATCGCTTGTACACTTCAAACCGATCGTACCTCGAGGCAATTTCAGAACAGTTGCACCAATAAATATCTTCTTAACTCCCGACGACTTCATTGTCCATTTTTGTCCCACTCAATACTTCATCGTCATCCGGAGTAGGTTAGCCATAGATGGTGTTACTTGGAGAATCTTCCACAATCCGGTAATGATCAGCCCATCCAAGAAACTTGCAACTTCTTTCACATCCTTCGGGGTTGTCATCCCGATACAACTGGTCATACAACTTCTCTCTTCTTCGAGAGTAAACCAGAGTGTCCTATTCGGGCATTTGCCCATATGGAATCACTACAACTCGTAGTGACCATGGTTTGTCCAGTATGCGATGTTTGCACTACCCCAATCTCGACTTCTCAATTGGTGACAATCAACCTTAACTCGATTTTAGAAGAGACCACCGAACCTTGCAACCGGTCGAGTAGATCATCTACACGTGGTAAGAGGGTACTTGTTCTTCATTGTAATCTTGTTCGGCTCATTGTCGTCGATGTACAAATGGAGTAACCGTCTCTCTCCCCGCAAACTGGTGTTCTCCATAACAACTTTAAAACAAGAGTTTGAGATATAATCTAAGCTCTTGTTACCGTTCCTTTAGGATTCCACAGCCTGGTTACTCTCCCCCACACTCATCCATAGACCACCCACACATGCGCGTTCTCGGTTGTCACCAATTACTTGGTAAATGACCTTCTCCTACGTCAATGACTTACCATTCTCCTATGCTTCAATGTTACCATTCTCATGAAGGCTACCCTCTCGGGGTACCTTAAACTCCGTTAGCTCATTCTTCATTCCATGCTTCCTTTTCCTTATGCGAGATAAATATACCCTTCTCGGCGTTGTTGAGTCACATGACTCGCCTTCATAGGCTTAACCGCGCTTCATGATGTCTTGTAAGCGCGTCTTCTCAGAATATCTAACGTTACTTAGCATCACGTTTTTCTCTCATCTTCTTGGGATCATCAATTATACCTACTCCATCCTTTTTGGCGTTTCTTGGCCTTATCGTCATAACTCTCGTAAAGTTAACTCTTCGCTTAATGGTACCTCGTAAGCTTAACTTACGGTATCCTACATCTTTCACACTTGGTTCGATCGAGTTCTCATCTTGACTTCAAAGCTTAGGAGCGTCTAAGGAAAGCTTCACTTCTCGTGATGGAACACCGCTTTAACCTTGTTAGAATTCACCATTCTCCTCCTCGATTCGCATCTTTAGTTGTCCATGCGTCTTCTCGAAGAACTTAAGTTTGTTATCTCCATTGTTCTCGTCATACGTAGTCCTCAAACATGGTAGCTCCAATGAACGCTTCCCTGGTCTTGGCAGATGGAGAACTCTGCGCTCGGACCTCCCAACGGTCCTATCCCCAGCCTCGGGAACGATGCTCTCTGCGACATCCTCTACGGGAACCTCAACTACTGGGGGATCCACAACTGGCGGGTCCGCAATGGGGATACATCCCCGACCTCTCGCGCCTGGAGGTCTTCTTACTCGTCCCCGTTACGGGATGGTAGGAGAAAGAGGAGGTCTACCCTTGGCGGGTCCTACGTAAGCGGTAGATCTCGTACGTGCTATCTAATAGCGTATAGAGTTTACTTAAGTATGACGTGTAGGTACTAATGTAGTCTCGTATGATAAACTTCTAAAAACATAAAGGTAAACATTGTCATCAAGCACATCAAAACATACAAGTTCAAAACATCCTAAGGCCACATACGTAGCTAGGTACATACAAATCCACAAACATCCTAAGGTCATATATATAACTATATATACCTATTTCTAATCCGGAGATCTACGTTGGCGAGGTTTGCGGAAAGAGTGGTGGTCTCGTATATTCTAACCCAAACCCGTCATGCATATGATTTTGAAAACGAAAAGTCAGAACCCGTGTGGGTTCTGTTTTAATCCTCATTCGGCCTTTAAAAAGATTGCGAGTGCCATTGTTGTCAACCTGGCTCTGATACCACTTTTGTAACACCCCAAATTCGTGGGACTCGGGATGCTACGGGCGAGACCTCACAATGGGTCCTGACCCTTAGCTTGACAACAATTTCACCGGACCTTCCAACAAGGCACAAATAAAGGCGAAAACTTAAAACATTTTTAGTGTATGCGAAAGCCCAAAAGTAAAGACTACAAAGTGGAAACTTAGCCGAGTCCTCAAAACATTACAACCCAAATCGAAAGTCTAAACGTACGACAACACCATGAACAACGATATGAAACATGACCCAAAACCATGCCCGTCCTATAATATACGGAGACCCCGGCCGTCCACTCCTCCACCTCACTCGACGGCGTCTCTAACCTGTAAGTCATCTACAACACGGTTTAAAACTGTTAGCTCATATTCTAGGCATTAGAAAAGCGGTGAAGGCACAAACACATACATAACACAAAACATAATATACCCAAGTCCGGTTTATTATCTTTTTATTATCACGTCATATCCCGATCTAATTCAACTTCTATTGTGACACGAGACCACAGTGTTCTCGCCTCGGACCCTTACCGGCAAGGAATGGTGCGGATGCACCCGCCCGTATACCCGCCGGACTCGTCGCCGAGAACCTCCTAGACCCCGCCAAGGCTAAGCAGATGATGTCACCGCCCGTTATCATACACTTGGGCCAACACATATATAAGGTCGGTGGTCCTAATTACCAGTTTCAATGTTATACAAGAACATAAACACACACCACCAAACACACATCAATGCTAATACATAAAATACGAGCTAAGTAAGTTCGGAGACTTACCTCGTCACCAAACCCAAGTCACCACACTCTCGCTTTCCTTAAGGAGGACGCCCACAACCTGCTCACAAGAGATATGCATATCAATACATACTCATTCTCAAGAAGTCTTAGACTTCACTCTTAGTGATCTATGCAAGATCACCTAACCCTCAAACTAGGAATGCATCCTAGGTCCCAAGTACTCACCACACACTCTCCACACATGAAACAGCCCACAACAATTCATAATTCCACAAGATATTAATCCTCAACCAAAGAGGCACAAGCTAGCCTAGAAGATCCATCATGCTCACATGCTCATATCCATCACTTACATCGAGCCTTAAGGGCTCCTAGGTTCACAACCACTAAGTGGCATTCCAAGCTACTCTAGATCCATCCTAGGCATGCTACTATAATGATCCAACATCAATACTAAGGAAGGAACGAAGAGGAAAGGAGAGGAGGAACCTACTGTCGAAGAAACGCAGTCGCGGAGTCAAGCTGGCGCACCAGCGGACACAGAAGCCGCCCCCGCGGACATGTCGTGCCGCACCCGCGGCGGTGCCGGGCCGTGAGTCTGCCGCCGCCCCCGCGGCCATGCCGAGCCGCATTCGCGGCGTGCTGGGCCGTGAGTCTTCCGTAGCCCCGCGGCCATACCGAGCCGCACCCGCGGCGTGCTAGGCCATGAGTCTTCCGCCGCGCCGCGGCCATGCCGAGCCGCACCCGCGGCATGCTGGGCCGTGAGTCTTCCGCGGCCATGCCGAGCCGCACCCGCGGCGGTGCTGTGCTGCTCCCGCGGACGTGCTGAGCCGCCCCTGCGGCCGTCCGCGCCCGCGGCCGTGATGATCCGCCCCCGCGGTTACGCTGCAGAAGCTCGTCTTCTTCGTCTCGATCGTGGATCCTTGGCTCTAATGTCCTCCTTTCCTTGCTGGGTCTTCTCCAAACGCCAACCAATGGTCTTAGACACCTCTCCTCGACCTAAATGGGCTAAGAACACAAGCATGCAAGGGACTTGAGTTAAAACCTCTCAAAGCTTCATCCATAACCATGGATGAAGGAGGGAAGAAGAAAAGGGTGAGCAGCCATGGGGAGGCCGGAAGGAGGGAAGGGAGGAAAGGGACTTACCACACCAGATCTGTAGTTCTCCTACTGTAGTCCACACTTGCAAGCTCCTCAAGCACCCATGGAAGAAGAGAAGAGAAGAGAAGAGAAGGTAAGAGAAGAATGGAGGAAAAGTGACGTGAAAGAGGGAGAGGAGAGAGAGGGATGGGACACAAGGCTGAAAAGGGGTGAGGGGACCAAGGGGTCAGCTGACCTCTTGTCCCTCCCCACCGACCGAGGGGTCGGAAATCCCTTTCCGACCCCTTGTCATTTTACCCGGAACGAAGGGTCGGAACGCGGAAAAAAAAGGAAAAATGACGAGTCGGCTCAAGATTTTCTTAGGAATAAATCCCGGCTCTCCGCGTCTCGGGATTACAGGATAACTACAAGGTGCACTAAGTCCGGAATAAAATTAATAAAATTCCCGACGTTACATTTTACTAATGACCTCTCAAAGGATTTAAATACACAAAGGGTGTCAACAACCAGGAAAGTAATAATTAGGAAACTAAATAATAACAAAAAGAATATCTCGATATTATCACGATCTTAATTTATCACGATCTTGATTTTATCGCGATCTTATCACGCCTCCTCAAGCTGGTGATGATTGATGCACAACACTGAGCTAGAACATGAGAAATTGAAAATGACTCGGACCTAAAGGCTTCAAAAACATATCTACTAGTTGATCGGTGGAATGTGTAAAGCAATTATGATGCTAATCTTGACTTGCCTTTGAATATATTTATTCATTTGAGGCATTAAGTATAGCAAAAGTTGTTAGGATTTTCCTTTATTTTGTTTCACGACAATATGTTGCTGTTTTTGTGGTGACAGTAGGAAGCCGGTTTGTGTAGCGAGAATAGGACTCTAGTATGGTTATAAATCCGTAAACTACTATATATATATATATATATATATATATATATATATATATATATATATATATATACATATCTATATTTGTAAATAAATAAAGTTAATAATCCTATTAGGTGATTATTGTAGTAAATGATCTATTTTGACCGAGTACGTAGTTTTTTTTATTACAAAAGTAGTAAATATATAAATTTTAAAAAGTAAGATTTTGTAACAAAAAATTGGGTTTTATTTATAAAAATAATTATACAATTAATCGGATATAGTTTTAACCAACAATGTTGTTACTAAAAATTGTCGCTTTCTTTTCTAAAATTAATTATAAACATTAAACTTATTAGCTAATGATATTTTGGGTGAACATTTTGTTTTATAATATATTTATATAATTGTTGAAGAACTAATTTTAAAAAAATAAAATGATTAATTTTGTTGTTTAATTTAATAAATATATCATTTTAATGAATGACAATTTAGTAATATGTTACTCGATTATCAGCGTGCCATATCAATAAGTTGTTCTCTACTTGAGTATGTATAATATATATATATATATATACATGGATGAAATTTACAAACTTTGCATTGATTTTAGAGAAATCTTGCATTGTCATTATTCTTTGAAGTTGGTTTGGTAGTTACTAGAGGATAGGGTGTACATGAAGAACCAAAACAATATGTTTGTGTAATTGGATGCAAGATCACTTTGCAAGCCCATATACCTTAAATTTATTTAGATCTTCCTTCTCCACATCTGATAGTGAACTCCCATTGTATTGTTTTTATTCTTTCCCCCAATCGTTGATGGAAATTTTTACCATTGGAAAAAATTGCGGTGACGAAGAGCGAACGTTTGGGGGAAAATGTTGGGACCTTGGAAATGAAAGGAAGTGATTGAAGGGGAAGGCATAAGGAGATATGTGGAGTTGGAGAATTGACAACGAAGGTTGTCCGGAGTGGTGGAAAGCCTAGACGGATGGTGAGAAGATAGTCGTAGTGGAAGCGTTCGAAAATAGGATTTGAGAGACAAGATTAAGAACGAGAGACATCGAATGTAGCCAAAATTGTAGATGATCTTTGCATCGTTGGTAACAATATCTTTACGTAAGGATGAGGAGAGGTGAATAAAAATATAGAGAATTGCGACGGAGACCAGCAAGAAAGCAATGGAAGATGCCATTGAAGGTGTATTTAAAGATTTCTTGACAACAAGCTTCAGTACAACGTGTCCGAATGTGTAACACCCCGAATCCGTAGGACTCGAGGCGCTACTGGGCTAGGATCTCACAATGGATCCTGGTCCTAGCCTGACAACAACCTCACTGAATCTTACAACAAAGCACCAACAGATTAAAACAAAACATAAAAACTGATATATAAATATCAAAAGGTTTATACAGTACTGCTGAGTACAATCAAAACAGAAATCCGTACAATATGGATAATCTCAAAAACCCCACGAATATGCCCCGTGTACGGAACCCTCAGTAGATCACCCCTCCGGATTACTCCGTAGCTCTCCTAACCTGCGAGGGATCTACAACACGGTATGAAACCGTTAGCTAACTATACACATATATAAGAAGATGCTAAAGCACAAACACACCTCAGAAATAATAAACACTTCAGCATGATATCAAACATTTACCCGGCTGCAGCCGCCGTAAACACTTCAGCATGATAACAAAACCGGCTGCAGCCGCCGTAAACCGCATGAGCGGATCACAGGGCCGCGGGACCGGGAACCCGCAGGGGTGGTGGTCAAGCCCGCGGGTGCGGAAAGGCCAATCTCGGCCAAAGCCAATCTCGGCTATGGTCCGATATCTGTCCGAAAGAAAAGGGTTCTCACATCTCACCCCCCTAAAAACAAGTTTCGTCCCGAAACTTGCAAGATCCTAAAACCACTCGGACTCAGAAGCCGAGGTAACACTCTCTATAACCTCAAACATAAGCATGGAGGAAATCATCAACTCCAGTAACCAACTATACTATCTAGGGCCTAGAGAAACCATCTCTAGCCAACTATAAACACATCACAAGGCATAGAGGAAGCACATCTCTAGCCATATCATAACCATAACAGAAAGGCATGGAGGGAGAACATCTCCAACACTACTATGTCCATCAAAATAGCATGGAGGTAAGAACCATCTCCAGCTAAACCTAAGCGTATCACAATAGCATGGAGGGAAGAACCATCTCCAGCTATAAATATGAAATCATACTAGCATAACAGGATCTAATAAGATCATAATCACATCAAAGCTAGCATGAAAATAAACACATCATAGCATATAAGCATATAAGCATATAAGACTCACCAAGCTTGTACTAAGATCTACTCGGTGATCCTACTGGTGCACCTATCTCGGTATAGAACTCTGGATAGTTCCTCTGGATACTATCCTCAGTCTCCCATGTAGCCTCCTCAGGTCCTCGTCTCGACCACTGTATCCTCAACATAGGGATGTCCTTCGAACGCAGACGTCTCATACCTCGCTCTAGGACTGCAATAGGATGCTCTACAAACGTGTGGTCCGGCTCAACCACCAAATCCTCATAACTCACAATGTGCCTCGGATCTGGTATGTACTCCCTCAGCTGAGACACATGGAATACACGGTGAACACCCTCTAATCTCGGACGCAAGGCTAATCTATAAGCTGCACTCCCAACTCGATCCAGAATCTCGAACGGTCCGACATATCGGGGACTCAACTTCCCCTTAATGCCAAAACGCCTAACACCTCGTGTCGGGGAAACTCTAAGCCACACATGGGCTCCAACCTTGAACTCTAGAGGTCTACGCCTCCTGTCAGCATAAGACTTCTGACGGCTCTGTGCAGTCAGAATACGTTCTCTGATCAATGCTACCCGAGCTATATCATCCTGAATCTGATCAGGTGCTAAACCACTGACACTGCTCTGCTCATCCCAACATAACGGGGTACGGCATCTTTGTCCATACAGTGCCTCATATGGGGCCATCCCAATAGATGCATGCCAGCTGTTGTTGTAGGAGAACTCAACAAGTGGGAGATGATCCGTCCACACCTGTCCCCAATCCAACACACAAGCTCGCAGCATATTCTCTAGCGTCTGAATGGTCCTCTTTGACTGACCATCTGTATGAGGAAGGAATGCAGTCGTGAAGTGCAAACTCGTCCCCAAGGCAGTCTGAAACTGCTGCCAGAATATCGAGGTAAATCGCCCATCTCTGTCTGAGACGATCGTCCTCGGTACACCATGGAGTCTCACTATCTACCTAGTCTCTCAGCTAATCTGCTCACCGGCCACGTCTCCCTGATAGGAATGAAACGTGCCGTCTTCGTCAATCTGTCTACTATAAACCAGATGGCATCAAAGCTCCGGCTCAGCCTCAATCCGGTCACAAAATCCATGGTGACGTCCTCCCACTTCCTCTGTGGTCCATGGTGACGTCCTCCCACTTCCTCTGTGGAACAGGAAGGGGATGGAGCTCACCTCCAGGTCGGAAATGCTCGATCTTGACCTGCTGGCAGGTCGCACACTAAGCTACAAATCTGGCTACATCGGCTTCAGCCCTCCCCACCAATATATACGTCTCAGATCCTGATACATCTTGCTCGTACCTGGATGTACCGAGTAAGGGGTGCAATGAGCCTCCTGTAAAATCTTCTGCCTCATCTTTGTATCAGCAGGTACACAGACGCGGCCATGGCGCCTCAAAACTCCATCTACTCCAAGCAGGAACTGTGGTGCCTCATCCGAGACATCCTATCTCCGATCCTCTGTAAAGTCGGGCAGGTCTCCTGTTTCTGTCGGATCTCAACCAACAGATCAGGAAGGACCTCTAATGTACGCAGTTGGGCATCCTCATCAGGAAACTGGATGTCCAGCTCTAACCAGATAAGATCTCTCTACAACTGATGCTGAACTGTCAGTCTCGCAATCGCGCTGCTCTCGAGGCGTCTTCCTGCTCAGGGCGTCGGCGACCACGTTCGCCTTCCCTGGATGGTACATAATCTCTAAATCAAAGTCCTTGATCAGCTCAAGCCACCTACGCTAGCGGGTTATTCAATTCCCGTTGCGTAAAGATATACTTCAGACTCTTATGGTCTGTGAAGATTTGACAAGTAGCACCATACAGGTAATGTCTCCAGATCTTCAGTGCATGAACTACCGTTGCCAACTCCAAATCATGAGTCGGGTAGTTCTCCTCATACGTCTTCAGCTGTCGAGACGCATATGCAATCACTCTACTCGCTGCATCAGAACACATCCCAAGCCTAGCTTGGATGCATCACTATAGACCACAAATCCTCAGTACCCTCTAGCTGTGCCAAAATAGGAGCAGAAGTCAAACGCCTCTTCAACTCCTCAAAACTCTGCCTGCACTGATCAGACCACACAAATCTGGTAGTCTTCCTCAGCAAACTCGTCAGTGGACGGACGATCACAGAAAAACCCTCCACGAAACATCTGTAATAATTGGCTAGGCTAAGGAAACTACGTACTTCTTGACGTTCGTCGGTGTACTCCATGCTGCTACTACCTTATCTTGCTGGATCCACCTTGATCCCCTCAGCTGAAACAAGATGACCCAGGAATGCTACCTCTGGCATCCAGACTCACACTTAGAGAACTTAGCATAAAGTTTCTATCCCGCAAAACCTGCAATACAGACCTCAGATGTCCTGCATGCTCCTCTCCACTGCGAGAGTATACCAGAATGTCATCAATAAAAACCACCAAAACTGATCCAGGAAGTCGATGAAGATACTGTTTATCAACTCCATAAAGACGGTTGGGGCATTCGTAAGCCCAAATGACATCACTACAAACTCGTAGTGGCCATATCTGGTCCGGAATGCTGTCCTATGCACATCCTGCTCCCTCCTCAGCTGGGATAAAACCGGAACGCAGGTCAATCTTGGAGAACACATAGCTCCTGTAGCTGATCTAACAATCATCAATGCGCGGCAGTGGATACTTGTTCTTGATGGTCACCTTGTTCAGCTCTCTGTAATCTATACATAGTCTCAGCGATCCGTCTTCTTCCGTACGAAGAGGACAGGTGCTCCCCATGGGAACACGCTACGGCGAATAAAACCCTTCTCAGCCAACTCCTCGAGTTGCTTCTTCAGCTCCAGCATCTTGACAGGTGCCATCGCGTATGGAGCCTTCGAGATGGGTCTCGTACCAGGCTCTAACTCGATGCTGAATCCACACTCCTCTAAGGCGGCAAACTAGACGGCTCAACAAAAACATCAGTAAACTCACAGACAATTGGAATGTCCTCTACAGCTGGACTCTCCCCCTCCTTCATGGCATAACACCAGAAGCCTCGCAACCCTGGGCAATCAGTCTAGGTGCCGTATAGCACTGATAACCGTGCCTACCTTCCAAGGTCCCAACCACGGAAAACCTCTATCTGGCCTAAACTCGGTAGAGAGGGTAACAGTCCTCCTACCATCTAGAACTGTAGAGTGTCTAGCCATCCAATCCATACCTAAACTGACCTCTTCATGCTCTAGTGGCATGACAAAGAAGTCAACTAGTAACACACGGGTCCCTACAGAAATGGGACACCGTGAATCTCACGGGTACCTCTGACCCTACCACCATCCGGTAACCCTATAATATAGGGCATCCCCTCAACTGTATCTAAACCAAGACGCTCTACACAGGCATCAGAAATAAAAGAGTGCGTAGCACCAGTATCAAATAAAACTCTAACACGTAAACCATGAAATCAGAATGGTACCTGTAACAGTAGGTGCAGCTGGCTCCTCTACACTCCTCAGCTCAAAAACACGACCTGTGGGCCTCTGGTATCAGTGGTGCCCCCACCACGGCTCTGCCCTACTCGGCCCAGGAGCAGATCCTTGAGTCGTAGGGCGATCTGGGACTCTCTGTTGTCCCTGAGTCTGCTGCTGCTGAGGTGGCCTGCCCACCTCCCGCTACACTGGCAGGAGAAACCCTGCTGAGATGCAGCTCCGCCCTGGCGGCAAATAAACGACTCTATGGCCCTGTCGACCACAGGTAAAACACGTCACCAATGGCCGTATACTCGGGCTTCAGATGCCCTCGATCTCCACAGTTAAAACACTGTCGTCCCATCTCTGTAGCTGGTGCAGATACAGAACGACTGACGTCTTTGACAACCCCCAACACTAGCAGCTACTGTAAGTACCACTGGCCTGCCGTACGCTGTCTCTTCTCAGACCTTCCGGCCTGAGAAGCTCTCCTCTGCCCGGCCCTCTCTTTCTCGTGATCTACAGCTCTATCCTGATAGTCCATCAAGGACTCACAGTGAAAACCTGCCATGTAGGCTCAGGTACCATCCTCAGTCGTCAAGAGAACAGATAAACATGCTGATCAACAGGAGGTGCAGCTGGACCCAGTAAAGCCAGCTCCTCCTGGAATCTCTTGATGGCCTCTGAAACTGGCACATCCTCAATCCGCCTCAACAAAATCACGTAGTTTTCTCCTTCCTCAGTGAGCAGGGCAGAAACGCTCTCGATCCAGGGCCTCATCTAGTCATAGCTGGTAACCTGACCCCGTACTGACCTCCACCAGTGCTATGCCAACTCTCTGAACAGAGTCTGCACCAACTCAATCTGCCTATCAACTGGCAGCGAATAGACTCCAGAGGCTGAGTCTACATGTCCGATCCAGAGCTCAACCTCTAACCCCACCTTCCCAGTGAAAGGGGGTAACCCATCTGATGAAATGCCTTCAACCAGGTATCTGGTCTAGGCCCTCTATGCTCCTCTGGTGCTCTGACAATCTCAAAGCAGGTACTTGTACAGCTAGTACTGAGTAAACGGTGTGGGACCTCTCAGATGGTCCTTCTTGTGCTTGTAAGTCTGGGGCACGCCTACCGGCTCTGGCAGCCTCCTCAACACGTCTGATATAAGCCTGAAACTCTGATCTACCCATAGAGACACGATCAGACTCACTAGACTGGGCTCTCTGTGCCCCCTGTCCCTCAGCTGCCCCGTTTCCAGTCTCAGGAACGCGCTCTCAGCAACCTCCTCGTGATCTCTCCTGCTGCCTGGGAAACATCACAGGTATCCTACCTCGTCCTCGCCTAGAGGGGGTCTATCTCTACCTCTACCTCGCCCAGCTGCAGGTTAGGCTCTAGTCTGAACCATCTGTAGAGGACGTAAACTAGCTTAGAAGGCTATATATATGCCATATGTATGTATCAAATCAATCACAACAGAATATCTATATATGTGTACTGTCGAGATCTTCAGAGGGGTGATGACTCACGTACACGATAACCCAAAACATTTGTACTCATTTTAAAACCAAAATCTTTTGAAAAGTCAGACCCCTTTCGGGTTCTATTTATTTATCTATTCGAACTTTATTGCAGATTACTAGTGTCATTGTTGTCAACCTGGCCTCTGATACCAACTTTGTAACACCCCGAATCCGTAGGACTCGAGGCGCTACTGGGCTAGGATCTCATAGTGGATCCTGGCCCTAGCCTGACAACAACCTCACTGAATCTTACAACAAGGCACCAACAGATTAAAACAAAACATAAAAACTGATATATAAATATCAAAAGGTTTATACAGTACTGTTGAGTACAATCAAAACAGAAATCCGTGCAATATGGATAATCTCAAAAACCCCACGAATATGCCCCGTGTACGGAACCCTCAGCAGATCACCCCTCCGGATCACTCCGCAACTGTCCTAACCTGCGAGGGATCTACAACACGGTATGAAACCGTTACTAACTATACACATATATAAGAAGATGCTAAAGCACAAACACACCTCAGAAATAAAAACACTTCAGCATGATATCAAACATTTACCCGGTTTATTATCTTAATAAGTTGAATCATTCAATCGTATAAATAGGTATATATATGAAGATAGGTGACACGAGGAATATAATCCCGCCTCTGAGTACTCTAACCAGTTGGAGTAGTATCAGCACACCTCCCGTGTACCCTTTGGGAATGGTGAGGGGCCTTCCTTTATACCAGATCTGGCCTGACTACAGAGAACCTCCCAGACTCCACTACGGGATGAAAGGGAAAGGTTATCACAACCACTACAATGGGCGGTCAATATAACATAGGTCGGTGACCAAATAATAACACATGCTATAAAGCACATAACACGCACCACTCAAGCATACATCCAATATAAGGATAGTAGCTAAGTAAGTCCTATGGACTTACCTCGATCTCAGAAGTATCTCGCTACAAACCACTCTCAGAAACGTCTACTCCAAACTGGAGGACAGCACAGCCTATACAAGACACACATATATATATATCACAATCCTATCACACAAAGGGTCACACCTAGACCCAAGGGATCCATAAGGGATCATATCCAACTCATAACCTCAAGGTTGAAACCGGCATATCTATATCATACTCGTCATAAACTGATACCTAGCATGATACTAGTTCCCTCATACTAGAAAGGAAAGGAACTACCTAACTATAGGTAGCCCGGACAAAACGCACCTGCGTGAACGGAGGATGCAGAGGTGGAAAGTAAGCGGCCGCAGGCGCGGCGGGACGTAGCCGCGGGAGCGGTGACAAAATCGCTGGCAAGCGCAGGCACGGCGCTGGCACGGTGCGGGCGGGCGCGGCAAGGTAGCCGCAGGCGGGCGCGGCGGCAAGGTAGCCGCAGGGGCGGTGACTCTCGGCCGCGGGGCGGCGACAATGTAGAATGAAACCTCGCGGCTTCTCTTTGGCTCTTCACGTGATCAAATCACGTCTTCATCCGTCCACAGCCACATCCATACACACACAAACACATTCCAACATCAAAACCCTTAACATACATCTAATCCTAAGCTAGAAGGATTGAAGAAGAACAAGGAAGGAGAAGAATGAAAAAGCAAGGAGGAAGAAGCTTACCACAGCTATGGCTTAGCAAGGAAAGGACAGAACCAAGGCCTCACAGCTGGCTTCAAGCTCAGCAACATACATCACAAGCATTACAACCCAAAAAGCCACACAAAACTCTTCCACACATCCAAGAACACAAGCAGGATCAAGGAGGAGAGAAGGAAAGAAAGGGATCGTGAGAAGCTGGAAATGGGTGAGAAACCCTTGCTCAAACAGCCAAGGTGTAACTTAAAGAGGAAGGCAAACGGAAGAGTATAGCACGGTCAAAGGAAGTCAACAAAACCGGCTGCAGTCGCCGTAAACCGCAGGAGCGGATCACAAGGCCGCGGGAGCGGGAACCCGCAGGGGCGGCGGTCAAGCCCGCGGGTGCGGAAAGGTCAATCTCAGCCAAAGCCAATCTCGGCTATGGTCCGATCTCGGTCCGAAAGAAAAGGGTTCTCACAGAATGTGAGACATGTGTATAGTTTGTTCGATCCGTGCACGGGAATACCATATATTGGATATAGATTTCTTCTTCTTTTTTTTGGAGGGAATAAAAATCTAAACAGAGCTTCAATCATTTCCTCTCTAATTTTGGATGCATATCGATGTCTCTCATTCTTCAGCTTTTTTCTCAACCCCTAATTTTAACGCTTCCACCACAACTATTTTCTTTCAATTCGATGAGGCTTTCCACCACTGCGGACTGCCTTCGTTCTAACTTTATCAATTCCATAATACCCCCTACGCCTACTCTTTCAAACAACTTCAATCATGTCCTTTCGGTTCTATGATTCCTACTCTTTCACCTCATCGGCTGCTTCGTCACCACACTTCCTTCCGATGGTCAAATTTATATCAACGGTGTCAAAATTTAAAAACGCCGGTCTTCGACGACGGGATGTCGATAGTATTCACTATGGAAAAATTCTTTAATCCTAATTTCGAGATTCAAACCCTTATCTCTCTTTATCTACCTATATATATATATGAACGAATTTTACGGAGAGGAATGAGAACAAAAGGATTTGGACGTTTTATTAATGACCTCTCAAAGGATTTAAATACACAAAGGGTGTCAACAACTAGGAAAGTAATAATTAGGAAACTAGATATTAACAAAAAAGAATATCTCGATATTATCACGATCTTAATTTATCACGATCTTGATTTTATCGTGATCTTATCACGCCTCCTCAAGGTGGTGATGATTGATGCACAACACTGAGCTATAACATGAGAAATTGAAAATGACTCGGACCTAAAGGCTTCAAAAACATATCTACTAGTTGATCGGTGGAATGTGTAAAGCAATTATGATGCTAATCTTGACTTGCCTTTGAATATATTTATTCATTTGAGGCATTGAGTATTGAGCAAAAGTTGTTAGGATTTTCCTTTATTTTGTTACACGACAATATGTTGTTGTTTTTGTGGTGACAATAGGAAGCCGGTTTGTGTAGCGAGAATAGGACTCTAGTATGATTAGAAATCTGTAAACTACTATAGTGTATATATATATATATTATTGTAAATAAATAAAGTTAATAATCCTATTAGGTGATTATTGTAGTAAATGATCTATTTTGACCGAGTACGTAGTTTTTTTTTATTACAAAAGTAGTAAATATATACAGTTTAAAAGTAAGATTTTGTAACAAAAAATTGGGTTTTATTTATAAAAATAATTATACAATTAATCGGATATAGTTTTTAACCAACAATGTTGTTACTAAAAATTGTCGCTTTCTTTTTTAAAATTAATTATAAACATTAAACTTATTAGCTAATGATATTTTGGGTGAACACGTTGTTTTATAATATATTTATATAATTGTTGAAGGACTAATTTAAAAAAAAAATTGATTAATTTTGTAGTTTAATTTAATAAATATATCATTTTAATGAATGACATTTTAGCAATATGGTACTCGATTATCAGCGTGCCATATCAATATGTTGTTCTCTATGTGAATATGTAATATATATATATATATATATATATATATATATATATATATATATATATATATATATATATATATATATATATATATATATATATATATATATATATATATATATGTGGATGAAATTTACAAACTTTGCTATGATTTTAGAGAAATCTTGCATTGTCATTATTCTTTTAAGTTGGTTTGGTAGTTACCAGAGGATAGGGTGTGCATGAAGAACCAAAACAATATGTTTGTGTAATTGGATGCAAGATCACTTTGCAAGCCCATATACCTTAAATTTATTTAGATCTTCCTTCTCCACATCTGATAGTGAACTCCCATTATATTATTTTTATTCTTTCCCCCAATCGTTGATGAAAATTTTACCATTGGAAGAAATTGCGGTGACGAATAGCGAACATTTGGGGGAAAAAGTTGGATCTTGGAACTGAAAGGAAGTGATTGAAGGGAAAGGCATAAGGAGATATCTGGAGTTGGAGAATTGACAACGAAGTTTGTCCGGTGTAACACCCCAAATCCGTAGGACTCGAGGTGCTACTGGGCTAGGATCTCACAATGGATCCTGACCCTAGCCTGACAACAAGTTCACTAAATCTTACAACAAGGCACCGATAGATTAAATACAAAACGTAAAACTGATATATAAATCTCAAAAGGTAATACATAAGTACCGCTGAGTACAAAAGAAACATATATCCCTACATCAAATATGTCATATCCCACGATAATAATCCCTGTGTACGGAGCCCTCAGCGGATCGCCCTCTCTGGATCACTCTGCAGTTCTCCTAACCTGCAAAGATCTACAACATGGTATGAAACCGTTAGCTAACCATACATATAAAGAATGAGCATAAGCACAATCACATATCAGAAAAACTAAACACTTCAACATGATATCACACATTTACCCGGTTCATTATCTTTATATAAATGGTCCAACACACAAATCGTATATATATAAATATCAATATGAACATATGTGACAAGAGGAATATAACCCTCGCCTCTCGGGGAGGTTGCCAACTGGAGTGGTGATCTGGTCACACTTCCCGTGTACCCTATGAGAGTGGAGCAAGTGCCCGTCCCATTTCCATATCTGGCATGTCCGCTGGAGAACCTCCCTGTCTCCATGCGGGATGACAGGACAAAGCTGTCACAGCCCTACAATGGGCAGTCACTAAACCATAGGTCGGTAAACATCATAGCACGTACTATCAAGCATAAACATACACCACTCATGCAACATACAATATAGAGATGACAGCTAAGTAAGTCCTATGGACTTACCTCAACCTCGGGAGTCTCAGATTCAAACTCAAACGGCTCCGCTCTGGAGATCAACACAGCCTAAACAAGGTATAACACATATATCACACTCATATCCATAACAGGGTCACACCCAAACCCAAGGGATCCATAAGGATCATATTCCAACTCGTAAACCTCGAAGCCGTAACCGGCATAAACGATACTGTACTCAACCTCATTCTAACCTCATACTCGTACCTAGCATGCTACTACCGCTCATACTAGGAAAGGAAAGGATCTACGTAGCTCTAGGTAGAACCGGGACAAAACGCACCTGCGTGACAAAGGGGACGCAGGGGCGAAAGGCAAGCGGCCGCGGCCGCGGCGGAACGTAACCGCGGGGGCGGTGACAAGGCCGCTGGCGGACGCAGGCACGCCGCTGGCACGGCGCGGGAGCGGCGGCATAGGTGCCGCGGGGCGGCAACAGCGCATAACAAGATCTCGCAATTCTTCTTCGGCTCTTCACGTGATCAAATCACGTCTTTACCATTCCAAATCCACACACCACATGCACATACACATACCAACCATCAATAACCCTAACATACATCTAATCCTAAGCTAAGGAAGAGGAAAAACAAGAAAGGAAGAAGAGAAAGAGAAGATCACTCACCACCACTGTGGTCCTAGGCTGTAGGGAAGATCAACACACACCAAGGCTGGCTTCCAAGCTCGGCAACTCATAGTCATCAACCACAAAAGTCACCACACACATAAATCTCAAACCAACCTCTTCCAAAACAAGAACAAGATCAAGGGAAGCAAGGGGAAGCTAGGAACGGGATGGAAGCTGGAGAGGAAAGTGAAGAACAAACACTTGATCAGCCAAGGGAAAGATTAAGTAAGGTAAAGAGTAAAGCACGGGTCAAAGGTCAACAAAGACGGCTGCAGCCGCCAGAAACCGCAGGGGCGGCAGCCAGGGCCGCAGGGGCGGGAAGCTGCAGGGGCGGCACCAAGTGCCCGCGGGAGCGGCTGGCCAATCTCGGCCCAAAGCCAATCTCGGTTATGATCCGATCTCGGTCCGAAAGACTAAGGCTCTTACACCTCACCCCCCTAAACACAAGTTTCGTCCCGAAACTTGTAACACCCTCAAACCTCTTGACTCAAAAGTCGAGGTAAACTATCTCTACCGGAGGGATCACATCTCCGCTCATAAGGTATCAACCTATACCACTCTATAACCTCAAGCACGAGCATGGAGGAACTCATCATCTCTAGCCATAAGTTCACTATATTATCCAGGGCATAGAGTAAACACCTCTAGCCAAAACCTCATCAACATAACCACGGGCATGGAGGGAAAAACATCTCCAGCAATACTATGTCCACCAAAGTAGCATGGAGGAAAGAACCATCTCCAGCTAAATCCTGCACGTATCACAATAGCATGGAGAAAAGAACCATCTCCAACTATAAATATCCGGCGTACTAGCACAACAAGATCTACTAAGATCACATACCACATCATAGATAGTACGAAAATAAACACATCATGGCATATAAGCACATAAGCATAACATCATCAAGATATTACTAAGATCTACTCGTCGATCCTACTGGTACATCTATCTTGGCATAAAACTCTGGATAGTTCCTCTGGAAACTATCCTCAGTCTCTCATGTAGCCTCATCAGGTCCTCGTTTCAACCACTGTATCCTCAACATAGGAATGTCCTTCGAACGAAGGTGTCTCACACCTCGTTCTAGGACTGCAATCGAATGCTCGACAAAGGTGTGGTCCGGCTTAACCACCAAATCATCATAACTCACGATATGTCTCGGATCTGGTATGTACTCCCTCAGCTGAGACACGTGAAATACAGGGTGAACACCCTCTAACCTTGGAGGCAAAGCTAACCCGTAAGCTGCACTCCCAACCCGATCCAAAATCTCGGACGGTCCGACATATCGCATATCGGGCTTAACTTCCTCTTAATGCCAAATCGTCTAACACCTCGTGTCGGGGACACTCTCAACCACACATGGGCTCCAACTTTGAACTCTAGAGGTCTACGCCTCTTATCAGCATAAGACTTCTGACGCTCTGCGCAGTCAGCATACGTTCTCGAATCAGTTCTACTCGAGCCATATCATCCTGAATCTGATCAGGTGTCACACCATTGGCCGTACCAGGCTCATCCCAGCATAACGGTGTACGATATCTCTGCCCATACAGCCTCATAAGGGCCATCCCAATAAATGCACACTAAAACACAAACTCGCAGCATATTCTTCAGCGTCTGGATGGTCCTCTCTAACTGACCATCTGTCTGAGGATGGAACGCAGTAATAAAATATAAACTCGTCTTCAGGGCAGTCTGAATTTGCTACCAGAACCTCGAGGTAAATTGTCTATCTCGGTCTGAGACGATCGTCCTCGGTACACCATGGAGTCTCACTATCTGCCTAGTGTACTCCTCAGCTAATCTGCTCACCGGCCAGGTCTATCTAATAGGAATGAAACGTGTCGTCTTCGTCAATCGGTCCACTATGACCCAAATGGCATCAAAACTCCGGCTCAGCCTCAGTCCAGTCACAAAATCCATGGTGACGTCCTCCCACTTCCTTTGTGGAAAAGAAGTGGATGGAGCTTACCTCCAGGTCTGCAATGCTCTATCTTGACCTGATGGTAGGTCGCACACTGTGCCACAAATCTGTCACATCGGCTTCAGCCCTTTCCACCAATATAAACGTCTCAAGTCCTGATACATCTTACCCGTACCTGAATGTACAGAGTAAGGTGTACAGTAAGCCTCCTGTAAAAATCTCTGTCTCAGCTCTGTATCAACAGGTACACAGACGCGACCACGGCATCTCAAAACTCCATCTGCTCCCAGCAGGAACTGTGGTGTCTCATCCCGAGACATCCTATCACGCATCCTCATCCGGAAACCGAAAGTCCAACTTCACTAGATCAAATCCTTCAATACCCTCTGGCTGTGCCCAAACAGGAGCAGAAGTCAAACGTCTCTTCAGCTCCTCAAAACTCTGTACACACTGATCAAACCATACAAATCTGGTAGTCTTCCTCAGCAAACTCGTCAGTGGACGGGCAATCACAAAGAATCCCCCCACGAAGCGTCTGTAATAACCGGCTAGGCCAAGGAAGCTACGTACTTCCTTGACGTTCGTCGGTGTAGTCCATGCTACTACTGCCTCAATCTTCGCTGGATCCACCTTGATCTCCTCAGCTGATGATATCCCGAACGCCGATCAATCTTGGAAAATACTATCGTTCCTTGAAGCTGATCCAACAAGTCATCCATACACGGCAATAGATACTTATTCTTAATGGTCACCTTGTTCAGCTCTCTGTAATCACTACACAGTCTCAACGATCCGTCCTTCTTCCGTACGAAGAGGACAGATGCTCCCCATGGAGATACACTAGGGTGAATTAAACCCTTCTCGGCCAACTCCTCAAGTTGCTTCTTCAACTCCAACATCTCAACAGGCGCCATCCGATATGGGCCTTTGAGATCTGCCTCGTACCAGACTCTAAATTGATACCAAAGTCCACACTCTTCTGAGGCGGGAAACTGGACAGCTCAACAAACACATCTGCAAACTCACAGACCACTAGAATATCCTCTAATGCTGGACTCTCTCCCCCTCCTTCATGGCATAACACCAGAAGGCCTCACATCTCTGTGCAAACAGTCTAGCTACTCGTATCGCACTGATAACCATACAAGATTTCCAAGGTCACATCCTCGGAAAACCTCTATCTGTCCTAATTCGGTAGAGAGGTAACGGTCCTCCTACCTATATCTAAGACTGCAGAAAGTCTATTCATCCAATCCATACCTAGTATGACTTCTTCATGCTCTAATGGCATGACAAAGAAGTCAACTAGTAAAATACGGGGCCCTACAGAAATGGGACTGTCACGAATCTCATGGGTACCTCTGACCCTACTACCATCGGGTAACCCTATACTAAAGGGTATCCCCTCCATCATATCTAAACTCAAACACTCAATACAAGCATCAGGTCATAAAGAAGACATAGCTCCAAAATCAAACAACTCCAACAGGTAAACAATGGATCAGAATGGTACCTGTAATAGGCGGTGCAGCTGGCTCCTCTGCATTTCTCAGCTCAAAAGACTCTATCCTGAGCTCCCCTGGTATCAGTGGCATTCCCGCCACGACCTCTGCCTCTACTCGACCCAAGAGCAGCTCCTTGAGTAGTGGGATGATCCTGGACTCTCTGTTGTCCCTATGTTTGCTGCTGCAGAGGTGGTCTCTGTCCACCCCCAGCTACACTAGCAGGAATAGAACCCTGCTGAGACGATGCTCCACCATGTCTACAAAAGACAGCCCTATGTCCTCGTCCACCACATATGTAATAAATCACTGTCTGCCTCGTACACTCTGATCGTATATGTCCATACCCCTCACAGTTGAGCACTGTCGTCCCTTATCTGTAACGGGTACAGATGAGGGATGACTTTGACGACTCTGGTCTCGCCCTGCACAAGCAGCTCCAGTAGTACCACTGGTCTGCCCAGTACGCTGTCTCTTCTCAGACCTTCCGGTCTGAGAAGCTCTCCTCTGACTAACCCGCAATCGCTCATAATCGGCGGCTCTGTCCTGGTAGTCCATCAAGGACTCACAATAAAATCCCGCCATATAGGCCCGGGTGGCATCCCTTAGTCGTCGGAAAAACAGATATACATGCTGATCCACAGAAGGTACAGCTGGTCCCAGCAATGCCAGCTCCTCCTGGAATCTCCGGATAGCCTCTGAGACTGGTACATCCTCAAACCCAGCCTCCACAAAATCCCGCAGTTTCTCCCTCCTCAGTGAGGCAGGGCAAAAACGCTCTCTGATCATCGTCCGCATCTGCTCGTAACTGGTGACCTGCACTCGTACAGACCTCCACCAGTGTTGTGCCAAGTCTCTGAACAAACTTTGCACCAACTCTATCTGCCTGTTTGCCGGACACCTAATAGACTCCAAGGCTGAGTCTACGTGTCCTATCTAGAGCTCCACCTCCAACCCCACCTTCCCAAAGAAAGGGGGTACTCCTATCTGATGGAATGCCTTCAACCAACTGTCTAGTCGAGGCCCTCGATGCTCCTCTAAAACTCTAGCAATCTCAGCAGCAAGTGCCGGTACAGCTGGCACCTGTGTAACCCCATGGGATCTCTCAGATGATCCCTCATATACTAGCAGATCTGGGATAGGTCTACCTGCTCTAACAGCCTCCTCCACTCGCCGAATATACTCACGGAACTCAGGTCCTCCAATGGAGACATAATCCGAGTCATCTGACTGGACTCGCTGTGGACCTTGTCTCCTAGCTATGCCGTTCCCAGTGTCAGGAACGAAACTCTCAGCAACGTCCTCGTGAACCTCTTCCGCTGCACGTGGATCAACAAAGGAAGTCCTACCCCGTCCTCTACCTAGAGGGGGTCTACCTCTACCTCGTCCAACTGCAGGTAAGGCTCTAGTCTGAACCATCTGCAGAGGACGTAAACCTAACTCAGAAGGCTATATATATGCCGTATGTATATATCAAATCAATCACAATAGAATATCTATATATATATACTGTCGAGATCTTCAGAGGGGCGATGGCTCACGTACACGATATCCCAAAACATTTTGTACTCATTTCAAAACCAAAATCTTTTGAAAAGTCAGACCCCTTTTCGGGTTCTGTTTATTTATCTATTCGAACTTTATTGCAGATTACTAGTGCCATTGTTGTCAACCCGGGCTCTGATACTAACTTTGTAACACCCCAAATCCGTAGGACTTGAGGTGTTACTGGGCTAGGATCTCACAATGGATCCTGACCCTAGTCTGACAACAAGTTCACTGAATCTTACAACAAGGCACCGATAGATTAATTACAAAACGTAAAACTGATATATAAATCTCAAAAGGTAATACATAAGTACCGCTGAGTACAAAAGAAACATATATCCGTACATCAAATATCCCATATCCCACGATAATAATCCCAGTGTACGGAGCCCTCAGCGGATCGCCCTCTCTAGATCACTCTGCAATTCTCCTAACCTGCAAAGATCTACAACACGGTATGAAACCGTTAGCTAACCATACACATATAAAGAATGAGCATAAGCACAATCACATATTAGAAAAACTAAACACTTCAACATGATATCACACATTTACCCGGTTCATTATCTTTATATAAATGGTCCAACACACGAATCGTATATATGTAAATATCAATATGAACATATGTGACACGAGGAATATAACCCTCGCCTCTCGGGGAGGTTGCCAGCTGGAGTGGTGATCTGGTCACATTTCCCGTGTACCCTATGGGAGAGGAGCAAGTGCCCGTCCCACTTCCATATTTGGCCTGTCCGCAGAGAACCTTCCTGTCTCCACGCGAGATGACAGGGCAAAGCTGTCACAGCCCTACAATGGGCAGTCACTAAACCATAGGTCGGTAAACATCATAGCACGTACTATAAAGCATAAACATACACCACTCATGCAACATCCAATATAGAGATGGCAGCTAAGTAAGTCCTATGGACTTACCTCAACCTCGGGAGTGTCAGACTCAATCTCAAACGGCTCCGCTATGGAGATCAACACAGCCTAAACAAGGTATAACACATATATCACACTTATATCCATAACAGGGTCACACCCAGACCCAAGGGAACCATAAGGATCATATTCCAACTCGTAAACCTCGAAGCCGTAACCGGCATAAACGATACCGTACTCAACCTCATTCTAACCTCATACTCGTACCTAGCATGCTACTACCGCTCATACTAGGAAAGGAAAGGATCTACCTAGCTCTAGGTAGAACCGGGACAAAACGCACTTGCGTGACAAAGGGGACGCAGGGGCGAAAGGCAAGCGGCCGCGGGCGCGACGGAACGTAGCCGCGGGGGCGGTGACAAGGCCGCTGGTGGTCGCAGGCACGCCGCTGGCACGACGCGGGAGCGGCGGCGTAGGTGCCGCGGGGGCGGTGACTCTTGGCCTCGGGGGCGACAACAGCGCAGAACAAGATCTCGCAATTCTTCTTCGGCTCTTCTCGTGATCAAATCACGTCTTTACCATTCCAAATCCACACACCACATGCACATACACATACCAACCATCAATAACTCTAACATACATCTAATCCTAAGCTAAGGAAGAGGAAAAACAAGAAAGGAAGAAGAGAAAGAGAAGATCACTCACCACCACTGTGGTCCTAGGCTGCAGGGAAGATCAACACACACCAAGGCTGGCTTCCAAGGTCAACAACTCACAGTCATCAACCACAAAAGTCACCACACACATAAATCTCAAACCAACCTCTTCCAAACCAAGAACAAGATAAAGGGAAGCAAGGGGAAGCTAGGAACGGGATGGAAGCTGGAGAGGAAAGTGAAGAACAAACCCTTGATCAGCCAAGGGAAAGATTAAGGAAGGTAAAGAGTAAAACACGGGTCAAAGGTCAACGAATATGGTTGCAGCCGCCGGAAACCGCAGGAGCGGCAGCCAAGGCCGCAGGGGCGGGAAGCCGCAGGGGCGGCACCAAGTGCCCGCGGGTGCGGCTAGCCAATCTCGGCCCAAAGCCAATCTCAGCTATGATCCGATCTCAGTCCGAAAGACTAAGGCTCTTACATCCGGAGTGGTGGAAAGCCTAGACGGATGGTGAGAAGATAGTCGTAGTGGAAGCGTTCGAAAATAGGATTTGAGAGACAAGATTAAGAACGAGAGACATCGAATGTAGCTGTAACGCCCGGAATTTTTATTAATTTAATTCCGGACTTGGAGCACCTTATAGTTATCCCGTAATCCCGAGATGCCGAGAGCCGGGATTTATTCCTAAGAAAACGGTGACGGACGAGCGAAATTTCTTGAGTACGCTTTCCCTTGATGCCGAGAGCCGGGATTAATTCCGGACTTGGAGCACCTTGTAGAATTCTTGAGTACGCTTTCCCTTGATGAGGAAAACAGTGACAGGCGTGCGAAATTTCATGTGATGAACACAGATTATGAGATGTCCAAAACTGCTTTTGGAGATTTGTTTGATTTTCCTAGAATTGATGAATACACCTTTGATAAGGATTTTGATCGGCATGCATTTTGGTATGAAATAGCCAAGCCAATGGGACCTGGAAGGGATTGGAAGGCAGGGAAGTCCTCGGATAAGTTTATTCTGAACTTTTCTTTCCGTTTAGCTCATAGGATTATGAGCGAGATCATGCTACCGAGGAAAGAGACAATGCACCTAATACTTGTAGGTGAACTTTTTACCCTATGGTATATCACGCAGGGACGTGCTCCGGACTCTATGCTAGACTTCCTCAAAAAGGCGTCTAATAAGAGGAATGATGTTATTTGTGTGGGTGGGTTGGTCACCCACGTTGCTCGTAGACTTGGTCATGATTTTTCCAACATAAACATGAGTGAAACTTACCAGCCAGTAGCTATTACCAGAAAACATCTAGCTAACCGGCATCTTTTGATACACCAAGGTAAGGGAATTTATAGAGTTGCTATGCCTTGGGATGAGCAGCGCGGTGTACTATGGAAGAGCGAGTACACGATTAGGGACCATAGATGTTGGAGAGATGTCTTAGAGGCCTTAGAGGATGCGAGTTCTGATGATGATGATATAGGGGAGCTCGAGGATGAGGATGCTACCCAGGATGATGATGATTTGGAGCCTGCCATTGAGGCAGGTGATTCTGACACTGATATGGGAGATGCAGATACACCACCTAGGATGTCTACTGCAGGAGCATCATTATCACGTGTTCCTAGGCCCAGCCGCAGGAGGCCGTACACCATGGCCCAGCTAGCTGTGGACATGTGATGCGGGATTGGGGCCGCAAATGACTAGATCTAGATTGAGAATCCTCGAAGACCAACAATGGACGTTTTTCCTTGACAAATGACGAAAATCAGATTGTTAGAACAAGAAATGGCGTTGGAATAAATGGAAGAAAAGAGAATGAAATGGAACGTGGAATGTATGGTAGAAGTAGATCCAAAAGAACCAAAAGACTCCCTTACAAGAACCTTGATCAGGTTGATCAAAACCCAAGCAAGATGATGCCTTCAACCCTTTTTTCTATAACCTTACACAAGCCTTCAATGGAGACAAGCACAAGGAGGGACTAGTATTGACTAGTAGCACCAATCTCTAAAGAGATTAACACACACAAGAACAATCTAGCAGGGATTCACAACGATTCAATCAATGGCTCACTTTATTGATTGAATTTTCTGAATAGGAACAAAAGCTCTCAAAGAGGCGGTTTATCAATTGGCTAAAATCTTTTTCTTTCTTGGAAAGAAGCTAAGGGAGGCTTTTTATATGCCTAGAAAGCCTCCTATCTAAAAATGGAATAACATTTGTCAAAAAAAGACAATAAAACAAACTAAACAAACTAAAACAAATAAAAATAACCCTTAAAATGTTTTGAGCCTAAAGGTTATAAAAAAAGTCTTATAGATAACCCTAGGTCTTATCTCTGTTTGATAAGGTCTTATCACTGTTTGATAAGGTCTTATCTCTTATCGATAAGGTTTCTTCCTTGCTCTTGCATGGCTCCAAATCACGTGTGCATGGTCTCCCTTCCACGTCCAAGTCGTCGGGAATCGTCATTAACGTGACTAAGGAAGCCTTAATCAGCGATAGATCATCAATGGTCTCCTTAGGAGCTAAAGACACCAACAAGTTGGACACCTCCTCTTGAAATGCCCTTGCCCTTGATCTAGTGATTGGCCCTTGCATTGTAGGACTAGTAGGGGATGTTGGTGATGGTCCCTCATCAGATACGGACCTAATAGAAAGAGGATAATACGATATCATCACCTTAAAGACGACGTAAGCAAAAGGGCAACTAAGTAAAAGAGAACTCGAGACAACTTAAGAGAAATCAAGATGGAAGCGGTTCTAAGGGAGCCATAATCGAATGACAACGAAAACAATGGAGATAGCAAGGAGGAGATGGGTGCATTTTAAACAAGGTTAAAGGCGGTGTTCCATCACGAGAAGTGAAACTTTCCCTAGATGCTCCTCAGCTTTGGAGTTAAGATGAGAAACGTGATCGAACCAAGGGTGAAAGATGTAAGACACCGTAAGTTAAGCTTACGAGGTACCATCATGAAGAGTCAACATTACGAGAGTTGTGAGAAGAATGGCAAGGTGGGGATTCACGCGGAGTTGACCGGTTTCCTTTATGATGATAAGGCGAAGAAACACCAAAAAGGAGGAAGTGTGTATAAATGATGATCCTAAGAAGATGAGAGCAAGACGAGATGCTAACTAATGTTAGAGATTTTGAGGAAACGCGCTTACAAGACATCATGAAGCGCGGTTAAGCCTATGAAGGCGAGTCATGTGACTCAACAACGCCGAGAAGGGTATATTTATCTCGCATAAGGAAAAGGAAGCGTGGAATGAAGAATGAGCTAACGGAGTTTAAGGTACCCCGAGAGGGTAGCCTTCATGAGAGTGGTAACATGGAAGCCTAGAAGAATGGTAAGTCTTTGACATAGGAGAAGGTCATTTACCAACTAATTGGTGACAACCGAGAACGCGCATGTGCGGGTAGTCTATGGATGAGTGTGGGGGAGAGTAACAAGGCTGTGGAATCCTAAAGGAATGGTAACAAGAGCTTAGATTATATCTTAAACTCTTGTTTTGAAGTTGTTATGGAGAACACCAGTTTGCGGGGAGAAAGACGGTTATCTCCATTTGTACATCGACTACAATGAGCCGAACAAGATTACAATGAAGAACAAGTACCCTCTCAGCATGTGTAGATGATCTACTCGACAGGTTGCAAGGGTCGGTGGTCTCTTCTAAAATCAGGTTATGGTTGATTGTCACCAATTGGGAAGTCGAGATTGGGGTAGTGCAAACATCGCATACTGGACACACCATGGTCACTACGAGTTGTAGTGATTCCATATGGGCTTACTGATGCCCGAATAGGACATTCTGGTCTACTCTCGAAGAAGAGAGAAGTTGTATGACCAGTTGTCTCGGGATGACAACCCCGAAGGATGTGAAAGAAGTTGCAAGTTTCTTGGACGGGCTGATCATTACCGGATTGTGGGAAGATTCTCCAAGTAACACCATCTATGGCTAACCTACTCCGGATGACGATGAAGTATTGAGTGGGAAAAAAATGGACAATGGAGTCGTCGGGAGTTAAAAGGGGATTCATTTGTGCAACTGTTTTGGAAATTGCCTCGAGGTACGATCGGTTTGAAGTGTACAAGCGATTCTTCGAGACATGGTCTTGACTGAGTATCGAGAGACGATGTAAAAGTTATAGTATACATGTCTCGTTAGTAGAAGCAGTGTGAAGCAAAGTACTTCCTTCATTACTTAGAACTTGCAACAAGAATTGAGGAAAAGTAACATCGAAGTTTGGTGTGACAAGAACCAAAGCCAACGGTGTAAATTGGGAGTTCGATCATCTTTGTTAGAGACAAGCAAAGAAGAAACATAATGGAAGTGTTGCAGTGCGAAAGACCCGAGAAGGAAGTTGAGTCTCCGAGAAGGAAGTCTACCAGGTTCGTTTGGTCCGAGCCTTGTCAGCACAACTTCGAGGAGCTGAAGAGGAGGTTAACCTCCGCTCCTTTTTTAGCCAGCCTGAGGGCGTGGAGGTTTCTGTAGTGTATAGCGACGCCTCCAAGCCAGAATTGGAGTGCGTTTGATGCGAGGGGTAGGGTTATTGCGTACGCTTTTCGGCATCTGAAGCCGTACGAGGAGAATTACCCTACCCACGATCTTGAGCTAGAGGCAGTGTTTCATGCCCGGGAGATCTGGTGACATGACTTGTACGGGGCTACATGTCAGATCTTCACAGACCATAAGAGTCTGAAGTATATATTCACTCAGCGGGAGTTGAATAACCGCCAGAGGAGATGGTTGGAGCTGATTAAGGACTTTGACTTGGAGATTTTATACAATCCCGGGAAGGCGAACGTAGTCACCGGTGCCTTGAGTAGGAGGACACCTCGGGAGGAGGTGATAGCTCGGCTTACGGTTCAGCCTCAGCTACAGAGGGATTTGGTGGGTTTGGAGTTGGATATCTGGTTCCCGGGTACGGACAGTTGTTTGTCCGAATTGGAGGTACTACCTGACCTGTCCGGAGAGATCCGGCAGAAGCAGGAGAGATGTCCCATTTTGATGAGGATCCGGGACAGGATGTCCCGAGGACAGGCGCCGCAGTTTTTTCATGGGAGCAGACGGGCGATTGAGACGTCAGGGACGTATTTGTGTATCGTCGGATCAAGAGCTGAGAGAGCGGATCTTGCATGAGGCCCATTCCACACCTTACTCGGTGCACCCAGGCACGAGTAAGATGTACCAGGATATTAGGAGATCTTATTGGTGGGGCGGGCTCAAGCCCGATGTAGCTAGATATGTGGCGTGATGCGCGACCTGCCAGCAGGTCAAGATCGAGCACCAGAGACCCGGAGGAGGACTTCACCCACTGCCCGTGCCACAGTGGAAGTGAGAGGACATATCCACAACTGCTAGATGGTGAGATTACATGGAATACCGAGGGTCATCGTCTCGGACAGGGACGGGCGTTTTACCTCGAGGTTTTGGCACGCGTCGATTGGGATGGCAACCGTATGAGGCATTGTATGAACGGAGATGCCGTACTCTCTTATGTTGGGATGAGCCGGGGAGTTCTAGCGTTGTAGCGCCAGATCAGGTACATGACGACGTGGCTAGAGTTGCTTTGATCCGAGAGAGGATGTTGGCCGCACAGAGCCGTCAGAGGTCGTATGTGGATGGGAGGCGTAGACCTCTCGACTTCAGGGTAAGAGCTCAGGTGTGGTTGAGGGTATCACCAACGCAGGGCGTTAGGCGATTCGGCTTTAAGGGGAAGTTAAGTCCCCGATATGTCGATCCATTCAAGATCTTGGAGAGAGCGGGTTTTGCACGAAGCACATTATTAGCCGCGAGGACTTAGTGGTCGAGCCGGACCATACGTTTGCAAAGCACCCGATAGTAGTTTTAGAGCGGAGTACGAGTCGCCTTCGATCGAAGGAGATACCGATGCTGAGAGTGCAGTGGTAGACGCGAGGAGCCGACGAGGCTACATAGGAGACGGAGGATAGTATCCGGAGGAACTATCCTGAGTTTTACGCAGATTTTAGCGACATCGATAGGACCGTCGGGCTAGTCCCGAGATCTTCCTTGTTTGTTCTGTGTGATTATGTGATTTTGTTTGAGATATTTGTACCTTGCGAGGTCTTGACGTGATTCTATTCGTAGACTTGGATTAGAGCCGATAGTGACGTTTGATGAGTTCCACGTGGTTACGTGACGTGTTTGTCCGAGAGTGTTGGGTTTAGCAAGTTTCAGGACGAAACTTGTTTTTAGGGGGGTTAGTTGTAACGCCCGGAATTTTTATTAATTTAATTCCGGACTTGGAGCACCTTATAGTTATCCCGTAATCCCGAGATGCCGAGAGCCGGGATTTATTCCTTAGAAAATCCCGAGCGGACACGTCGTTTTTCCTCTTTTTCCGCGTTCCGACCCTTCGTTCCGAGTTAAAAATGACAAGGGGTCATTTCCGACCCCTCGGTCCGTGTGAGGACAAGAGGTCAGCTGACCCCTTGGTCCCCACACCTCCTTTTCAGCCTTTGACTCTCTCTCTCTCCTACCTTAGCTCTTTCCTCACGTTACTTCACTCTTTCACTCATCTCCTCTCCTCTCTTTTTCTCTCATTTTTTTCTTCTCTTCTCCATGGTTGCTGAAGATCCAAGCCGTGGACTACAGAAGGAGATCCCAGGCTTTTGGTAAGCTCTTTCCCCTCCTTCCCCTCTCTTCTTTGTTGTCTTTCTTCCTTTCTTCTTCCCTCCTTCATCCATAGCCATGGATGAAGGAGGTGTCTAAGACTAGTGGTGGGTGTTTGGAGAAGATCCAGCAAGAGAAGAAGCACTTGGGAGCCAAGGATCCACGATCGAGACGAAGAAGACGAGCTTCAGCAGCGTAACCGCGGGGCGGATCATCACGGCCGCGGGCGTCCGCGCCCGCAGGGGCGGCTCAGCACGGCTGCGGGAGCGGCACAGCACCGCCGCGGGGCGGCGGAAGACTCACGGCACAGCACCGCCGCGGGTGCGGCTCGGCATGGCTGCGGGGGCGGCTCGGCATGGCTGCGGGGGCGGCGGCAGACTCACGGCAGCACAAGGCCGCGGGTGCGGCTGGGCTCCGGCGCGGGCGCGGCTCGGCAAAACCGCGGGGGCGGCTCCTGGCAGGCGACGCAGTCCTCCGCGGGTGCGGCTCCTTGTTCCGCGGGGGCGGCTCCTGTGTTCTCAGGGGGTGCCGGCTTGACTCCGCGGCTGCGGTTTCGGCAACAGTAGGTCCCTCCTCTCCTTCCCTCATTGTTCCTTCCTTAGTATTGATGTTGGATCTTGTTAGTAGCATGCCTAGGATGGATCTAGAGTAGCTTGGAATTCCACTTAGTGGTTGTGAACCTAGGAGCCCTTAAGGCTCGATGTAAGTGATGGATATGAGCATGTGAGCATGATGGACCTTCTCGGCTAGCTTGTGCCTCTTTGGTTGAGGATTACTATCTTGTGGAATTATGGATTGTTGTGGGTTGTTGCATGTGTTGAGAGTGTGATGAGTACTTGGGACCTAGGATGCGTTTCCTAGTTTGAGGGTTAGGTGATCTTGCATAGATCACTAGAGTGAAGTCTAAGACTTCTTGAGTGTGAGTATGTATTGATGATATGCATATCTCTTGTGAGCAGGTTGTGGGCTTCCTCCTTAAGGAAGCAAGAGTGTGGTTGACTTGGGTTTGGTGACGAGGTAAGTCTCCGGACTTACTTAGCTCGTATTTTACGTATTAGCATTGATGTGTGTTTGGTGGTGCGTGTTTATGTTTTTGTTATAACTATCAAATCGGTAAATAGGACCACCGACCTTATATATATATTTTGGCCCAAGTATATGATAACGGGTGGTGACAATACTGCTTAGCCCATAGTGAGGTCTAGGGGATTCTCGACGACTAGCCCGGCGGGTCAGATGGGCGGATGCATCCGTACCATTCTTTGCCGGTAAGTAGGGACCGAGGCGAGACCACTGGGGCACTACTACAAAAATAACATTATACTACCCTAAAATACCCCGGGCGTTCTATATCCGATGTATAAAACCCGTACCAAAACTTTTAAAAAAACAAATGGGACTTTATATGCCGGATATCAGTATATCCGGGATATAAAGGTAGGATAATAAATTAATATAAAGACAAATACATCAGACCCGGCGTATGTGCAAAATTTTTTAAATATAATATCGCTGGTTGATGAACGTCCGGGGTATTTCACTAGTAAAAAATTGTAATATATTAAAATTTTATATTTTAAAAAAAGAAAAAGCAAACCCCTCTCTTCTATCATCCAAATCATCGTTCCTAACCCTTGCCACCTCTTCCTTCTTCCTCTTCTTTCTCTTTTTACTCACAAATCTTCTTAGTTCTATCTTTTGATGGCAACTCCGGGAAGCAAACCTTCCTCTGGCTTTGAGCAAACTCCGGTTTGCGACTTTTTTCGCCACGAAGTCACTTTGCCGCTACTCAGCGGGGGTGGTGCATGTGAGGAGTATTATTTTGTTTCCACTACCATACTTACGTAAGTTTCTTCAAATGTAATTTATCTTTTCTAATCATCTATCCATAGTTCTGAAGGGGATTTTGATGATAATTGGAGTATATTTTCTTACGGTGCTAATTGATTTTAGGTCTTCTTCTTCACACATATTACATATATTTACTTACCATTACCGATTTGTGTCCCTCAGTCCTTCAAATTTTGCTTGCAAAGCATTCATACAGTTGCTCCGAAATGTCTTCCATCCTTACATGCTAGATTTCCAAAAACTAAACGATGAGCTAACGGAATCTTTCGAAACAGTGAATTCAGTCTCTTCGTCTTGCAGATTCTTAAGAATTGCTTGCATGATCAGTTTTCAACCGGCAATGGAGTTCATGTGTATATCTCGGTATTCCTCACTTCGCGTGCTGATTTTACTTGCATTTTTTTTTTCTATAATTTTTGCTGACAGTTACATTGCAATACTTGGAAATGGAATATGGAATGATATATATTTGATGTTTAAGAAATGTGCACTAGCCTAATGGTTTTGATGTTTTTATTCAGAGTGCAAAATATCACATTGGGGACATAGTTGTTCAATTTACCTTCCAAATCGAACCGATTACAAGATGGCCCTTTTTCGTCTTCATGGGCAGGGCTATGTTCTATTTGTTGTAAATATTTGATTTGTTGGGTTTTTTTTGTCTTGTTCTAGACACCTATTCTGATAATCTCAACTTGTACCATGTTTTTTCTAGTGTGAGATCTCGGTCTAGTTATTTTGGGAAAATAACCTTTCACTCTTATTTTTTTTATTCATTCAGGAGTAGGTTCTGGGAAACTTGATCTTCCAAGTCACTTTTCTAGTGTGAGATCTCGGTCTAGTTAGTTGGAAAGGTATGGAGGTAGTTATTTTTCAATTCTTTTTGATGTTTGTTCTTGAGATTATCCTCTGCAACTAAATTGCAATTCTTGTTATTTTATTTTGTGGTTTTTAAGTCCATGTAAAATTCCAAGAATGACAATTTTCATAGCTTCATTCTCTTTCCTAGATCGTCTCTTTCATTCCTTGTCATGAATATATGATATATGCCCTACTATTGACTGATCTTTCATAAAAATATATGAAACTGCATTATGTCTAGTTTTACTCTTCTTCTATGACTATGCATTGTGAAACTAAATATATATGAGATCGCTTAATTTGAACTGATCTTTGTCCTGTTCAGTTTCAAACACCCAAACTTGATTTTTCTGGATATATATATTAGATATATTGGTTGGTAGAAACCAAACTTAGCTCAGTTGACCGTAGTTGATGTAATTTCCTGCACATGAATCTTCGGTCACGCGTTAGAATCCGGTCGGTCGAATTATATATTTTTCATTAATATAATTCTTTAATTGTATCATATGAGTATATTATTTATGTCCTACTATTGACTGATGTGTCATACACATGATTTATGTCCAACTCACTATTGTTGCTTGTCTCTCTATTGCTCTACTCAGATTGACTAGTGTTCCCCTTCTTTGGGATCTCCTAGTAAGCTTCTTTTGATCTTTTCCAATTCGACTGAATTGATTTAGATTGATTAGCAATTACTCTTGATTTAGATTGATTAACAATTACTCTTGATTTAGTAATTTGTTAAGAATTAGGATTGTTCATTCTTGATTTATTATTCAGGTGGAGACCAAGTATTTGGTAATCCTTCTATTGATGGTATTGAATTTGATTATTTGATAGTTCTCTATTACAAACAAGTACGATGTACACACTAAACACTTGGGTTTAGAAATGTTTTCATCATCGGTCTAAATTTAGAATAACTATATTTTCAAATCTTGGGTTTTCTGGTTACAGCATTGTAGCTGCATTGATTGCATTTTTTGGGTTGGAGAAAATAAGTACACATGACAACTACATTAACCAAAGGAAGAAGGGTTTATACATCTAAAAGTTCTAACTTCAAAATCCAGCCGAACTGTATCTAACTTAAAGCTGAAAGATGCATGGCTCAAAGTCTCAGATCCTATATAAACCTTCTTTTTAGCTTCAAGAGCTTTGTGCTCATTGCGTCCTTTTAGTTACAATGTATCATGTTGTCAATTATTTACATCTTCAACATTCTTCTTCTATAATATACATTGTGCCACAAGAGAGGTGCATCTATACTAGTAGTTGTGAGACACAGTTACAATAGACTTTGGATAACGTTAATAATCTAGAATTAATCGTGAATCAAATAAGTGCAACAAGAGAGGTGCATTAAAGTCGCAATCTGGTCTCTTATCAATTAGGTATTGCATATTCCTTGTGTGCCTTGTCCATACATGAATCCGAGCCAAGCTCAAAAGGTCCAACAAATGTTACACGCTAGCATTCAAATATGGCTATGTGATAATGGTTATTCAATTGATAAATGAGTCATAACTTCGCTTTTTCTTATATGTTTGAGCAGAAAGTGCTTTGTGATATCCAAGAGGTTGTCAAGCAAGTGCAATTTGCTTATTATGCATGAAATAATTGTTTATATATGATTAATGTAGGCTAAACGAGCCCTTTTTACCTCGATTCCCGAACAAATACTTGAGAATCAAGTAAGTGTAGTACATTGAATCACTAATCAACTGTTGTTTGTGTTAGTATTCATTGATTTGTTGTACTGTTTATATGGATGGAGGGATGACAAATTGGGCCATTAATAAAGTACCTGGTTAATAAGCAAGGATTGAAAAGCAAATCAAAGGTACGTCATTCATCAACCCTATTCACGTAATAAACAATTGTGTGTGTTAGTATTCATTAATTTGTTGTACTGTTTATAGGAATGGAATGATGACAATTGGGCTATTAATCAGTACATGGTAACAAGCTTGGATTTGGAAAGCGAATTAGAGGTAAGTCATCCATCAACCCTATATATATATATGTAAATAAATATTGAAATTTGGTTGGTGAGATGGTGTTCGTACTATATGCACATACTATACGAAAGAAACACCACAATCACAACCAAAATGTTGGATTCATAGCTACTGCATTAGTGGTAATTTCTTGCATGGGTTAATTCAAAGTTATGCATTTAGGTGGCAAGTATGTTTTCGTGATATCCATCCTGCTTCTACCTTCTGCTTGTTTGCACCGTCATGTATTTGTTAAGCTGCATGAAATATGCTCATTCTGTATTGCTTGGATTTAAGTAGAAATTTTCATATTTATGTACTCATTTTTCCCAAGCTTTTGGCTGGTCTGAGGACATCCTTAAGTCAACGTCATTGTAAATGATATCAAAGAAGCTACACTACATTTAATTTCAAGTGTACGTTTGTATTACTTAAATTGCACATTCACTGTCAAGCCTATCTAAGGATTTTCATACGGTTTAGGTAATCTTGTACTCTTTGCAGGACATGAATGATTTTAGTTTTTATTGTTGGATGTATATAGTATAACTTGGTTGAGAGGCTTCTTTCTGTTGGACAACTAGTTGAGGAATGTGTTGATCGATGAGTACATAGATTCAAAAATAAAGAAGTGCTTCTACAATGATGTTTTTTGAATTGTTTGGATCGGATTCTTTGTTAGTCTATGAAATGTTAATCTAGCCATAGTGTTGTCACAGTTAGCTCGGTTCTATGGACATGAATGATTTTGCTTTTATTGGTGGACTTTTGTGTTTTCTATCACTAGAATAATGGATGGTTCAAATCGACATGCTTCATGCAGGTTACTTACAAAGACTGTGGCCGGGCAATTTCCAACGATAATATTTGATGGGATTAATCTTTCAACATTGGGTGCTGCACTTCAAAGTCTATAAATGAAGACGCATAGTTAGAGGACTTTTATGGTATCATTTTTGGAGATTTGTTGGAAGAGGTTGTAAATATTTTTAAGCTATCAAGAATTCAATTGAACTTTGACACTGATTCTAGCCTCCACTTAGTCTAGTTAATAAATGCTAGTTTTCGTTTATTTCACCTATACAGCATATGCCCTATAGGTGAATCTTTTTTTTTTTTAAATAACATTAACTTAATACCCCGAATATAATAAAATCCGTGATATTTGCATAATAAATATCCGGATAACAATCCGATTTTTCAACCCATCAAATACGTCGGACCTATAAAAACAAATATAACCCGGATGTCATCCGCCGTATATACTTTCAAATACCCCGGATAAGTTCCGGGAAAATACACCGTATAAGAGAAAGTCCGTCATATATGCCATCAAATACGCCGGATATATCATATAGTATATACTCCGGATATATAATCTCCGGGGTATATGAGACCAAATACCCCGGATCCTTACCCCTACAGAAAATAACTCAATTTTTTGTTAAAGTATATACGCCGGATGTAAAAATGGAACGCCCGGGGTATATACCTATCAAAGCAAATACATCTCCAACCTTTACGCCGGATGTGGTCCGGGGTATATAGTCCTAAATATCCGGCGTATTTGACCTTTTTTGTAGTAGTGGGGTCTCGTGTCACAACCGAAGTTGAATTAGAACGGGATATGACTAAGTAATAAATAGATGATAAATGGGACTTGTGTGTTTTATGTTATGTGCTATGTATGTGTTTGTGCCTTCACCGCTTTTCTAATGCCTAGAATATTAGCTAACGGTTTTAAACCGTTTGTGTAGATGACTTGCAGGTTAGGGATGCCGCCGAGTGAGGCGGAGGAGTGGACAGCCGGGGTCTTCATACATTATAGGACGGGGATGTTTTGGGTCATGTTTTCATATTATTGTTTATGTTTGCACGGTTTAAGTTTTTGTATTGGAGTTGTGTGTTTTGAGGACTCGGCTGAGTTTCCAAGTTGTAGTTTCTTACTTTTCGGTTTCCGCATACATAAAAAACGTTTTGAAATTTCGCCTTTATTTGTGCCATGTTGAAAGGTCCGGTGAAATTTTTGTCAAGCTAAGGGTCGGGACCCATTGTGAGGTATCGCCCGTAGCACCCCGAGTCCCGCGGATTTGGGGTGTTACAGTAGCCAAAATTGTAGAGGTCTTTGCATCGTTGGTAACAGTATCTTTACGTAAGGATGAGGAGAGGTGAATAAAAATATAGAGAATTGCGACGTAGACCAGCAAGAAAGCAATGGAAGATGCCATTGAAGGTGTATTTAAAGATTTCTTGACAACAAGCTTTAGTACAACGTGTCCGAATGTGAGACATGTGTATAGTTTGTTCGATCCGTGCACGGGAATACCCTATATTGGTTGTAGATTTCTTCTTCTTTTTTTTGGAGGGAATAAAAATCTAAACAGAGCTTCAATCACTTCCTCTCTAATTTTGGATACATATGTCTCTCATTCTTCAGCTTTTTTCTCAACCCCTAATTTTAACGCTTCCACCACAACTATTTTCTTTCAATTCGATAAGGCTTTCCACCACTGCGGACTGCCTTCGTTCTAACTTTATCAATTCCATAATACCCCCTACGCCTACTCTTTCAAACAACTTCAATCATGTCCTTTCGGTTCTACGATTCGTTCTCTTTTACCTCATCGACTGCTCTTCGTCACCACACTTCTTTCCGATGGTCAAATTTATATCAACAGTGTCAAAATTTAAGAACGCCGGTCTTCGACGACGGGATGTCGATAGCATTCACTATGGAAAAATTCTTTAATCCTAATTTTGAGATTCAAACCCCCATCTCTCTCTATCTACCTATATATATATGAACCAATTTTACGGAGAGGAATGAGAACAAAAGGATTTGGACGTTTTATTAATGACCTCTCAAAGGATTTAAATACACAAAGAGTGTCAACAACTAGGAAAGTAATAATTAGGATACTAAATAATAACAAAAAGAATATATCGATATTATCACGATCTTAATTTATCACGATCTTGATTTTATCGCGATCTTATCACGCCTCCTCAAGCTGGTGATGATTGAGGCACAACACTGAGCTAGAACATGAGAAATTGAAAATGACTCGGACCTAAAGGCTTCAAAAACATATCTACTAGTTGATCGGTGGAATGTGTAACGCAATTATGATGCTAATCTTGACTTGCCTTTGAATATATTTATTCATTTGAGGCATTGAGTATTGAGCAAAAGTTGTTAGGATTTTCCTTTATTTTGTTTCACAACAATATGTTGCTGTTTTTGTGGTGACAATAGGAAGCCGGTTTGTGTAAAGAGAATAGGACTCTAGTATGGTTAGAAATCCGTAAACTACTATAGTATATAGATATATATATATATATATATATATATATATATATATATATATATATATATATATATATATATATATATATATATATATATATATATATATATATATATATATATATATATTTGTAAATAAATAAAGTTAATAATCCTATTAGGTGATTATTGTAGTAAATGATCTATTTTGACCGAGTACATAGTTTTTTTTATTACAAAAGTAGTAAATATATAAAGTTTAAAAAGTAAGATTTTGTAACAAAAAATTGGGTTTTATTTATAAAAATAATTATACAATTAATCGGATATAGTTTTTAACCAACAATGTTGTTACTAAAAATTGTCGCTTTCTTTTTTAAAATTAATTATAAACATTAAACTTATTAGCTAATGATGTTTTGGGTGAACATTTTGTTTTATAATATATTTATATAATTGTTGAAGAACTAATTTTAAAAAAATAAATTGATTAATTTTGTTGTTTAATTTAATAAATATATCATTTTAATGAATGACATTTTAGTAATATGTTACTCGATTATCAGCGTACCATATCAATAAGTTGTTCTCTACTTGAGTATGTATAATATATATATATATATATATATATATATATATATATATATATATATATATATATATATATATATATATATATACATGGATGAAATTTACAAACTTTGCATTGATTTTAGAGAAATCTTGCATTGTCATTATTCTTTGAAGTTGGTTTGGTAGTTACTAGAGGATAGGGTGTGCATGAAGAACCAAAACAATATGTTTGTGTAATTGGATGCAAGATCACTTTGCAAGCCCATATACCTTAGATTATTTTAGATCTTCCTTCTCCACATCTGACAGTGAACTCCCATTGTATTGTTTTAATTCTTTCCCCCAATCGTTGATGGAAATTTACCATTGGAAGAAATTGCAGTGATGAAGAGCGAACGTTTGGGGGAAAAAGTTGGGATCTTGGAACTGAAAGGAAGTGATTGAAGTGAAGGCATAAGGAGATATGTGGAGTTGGAGAATTGACAACGAAGGTTGTCCGGAGTGGTGGAAAGCCTAGACGGATGGTGAGAAGATAGTCGTAGTGGAAGCGTTCGAAAATAGGATTTGAGAGACAAGATTAAAAACGAGAGACATCGAATGTAGCCAAAATTGTAGATGATCTTTGCATCGTTGGTAACAGTATCTTTACGTAAGGATGAGGAGAGGTGAATAAAAATATAGAGAATTGCGACGGAGACCAGCAAGAAAGCAATGGAAGATGGCATTGAAGGTGAATTTAAAGATTTCTTGACAACAAGCTTCAGTACAACGTGTTCGAATGTGAGACATGTGTATAGTTTGTTCGATCCGTGCACGGGAATACCCTATATTGGCTGTAGATTTCTTCTTCTTTTTCTTGGAGGGAATAAAAATCTAAATAGAGCTTCAATCACTTCCTCTCTAATTTTCGATACATATCAATGTCTCTCATTCTTCAGCTTTTTTCTCAACCCCTAATTTTAACGCTTCCACCACAACTATTTTCTCACAATTCGATGAGACATTCCACCGCTGCGGACTGCCTTCGTTCTAACTTTATCAATTCCATAATACCCCCTACGCCTACTCTTTCAAACAACTTCAATTACTTCCTTTCGGTTCTATGGTTCCTACTCTTTCACCGCATCGACTGCTCTTCGTCATCACACTTCCTTCCGATGGTCAAATTTATATCAACGGTGTCAAAATTTAAAAACGCCGGTGTAACGCCCGGAAAAAAAAAATTCCCGGACTTAGAGCGTTTGGTAGATCTTTCCCGAGTATTTATAGTTTGGGATACGTTCCCGTATATCCGTACTATTTTTTTTCTTAAAACGTCGGAAAAGTTTTCCGAGTCACAAATTCGGTTCCGGTTTATTCAATGGAACGTATTCCCCTTTTGGTGTTTATTCCCTCCTAGTTCCTTTTGTTAATTTTAAATTATTTAATCCCTTTTCTTTTGTTTTTGTCTCTTTCCGACCCTTGGGTCTGCTCCCACTCAGGAGCAACTTTACTTGATTTATGGGTTCACCCCTCTCACACTCAAAGCCAGATCCCACTCCCCTCTCCTCTGCCCCACCTGTCCTCTCTTCCCTCGTCTGCGTCCAGGTTCACTCGAGCACCGGAGAGCCACCACCCCTGGAGCAGGCTACTTTCGAAATCGCCGGAGTCACCACCCGCCAACACAAGGAGCAACTGACTCGAGAGCCGAACGGGAACCCTCCTCGGCTTGGCCAGTCGAAGCTCGAGAGCCATCGAGCCGCCAGAGAAGCCTCACCCTCGCCCTCGCCGTGCCTTGCCTGCACGAGCCCAGCCGGAGCCGCCGACGCCCGGCCACCCCTCCCCTTCACCTCGCCACTTTTTTTTTCTCGGCCTCTGTCGAACTGCTCCAGAACTCCTCCCCCCATGCTCTGTCCTCGCCGGAGCTAGAGGCCGGCCGCCACCTCCTACAGCCGCCAGCGGAACCAGCGGAGCCACCCTCCTCACGGCCGGAGCCCCTCCCCCGCACCTGTGTCCTCCCTGCCGCCGCCGCGGGCTTGAACAGCCTTTTGGCTTAATTCCAATCGGCCCCTCTTATTTGGTATAATTGCATTTTGCCCCCTCAGTTTTGTGTTAATTGCAAAATGTACCCAGCGTTTTGGTTATTACAGTTTTGACCCATAATTCTGGATTGTTGCATTTATACCCTCTGTTGGGTTTTTTGTCGGAAATTGTCCCAAGGTTTTAAGTTGATGACCCATATGTTTGGAAAATGTATAATTGCCCCGGAAAATGTGTTAGCGGTTTTTAACCTTGGATTTTAATCACGGGAATATTCTTATTTATGTATACTATTTTTATTGTGGGCCTTTTTGGATTAATTTCGGTTTACGGCTCAAGGTTTTAATCATGGTTTTATGACCAAGTTTCTAGTATTGAGCTTTTGCCCCGGAAGGGTAATTACGGGATTTTAACGTTGGCTTTTCAAAACGAGTTTTACCTTAGGACTTTATATATAATATTTTATGATCAAATTTAGCGTATGAGCTAAATTTGTTTAGTTTTGGTGCTAGGTTCTAAAGCCAGATAAAGGCCAACGAATCCATATCGACATCCATAGATCGTCTTCCATCCTTTGACGTCACATGAGTACCCTCTCCCTCGAGCTAATGATCTTACCTCGATCTAGTTATGTTTAGTAGTTTATGTTAGGTTGGATCTAGCATAACTCGGAATGAATGCCAGGTAGTGGCTTTTGGGACCTTAGGGGAGTATGATGAGTGTGGTAGACCTCGTAGGCTTTTATGAAGTTCTTGACTATGAGCATGATAGATTCTAGGATGCGGTTCTAGAATGAGAGTCAAATGATCTTGCGTAGATCATTCGTGTAGAAATCTTGGACCTCTTAGGGTGAGCGGGTTTTGATAGATATCTTGCTATGAGCAGGTTGTGTGTTTCTTTCCAAGGGAAGCAGGAGCGTTTTGTAAGTTAGCGTGTGGAACGAGGTAAGTCTCCGGACTTACTTAGCTCGTATTTTATGTATTAGCATTGGTGTGTGTTTGGTGGTGTGTGTTTATGTTATGTTATAACAATTAAACCGGTAATTAGGACCACCGACCTTATATGTTTATGTTAGCCCAAGTGTATGATAACGGGCAGTGACATCAGCTGCCTAGCCCTTCGGGAAGTCTAGGAGGTTCTCGGCGACTGGCCCGGCGGGTTAGATGGACGGGTGCATCCGTACCATTCCTTGCCGGTAGGAGGGACCGAGGCGAGACCACGGTGGTCTCGTGTCACAACATAAGTTGAATTAGAACGGGATACGACTTAACAATAAAAAGATAATAAACCGGATTGTGTAATTTATGTTTTGTGTTATCTACGTGATTGTGCCTTCACCGCTTTTCTAATGCCTAGAATGTGAGCTAACGGTTTTAAACCGTGTTGTAGATGACTTGCAGGTTAGGGACGCCGCCGAGTGAGGTGGAGGAGTGGACAGCCGGGGTCTCAGTACATTATAGGACAGGGATGTTTTTTAGTCATGTTTCATATTGTTGTTCATGGATGTTGTCGTACGTTTAGACTTCGTATCAGGTTATATTGTTTTGAGGACTCGGCTGAGTTTCCACGTTGTAGTTTCTTACCTTTCAGTGTCTCGCATACATTATGAACGTTTTTGAGTTTTGCCTTTATTTGTGCCTTGTTGGAAAGGTCCGGTGAAATTGTTGTCAGACTAAGGGCTGGGACCCATTGTGAGGTCTCGCCCGTAGCATCCCGAGTCCCGCGGATTTGGGGTGTTACAAAAGTGGTATCAGAGGCCTAGGTTGACAACAATGGCACTCGCAATCTTTTTAAAGGCCGAATGAGGAATAAACAGAACCCACACAGGTTTTGACTTTTCGTTTTCAAAATCATATGCATGAGTCGGGTTTGGGTTAGAATGTACGGGACCACCACTCCTTCCGCAAATCTTGGCGACGTAGATCTCCGGATTAGAAATAGGTATATATATAGTTATATATATGACCTTAGGATGTTTGTGGATTTGTATGTACCTAGCTACGTATGTGGCCTTAGGATGTTTTGGACTTGTATGTTTTGATGTGCTTGATGACAATATTTACCTTTATCTTTTTAGAAGTGTTATCATACCGAGATAGTAAGTACTACCTATGTATTTATACATAAGTAAACTCCATACGCTATTAAATAGCACGTACGAGAGCTTCCGCTTACGTAGGACCCGCCAGGGATTGACCCCCTCTTTCTCCTACCATCCCGAGACGGGGACGAGTAGGAAGACCTCCAGGCGCAAGAGGTCGGGGACGTATCCCCATTGCGGACCCGCCAGTTGTGGATCCAGCAGTAGATAAGGTTCCCGTAGAGGACGTCTCCGAGAGCATGGTTCCCGAGGCTAGGGATAGGACCGTTGGGAGGTCCGGGCGCAGAGTTTTCCATCTGCCAGGAGCAGGGGAGCATCCATTGGAGCTACCGTGTTTGAGGACTACGTACGACAAGAACAATGGAGATAGCAAACTTAAGTTCTTCAAGAAGACGCGTGGACAACTAAAGGTGCGAATCTAGGAGGAGATGGGTGCATTCTAACAAGATTAAAAAGGCAGTGTTCCATCACGAGAAGTGAAGCTGTCCTTAGACGCTCCTAAGCTTTGAAGTCAAGATGAGAACGCGATCGAACCAAGTGTGAAAGATGTAGGATACTGTAAGTTAAGCTTACGAGGTACCATTAAGTGAAGAGTTAACTTTACGAGAGTTATGAGAAGAATGGCAAGGTGGGGATTTACGCGGAGTTGACCGGTTTCTGCTATGCCCATAAGGCGAAGAAACGCCAAAAAGGATGGAGCAGGTATAATTGATGATCCTGAGAAGATGAGAGCAACACGTGATGCTAACTAACGTTAGAGATTTTGAGAAGACTCACTTACAAGATATCATGAAGCGCGGTTAAGACTATGAAGGCGAGTCATGTGACTCAACAACGCCGAGAAGGGTATATTTATCTCGTTGAAGGAAAAAGGAAGCGTAGAATGAAGAATGAGCTAACGGAGTTTAAGGTACCCCGAGAGGGTAGCCTTCATGAGAATGGTAACATGGAAGCATAGGAGAATGGTAAGTCATTGATGTAGGAGAAGGTCATTTACCAACTAATTGGTGACAACCGAGAACGCGCATGTGCGGGTGATCTATGGATGAGTGTGGGGAGAGTAACCAGGCTGTGGAATCCTAAGGGAACGGTAACAAGAGCTTAGATTATATCTTAAACTCTTGTTTTGAAGTTGTTATGGAGAACACCAGTTTGCGGGAAGAGAGACGGTTATCTCCATTTGTACATCGACTACAATGAGCCGAACAAGATTAAAATGAAGAACAAGTACCCTCTTACCACGTGTAGAAGATCTACTCGACCGGTTGCAAGGGTCGGTGGTCTCTTCTAAAATCGAGTTAAGGTTGATTGTCACCAATTGCGAAGTCGAGATTGGGGTAGTGCAAACATCGCATACTGGACAAACCATGGTCACTACTAGTTGTAGTGATTCCATATGGGCTTACTAATGCCCGAATAGGACACTCCGGTCTACTCTCGAAGAAGAGAGAAGTTGTATGACCAGTTGTCTCGGGATGACAACCCCAAAGGATGTGAAAGAAGTTGCAAGTTTCTTGGATGGGCTGATCATTACCGGATTATGGGAAGATTCTCCAAGTAACACCATTTATGGCTAACCTACTCCGGATGACGATGAAGTATTGAGTGGGAAAAAAATGGACAATGGAGTCGTCAAGAGTTAAAAGGATATTCATTGGTGCAACTGTTTTGAAATTGCCTCGAGGTACGATCGGTTTGAAGTATACAAGTGGTTCTTTAAGACATGGTCTTGATTGAGTATGGAGAGACAATGTGAAATTTATAGCATACGTGTCCCGTTAGTAGAAGCAGTCTGAAGCAAAGTATTTCCTTCATTACTTAGAACTTGCAACAAGAATGGAGGAAACGTAACATCAAAGGTTGGTTGGACAAGAACCAAGCCGTCGGTGTAAATTGGAAGTTCGATCTTCTTTGTTAGAGACAAGCAAAGAAGAAACATAATGGAAGTGTTGCAGTGAGGAAGACCCGAGAAGGAAGTTGAGTCTCCGAGAAGGAAATCTACCAGGTTCGTTTGGTTCGAGCCTTGTCAGCACAACTTCGAGGAGCTGAAGAGGAGGTTAACCTCCACTCCTGTGTTAGCCCAACCTGAGGGCGTAAAGGACTTTGTGGTTTATAGTGACGCCTCCAAGCTAGGATTGGAGTGCGTTTTGATGCAGAGGGGTAGGGTTATTGCGTACGCTTTTCGGCATCTGAAGTCGTACGAGGAGAGTTACCCTACCCGTGATCTTGAGCTAGAGGTAGTGTTTCATGCCCTGGAGATCTAGCGACATTACTTGTACGGGGCTACGTGCCAAATCTTCACAGACCGTAAGAGTCTGAATTATATATTCACTCAGCGGGAGTTGAATTACTGCCAGAGGAGATGGTTGGAGCTGATTAAGGACTTTAACTTGGAAATTTTGTACCATCCGGGGAAGGCGAACGTAGTCGCCGATGCTTTGAGCAGGAGGACACCTCGAGAGGAGGCTATAGCTCGGCTTATGGTTCAGTCACAGTTGCAGAGGGATTTGATAGAGTTTGAGTTGGATATCCGGTTCCCGGATACGGACTGTCGTTTGCCCGAGTTAGAGGTACTACTTGACCTGTCCGGAGAGATCCAGCAGAAGCAAGAGGGATGTCCCATTTGGATGAGGATCCGGGACAGGATGTTCCGAGGAGAGGCAACGCAGTCATCGCAAGAGCAGACGGGCGATTGAGACGCCAGGGACGTGTTTGTGTACCGTCAGACCAGGAGTTGAGAGAGCGGATCTTGCATGTGGCCCATTCCACACCTTACTCGGTGCACCCAAGCACGAGTAAGATGTACTAGGATCTTAGGAGATTTTATTGGTGGGACGGGCTCAAGCCCGATGTAGCTAGATATGTGGCCCGATGCGCGACCTGCCAGCAGGTCAAGATCGAGCACCAAAGACGGAGGAGAGCTTCACCCTTTGCCCGTGCCACAGTGGATGTGGGAGGACATACCCACAACTATTAGATTGTGAGATTACATGGAATACTAAGGACCATCATCTCGGACAGGGACGGGCGTTTTACCTCGATGTGCTGGCACGCGTCAATCGGGATGGCACCGTATGAGGCATTGTTTGGACAGAGATGCCGTACTCCCTTATGTTGGGACGAGCGAGGGAATTCTAGCGTTGTAACTCCAGATCAGGTACAGGACGACGTGGCTAGAGTTGCTTTGATCCGAGAGAGGATATTGACCGCGCAGAGCCGTCAGAGGTCGTATGTGGATAGGAGGTGTAGACCTCTCGAGTTCAGGGTAGGAGCTCAGGTGTAGTTCAGGGTATCACCGACGCGGGGCGTCAGGCGATTCAGCATTAAGGGGAAGTTAAGCCCCCGATATGTCGGTCCATTCGAAATCTTGGAGAGAGTCGGTGAGGTGGCATACCGGTTAGTATTGCCACCTTGGTGAGAGGGTATACATCTAGTATTTCATGTCTCTCAGCTGAGAGAGTATATAAGCGACCCGAGACACATCATAAGTCACGAGGACTTAGTGGTCGAGCCAGACCCTACTTTTGCAGAGCATCCGATAGCGGTCTTAGAACGGAGTACGAGGCGACTTCGATTGAAGGAGATACCGATGCTGAGAGTACAGTGGTCGAGTCGAGAAGCCGATGAAGCTACATTTGAGACGGAGGATAGTATCCGGAGGAACTATCCTGAGTTTTACGCAGTTTTAGTGACATCGATAGGACCGTCGGATTAGTTCCGAGATCTTCCTTGTTTGCTTTATATGTTATGTGATTTTGTTTGAGTTATGAGTACCTTGCGAGGTCTTGATGTGATGCTATACGTAGACTTGTATTAGAGCCGGTAGTGTACGTTTTATGAGTTCTACCAGGGTACGGGACGGGTTCGAGTGAGAATGCAGTGTTTAGCAAGTTTCGGGACGAAACTTGTTTTTAGGAGGGTTAGTTGTAATGCCCGAAAAAAATATAATTCCGGACTTAGAGCGTTTGGTAGATCTTTCCCGAGTATTTATAGTTTGGGATACGTTCCCGTATATCCGTACTATTTTTTTTTCTTAAAACGTCGGAAAAGTTTTCCGAGTCAAAAATCCGGTTCTGGTTTATTCAATGGAACGTATTCCCCTTTTTGGGTTTATTCCCTCCTAGTTCCTTTTGTTAATTTTAAATTATTTAATCCCTTTTCTTTTTGTCTCTTTCCGACCCTTGGGTCTGCTCCCACCTAGGAGCAGCTTTACGTGATTTATGGGTTCACCCCTCTCACACTCAAAGCCTGCTCCCACTCCCCTCTCCTCTGCCCTACCCTCTCTTCCCTCCTCTGCGTTCAAGTTCACTCGAGCACCGGAGAGCCACCACCCCTGGAGCAGGCTCCTTTCGAACTCGCCGAAGTCACCACCCGCCAACACGAGGAGCAGCTGACTCGAGAGCCGGACGGGAGCCCGCCTCGGCTTGGCCGGTCGAAGCCCGAGAGCCATCGAGCCGCCAGAGAAGCCTCACCCTCGCCCTCGCCGTGCCCTGCCTGCACGAGCCCAACCGGAGCCGCCGACGCCCGGCCACCCCTCCCCTTCACCTCGCCTCTTTTTTTTTCTCGGCCTCTGTCGAACTGCTCCGGAACTCCTCCCCCCCTGCTCTGTCCTCGCCGGAGCTAGAGGCCGGCCGCCACCCCCCAACAGCCGCCAGTGGAACCAGCGGAGCCACCCTCCTCCCGGCCGGAGCCCCTCCTCCGCACCTGCGTCCTCCCTGCCGCCTCCGCGGGCTTGAACAACCTTTTGGCTTAATTCCAATCGGCCCCTCTTATTTGGTATAATTGCATTTCGGCCCCCTCAGTTTTGTGTTAATTGCAGAATGTACCCAGCGTTTTGGTTATTACAGTTTTGACCCATAATTCTGGATTGTTACATTTATACCCTCTGTTGGGTTTTTTGTCGGAAATTGCTCCAAGGTTTTAATTACGGTTGATGACCCATATGTTTGGAAAATGTATAATTGCCCCGGAAAATGTGTTAGCGGTTTTTAACCTTGGATTTTAATCACGGGGATATTCTTATTTAAGTATACTATTTTTATTGTGGGCCTTGTTGGATTAATTTCGGTTTACGGCTCAAGGTTTTAATCATGGTTTTATGACCAAGTTTCTAGTATTGAGCTTTTGCCCCTGAAGGGTAATTACGGGATTTTAACGTTGGCTTTTGAAAACGAGTTTTACCTTAGGACTTCATATATAATATTTTATGATCAAATTTAGCGTATGAGCTAAATTTGTTTAGTTTTAGTGCTAGGTTCTGAAGCCTGATAAAGGCCAACGAATCCATATCGACATCCATAGATCGTCTTCCATCCTTTGACATCACGTGAGTACCCTATCCCTCGAGCTAATGATCTTACCTCGATCTAGTTATGTTTAGTAGTATCATGATAGTTTGGATCTAGCATAACTCGGAATGAATGCCAGGTAGTGGCTTTTGGGACCTTAAGGGAGTATGATGAGTGTGTGTAACACCCCAAATCCGTAGGACTCGGAGTGCTACTAGGCTAGGATCTCACAATGGATCCTGACCCTAGCCTGACAACAATTTCACTGATCTTACAACAAGGCACCAATAGTTTAAACAAAACATGAAACTGATATATATATATATCAAAAAGGTAATACAATGTACCGCTAAGTACAAACAAAACTATACTGTACAACAAAAGAACTCATATCCCCGATAATGCCCTAGTGTACGGAGCCCTCCGCGGATCACCCTCTCTGAATCACTCTGCAGCTCTGTTATCCTGCAAAGTGTCTACAACACGGTATGAAACCGTTAGCCAACCATACACAAATATAGGAAGATGCTAGAGCACAAACACACATCAGAAATCTTAACACATCATCATGCTTTCACACATTTACCCGGTTCATTATCTTTATAAAGTCCAACAATCAACTCGTATATATATATATATATATATATATATATATATATATATATATATATATATATATATATATATATATATATATATATATATATATATATATATATCCATATAAACATAGTTGACACGAGGAATATAACCCTCGCCTCTGGGTCCCATAGCCAGCTGCAATGGTGCCTGGAACACTACCCCGTGTACCCTAAGGGAATGGGGAGTGCCCGAACCGTTTACCAGGTCTGGCCTGCCTACAGAGAACCTCCCAGACTCCCGGCGGGATGAAATGGCAAGTTATCACGGCCCGACAATGGGAATGCAATATACCATAGGTCGGTGACCATCATAACGCATGCTATAACATATAAAAAACACCACTCATGCACAACATCCTATAAAGGAATGGCAACTAAGTAAGTCCCACGGACTTACCTCAACCTTGTAGTCGTCTCACTGGATCAACCCTCAACTCAGTCCACTCCAAACTGGAGGATAACACGGCCTATAGAAGGTATACATTTATATCAAACTCCTATCACATAAAGGGTCACACCTAGACCCAAGGGATCCATAAGAATCATATTCCAACTCGTAATCCTCAAAGCCGTAACCGGCATAAACCATTCCGTAATCACTCTCATTCTAAACTCACTCTCGTATCTAGCATGCTACTACCGCTCATACTAGGAAAGGAAAGGATCTACCTAGCTCTAGGTAGACCCGGGACAAAGCGCACCTGCGTGACAAAAGGGGCGCAGGGGCGAAAGGCAAGCGGCCGCGTGCGCGGCGGAACGTAGCCGCGGGGGCGGTAACAAGGGACGCTGACAAACGCAGGCACGCCGCTGGCACGACGCAGGCGCTGCGACAAGGTAGCCGCGGGGTCGGTGACTCTCGGCCGCGGGGGCAGCGACAACGCAGGAAATGGTTCTACGATTCCTCCTCGGCTCTTTACGTGATCAAATCACGTCTTCTCTAATCCAGGGTCAAGCACATACATATACATACACATAAAAACATCAATACACATCTATGCAAGCATCTAATTCTAAGCTAGGAAGGAAGAACAAGAAAGGAAGAAAAGAATAAGAAGATCATTACCACACTTGTGGTCTAAGGCTGCAGGGGAAGGTCACACACACACTAGCTGGCCTCAAGCCCAGTAACAACAACCACCAGCATCTATAGCATCAAAGCCATCTCAAACTCTCTTGTAAACTTCAAGAGAAACTCATACACAAGATCAAACTCAAGGGGAGAAGAAGGAGAAGCAAGAAGATCGTGGGAAGTTAGAGAACAAAGTGAAACCCTTGCTCAAGCAACTAAGGGAATAACTTAAGGGAGAAGGCAAAGGAAAGGGGAAAGCACAAGTCAAAGGGTCAACAAAACCGGCTGCAGCCGCTGGAAACCGCAGGGGCGGGTTTCTTGGTCGCAGGGGCGGAACAACAGGGGAGCCGCAGGGGCGGCCTCACAGACCCGCGGGGGCGACTAAGGCCAAAACTAGCTCCCAAAACCAAGGCTCTTACAGTGTGGTAGACCTCGTAGGCTTTTATGAAGTTCTTGACTATGAGCATGATAGATTCTAGTATGCGGTTCTAGAATGAGAGTCAAATGATCTTGCGTATATCATTCGTGTAGAAGTCCTAGACTTCTTGAGTTGAGCGGGTTTTGATAGATATCTTGCTATGAGCAGGTTGTGTGTTTCTTCCGAAGGGAAGCAGAAGCGTTTTGTAAGTTAGCGTGTGGAACGAGGTAAGTCTCCAGACTTACTTAGCTCGTATTTTATGTATTAGCATTGGTGTGTGTTTGGTGGTGTGTGTTTATGTTATGTTATAACAATTAAACCGGTAATTAGGACCACCGACCTTATATGTTTATGTTGGCCCAAGTGTATGATAACGGGTGGTGACATCAGCTGCCTAGCCCTTCGGGAAGTCTAGGAGGTTCTCGGCGACTGGCCCGGCGGGTTAGATGGACGGGTGCATCCGTTACCATTCCTTGCCGGTAGGAGGGACCGAGGCGAGACCACGGTGGTCTCGTGTCACAACATAATTTGAATTAGAATGGAATACGACTTAACAATAAAAAGATAATAAACCGGATTGTGTGATTTATGTTTTGTGTTATCTACGTGATTGTGCCTTCACCGCTTTGCTAATGCCTAGAATGTGAGCTAACGGTTTTAAACCGTGTTGTAGATGACTTGCCTGTTAGGGACGCCGCGGAGTGAGGTGGAGGAGTGGACAGCCGGGTCTCCGTACATAATAGGACGGGGAAGTTTTTTAGTCATGTTTCATATTGTTGTTCATGGATGTTGTCGTACGTTTAGACTTCGTATCAGGTTATATTGTTTTGAGGACTCGGCTGAGTTTCCACGTTGTAGTTTCTTACCTTTCAGTGTCTCGCATACATTATGAATGTTTTCGAGTTTTGCCTTTATTTGTGCCTTGTTGGAAAGGTCCGGTGAAATTGTTGTCAGACTAAGGGTCGGGACCCATTGTGAGGTCTCGCCCATAGCATCCCGAGTCCCGCGGATTTGGGGTGTTACAAAAGTGTCTTCGACGACGGGATGTCGATAGTATTCACTATGGAAAAATTCTTTAATTCTAATTTCGAGATTCTAATCCCCATCTCTCTCTCTATCTACCTATATATATATGAACCAATTTTACGGAGAGGAATGAGAACAAAAGGATTTGGACGTTTTATTAATGACCTCTCAAAGGATTTAAATACACAAAGGGTGTCAAAAACTAGGAAAGTAATAATTATGAAACTAAATAATAACAAAAAGAATACATCGATATTATCACGATCTTAATTTATCACGATCTTGATTTTATCGCGATCTTATCACGCCTCCTCAAGTTGGTGATGATGGATGCACAACACTGAGCCAGAACATGAGAAATTGAAAATGACTCGGACCTAAATGTAACACCCCGAAATCCGTAGGACTCGAAGTGCTACTGGGCTAGGATCTCACAATGGATCCTGACCCTAGCCTGACAACAAGTTCACTGAATCTTACAACAAGGCGCTGATAGATTAAAACAAAAGACAAAACTGATGTATATATATATACATATCAAAAGGTAATACAAAGTACTGCTGAGTACAAAGGCAAAACATGAATCCGTACAACGTAAATAACCCATATCCCACGAATACGCCCATTGTACGGAACCCTTAGCAGATCACCCCTCTGGATCACTCTGCAGCTCTCCTAACCTGCAAAGGATCTACAACACGGTATAAAACCGTTAGCTAACTATATACATATATAAGAAGATGCTAGAGCACAAACACACATCAATAATATTAACACATCATCATGATATCACACATTTACCCGGTTTATTATCTTTAATAAGTCCAACACTCAATCGTATAATAAATGTATATGAATATACGTGGCACGAGGAATGTATATATATAACCCTCGCCTCTGCGTGCAATAGCTAGCTGGAGTTGTATCAGCGCACTTTTCCGTATACCATATGGAGTGGTAGGTGCCCTTCCCGTATACCAGAACTATCTAGCTTACAGAGAACTTCCCAGACTCCACTACGGGATGAAAGGTAAGTTGTCACAGCCACTACAATGGGCGGTCAATATAACATAGGTCGGTGACCATAATAACACATGCTATAAAGCATATAACACACACCACTCAAGCATACATCCAATATAAGGATAGTAGCTAAGTAAGTCCTATGGACTTACCTCAATCTCAGGAGTAACTCAACTACGATCAATTCTCCGACTGGTCCACTCCAAACTGGAGGACACACGGCCTATACAAGGCATACATACATATATCAAAGTCCTATCACACAAAGGGGTCACACCTAGACCCAAGGAATCCATAAGGATCATATACAACTCGTAAACCTCAAGGCCGTAACCAACATATCTATATCATACTCATCACAAACCGATACCTAACATGGTACTAGTTTCCTCATACTAGGAAAGGAAAGGAGCTACCCAACTATGGGTAGTCCCGGGACAAGACGCACCTGCGTGATCAAGGGACGCAGGGGCGGAATGGATAACCCGCAGGCACGGTGACAAGGAATGCAGGCGACACATGCAAGGCGCTGACGCTGGCGCAGGCTCTGCGGCACGGCTTTCGCAGGGGCGGTGGTTTCCAGGCGCGGGGGCGGCCTTTGTGTAGAACGTAAACCCGCGGCTTCTCTTCGGCTCTTCACGTGATCAAATCACGTCTTCTCTCCATCACAATCACACACATGCCACAACATACACATTCCATCATCATCCTATGTCCAAACATCTAATCCTAGCTAAAGAAATGGAATCCAAGAAGAAAGAAGAGAAGAGGAAGAAGGAAGCTTACCACAGTTGTGGTCCTAGGCTGTAGGGAAGATCAACACACACCAAAGCTGGCTTCCAAGCTCAGCAACACACATCACTAGCATCAACAAACACCAAGGTCACACAAAACTCTCTTCCAAACTCAAGAAACCAAGACAAGGTCAAGGGAAGGGATGAAGAAGCAAGAAGGACGTAGGAAGCTGAAGAAAGAAGTGTGAAACCCTTGATCACGAAGCCAAGGAAAGAATAAGAAGAGGAAAGGTAAAGCACGGTCAAGGGAGTCAACAAAACCGGCTGCAGCCGCCGGAAACCGCAGGGGCGGAAACCCGCAGGGGCGGCAGTCAGGCCCGCGGGTGCGGAAAGGCTCTAGGCCAGAGCCTAGAGGAAAACCATCTCTAGCCAAACCATAAACATACCACAAGGCTTAGAGGAATCACATCTCTAGCCGTATCATATCCATAACAGAAATAAACACATCATAGCACTACTATGTCCATCAAAATAGCATGGAGGGAAGAACGATCTCCAGCTAAACCTATCATATAACAATAGCATGGAGGAAAGAACCATCTCCAGCTATAAACAAGAATCATACTAGCACAACAAGATCTAATAAGATCATAATCACATCAAAGCTAGTATGAAATAAACACATCATAGCATATAAGCATATAAGCATATAAGAATCACTAAGATCTACTCGGTGATCCTACTGGTGCATCTAACTCAGCATAGAACTCTGGATAGTTCCTCTGGATACTATCCTCAGTCTCCCATGTAGCCTCCTCGGGTCCTCGTCTCAACCACTGTATCCTCAACATAGGAATGTCCTTCGAACGCAGGCGTCTCATACATCGCTCTAGGACTGCAATAGGATGCTCAACAAACGTGTGGTCCGGCTCAACCACCAAATCATCATAACTCACGATGTGTCTTGGATCTGGTACGTATTCCCTCAGCTGAGACACATGAAATACAGGGTGAACACCCTCTAATCTCGGAGGCAAGGCTAATTTGTAAGCTGCGCTCCCAACCCGATCCAGAATCTCGAACGGTCCGACATATCGAGGACTCAACTTCTCCTTAATGCCAAAATGCCTAACACCTCGTGGCGGGGACACTCTCTGCCATACATGGGCACCAACTCTGAACTCTAGAGGTCTACGCCTCCTATCAGCATAAGACTTCTGACGGCTCTGCGCAGTCAGCATACGCTCTCTGATCAATGCTACTCGAGCCATATCATCTTGAATCTGATCAGGTGCTAAACCACTGACACTGCTCTGCTCATCCCAACATAACGGGGTACGACATCTCTGTCCATACAGTGCCTCATATGGGGCCATCCCAATAGATGCATGCCAACTGTTGTTGTAGGAGAACTCAACAAGTGGGAGATGATCCGTCCACACTTGTCCTCAATCCAACACACAAGCTCGCAGCATATCCTCCAGGGTCTGAATGGTCCTCTCTGACTGACCATCTGTCTGAAGATGGAACGCAATCGTGAAGTGCAAACTCGTCCCCAGGGCAGTCTGAATCTGCTGCTAGAATCTCGAGGTAAATCGCCCATCTCTGTCTGAGACGATCGTCCTCGGCACACCATGGAGTCTCACTATCTGCCTAGTGTACTCCTCAGCTAATCTACTCACCGGCCACGTCTCCCTAATAGGAATGAAACGTGTTGTCTTCGTCAATTTGTCCACTATGACCCAGATGGCATCAAAACTCTGGCTCAGCCTCAATCCAGTCACAAAATCCATGGTGACGTCCTCCCACTTCCTATGTGGAACAGGAAGTGGATGGAGCTCACCTCCAGGTCTAAAATGCTCTATCTTGACCTGTTGGCAGGTCGCACACTGTGCCACAAATCTGGCCACATCGGGCTTCAGCCCTCCCCACCAATATAGACGTCTCAAATCCTGATACATCTTACTCGTACCTGGATGTACAGAGTAATGTGTATAGTGAGCCTCCTGTAAAATCCTCTGTCTCAGCTCTGTATCAGCAGGTACACAGACGCGACCGCGGCGCCTCAAAACTCCATCTGCTCCAAGCAAAAACCGTGGTGCCTCATCTCGAGACATCCTATCTCTGATCCTCTGTAAAGTCGGGCAGGTCTCCTGTTTCTGTCGGATCTCATCCAACAGATCAGGAAGTACCTCTAGAGTACGCAGCTGGGCATCCTCATCAGGAAACTGGATGTCCAACTCTAACCAGATCAAGTCACTCTGTAGCTGAGACTGTATCGTCAATCTCGCAATCCCCTGCTCTCAAGGCGTCTTCCTGCTCAGGGCGTCGGCGACAACGTTCGCCTTTCCTGGATGGTACAGAATCTCCAGATCAAAATCCTTGAATAGCTCGAGTCACCTACGCTGGCGGTTATTCAATTCCCGCTGCGTGAAAATATACTTCAGACTCTTATGGTTTGTGAAGATCTGACATGTAGCACCATACAGGTATTGTCTCTAGATCTTCAATGCATGAACTACCGCTGCCAACTCCAGATCATGAGTCGGGTAGTTCTCTTCATACGTCTTCAACTGTCGAGACGCATAAGCAATAACTCTGCCTCGCTGCATCAAAACACATCCCAAGCCTAGCTTGGATGCATCACTGTAAACTACAAAATCCTTAGTACCCTCTGGTTGTGCCAAAATAGGAGCAGAAGTCAAACGCCTCTTCAACTCCTCAAAACTCTGCATGCACTGATCAGACCACACAAATCTGGTAGTCTTCCTCAAACAACTCGTCAGTGGACGGGCAATCACAGAAAATCCCTCCACAAAGCGTCTGTAATAACCGGCTAGGCCAAGGAAACTACGTACTTCCTTGACATTCGTCGGTGTAGTCCATGCTGCTACTGCCTCAATCTTCGCTGGATCCACCTTGATCCCCTCAGCTGATACTATATGACCTAGGAATGCTACCTCTGGCATCCAGTTTGTAACACCCCAAATCCGCGGGACTCGGGGTGCTACGGGCGAGACCTCACAATGGGTCCCGACCCTTAGCCTGACAACAATTTCACCGGACTTTTCCAACAAGGCACAAATAAAGGCAAAACTCGAAAACGTTTATAATGTATGCGAGACACTGAAAGGTAAGAAACTACAACGTGGAAACTCAGTCGAGTCCTCAAAACGATATAACCTGATACGAAGTCTAAACGTATGACAACATCCAAGAACAAGTACATGAAACATGACTCAAAAACATCCCCGTCCTATAATGTACGGAGACCCCGGTTGTCCACTCCTCCACCTCACTCCGCGGCGTACCTAACCTGCAAGTCATCTACAACACGGTTTTAAACCGTTAGCTCATATTCGAAGCATTAGAAAAATGGTGAAGGCACAAACACATACATAACACAAAACATAAATCACACAAGTCCGGTTTATTATCTTTTTATTATTAAGTCGTATCCCGTTCTAATTCAACTTCTGTTGTGACACGAGAACCACCGTGGTCTCGCCCCGGTCCCCTCTTCCGGCAAGAATGGTACGGATGCACCCGACCATATCACCCGCTGGGCCAGTCGCCGGGATCCCCCTAGACTCACTCGGTCGTTGGCAGTGATGTCACCGCCCATTATCATACACTTGGGCCAACATATACATATAAGGTCGGTGGTCCTAATTACCGGTTTAATTGTTATAACATAACATAAACACACACCACCAAACACACATCAATGCTAATACATAAAATACTAGCTAAGTAAGTCCGGAGACTTACCTCGTCACCAAACCCAAGTCACCACACTCTTGCTTCCCTTAAGGAGGAAGCCCACAACCTGCTCACAAGAGATATGCATATCAATACATACTCACTCTCAAGAAGTCTTAGACTTCACTCTTAGTGATCTATGCAAGATCACCTAACCCTCAAACTAGGAATGCATCCTAGGTCCCAAGTACTCACCACACACTCTCCACACATGAAACAACCCACAACAGTTCATAATTCCACAACATATTATTCCTCAACCAAGGAGGCAAAAGCTAGCATAGAAGATCCATCATGCTCACATGCCCATATCCAACAATTCCATCGAGCCTTAAGGGCTCCTAGGTTCACAACCACTAAGTGGCATTCCAAGCTACTCTAGATCCATCCTAGGCATGCTACTAACAAGATCCAACATCAATACTAAGGAAGGAACGAAGAGGAAAGGAGAGGAGGGACCTATTGTTGCCGAAACCGCAGCCACGGAGTCAAGCCGGAGCCCCCTGCGGACACAGGAGCCGCCCCCGCGGAACTAGGAGCCGCACCCGCGGAGGACTGCGTCGCCTGCCAGGAGCCGCCCCCGCGGTCTTTCCGAGCCGCGCCCGCGCCGGTGCCGAGCCGCACCCGTGGCCGTGCCAAGCCGCACCCGCGCCTTGTGCCGCGCCGCACCCGCGGCAGTGCCGAGCCGCGCCCGCGCCCTTGTCACGCCGCATCCGCGGCCTTGTCACGCCGCACCCGCAGCCGTCCGCAGCCGCTCCCACGGCTGTGCTGAGCCGCCCCGCGGGTTCTGCGCAGAACGTCGTCTTCTTCGTCTTCGACTTTGGATCCTTTGCTCCAAAGTCCTTCTTCTCTTGCTGGATCTCTCCAAACACCCACCACGGGTCTTAGGCACCTCTCCTTGACCTAAACGAGCTAAGAACCTAGACACGCACAAGGGTTGAGCAAAACTCCTCAAGGTCTTCCTCCATAGCCATGGATGAAGGAGGAAGGAAGAAGAAGGGAAAGAACAACAAGGAAGAGAGGGAAAGAAGAGGGAGAGCTTACCAATAGTTTGAGATCACCTTCTGAAGTCCACAACAGATCTTCAGCACCAAGGGAGAAGAGAAGAGAGTAAAGAGAGGAAGAGGAGATGAGTGTGGGAGAGTGAAAGAGGAACTAACATGAGAAAGGAGACAAGGAGGAGAGAGGGAAGACAAAAGTCTAAAAAGTGGGTGTGGGGATCAAGGGGTCAGGTGACCTCTTGTCCCTCACACGGACCGAGGGGTCGGAAATGATCCCTTGACATTTTTAACCCGGAAAGAAGGGTCGGAATGCGGAAAAAGAGGAAAAACGACGAGTCGGCTCGGGATTTTCTTAGGAATAAATCTCGGCTCTCGGCATCTCGGGATTACGGGATAACTACAAGGTGCTCTAAGTCCAGAATAAAATTAAAAATGTTCCGGGCGTTACACAGAACTCACACTTAGAGAACATAGCATAAAGTTTTGTATCCCGCAAAACCTGCAATACAGTCCTCAGATGTCCTGCATGCTCCTCTCCACTGCGAGAGTATACCAGAATGTCATCAATGAAAACCACTACAAACTGATCCAGGAAGTCGATGAAGATATTGTTCATCAACTCCATAAAGACGGTTGGGGCATTCGTAAGCCCAAATGGCATCACAACAAACTCGTAGTGGCCATATCTGGTCCGGAATGCTGTCCTGTGCATATCCTGCTCCCTCACCCTCAACTGGTGATATCCGGAACACAGGTCAATCCTGGAGAACACAGTCGCTCCCTGTAACTGATCTAACAAATCATCAATCGAGGGAGTGGATACTTGTTCTTGATGGTCACCTTGTTCAGCTCTCTGTAATCTATACATAACCTCAGTGATCCGTCCTTCTTCTGTACGAAGAGGACAGGTGCTCCCCATGGGGACACGCTAGGGCGAATGAAACCCTTCTCAGCCAACTCCTCGAGTTGCTTATTCAGCTCCAGCATCTCGACAGGCGCCATCCGGTATGGGACCTTCGAGATGGGTCTCGTACCAGGCTCTAACTCGATACTGAAATCCACACTCCTCTGAGGCGGCAAACTGGACGGTCAGCAAAAAAATCAGTAAACTCACAGACAACTGGGATATCCTCTAATGCTGGACTCTCCCCCTCCTTCATGGCATAACACCAGAAGGCCTCGCAACCCTGTGCAATCAATCTAGCTGCCCGTATAGCGCTGATAACTGTGCCTGTCTTTCCAAGGTCCCAACCTCGGAAAACCTCTATCTGGCCTAACTCGGTATAGAGGGTAACAGTCCTCCTACCTACACCTAGGACTGCAGAGTGTCTATCCATCCAATCCATACCTAAAATGACTTCTTCGTGCTCTAATGGCATGACAAAGAAGTCAACTATACACGGGTCCCTACAGAAATGGGACAACCGTGAATCTCACGGGTACCTCTGACCCTACCACCATCGGGTAACCCTATAATAAAGGGCATCCCCTCAACTGTATCTAAACCAAGACGCTCTACACAGGCATCAGAAATAAAAGAGTGCGTAGCACCAGTATCAAATAAAACTCTAACAGGTAAACCATGAATCAGAATGGTACCTGTAGCAGTAGGTGCAGCTGGCTCCTCTACACTCCTCAACTCAAAAACACGACCTTGTGGGCCTCTAGTATCAGTGGTGCTCCCACCACGGCAAGAGAAGAACCCTGCTGAGTTAGCTGTAGCAGTAGGTGTTGTTGAGGTGGCCTCTGCCCACCTCCCACTACACTGGCAGGAGAAGAACCCTGCTAAGATGCAGCTCCGCCCTGGCGGCATTAAACGGCTCTATGACCCTGTCTACCACAGATAAAACACGTCACTAATGGCCTCGTGCACTTTGGCCTAATATGTCCTGGATCTCCACAGTTAAAACACTGACGTCCCTTCTCTGCAACCGGTGCAGATGAAGGCTAACCCCGGCGTCTCTGACCACGCCAACCGCTAGCAGAACCACCAGTACCACTGGTCTGCCCTGTACGCTGCCTCTTCTCAGACCCTCCGGTCTGAGAAGCTCTCCTCTGACTCGCCCGCTCTCGCTCATAATCGGCGGCTCTATCCTGGTAGTCCATCAAGGACTCACAATGAAATCCCGCCATATAGGCCCGGGTAGTATCTCTCAGCCGTCGGGAAAAGAGATAAACGTGCTGGTCTGCATAAGGTGCAGTTGGTCCCAGTAATGCCAGCTCCTCCTGAAACCTCCTGATGGCCTCAGAGACTGGTACATCCTCAAACCCAGCCTCAACAAAATCTCGCAGTTTCTCCCTCCTCAGTGAGGCAGGGCAGAAACGCTCTCTAATCATCGTCCTCATCTGATCATAACTGGTAACCTAACCCCGTACTAATCTCCACCAGTGTTGTGCGAAGTCCCAGAATAAAGTCTGAACCAGCTCGATCTGTCTGTCAACTGGACATCGAATAAACTCCAAAGCTGAGTCTACATGCCCGATCTAGAGCTCAACCTCCAATCCCACCTTCCCAGTGAAAGGGGGTACACCCATCTGATGGAATGCCTTCAACCAGGTATCTGGTCTAGGCCCCCTATGCTCCTCTGGTGCTCTGGCAATCTCAGCAGCAGGTACCTATACAGCTGGTACCTGAGTAACGGTGTGGGACCTCTCAGATGGTCCCTCTTGTGCCTGTAAATCTGGGGCACCTCTACCGGCTCTGGCAGCATCCTCTACACGTCTGATATATGCTCGGAACTCTGATCCTCCCATGGAGACATGATCAGACTCGCCAGACTGGGCTCTTTGTGCCCCCTGTCTCTCAGCTGCCCCATTCCCAGTCTCAGGAACGACGCTCTCAGCAACCTCCTCATGTATCTCTCCTGCATGTGAACCGTCAGCAGGAGTCCTACCCCGTCCTCTACATAGAGGGGGTCTACCTCTACCTCGTCTAGCTGCAGGTAAGGCTCTAGTCTGAACCATCTGTAGAAGACGTAAAGCTAACTTAGAAGGTTATATATATGTCATATGTATAGATATATAACAGATCAATCACAACAGAATATTTATATATATCTATATTGTCGAGATCTTCAGAGGGGCGATGGTTCACGTACACGATATCCCAAAACATTTGTACTCAAATCAAAACCAAAACCTTTTGAAAAGTCAGACCACTTTCGGGTTCTGTTTATTTATCTATTCGAACTTTATTGCAGATTACTAGTGCCATTGTTGTCAACCTGGGCTCTGATAACAACTTTGTAACACCCCAAATCCGTAGGACTTGGAGTGCTACTGGGCTAGGATCTCACAATGGATCCTGACCCTAGCCTGACAACAAGTTCACTGAATCTTACAACAAGGAACTGATAGATTAAAACAAAACATAAAACTGATGTATATATATACGTATCAAAAGGTAATATAGAGTACTGCTGAGTACAAAGGCAAAACATGAATCCATACAACGTAAATAACCCATATCCCACGAATACGACCAGTGTACGGAACCCTCAGCAGATCACCCCTCTGGATCACTCTCCAGCTCTCCTAACCTGCAAAGGATCTACAACACGATATAAAACCGTTAGCTAACTATACACATATATAAGAAGATGCTAGAGCACAAACACACATCAATAATATTAACACATCATCATGATATCACACATTTACCCGGTTTATTATCTTTAATAAGTCCAACACTCAATCGTATAATAAATGTATATGAATATACGTGACACGAGGAATGTATATATATAACCCTCGCCTTTGCGTGCAATAGCTAGCTGGAGTGGTATCAGCGCACTTTCCCGTATACCATATGGAGTGGTAGGTGCCCTTCCCGTATACCAGAACTAAGTAGCTTACAGAGAACTTCCCAGACTCCACTACGGGATGAAAGGTAAGTTGTCACAGCCACTATAATGGGCGGTCAATATAACATAGGTCGGTGACCATAATAACACATGCTATAAAGCATATAACACACACCACTCAAGCATACATCCAATATAAGGATAGTAGCTAAGTAAGTCCTATGGACTTACCTCAATCTCAGGAATAACTCAACTACGATCAACTCTCTGACTGGTCCACTCCAAACTGGAGGACAACACGGCCTATACAAGGCATACATATATATATCAAACTCCTATCACACAAAGGGGTCACACCTAGGCCCAAGGGATCCATAAGGATCATATCCAACTCGGAAACCTCAAGGCCGTAACCGGCATATCTATATCATACTCATCATAAACCGATACCTAGCATGGTACTAGTTCCCTCATACTAGGAAATGAAAGGAGCTACCCAACTATGGGTAGTCCTAGGACAAGACGCACCTGCGTGATCAAGGGACGCAGGGGCGGAATGGATAACCCGCAGGCGCGGCAAGGAGCAGCCGCAGGCGCGGTGACAAGGAATGCAGGCGACGCAGGCAAGGCGCTGACGCTGGCACGGGCGCTGCGGCACGGCTTCCGCAAGGGCGGTGGTTTCCAGGCGCGGAGGCGGCCTCTGTGCAGAACGTAAACCCGTGGCTTCTCTTCGGCTCTTCACGTGATGAAATCACGTCTTCTCTCCATCACAATCACACACATGCTACAACATACACATTCCATCATCATCCTATGTCCAAACATCTAATCCTAGCTAAAGAAATGGAATCCAAGAAGAAAGAAGAGAAAAGGAAGAAGGAAGCTTACCACAGCTGTGGTCCTAGGCTGCAGGGATGATCAACACACACCAAAGCTGGCTTCCAAGCTCAGCAACACATATCACTAGCATCAACAAACACCAAGGTCACACAAAACTCTATTCCAAACTCAAGAAACCAAGACAAGGTCATGGGAAGGGATGAAGAAGCAAGAAGGACGTAGGAAGCTGAAGAAAGAAGTGAGAAACCCTTGCTCACGAAGCCAAGGAAAGAATAAGAGGAGGAAGGGTAAAGCACGGTTAAGGGAGTCAACAAAACCGGCTGCAGCCGCCGGAAACCGCAGGGGCGGAAACCCGCAGGGGCGGCACTCAGGCCCGCTGGTGCGGAAATGCCAATCTCGGTCTACCCAATCTCGGCTAAGGACCAAGACTCGGTCCGAAAGAGTAGGGCTCTCACACTAAAGGCTTAAAAAACATATCTACTAGTTGATCGGTGGAATATGTAAAGCAATTATGATGCTAATCTTGGCTTGCCTTTGAATATATTTATTCATTTGAGGCATTGAGTATTGAGAAAAAGTTGTTAGGATTTTCATTTATTTTGTTTCACGTCAATATGTTGCTATTTTTGTGGTGACAATAGGAAGCCGGTTTGTGTAGCGAGAATAGGACTCTAGTATGGTTAGAAATCCGTAAACTACAATAGTATATATATATATATAATATATATATATATTTGTAAATAAATAAAGTTAATAATCCTATTAGATGATTATTGTAGTAAATGATCTATTTTGACCGAGTACGTAGTTTTTTTTTATTACAAAAGTAGTAAATATATAAAGTTTAAAAAGTAAGATTTTGTAACAAAAAATTGGGTTTTATTTATAAAAATAATTATACAATTAATCGGATATAGTTTTTACCAAACAATGTTGTTACTAAAAATTATCGCTTTCTTTTTTAAAATTAATTATAAACATTAAACTTATTAGCTAATGATATTTTGGGTGAACATTTTGTTTTATAATATATTTATATAATTGGTGAAGAACTAATTTAAAAAAAATAAATTGATTAATTTTGTTGTTTAATTTAATAAATATATCATTTTAATGAATGACATTTTAGTAATATATTACTCGATTATCAGCGTGCCATATCAATAAAGTTGTTCTCTACTTGAGTATGTATAATATATATATATATATATATATATATATATATATATATATATATATATATATATATATATATATATATATATATATATATATATATATATATATATATATATATGTATATATATATAGGGTGTGCATGAAGTTGGTTTGGTAGTTACTAGAGGATAGGGTGTGCATGAAGAACCAAAAAATATGTTTGTGTAATTGGATGCAAGATCACTTTGCAAGCTCATATATCTTAAATTTATTTAGATCTTCCTTCTCCACATCTGATAGTGAACTCCCATTGCATTGTTTTTATTCTTTCCCCCAATCGTTCATGGAAATTTTACCATTGGAAGAAATTGCGGTGACGAAGAGCGAACGTTTGGGGGAAAAAGTTGGGATTGAAGGGGAAGGCATTAGGAGATATGTGGAGTTGGAGAATTGACAACAAAGGTTGTCCGCAGTGTTGGAAAGCCTAGACCGATGGTGAGACGATAGTCGTAGTGGATGAGTTCGAAAATAGGATTTGAGAGACAAGATTAAGAACGAGAGACATCGAATGTAGCCAAAATTGTAGATGATCTTTACGTAAGAATGAGGAGAGGTGAATAAAAATATAGAGAATTGCGACGGAGACCAACAAGAAGGCAATGGAAGATGCCATTGAAGGTGTATTTAAAGATTTCTTGACAACAAAGTACAACGTGTCCGAATGTGAGACATGTGTATAGTTTGTTCGATCCGTGCACGGGAATACCCTATATTGGCTATAGATTTCTTCTTCTTTTTTTTGGAGGGAATAAAAATCTAAACAGAGCTTCAATCACTTCCTCTCTAATTTTGGATACATATCGATGTCTCTCATTCTTCAGGTTTTTTCTCAACCCCTAATTTTAACGCTTCCACCACAACTATTTTCTTTCAATTCGATGAGGCTTTCCACCACTGCGGACTGCCTTCGTTCTAACTTTATCAATTCCATAATACCCCCTACGCCTACTCTTTCAAACAACTTCAATCACGTCCTTTCGGTTCTATGATTCCTACTCTTTCACCTCATCGACTGCTCTTCGTCACCACACTTCCTTCCGATGGTCAAATTTATATCAACGGTGTCAAAATTTAAAAACGCCGGTCTTCGACGACGGGATGTCGATAGTATACACTATGGAAAAATTCTTTAATCCTAATTTCGAGATTCAAACCCCCATCTCTCTCTATCTACCTATATATATATGAACCAATTTTACGGATAGGAATGAGAACAAAAGGATTATTTGGACGTTTTATTAATGACCTCTCAAAGGATTTAAATACACAAAGGGTGTCAACAACTAGGAAAGTAATAATTAGGAAATAAATAATAACAAAAAGAATATCTCGATATTATCACGATCTTAATTTATCACGATCTTGATTTTATCGCGATCTTATCACGCCTCCTCAAGCTGGTGATGATTGATGCACAACACTGAGCTAGAACATGAGAAATTGAAAATGACTCGGACCTAAAGGCTTCAAAAACATATCTACTAGTTGATCGGTGGAATGTGTAAAGCAATTATGATGCTAATCTTGACTTGCCTTTGAATATATTTATTCATTTGAGGCATTGAGTATTGAGCAAAGTTGTTAGGATTTTCCTTTATTTTGTTTCACGACAATATGTTGCTGTTTTTGTGGTGACAAATGGAAGCCGGTTTGTGTAGCGAGAATAGGACGCTAGTATGGTTAGAAATCCGTAAACTACTATAGTGTATATATATATATATATATATATATATATATATATATATATATATATATATATATATATTAGTAAATAAATAAAGTTAATAATCCTATTAGGTGATTATTGTAGTAAATGATCTATTTTGACCGAGTACATAGTTTTTTATTTATTACAAAAGTAGTAAATATATAAAGTTTAGAAAGTAAGATTTTGTAACAAAAAATTGGGTTTTATTTATAAAAATAATTATACAATTAATCGGATATAGTTTTTAACTAACAATGTTGTTACTAAAAATTGTCGCTTTCTTTTTTAAAATTAATTATAAACATTAAACTTATTAGCTAATGATATTTTGGGTGAACATTTTATTTTATAATATATTTATCTAATTGGTGAAGAATAATTTTTTTAAAAAAATTGATTAATTTTGTTGTTTAATTTAATAAATATATTATTTTAATGAATGACATTTTAGTAATATGTTACTCGATTATCAGTGTGCTATATCAATAAGTTGTTCTCTACTTGAGTATGTATAATATATATATATACATGGATGCAATTTACAAACTTTGCATTGATTTTAGAGAAATCTTGCATTGTCATTATTCTTTGAAGTTGGTTTGGTAGTAACTAGAGGATAGGGTGTGCATGAAGAACCAAAACAATATGTTTGTGTAATTGGATGCAAGATCACTTTGCAAGCCCATATACCTTAAATTTATTTAGATCTTCCTTCTCCACATCTGATAGTGAACTCCCATTGTATTGTTTTATTCTTTCCCCCAATCGTTGATGGAAATTTTACCATTGGAAGAAATTGCGGTGACGAAGAGCGAACACTTGGGGAAAAAAGTTGCGATCTTGGAACTGAAAGAAAGTGATTGAAGGGGAAGGCATAAGGAGATAATGTGGAGTTGGAAATTGACAACGAAGGTTGTCCGGAGTGGTGGAAAGCCTAGACGGATGGTAAGAAGATAGTCGTAGTGGAAGCGTTCGAAAATAGGATTTGAGATACAAGATTAAGAACGAGAGACATCGAATGTAACCAAAATTGTAGATGATCTTTGCATCGTTGGTAACAGTATCTTTACGTAAGGATGAGGAGAGGTGAATAAAAATATAGAGAATTGCGACGAAGACCAGCAAGAAAGCAATGGAAGATGCCATTGAAGGTGTATTTAAAGATTTCTTGACAACAAGCTTCAGTACAACGTGTCCGAAAGTGAGACATGTGTATAGTTTGTTCGATCCGTGCACGGGAATACCCTATATTGGCTGTAGATTTCTTCTTCTTTTTTTTGGAGGGAATAAAAATCTAAACAGAGCTTCAATCACTTCCTCTCTAATTTTGGATACATATCGATGTCTCTCATTCTTCAGCTTTATTCTCAACCCCTAATTTTAACGCTTCCACCACAACTATTTTCTCACAATTCGATGAGACATTCCACCGCTGCGGACTGCCTTCGTTCTAACTTTATCAATTCCATAATACCCCGACGCCTACTCTTTCAAACAACTTCAATCACGTCCTTTCGGTTCTATGATTCCTACTCTTTCACCGCATCGACTGCTCTTCGTCACCACACTTCCTTCCGATGGTCAAATTTATATTAACGGTGTCAAAATTTAAAAACGCCGGTCTTCGACAATGGGATGTCGATAGTATTCACTATGGAAAAATTCTTTAATTCTAATGTCGATAGTATTCACTATGGAAAAACGCCGGTTTTATTAATGACCTCTCAAAGGATTTAAATACACAAAGGGTGTCAACAACTAGGAAAGTAATAATTAGGAAACTAAATAATAACAAAAAGAATATCTCGATATTATCACGATCTTAATTTATCACGATCTTGATTTTATCGCGATCTTATCACTCCTCCTCAAGCTGGTGATGATGGATGCACAACACTGAGCTAGAACATGAGAAATTGAAAATGACTCGGACCTAAAGGCTTCAAAAACATATCTACTATGTAACACCCCAAATCCGTAGGACTCGAGGTGCTACTGGGCTAGGATCTCACAATGGATCCTGACCCTAGCCTGACAACAAGTTCACTGAATCTTACAACAAGGCACCGGTAGATTAAATACAAAACATAAAACTGATATATAAATCTCAGAAGGTAGTACATAAGTACCATTGAGTACAAAAAAAACATATATCCGTACATCAAATATCCCATATCCCACGATAATAATCCCAATGTACTGAGCCCTCAGCGGATCACCCCTCTGGATCACTCTACAGTTCTCCTAACCTGCAAAGGATCTACAGCACGGTATAAAACCGTTAGCTAACCATACACATATATATAGAGATGCAAGAATACAAACACACATAAGGAAACATAACACATCATCATGCTTTCATACATTTACCCGGTTTATTATCTTTAATAAGTCAGTTACTCAATCGTATAAATATATTTGAATATGAATATATGAGACACGAGGAATATAACCCTCGCCTCTCGGTGCTACTGCTAGCTGGAGTGGTCAACCGGGACTACTCCTCCATGTACCCTAAGGGAGTGGAGACAGTGCCCGTTCCGTGTACCAGATCTGGACGTTCCGCAAAGAACCTCCCAGTCTCCCAGTGGGATGACGGGGCTAGGTTGTCACGGCCCTACAGTGGGCGCGTACTAAACCATAGGTAGGTAATAACAATATCACATGCTAACAAGCATAAACATACACCACTCATGCAACATCTAGTATAGAGATGGCAGCTAAGTAAGTCCTATGGACTTACCTCAACCTCGAAGTCTCAAATCTAAACAGCTCCAACTCTAGAGATCAACATTGCCTAAACAAAGCATCACAACATATATCAAACTCATATCTATCATAGGGGTCACACCTAGACCCAAGAGATCCATAAGGATCGTATCTTAACTCATAAACCTCAAAGCCATAACCGGCATACAGATATATCACATCCACATTAATCTATCCTCAAACACGTACCTAGAATGCTACTAACCCGCTCATACTAGGAAAGGAAAGGATCTACCTAACTCTAGGTAAATCCGGGACAAGACGCACCATATATATATATATATATATATATATATATATATATATATATATATATATATATATATATATATATATAATATATATATTTGTAAATAAATAAAGTTAATAATCCTATTAGGTGATTATTGTAGTAAATGATCTATTTTGACCGAGTACATAGTTTTTTATTTATTACAAAAGTAGTAAATATATAAAGTTTAAAAAGTAAAATTTTGTAACAAAAAATTGGGTTTTATTTATAAAGTTTAAAAAGCATCACAACATATATATATATATATATATATATATATATATATATATATATATATATATATATATATATATATATATATATATAGGTTCGAGTCTTCATTTCACCACCGCATACCATCCACAGACCGACGGCCATTCTGAGCCGTCTATTCAAACATTAGAGGATATGTTACGAGCATGTGTACTAGATTGAAGTCAAGTATGGCCAGATCATCTCCCGTTGGTCGAGTTTTCGTATAATAACAGCTGGCACGCGTCGATTGGGATGGCACCGTATGAGGCATTGTATGGACGGAGATGCCGTACTCCCTTATGTTGGGTCGAGCCGGGGAGTTCTAGCGTTGTAGCTCCAGATCAGGTACTGGACGACGTGGCTAGAGTTGCTTTGATCTGAGAGAGGATGTTGGCCGCGTAGAGCCGTCAGAGGTCGTATGCGAATAGGAGGCGTAGACCTCTCGAGTTCAGGGTAGGAGCTCAGGTGTGGTTGAGGGTATCTCCGACGTGGGGCGTCAGACGATTCGGCATTAAGGGAAACAAAGCCCCCAATATGTCGGTCCATTCGAGATCTTGTAGAGAGTCGGTGAGGTGGCATACCGGATAACACTGCCACCGCGGTTGGAGGGTATACATCCGGTAATTTATGTCTCTCAGCTGAGAGAGTACATTCACGACCCGAGGCACATCATTAGCCAGGAGGACCTAGTGGTCGAGCCGGACCATACTTTTGCAGAGCATCCGATAGCAGTTTTAGAGCGGAATACGAAGCGCCTTCTATTGAAGGAGATACCGATGCTGAGAGTGTAGTGGTCGAGGCGAGGAGCCGATGAGGCTACATGGGAGACAGAGGATAGTATCCGGAGGAACTATCCCGAGTTTTATGCAGATTTAGCGACATCGATAGGACCGTCAGGTTAGTCCCAAGATCTTCCCTTGTTTGTTCTATGTGTTTATGTCATGACGTGTTATGTGAGTCGTATGAGTTATGTGCACCTTGCGAGGTCTTAATGTGATTCTATACGTAGACTTGGATTAGAGCCGATAGTTGACGTTTCATGAGTTCCACGTGGTTACGAGACGTGTTTGTTCGAGAGTGTTGTGTTTAGCAAGTTTCGGGACGAAACTTGTTTTTAGGGGGGTTAGTTGTAACGTCCGGAATTTTTATTCCGGACTTAGAGTGTTTTGTAGATCTTCCCACAGGCACGAGGTGCCGAATGCTGGGATTTATTCCTAAAATCCCGAGCCGACTCGTTGTTTTTCCTTTTCTTCCGCTTTCCGACCCTTCGTTCCGAGTTGAGGTGACAAGGGGTCATTTTCGACCCCTCGTTCCATGGTAAGGTGACAAGAGGTCAACTGACCCCTTAATCCCCTCCCCACTTTTCAGCTCTTGTCCCCTCCCTCTCTCTCCTCTCTTCTCTTTCACGTCACTTCTTCTCTTCTTTTCCTCCCTTTGCTATATTTTCTCTTCTTTCTCCATGGAAGCTCTTGGCTATGAACTGCAATAGAGGAGGATCAGATCTGGTGTGGTAAGCTTCTCCCTCTTCCTTCCTTCTCCTCTTGGCTGATTAACTCTTTCTTCTTCCCTCCTTCATCCATGGCCATGGATGAAGCTTTTGAGAAGTTTTTATTCAAATCCTTGCATGCATGTGTTCTTAGCTCGATTAGGTCGTGAAGAGGAGTCAAAGATCAGTGGTTGGTGTTTGGAGAAGACCCAGCAAGGAGAGGAGGACATTGGAGCCAAGGATCCATTGTCGAAGACGAAGAAGACAAGCTTCTGCAGCGAAACCGCGGGGGCGGCTCACCACAGCCGCGGGTGCAGCACAAGACCACCGCAGGGGCGGCTCCAGGGCGCCAGACCGCCGCAGGGGCGGCTCCTGCCACCTCAGGGGCGGTGCCTGCTCCGCCAGAAGGCCGCAGGGGTGACGCTAGTGTTCCGCAGGGGCGGCTTCTGCTCCGCCGGGGCGCCAGCTTGACTCCGCGGCTGCGTTTCTTGGACAGTAGGTTCCTCTCCTCCCTTCCTCTTCGTTCCTTCCTTAGCTTTTAGGTTATATCATGTTAGTAGCATGCCTAGGATGAACCTAGAGTAGCTTGAGAATGCCACTTAGTGGTTGTGAACCTAGGAGCCCTTAAGGCTCGATGTAGTTGATGGACCTAGAGTAGCTTGAGTATGTTGAGCATGATGGACCTTCTAGGCTAGCTTGTTCCTTTTTGGCTGAGGTTTAAGATCATGTGAGGTTATAAGATGTTGTGAATTGCTTTCATGTGCTGAGAGTGTGGTGAGTACCTTGGACCCTAGGATGCATTCTTAGCTTGAGGGTTAACTTGCTTAGATCACTAGAGTGAAGTCTAAGACATCTTGAGCGTGAGCATGTATTGATATGCATATCTCTTGTGAGCTGGTTGTGGGCTTCCTCCTTAAGGAAGCGAGAGTGTTGTGATTTGAGTGTGGTGACGAGGTAAGTCTCCGGACTTACTTAGCTCGTATTTTACATATAAGCATCGATGTGTGTTGGTGGTGTGTGTTTGTGTCATTGTTTATGTTATAAACAACTAAACCGGTAAATAGGACCACCGACTTTATATTATTTTGGCTCAAATGTATGATAACGGGCGGTGACATCATCTACCTAGCTCTTGCGAGAGTTTAGGAGGTTCTCGGCGACTAGCCCGGGCGGGTAGACGGTCGGATGCATCAGTACCATTCCTTGCCGGTAAGTAGGGACCGAGGCGAGACCACGGTGGTTCTCGTGTCACAAACCTAAGTTGAATTAGAATGGGATACGACTTAATAATAAAAAGATAATAAACCGGACTTGTGTGTTTTGGAGTATGTATGTGTTATGTGATATATGTGTGTATGTGCCTTCACCTCTTTTCTAATGCTTCGAATATGAGCTAACGGTTTTAAACCGTGTGTAGATGCCTTGCAGGTTAGGGACGCCGCCGAGTGAGGTGGAGGAGTGGATAGCTGGGGTCTCCGTACATTATAGGACGGGGACGTTTTTGGGGTTATGCCTTTGTGTTGTTGATTTATGTTGTACGGTTTAGACTTCCTTATCGGAGTTATGTCGTTTTGAGGACTCGGCTGAGTTTCCACCTTGTATCTTTACATTTCAGTTTCTCGCATACTTTATAAACGATTTTGAGTTTTGCCTTTATTTGTGCCTTGTTGGAAAGGTCCGGTGAAATTGTTGTCAAGCTAAGGGTCGGGACCCATTGTGAGGTCTCGCCCGTAGCATCCCGAGTCCCGCGGATTTGGGGTGTTATATTTTTTATTACAAAAGTAGTAAATATATAAAGTTTAAAAAGTAAGATTTTGTAACAAAAAATTGGGTTTTATGTATAAAAATAATTATACAATTAATCGGATATAGTTTTTAACCAACAATGTTGTTACTAAAAATTGTCGCTTTCTTTTTTAAAATTAATTATAAATTAAACTTATTAGCTAATGATATTTTGGGTGAACATTTTGTTTTATAATATATTTATATAATTGTTGAAGAACTATTTTTTTAAAAAAATTGATTAATTTTGTTGTTTAATTTAATAAATATATCACTTTAATGAATGACATTTTAGTAATATGTTACTCGATTATCAGCGTGCCATATCAATAAGTTGTTCTCTACTTGAGTATGTATAATATATATATATATATATATATATATATATATATATATATATATATATATATATATATATATATATATATATATATATATATATATATATATATATGTGGATGAAATTTACAAACTTTGCATTGATTTTAGAGAAATCTTACATTGTCATTATTCTTTCAAGTTGGTTTGGTAGTTACTAGAGGATAGGGTGTGCATGAAGAACCAAAACAATATGTTTGTGTAATTGAATGCAAGATCACTTTGCAAGCCCATATATCTTAAATTTATTTAGATCTTCCTTCTCCACATCAGATAGTGAACTCCCATTGCATTGTTTTTATTCTCTCCCCCAATCGTTGATGGAAATTTTACCATTGGAAGAAATTGCCGTGACGAATAGCGAACGTTTGGGGGGAAAAGTTGGGATCTTGGAACTGAAGGGAAGTGATTGAAGGGGAAGGCATAAGGAGATATGTGGAGTTGGAGAATTGACAACGAAGGTTATCCGGAGTGGTGGAAAGCCTAGACGGATGGTGAGAAGATAGTCGTAGTGGAAGCGTTCGAAAATAGGATTTGAGAGACAAGATTAAGAACGAGAGACATCGAATGTAGCCGAAATGTAGATGATCTTTGCATCGTTGGTAATAGTATCTTTACGTAAGGATGAGGAGAGGTGAATAAAAATATAGAGAATTGCGACGGAGACCAGCAAGAATGCAATGGAAGATGCCATTGAAAGTGTATTTAAAGATTTCTTGACAACAAGCTTCAGTACAACGTGTCCGAAAGTGAGACATGTGTTTAGTTGTTCGATCCGTGCACGGGAATACCTTATATTGGTTGTAGATTTCTTCTTCTTTTTTGGAGGGAATAAAAATCTAAATAGAGCTTCAATCACTTCCTCTCTAATTTTGGCTACATATCAATATCTCTCATTCTTCAGCTTTTTTCTCAACCCCTAATTTAACTCTTCCACCACAACTATTTTCTCACAATTCGATGAGACATTCCACCGCTGCGGACTGCCTTCGTTTTAACTTTATCAATTCCATAATACCCCCTACACCTACTCTTTCAAACAACTTCAATCACGTCCTTTCGGTTCTATGATTCCTACTCTTTCACCTCATCGACTGCTCTTCGTCACCACACTTCCTTCCGATGGTCAAAATTTATATAAACGGTGCCAAAATTAAAAAACGCCGGTCTTCGACGACGGGATGTCGATAGTATTCACTATGGAAAAATTCTTTAATCCTAATTTCGAGATTCTAACCCCCATCTCTCTCTATCTACCTATATATATATGAACCAATTTTACGGAGAGGAATGAGAACAAAAGGATTTGGACGTTTTATTAATGACCTCTCAAAGGATTTAAATACACAAAGGGTGTCAACAACTAGGAAAGTTATAATTAGGAAACTAAATAATAACAAAAAGAATATCTCGATATTATCACGATCTTAATTTATCACGATCTTGATTTTATCGCGATCTTATCACACCTCCTCAAGCTGGTGATGATTGATGCACAACACTGAGCTAGAACATGAGAAATTGAAAAAGACTCAGACCTAAAGGCTTCAAAAACATATCTACTAGTTGATCGGTGGACTGTGTAAAGCAATTATGACGCTAATCTTGACTTGCCTTTGAATATATTTATTCATTTGAGGCATTGCATATTGAGAAAAAGTTGTTAGGATTTTCCTTTATTTTTTTTCACGACAATATGTTGTTGTTTTTGTGGTGACAATAGGAAGCCGGTTTGTGTAGCGAGAATAGGACTATAGTATGGTTAGAAATCTGTAAACTAATATAGTATATATATATTTGTAAATTAATAAAGTTAATAATCCTATTAGGTGATTATTGTAGTAAATGATCTATTTTGACCGAGTACGTAGTTTTTTTTTATTACAAAAGTAGTAAATATATAAAGTTTAAAAAGTAAGATTTTGTAACAAAAATTGGGTTTTATTTATAAAAGTAATTATACAATTAATCGGATATAGTTTTTAACCAACAATGTTGTTACTAAAAATTGTCGCTTTCTTTTTTAAAATTAATTATAAACATTAAACTTATTAGCTAATGATATTTTGGGTGAACATTTTTTTTTATAATATATTTATATAATTGTTGAAGAACTAATCTTAAAAAAAATAAATTGATTAATTTTGTTGTTAAATTTAATAAATATATCATTTTAATGAATGACATTTTAGTAATATGTTACTCGATTATCAGTGTGCCATATCAATAAGTTGTTCTCTACTTGAGTATGTATAATATATATATATATATATATATATATATATATATATATATATATATATATATATATATATATATATATATATATATATATATATATATATATATATATATATGAATGAAATTTACAAACTTTGCATTGATTTTAGAGAAATATTGCATTGTCATTATTCTTTGAAGTTGGTTTGGTAGTTACTAGAGGATAGGGTGTGCATGAAGAACCAAAACAATATGTTTGTGTAATTGGATGCAAGATCACTTTTGCAAGCCCATATATCTTAAATTTATTTAGATCTTCCTTCTCCACATCTGATAGTGAACACCCATTGCATTGTTTTTATTCTTTTCCCCAATTGTTGATGGAAATTTTACCATTGGAAGAAATTGCGGTGACGAAGAGCGAACGTTTGGGGGAAAAAGTTTGGATCTTGGAACTAAAAGGAAGTGATTGAAGGGGAATGTAACGTCCATAATTCTTATTCCGGATTTATAGCGTTTTGTAGATCTTCCCGCAGGCACGAGGTGCCGAGTGCCGGGATTTATTCCTAAAATCCCGAGCCAACTCGTCGTTTTTCCCTTTTTCCGCTTTCCGACCCTTCGTTCCGAGTTGATGTGACAAGAGGTCATTTCCGACCCCTAGTTCCTTGGTGAGGTGACAAGAGGTCAGCTGACCCCTTGATCCCCTCCCCACTTTTCAGCTCTTGTCCCCTCCCTCTCTGTCTTCTCTTCTCTTTCACGTCACTTCTTCTCTTCTTTTCCTCTCTTTGCTCTCTTTTGTCTTCTTTCTCCATGGAAACTCTTGATTAGGGACTGCAGTAGAGGAGGATCAGATCTGGTGTGGTAAGCTTCTCCCCTTCCTTCCTTCTTCTCCTTGGCTGCTTAACTCCTTCTTCTTCCCTCCTTCATCCATGGCCTTGGATGAAGCTTTTGAGAAGTTTTTACTCAAATCCTTGCATGCATGTGTTCTTAGCTCGATTAGGTCGTGGAGAGGAGTCTAAGATCAGTGGTTGGTGTTTGGAGAAGACCCAACAAGGAGAGGAGGACATTGGAGCCAAGGATCCACGATCGAAGACGAAGAAGACGAGGTTTCTGCACCGAACCCGCGGGGTCGGATCATCACGGCCGCAGGTGCGGCTCATCACGGCCGCAGGGGCAGCTCCGGACAACCGCAGGTGCGGCTCATAACGGCCGCAAGGGAGGCTCCAGGTTCCAGACCACCGTAGGTGCGGCTCCAGTGCCGCAGGGGCGGCTCTAGGACGGCAGCAAGGCGCAGGGGCGGCTTCTGGGTCCGCAGGGGCGGCGGCAGTGTTCCGCAGGGGCACCAGCTTGACTCTGCGGCAGCGTTTTCTTCAACAGTAGGCTTCTCCTCTCCCTTCTTCTTCGTTCCTTCCTTAGTTTTGAGGTTGTATCATGTTAGTAGCATGCCTAGGATGGATCTAGAGTAGCTTGAGATGCCACTTAGTGGTTGTCAACCTAGGAGCCCTTAAGGCTCGATGTAGTGATGATTATGAGTATGTTGAGCATGATGGACCTTCTAGGCTAGCTTGTTCCTTCTTGGCTGAGGTTTACGATCATGTGAGGTTATAAGCTGTTGTGAATTGCTTTCATGCATTGAGAGTGTGGTGAGTACCTAGGACCCTAGGATGCATTCCTAGCTTGAGGGTTAGGTGATCTTGCTTTGATCACAAGAGTGAAGTCTAAGACTTCTTGAGCGTGAGCATGTATTGATATGCATATCTCTTGTGAGCAGGTTGTGGGCTTCCTCCTTAAGGAAACGAGAGTGTTGTGATTTGAGTGTGGTGACGAGGTAAGTCTCCGGACTTACTTAGCTCGTATTTTACGTATTAGCATCAATGTGTGTTGGTCGTGTGTGTGTTATTGTTTATGTTATAAACAACTAAACCGGTATTAGGACCACCGACTTTATATTATTTTGGCCCAAGTGTATGATAATGGGCGGTGACATCTATAACGGCCGAAAATTTTAGAAAATAAAAATACCGTGTTGTTCCGCTTTCCGTAAATTATTCTACGGGAAGGTTCGATAAATATTCCGAAGCCGTAAACCGTAAATTATTTTTACGAGATTGTCGGAAAATATTCCGACCCGTAACGCCCGTTACGGAACTAGTTTAACGAGTCGGATCCCGCCCTTTCTTTTCTTTCCTCTTCCCACGCCATGCATGTGCCGCCCGCCCAGCCTACGCCTAGGCCTGCAGGAGGGCAGAGCCGACAGGCCAACCCCTCGGCCCGGGGCCTGCGTGCTGCTCCATGCCGACCTCTCGGTCCGGCCTTCCCTTCCTACTCCCTCACTCCCTCGGCCTCACTTCCCACTTCACTCCCCTCTCACGCAGCCATCTCTCTCCCTTGTCTCCCTCACGTAGCCTCTCTCTCACACCGCCGTGCCTAGCCGCCCGTCCACCGCCGTCGGCACTTCTTCCTCCCCACGTCCCGAGCCCTTGGAGCACCGCGGAGAGCCACCAACCGGCGCCTCTCACCTTCCTTTCCTTGGCCGGGATACCCCCTGCGTTCAACCTGCCCGAGCTCCGGAGAACGTCACGCCGCTGCCAGCGACACCGCCGAGGAAGAGCCTCCCCGNAATCCGTAGGACTCGGAGTGCTATTGGGTTTGGATCTCACAATGGATCCTGACCATAGTTTGACAACAATTTCACTGATATTACAACAAGGCACAAATAGATTAAAACAAAACATGAAACTGATATATATATATATATATATATATATATATATATATATATATATATATATATATATATATATATATATATATATATATATATATATATATATATATCCAAAAGGTAATACACTGTACCGCTGAGTACAAACAAAACCACACTGTACAACAAAAGAACCCATATCCCCGATAACCACCCAGTGTACGGAGCCCTCAGCGGATCGCCCACCCTGGATTACTCTGCAGTTCTCCTAACCTGCAAAGGATCTACAACACGGTATAAAACCGTTAGCTAACCATACACATATGTAAGAGATGCAGAGCACAAACACACATCAAATATACCAAACACGTCAACATGATATCACACATTTACCCGGTTCATTATCTTTATAAAGTCCAGTAATCAACTCGTATATATATCAATATAAACATATTTGACAAGAGGAATATATAATCCTCGCCTCTGGGTCCCATAGCCAGCTAGAATTGTGCTTGGAACACCTCTCTGTGTACCCTAAGGGAATGGAGAGTGCCCGAACCGTTTACCATCTAGCCTGCCTACAGAGAACCTCCCAGACTCCCGGCGGGATGAAAGGACAAGTTATCACGGCCCTTCAATGGGCAAGCAATATACCATAGGTCGGTGACCATCATAACGCATGCTATAAAGCATAAACAAACACCACTCATGCACACATCCTATAAAGGAATGGCAGCTAAGTAAGTCCCACGGACTTACCTCAACCTCGTAGTCGTCTCAACTAGATCAACCCTCAACTCAGTCCACTCCAAACTGGAGGATAACACGGCCTATACAAGGCATACATATATATCAAACTCCTATCACACAAAGGGTCACACCTAGACCCAAGGGATCCATAAGGATTATATCAAACTCATAACCTCAAAGCCGTAACCGGCATATCTATATCATACTCATCAACATCCGCTACCTAGCATGCTACTACCGCTCATACTAGGAAAGGAAAGGATATACCTAACTCTAGGTAGATCCGGGACAAGACGCACCTACGTGACACAAGGGACGCAGGGGCGGAGCAAGCAACCCGCAGGCACGGCGGAACTCAGCCGCGGGCGCGGTGACAAGGCTGCAGGCAAACGCAGGCACGGTGCAAGCGTTGGCGCGGGCGCTGCGGCACGGCTTCCGCAGGAGCGGCGGCTTCCAGGCGCGGGGGCGGCGACAGTGCAGAACGTAGCCCCGCGATTCCTCTTCGGCTCTTCTCGTGATCAAATCACGTCTTCTCTCATCCAAAGCCACACACATGCATAAACATACACATTTCAACATCACCCTATGATCAACACATCTAATCCTAAGCTAAGGAAGGAAGAACAAAGGAAGAAGGAAGAGAAGAAGGAGAAGAAGACTTACCACTGCTGTGGCCTAACCAGAAACTACTCACCACTAGCACCTCAGCTGGCTTCCAAGCTCAGCCATGCACATAGCTCATCAACAAGCACAAAACCATACAAAACTCTTCCATCTCAAGGGAAAACCAAACTCAAGCTCAAGAAGGATGAAGGAGAAGCAAGAAGGACGTGAAGGCTGGATTGGAAATGTGATGAAACCCTTGCTCAGCAAGGCAAAACGGAAGAAGTAAGGAAAGGTAAAGCAGGGGTCAAAGGAGTCAACAAAACGGGCTGCAGGCGCCGGAAACCGCATGGGCGGGTTTTCTGGCCGTATGGGCGGAATAACAGGGGAGCCGCAGGGGCGGCCTCACAGACCCGCGGGGGCGGCTAAGGCCAAAACGGCTCCAAGGACTAAGGCTCTCACACCTCACCCCCCTAAAAACAAGTTTCGTCCCGAAACTTGTAAAATCCTCAAACCACTCGGACTCCCAAGCCGAGGTACAACTCTCTCTATAACCTCAAACATAAGCATGGAGGAAACCCTCGACTCCAGCACAACACTATCCAGGGCATAGAGGAAAACCATGTCTATCCAACCAACATCACACTAGCAGGGAGGAACGAACCATCTCCAGCTATAAACGATCGCACTAGCACAACAAGATCTAATAAGATCACACATCATATCAAGCTAGTACGAAAATAAACACAGCATGGCATACGAACACATAAGCAAACAATCACCAAGATAGTACTAAGATCTACTCGTAGATCCTATAGGTATATCTATCTCGGCATAGAACTCTGGATAGTTTCTCTGGATATTATCCTCAGTCTCCCATGTAGCCTCATCAGGTCTTCGTCTCGACCACTGAATCCTCAGCATAGGTATGTCTTTCGAACGCAGGTGTCTTATACCTCGTTCTAGGACTGCAATCGGATGCTCAACAAAAGTATGATCCGACTCGACCACCAAATCCTCATAACTCACAATGTGTCTCGGATCTGGTAGGTACTCCCTCAGCTGGGACACATGAAATACAGGGTGAACACCCTCTAATCTCGGAGGCAAGGCTAATCTGTAAGCTGCACTCCCAACTCGATCCAGAATCTCGAACGGTCCGACATATCGGGGGCTCCACTTCCCCTTAATGCCAAATTGCCTAACACCTCGTGTCGGGGACACTCTCAGCCACACATGGGCTCCAACTCTGAACTCTAGAGGTCTACGCCTCCTATCAGCATAGGACTTCTGACGGCTCTTCGTAGTCAGCATCCACTCTCGAATCAGTGCTACTCGATCCATATCATCTGATCGGGTGCCAAACCACTAACACTGCTCTGCTCATCCCAACATAACGGGGTACGACATCTCTGTCCATACAGTGCCTCATATGGGGCCATCCCAATAGATGCATGCCATCTGTTGTTGTAGGAGAACTCAACAAGTGGGAGATGATCCGTCCACACTTGCCCCCAATCCAACACACAAGCTCGCAACATATCCTCCAGGGTCTGAATAGTCCTCTCTGAATGACCATCGGTCTGAGGATGGAATGCAGTCGTGAAGTGCAAACTCGTCCCCAGGGCAGTCTGAATCTGTTTCCAGAACCTCGAGGTAAATCGTCCATCTCTGTCAGAGACGATCGTCCTCGGTACACCGTGGAGTCTCACTATCTGCCTAGTGTACTCCTCAACTAATCTGCTCACCGGCCATGTCTCCCTAATAGGAATGAAACGTGCCGTCTTCGTCATTCTGTCAACTATGACCCAGATGACATCAAAACTCCGGCTCAACCTCAATCCAGTCACAAAGTCCTTGGTGACGTCCTCCCACTTCCTCTGTGGAACAGGAAGTGGATGGAGCTCACCTCCAGGCCTGAAATGCTCGATCTTGACCTGTTGGCAGGTCGCACACTGTGCCACAAATCTGGCCACATCGGGCTTCAGCCCTCCCCACCAATATAGACGTCTCAGATCTTGATACATCTTACTCGTACCTGGATGTACAGAGTAAGGGGTGCAATGAGCCTCCTGTAAAATCCTCTGACGTAAATATGCATTAGCATGTACACAGATGCGACCACAGCATCTCAATACTCCATCTGCTCCCAAAAGAAACTGTGGTGCCTCATCCCGAGACATCCGCTCTCTGATCCTCATCAAGGTCGGTCAGGTCTCATGCTTCTGTTGGATCTCACCCAACAGATCAGGTAGAACCTCTAAAGTACTCAGCCGGGCATCCTCATCAAGAAACTGGATGTCCAACTCTAACTAGATCAGATCCCTCTGCAACTGATGCTAAACTGTCAGCCTCGCAATCGCCTGCTCTCGAGGCGTCTTCCTGCTCAGGGCGTCGGCAACAACGTTCGCCTTCTCCGGATGATACAAAATCTCCAGATCAAAATCCTTGATCAGCTCAAGCCACCTAGCGGTTATTCAATTCCCGCTGCGTGAAAATGTACTTCAGACTCTGATGGTCTGTGAAGATCTAACATGTAACACCATACAGGTAATGTCTCCAGATCTTTAGTGCATGAACTACCGCTGCCAACTCCAAATAATGAGTCGGGTAGTTCTCCTCATACGTCTTTAGCTGTCTAGACGCATATGCAATAACTCTGCCCCGCTGCATCAACACACATCCCAAGCCTAGCTTGGATGCATCACTGTATACCACAAAATCCTCTGTACCCTCTGGCTGTGCCAAAACAGGAGCAGAAGTCATACGTCTCTTCAGCTCCTCAAAACTCTGCATACACTGATCAGACCATACAAATCTGGTAGTCTTCCTCAGCAAACTCGTCAGTGGACGGGCAATCACAGAGAATCCCTCCACGAAGCGTCTGTAATAACCGGCTAGGCGAAGGAAGCTACGTACTTCCTTGACGTTCGTCGTTGTAGTCCATGCAGCTACTGCCTCTATCTTCGCCGGATCAACCTTGATCCCCTCAGCGGATACAATGTGACCCAGGAATGCTACCTCTGGCATCCAGAACTCGCACTTAGAGAACTTAGCATAAAGTTCTCTATCCTGCAAAACCTGCAATACATTCCTCAGATTTCCTGCATGCTCCTCTCCACTGCGAGAGTATACCAGAATATCATCAATGAAAACCACCACAAACTGATCCAGGAAGTCGATGAAGATGCTGTTCATCAACTCCATAAAAACTGTTGGGGCATTCGTAAGTCCAAATAGCATCACTACAAACTCGCAGTGTCCATATCAGGTCTTGAATGTTGTCCTATGCACATCCTGCTCTCTCACCCTCAACTGGTGATACCCGGAACGCAGATCAATCTTGGAGAACACAAACGCTCCCTGAAGCTGATCCAACAAGTCATCAATGCGAGGCAGTGGATACTTGTTCTTGATGGTCACCTTGTTCAGCTCTCTGTAATCAATACACAGTCTCAGCGATCCGTCCTTCTTCCGTACGAAGAGGACAGGTGCTCCCCATGGGGACACGCTAGGGCGAATGAAGCCTTTTTCAGCCAACTCCTCGAGTTGCTTCTTCAACTCCAGCATCTCAACAAGTGTCATCCGGTATGTGGCCTTCGAAATCGGTCTCGTACCAGGTTCTAACTCAATGCCAAAATCCACACTCCTCTGAGGCGGCAAACTAGACGGCTCAACAAATACATCTGTAAACTCGCAAACCACAGTAATATCCTCTAATACTGGACTCTCCCCCTCCTTCATGGCATAACACCAGAAGGCATCACAACCTTGTGCAATCAATCTAGCTGCCCGTACCGCACTGATAATCGTGCCTGTCTTTCCAAGGTCCCAACCTCGGAAAACCTCGATCTGACCTAACTCGGTAGAGAGGGTAACAATCCTCCTACCTACATCTAAGACGGCAGAATGTCTATCCATCCAATCCATACCTAGAATAACTTCCTCATGCTCTAACGGCATGACAAAGAAGTCAACTAGTAACACACGGGTCCCTACAGAAATGGGACAACCGTGAATCTCACGGGTACCTCTGACCCTACCACCATCGGGTAACCCTATAATAAAGGGCATCCCCTCAACTGTATCTAAACCAATACGCTCTACACAAGCATCAGAAATAAAAGAATGCGTAGTACCAGTATCAAATAAAACTCTAACAGTTAAACCATGAATCAGAATGGTACTTGTAGCAGTAGGTGCAGCTGGCTCCTCTACACTCCTCAGCTCAAAAACTCAGCCCTATGGGCCTCTGGTATCAGTGGTGCCCCCACCACAGCCTCTACCTCTACTCGGCCCAAGAGCAGATCCCTGAGTCGTAGGGCGATCTGGGACTCTCTGTTGTCCCGGTGTCTGCTGCTGCTGAGGTGGCCTCTGCCCACCTCCTGCTACACGAGCAGGGGAAGAACCCTGTTGAGATGAAGCTCTCCCTCGTCTACAGAAGGTAGCTCTATGACCAAGTCTGCCATAAGTGAAGTAGGTCACCGGCTGCCTCGTACACTCAGATATCATATGCCCATACTCAATGCAGTTAAAGCACTGCACTCCCTTATCTGCACCCGGTGCAGATGGAGGATGACTCTGGCGACTCTGACCTCGCCCTGAACCAGCAGCTCCACCAGTACCACTAGTCTGCCCAGTCCGTTGTCTCTTCTCAGACCCTCCGGTCTGAGAAGCTCTCCTCTGGCTAGCTCTCTCTCTCGTAATCAGAAGCCCGGTCCTGATAATCTACCAAGGTCTCACAGTGGAAACCCGCCATATAGGTACGGGTAGTATCCCTCAGACGTCGGGAAAACAAATACACATGCTGATCTGCAGAAGGTGCAGCTGGACCCAGCAATGCCAACTCCTCCTGAAATCTCCTGATGGCCTCTGAGACCGGTACATCCTCGAATCCACACTCAACAAAGTCTCGCAGTTTCTCCCTCCTCAGCGAGGCAGGACAGAAACGCTCTCGGATCAGAGTCCTCATTTGCTCATAACTAGTAACCTGTACTCGTACAGACCTCCACTAGTGTTGTGCCAAATCTCTGAACAAGGTCTGCACCAGCTCAATTTGCCTGTCAATTGGACATCTAATAGACTCTAGAGTTGAGTCTACATGTCCTAACCAAAGCTCCACCTCTAACCCCACCTTCCTAGTGAAAGGGGGTACTCTCATCTGATGAAAAGTCTTCAACCAAGTGTCTGGTCGAGGCCCTCTATGCTCCTCTGTAGCTCGAGCAATCTCAGCGGCAGGTGCCGGTGCAGCTGGCACATGTGAACTGCATGGGATCTCTCAGATGATCCCTCCTGTGCTGGCAAATCCGGGGCACACCTACCTGCCCTGGCGGCCTCCTCAACACGTCTAATGTACTCGCGGAAGGTTGGTCCCTCCATGGAGACACGATCAGACTCCCCAGACTGGGCTCTCTGTGGCCCCTGTCCCTCAGCTGCACCGTTCCCAGCCTCAAGAACGGCACTCTCAACAACCTCCTCGTGGATCTCTTCCGCTGCATGTGAACCACCAACAGGAGTCCTACCTCGTCCTCTACCTAGAGGTGGTCTACCTCTACCTCGTCTAGCTGCAGGTAAGGCTCTAGTCTGAACCATCTACAGAAGACGTAAACCTAACTTAGAAGGCTATATATATGCCGTATGTATATATCAAAACAATCACAACAGAATATCTATACATATACTGTCGAGATCTTCAGAGGGGCGATGACTCACGTACACGGTATCCCAAAACATTTGTACTCATTTCAAAACCAAAAATCTTTTGGAAAAGTCAGACCCCTTTTCGGGTTTTATTTAGTTATCTATTTGACCTTTATCGTAGATTACAAGTGACATTGTTGTCAACCTGGGATCTGATACCAACTTTGTAACACCCAAAATCCGTAGGACTCGGAGTGCTACTGGGCTAGGATCTCACAATGGATCCTGACCCTAGCCTGACAACAATTTCACTAATCTTACAACAAGGCACAGATAGATTAAAACAAAACATGAAACTGATATATATATATATATATATATATATATATATATATATATATATATATATATATATATATATATATATATATATATATATATATATATAGGTAATAATACACTGTACCGCTGAGTACAAACCAAACCACACTGTACAACAAAAGAACCCATATCCCCGATAACGCCCCAGTGTACGGAGCCCTCAGCGGATCGCCCACCCTGGATCACTCTGTAGTTCTCCTAACCTGCAAAGGATCTACAAAACGGTATAAAACCGTTAGCTAACCATACACATATGTAAGAGATGCAGAGCACAAACACACATCAAATAATACCAAACACGTCAACATGATATCACACATTTACCCGGTTCATTATCTTTATAAAGTCCAGCAATCAACTCGTATATATATCAATATAAACATATGTGACACAAGGAATATATACTCCTCGCCTCTGGGTCCAATAGCCAGCTAGAATGGTGCCTGGAACACCTTCTTGTGTACCCTAAGGGAATGGAGAGTGCCCGAACCGTTTACCATGTCTGGTCTGCCTACAGAGAACCTCCCAGACTCCTATCGTATGAAAGGACAAGTTATCACGGCCCAACAATGGGCAAACAATATACCATAGGTCGGTGACCATCATAACGTATGCTATAAAGCATATAACAAACACCACTCATGCACACATCCTATAAAGGAATGGCAGCTAAGTAAGTCCCACGGACTTCCCTCAACCTCGTAGTCGTCTCAACTGGATCAACCGTCAACTAAGTCCACTCCAAACTAGAGGATAACACGGCCTATACAAGGCATACATATATATCAAACTCCTATCACACAAAGGGTCACACCTAGACCCAAGGGATCCATAAGGATAATATCCAACTCATAACCTCAAAGCCGTAACCGGCATATCTATATCATACTCATCAACATCCGCTACCTAGCATACTACTACCGCTCATACTAGGAAAGGAAAGGATCTACCTAACTCTAGGTAGATCCGGGACAAGACGCACTTGCGTGACACAAGGGACGCAAGGGCGGAGCAAGCAACCCGCAGGCGCGCGGAACTCAGCCGCGGGCGCGGTGACAAGGCTGCAGGCAAACGCAGGCACGGCGCATGCGTTGGTGCGGGCGCTGCGGCACGGCTTTCGCAGGGGCGGCGGCTTCCAGGCGCGGGGGCGGCGACAGTGCAGAACGTAGCCCCGCGATCGTCTTCACTCATCCAAAGTCACACACATGCATAAACATACACATTCCAACATCACCCTATGATCAACACATCTAATCCTAAGCTAAGGAAGGAAGAACAAAGGAAGAAGGAAGAGAAGAAGGAGAAGAAGACTTACCACTGTTGTTGCCTAACCAGGAACTGCTCACCACTAACACCTCAGCTGGCTTCCAAGCTCAACCATGCACATAGCTCATCAACAACCACAAAACCACACAAAACTCTTCCAACTCAAGGGAAAACCAAACTCAAGCTCAAGAAGGATGAAGGAGAAGCAATAAGGACGTGAAGGCTGGATTGGAAATGTGATGAAACCCTTGCTCAGCAAGGTAAAACGGAAGAAGTAAGGAAAGGTAAAGCACGGGTCAAAGGAGTCAACAAACCGGCTGCAGCCGCCGGAAACCGCAGGGACGGAACAACAGGGGAGCCGCAGGGGCCGCCTCACAGACCCGCGGGGGCGGCTAAGGCCAAAACGGCTCCAAGGACTAAGGCTGTCACAGCTGTGAGTGTTGATCTTCCCTGCAGCCTAGGACCACAGGTGTGGTGAGTGATCTTCTCTTTCTCTTCTTCCTTTCTTTAATTCCATCTTCCTTAGCTTAGGATTAGATGATTGAGTGTAGTTTGATGTTGGTTTGTGTATTTGTATGCTTGTGTGTGATTTTGGATGAAAGAAGACGTGATTTGATCACGTGAAGAGCCGAAGAGAAGCCGCGAAATCGCTTTCTGCATCGTCGCCGCCTCCGCGCCCGGAAGACGCCGGCCCTACGGACGCTGTGCCATCACGCCCGCGCCGTGTCCGCGCCTTGCCTGCGTCCCTTGTCACCGCGCCTGCGGCTGCTCCCTGCCGCGCCTGCGGGTTGTCTATTCCGCCCCTGCGTCCCTTGATCACGCAGGTGCGTCTTGTCCCGGGACTACCTATAGTTGGGTAGCTCCTTTCCTTTCTTAGTATGAGGGACTTAGAACCATGCTAGGTATCGGATGATGATGAGTATGATATGGATATGCCGGTTAGGGCTTTGAGGTTTACGAGTTGGATATGATCGCTATGGATCCCTTGGGTCTAGGTGTGACCCATTTGTGTGATAGGAGTTTGATATATATATGTATGCCTTGTATAGGCCGTGTTGTCCTCCAGTTGGAGTGGACCTGAGTGAGAGTTGATCGTAGTGATACTACTTCAGAGGTTGAGGTAAGTCCATAGGACTTACTTAGCTACTATCCTTATATTGGATGTATGCTTGGTGGTGTTTGTTATATGCTTTATAGCATGTGATATGGTTCATTACCGACTTATATTATATTGACCGCCCATTGTAGTGGCCGTGATAACCTTTCCCTTTCATCCCGTAGTGGAGTCTAGGAGGTTCTCTGTAGTCAGGTCAGATCTGGTATACGGGAAGGACCCTCACCACTCCCATAGGGTACACGGGAGGTGTGCCGATACTACTCCAGTTGGCTATAGCACCCAGAGGCGAAGATTATATTCCTCGTGTCACATATATTCAAATACATCTATTTATACGATTGAGTGATTGGACTTATTAAAGATAATAAACCGAGTAAATGTGTGAAAGCATGTTGATATGTTATAATTTCTGATTTGTAGAGCATCTTCTTATATATGTGTATGGTTAGCTAACGGTTTTATACCGTGTTGTAGATCCTTTGCAGGTTAGGAAATCTGCAGAGTGATCCAGATGGGTGATCTGCTGAGGATTCCGTACACTGGGGCGATATCGTGGGATTTGGGTTATTTATGTTGTACGGATTTTTGTTTTGACTTTGTACTCAGCAGTACTCTATATAACCTTTTGAGTTTCATGTTTTGTTTTAATCTATCTGTGCCTTGTCGTAAGATTAGTGAAATTGTTGTCAGGCTAGGGTCAGGATCCATTGTGAGATCCTAGCTCAGTAGCACTCTGAGTCCTACGGATTCGGGGTGTTACAAAGTTGGTATTAGAGCCCAGGTTGACAACAATGACACTTGTAATCTGCGATAAAGGTTGAATAGATAAATAAACAGAACCGGAAAAGGGGTCTGACTTTTCAAAATATTTTGGTTTTGAAATGAGTACAAAAGTTTTGGGATACCGTGTACGTGAGTCATCCCCCTCTGAAGACCTCGACAATATAGATATATATATATAGATATTTTGTTGTGATTGATTTGATATATATCTATACATATTGCATATATATAGCCTGATAGGTTAAGTGTACTTGTTCTACAGATGGCTTAGACTAGAGTTGTATCTGCAAATGGACGAGATAGGGATAGATCCCCTCTTCCTCCAGTAGATGTAGGACAGAGTCAGATTCCCGCTGATGATCCATCTGCAGCGTAAGAGGTTCATGAGGTTGCTGCTGAGAGTGTTGTTCCTGAGACTGGGAACGGAATAACTAAGAGATATACACCACCGCAAGTCCAGTCTGATGACTTGGGTTATGTCATTATGAGGGGACCAGATTTCCGCGCATACATCAGACAAGTGGAGGAAGCTGCCAGAGTGGGTAGATGTACCCCAGATCTGCCAGCACTTGGGGAATTGTTTGAAGGACTTCATAGAATTAATCAGGTGCCAGTTATACCAGCAGGTGTTGCAGAGGTTACTCAAGTTTTAGAGGAGTATAGAAGGCCTGGGAAGAGACAACGAATTGGGAAGACCAGTGGTGCTGGTGGAGTTGTGGATTCTGAATTAAATCGGAGACGTCCAAGTTACCCCGCAGCGGCATTGGTTGCAGCTACGGGTCGACGGTGTTTTAATTGTGATGATCCTGGACATCTACGACCATCGTGTACGAAGCCGTTAGTAACTTGTTCTACTTGCGGCAGGCGAGGTCACATAGATATTTTCTATAGATGGGGTGGAGTTTCAACTCAGTTGGATACTGGTGGAGTTATTGGTTTAAGGCGAGGTCAGAGTCGACAGAGTCATCCCTCATCTGCACCGGTTACAAATAGGGTACGATAGTGTTACAACTGTGGTGATTATGGACATATCCGACCAGAATGTATCAGGCAGACGGTGACTTGTTACACTTGTGGTGGACGAGGGCACAGAGCCGTCTTTTGTAGACAAGGTGGATCCTCGTCTCAACAGGGTTCTTTACCTGCCAGTGTAGCGGGAGGTGGGCGGAGACCACCTCAGCAGCAACAGATGTAGGGACAATAGAGAGTCCTAGATCGTCTTACCACTCAGGGATCTGCTCCAGGGTTGGGTAGAGGCAGAGGTCGTGGTGGGAATACCACGGACACCAGAGGACCACAAGGTCGAGTGTTTGAGCTGAGGAGTGCAGAGGAGCCAGCTGCACCGACTGCTACAGGTACCATTCTGATTTATGGTTTACCTGTTAGAGTGTTATTTGATATGGTGCTACGCATTCTTTTATTTCTGATGCTTGTGTAGAGCGTCAGAGTCTAGATACAGTTGAGGGGATGCCCTTTATTATAGGGTTACCCAATGGTGGTAGGGTCAGAGGTACCCGTGAGATTCGTGACTGTCCCATTACTGTATGGACCCATGTTTTGCTTGTGGACTTCTTTGTCATGCCACTAGTGCATGAAGAAGTCATTCTAGGTATGGATTGGATGGATAAACATTCTGCAGTCTTAGATGTAGGTAGGAGGACTATCACCCTCTCTACCGAGTTAGGTCAGATAGAGGTTTTCCGAGGTTGGGACCTTGGAAAGACAGGCACGATTATCAGTGCGGTACGGGCAGCTAGACTGATTGCACAAGGTTGTGATGCCTTCTGGTGTTATGCCATGAAGGAGGGGGAGAGTCCAGCATTAGAGAATATCCCAATTGTCTGTGATTTTTTGCAGATGTATTTGCTGAGCCGTCCAGTTTGCCGCCTCAGAGGAGTGTGGATTTCAGTATTGAGTTAGAGCCTGGTACTAGACCGATCTCGAAGGCCCCATACAGGATGGCGCCTGTCGAGATGCTGGAGCTGAAGAAACAACTTGAGGAGCTGGCTGAGAAGGGCTTTATTCGCCCTAGCGTGTCGCCATGGGGAGCACCTGTCCTCTTCGTACAGAAGAAGGACGGATCACTGAGATTATGCATTGATTATAGAGAGCTGAACAAGGTGACCATCAAGAACAAGTATCCACTGCCTCGTATTGATGATTTGTTAGACCAACTTCAGGGAGCGACTGTATTCTCTAGGATTGACCTGCGGTCATGATATCACCAGCTGAGGGTGAGAGAGCAGGATGTGCACAGGACAGCATTCCGGACTAGATATGGCCACTACGAATTTGTAGTGATGCCATTTGGGCTTACGAATGCCCCAACCGTCTTTATGGAGTTAATGAACAGTATCTTCATCGACTTCCTGGATTAGTTTGTGGTGGTTTTCATTGATGATATTCTGGTATACTCTCGCAGTAGAGAGGAGCATGCAAGACAGCTGAGGACTGTATTGCAGGTTTTACGAGATAGAGAACTTTATGCTAAGCTCTCTAAGTGTGAGTTCTGGATGCCAGAAGTAGCATTCCTGGGTCATGTGGTTTCAGCTGAAGGGATCAAGGTGGATTCAGCCAAGATTGAGGCAGTAGCAGCTTGGACTACACTGACGAACGTCAAGTAAGTACGTAGCTTCCTTGGCCTAGCCGGTTATTATAGACGCTTTATGGAGGGATTTGTTGGGATTGCCCGTCCATTGACGAGTTTGCTAAGGAAGACTACCAGATTTGTGTGGTCTGATCAGTGTATGTAGAGTTTTGAGGAGCTGAAGAGACGTTTGACTTCTGCTCCCGTGTTGGCATAGCCAGAGGGTACCGAGGATTTTGTGGTTTACAGTGATGCATCCAAGCTAGGCTTGGGATGTGTTTTGATGCAGCGAGGCAGATTTATTGCATATGCGTCTCGACAGCTGAAGACGTATGAGGAGAACTATCCGACTCATGATCTGGAGTTGGCAGCGGTAGTTCATGCACTGAAGATCTGGAGACATTACCTGTATGGTATTACATGTCAGATCTTCACAGACCATCAGAGTCTGAAGTATATTTTCACGCAGCGGGAATTGAATAACCGCCAGCGTAGGTGGCTTGAGCTGATCAAGGATTTTGATCTGGAGATTCTGTATCATCCGGGGAAGGCGAACGTTATCGCCGATGCCTTGAGCAGGAAGACGCCTCGAGAGCAGGCGATTGCGAGGCTGGCAGTTCAGCATCAGTTGTAGAGAGACTTGATCTGGTTAGAGTTGGACATCCAGTTTCCTGATGAGGATGCCCAGCTGCGTACATTAGAGGTTCTTCTTGATTTGTTGGGTGAGATCCAACAAAAGTAGGAGACTTGCCCGACACTGCTGAGGATACGAGATAGGATGTCTCGGGATGAGGCACCACAATTCCTGCTAGGAGCAGATGGAGTTTTGAGACGCCGCGGTCGCGTTTGTGTACCTGCTGATACAGAGCTGAGACAGAGGATTTTACAGGAGGCTCACTGTACACCTTACTCTGTACATCCAGGTACGAGTAAGATGTATCAGGATTTGAGACGTCTATATTGGTGGGGAGGGCTGAAGCCCGATGTGGCCAGATTTGTGGCATAGTGTGCGACCTGCCAGCAGGTCAAGATAGAGCATTGCGGGAGATGATCCGTCCACACTTGTCACCAATCCAACACACAAGCTCGTAGCATATCCTCCAGGTCTGAATGGTCCTCTCTGAGTGACCATCTGTCTGAGGATGAAACGCAGTAGTGAAGCGCAAACTCGTCCCAGGGCAGTCTGAATCTGCTGCCATAACCTCGAGGTAAATCGTCCATCTCTGTCCGAGACGATCGTCCTCGATACACCATGGAGTCTCACTATCTGCCTAGTGTACTCCTCAGCTAATCTGCTCACCGGCCACGTCTCCCTAATAGGAATGAAACGTGCCGTCTTCGTCAATCTGTCCACAATCACCCAGATAGCATCAAAACTCCGGCTCAGTCTCACCTCGGTCACAAAATTCATGGTGACGTCCTCCCACTTCCTCTGTGGAACAGGAAGTGGATGGAGCTCACCTCTAGGTCTGCAATGCTCTATCTTGACCTGCTGGCAGGTCGCACACTCTCCCACTTGTTGAGTTCTCATACAACAACAGCTGACTTGCATCTATTGGGATGGCCCCATATGAGGCACTGTATGGACAGAGATGCCATACTTCGTTATGCTGGGATGAGCCTTGTACGGCTAGTGGTTTGACACCTGATCAGATTCAGGATGATGTGGCTCGAGTAGCACTGATTCGAGAGTGGATGCTGACTGCGCAGAGCCGTCAGAAGTCTTATGCTGATAGGAGGCGAAGACCTCTAGAGTTCAGAGTTGGAGCCATGTGTGGAGGAGAGTGTCCCATCACGAGGTGTTTAGGAGATTTGGCATTAAGGGGAAGTTGAGCCCCCGATATGTCGGACCGTTTTCGAGATTCTGGATCGGATTGGGAGCGCAGCATACAGATTAGCTTTGCCTCCGAGATTAGAGGGTGTTCACCCTGTATTCCATGTGTCTCGGCTGAGGGAGTAGATACAGATCCGAGACACATCGTGAGTTATGATGATTTGTGATTGAGCCAACCACACCTTTGTTGAGCACCCGATTGCAGTCCTAGAACGAGGTATGAGACGCCTGCGTTCGAAGGACATTCCTATGTTGAGGATACAGTGGTCGAGACGAGGACCTGATGAGGCTACATGGAGACTGAGGATAGTATCCAGATGAACTATCCAGAGTTCTATGCGCGAGTTAGATGCACCATATAGGATCAACCGAGTAGATCCTAGTACTATCTTGGTGAGTATTGTGTGCTTATAATGCTTATATGTTACGATATGTTTATTGTCATACTAGCTTTGATGTGATTTATGATCTTATTAGATCTTGTGTGCTAGTATGATTATTGTTTATAGTTGGAGATGGCTCTTTCTCCATGCTATTGTGATACGTTTAGGATTCAGCTGGAGATGTTATTCCTCCATGCTATTTTGATGGACATAGTATTACTTGAGATGTTTTTCGCTCTATGCTTTCTGTTATGAGTATGTTACGGCTAGAGATGGTTTTCCTCTATGCCTTGGTTAGTGTCTTGTTGTTGGAGTTGATGGTTTCCTCCATGATTATGTTGAGGTTAATAGAGAGAGAGTGGTACCTCGGCTTGTGAGTCCGAGTGGTTTGAGGATTTTACAAGTTTCGGAGCGAAACTTGTTTTTTAGGGGGGTGAGATGTAAGAGTCTTAGTCTTTTTGGACTAGCTTACTTTAGCCGCCACCGCGGGTTTGTATGCCGCCCGCGGGTTTCTTCCGCGACCCAGTGAACCGTCCCGCGGTTTCCTGGCGGCTGCAAACCGACTTTGTTGACCTCTTGAACTCGTGCTTTACCCTTTCTTCTTCTTATTCTTTCCCTTGCTGATCAAGGGTTTCTTCTTCACTTTCTCTTCCTCAATTGCACACGTCCTTCTTGCTTCTCCTTCTCCTTCTCCTTCTTGATCTTGTGCTTGGTTTTTCCCTTGAGTTTGTAAGAAGAGTTTTGTGGTGGATGTTGATGTTGAAGCTAGTGTTGGTATGCTGAGCTTGGAAGCCAGCTGTTGTGAGTGTTGATCTTCCCTGCAGCCTAGGACCACAGGTTTGGTGAGTGATCTTCTCTTTCTCTCTTCCTTTCTTTAATTCCATCTTCCTTAGCTTTAGGATTAGATGATTGAGTGTAGTTTGATGTTGGTTTGTGTATCTGTATGCTTGTGTGTGATTTGGATGAAAGAAGACGTGATTTGATCACGTGAAGAGCCGAAGAGAAGCCGGAAATCGCTTTCTGCATCGTCGCCGCCCCCCGGGCGCGAAGACGCCGGCCCTGCGGACAATGTGCCATCACGCCCCGCCGTGTCCGCACCTTGCCTGCGTTGCCTGCGTCCCTTGTCACCGCCCTGCGGCTGCTCCCTCCCGCGCCTGCGGGTTGTCTATTCCGCCCCTGCGTCCCTTGATCACGCAGGTGCGTCTTGTCCCGGGACTACCTATAGTTGGGTAGCTCCTTTCCTTTCTTAGTATGAGGGACTTAGAACCATGCTAGGTATCGGATGATGATGAGTATGATATAGATATGCCGGTTAGGGCTTTGAGGTTTACGAGTTGGATATGATCGCTATGGATCCCTTGGGTCTAGGTGTGACCCATTTGTGTGATAGGAGTTTGATATATATATGTATGCCTTGTATAGGCCGTGTTGTCCTCCAGTTGGAGTGGACCTGAGTGAGAGCTGATCGTAGTGATACTACTTCAGAGGTTGAGGTAAGTCCATAGGACTTACTTAGCTACTATCCTTATATTGGATGTATGTTTGGTGGTGTTTGTTATATGCTTTATAGCATGCGATATGGTTCATTACCGACTTATATTATATTGACCTCCCATTGTAGTGGCCGTGATAACCTTTCCCTTTCATCCCGTAGTGGAGTCTAGGAGGTTCTCTGTAGTCAGGTCAGATCTGGTATACGGGAAGGACCCTCACCACTCCCATAGGGTACACGGGAGGTGTGCCGATACTACTCCAGTTGGCTATAGCACCCAGAGGCGAAGATTATATTCCTCGTGTCACATATATTCAAATACATCTATTTATACGATTGAGTGATTGGACTTATTAAAGATAATAAACCGGGTAAATGTGTGAAAGCATGTTGATATGTTATAATTTTTGATGTGTGCTTGTGCTCTAGCATCTTCTTATATATGTGTATGGTTAGCTAACGGTTTTATACCGTGTTATAGATCCTTTGCAGGTTAGGAAAGCTGCAGAGTGATCCAGAGAGGTGATCTGCTGAGGGTTCCGTACACTAGGGCGATATCGTGGGATTTGGGTTATTTATGTTGTACGGATTTCCGTTTTGACTTTGTACTCAGCAGTACTCTGTATAACCTTTTGATATTTATATATCAGTTTCATGTTTTGTTTTAATCTATATGTGCCTTGTTGTAAGATCAGTGAAATTGTTGTCAGGTTTGGGTCAGGATCCATTGTGAGATCCTAGGCCAGTAGCACTCTGAATCCTACGGATTCGGGGTGTTATAGTTGGTTTGTGGATTTTGTTGTACGGTTTAGATTTCCGTATCGGAGCTATGTTGTTTTGAGGACTCGGCTAAGTTTCCACTTTGTATTCTTACTTTTCAGTCTCTCCCATACATTATAAACGATTTTGAGTTTTGCCTTTATTTGTGCCTTGTTGGAAAGGTCCGGTGAAATTGTTTTCAGGCTAATGGTCGGGACCCATTGTGAGGTCTCGCCCGTAGCATCCCGAGTCCCGCGAATTTGGGGTGTTACAAAAGTGGTATCAGAGCCCGAGGTTGACAACAATGGCACTCACAATCTTTTAAAGGCCGAATGAGGAATAAACAGAACCCACACGGGTTCTGACTTTTCGTTTTCAAAATCATGTGCACGAGTCGGATTTGGGTTAGAATGTACGGGACCACCACTCCTTCCGCAAACCTCGGCGACATAGATCTCTGGATTAGAAGTATGTATATATATATATATATATATATATATATATATATATATATATATATATATATATATATATATATATATATATATGTATGTATATATATATGACCTTAGGATGTTTGTGGATTTGTATGTACCTAGCTATGTATGTGGCCTTAGGATGTTTTGGACTTGTATGCCTTGGATGTATATTGTGATCATGCTTACCTTTACGCTTTTAAAAGTTTCATCATGCCGAGATCATAAGTAGTACCTACGTATTTATACATAAGTAAACGTCATACACTATCAGATGGCACGTACGAGAGCTACCGCTTACGTAGGACCCGCCATGGGTAGACCCCGACTTTCCCCTACCGTCCCGAGAGGGCGGGGACGAGTAGGAAGACCTCCAGGGACGAGAGGTAGAGGTCGGGGATGTATCCCCATTGCGGACCCGCCAGTTGTGGATGCACCAGCAGTTGAGGTTCCCGTAGAGGACGTCGCAAAGAGCATCGTTCCCGAGGCTAGGGATAGGACCGTTGTGAGGTCCGGGGCGTAGGGTTCTCCATCTGCCAGGACCGGGGGAGCGTCCATTGGAGCTACCGTGTTTAGGGACTACGTACGACGAGTTGAGGAGGCGTTTAGGACGGGAGCACCACCGGTGCCTGCACCTGCACCTGCACCTGCACCTGCGGGATCAGCTGAGGTCTCGCAGAGGGTGACTCAGATTAGGGCTGCACTAGAGATAGTTGCACCCGAGCCGGTTATGGAGGTTGTTCGGGCGAGAGACGGGCTGAGGTCTCCGAGACCTGATTCATGGTTGAAGGCTTTCAACCAGCAGCATGTACCCTACTTCGATGGGAAAGTAGGGTTAGAGGTCGAGCACTGGATTGGGCATGTGGAGTCAGCTTTAGAGGCGATTCGTTGCCTAGAGGAGAGGCAAGTTGAGATAGTCCAGACTTTATTTCAAGAGCAGGCCCAGTATTGGTGGAGGACGGTTAGAGGAGGTGTGACCAGGATGGATCATTTGCTGAGACTCGTTAGGGAGACCTTTTGCCCGGATTCACTAAGGAGAGACATAGTCCAGGATTTCTTGGAGGCAGGATTTGAGGACGTCCCATTCATTGAGGCGATTAGACGATTTCGGGCGGAGTTAGCCTTGTTGGGACCCGCCGCACCTCCAGCGGACCAGCATGTCTATCTCTTTTCCAGGAGGCTGAGGGAGTCCACCCGTGCTTACCTTGCGGGATTTCGTTGTGACTCACTGGCGGAGTACCAGGACCGAGCTTCGGCCTATGAGAGAGACCGCCCTGGGTCTAGGAGGGCAGCACAATCCGGAGGACCGGACAAGAGACAGAGGACAGTATCAGCTAGTTCAGGGGCCAGAGTAGCGGGTCAGGGACGTAGCCAGACTCCGGGACGTCCCGGTCCTTAAACGTCGAGGCAGGCATCATACGCGGGACGTCAGTGCTACAATTGTGGAGAGTTTGAACACAAAGGAATGCATGTAGGAAGCCGCCCGTGGCTTGTTTCACTTGTGGTTAGGTGGGTCACCGAGCCGCTTTTTGCCGTCAGGGCAAGTCACAGTCGCAACAGGGTTCCTCGCCTGCTGGCGTAGCAGGGGGCAGTCAGAGGCAGCCACAGTATCAGTCACAAGGCTTTCAGCAGAGGGGACAGGGTCAGGTTCAGGCCCGTACTCAGGGATCAGCTCAGGGACAGGGCCGAGGTAGAGGCCGTGGTGGAGGTACCTAGGAGACCAGAGGCACACAGGCCAGGGTATTTGAGTTGAGGAGTGCCGTTGATCCTCCGGCGCCGGCAGCCCCAGGTACCATTCAAATTCACGGCTTTTCGGTCCGAGTTTTATTTGATACGGGCATGCTCAACATACTCATAACCATCAACTACATCGAGCCTTATGGGCTCCTAGGTACACAACCACTAAGTGGCATCTCAAGCTACTCTAGATCCATCCTAGGCATGCTACTAACATGATACAACTACATAACTAAGGAAGGAACGAAGGGGAAGGGAGGAGAGGAACCTATTGTCGAAGAAATGCAGCGGCGGAGTCAAGCTGGCGCCCCGGCGGAGCAGACGCCGCCCCTGTGAAATGGCACCGCCCCTGCGGCCCTTTGTCGGAGCAGGAACCGCCCCTGCGGCGGTCTGGCATCCTGGAGCCGCCCCTACGGTGGCTAGAGCCGCCCCTGCGGCTGTGGTAAGCCGTCCCCGCGGTTTCGCTGCAGAAACTCGTCTTCTTCATCTTCGACTCTGGATCCTTGACTCCAATGTCCTCCTCTCCTTCCTGGGTCTTCTCCAAACATCAACCACTGATCTTAGACTCCTCTCCACGACCTAATCGAGCTAAGAACACATGCATGCAAAGATTTGAGAAAAAAGCTTCTCAAGAGCTTCATCCATGGCCATGGATGAAGGAGGGAAGAAGAAAGGGAAAACAGTAAAGAAGGAGGAGGAAGGAAGAGGAAGAGCTTACCACACTTGATTTGGATATCCTCCACTGTAGTCCACACATGCAAGAGCTTCCCAAGATGGAAGAAGAGCAAAGAGCTAGAGGAAGAGTGGGAGAAGAATAACGTGAAAGAGAAGAAAGGAGAGAGAGAGAGGGGACAAGGACTGCCACAGGGGAGAGGGGATCAAGTGGTCAGCTGACCTCTTGTCACCTCAGCTCGGAACGAGGGGTCCAAAATGACCTCTTGTCACCTCAGCTCGGAACGAAGGGTCGGAAAGCGTAAAAAGGGAATAACGCATAGTCGGCTCGGGATTTAGGAATAAATTCCGGCACTCGGCACCTCGTGCCTGCGGGCAATTGAGCCGCTAATGCGGGAAGATCTACAAAACGCTCTATGTCCGGAATAAAAATTCCGGATGTTACAGTCACCATCCATGAGTCGGGTACAAAACGTCTTTAATGCGTATCCAAGTTGAGGACGGAACTTGACATCCTAAACATGTGTTCAAATATCAAGATGTGGAGTTCAGAGATGATGATACGTATAAGGAGCAAATTCTCGAGTTGAGACGAAAAGGTTGATGAACAAAGTGATACCGTTGATGAGAGTTCTATAGTCTCGGCTTGGTACCGATGCACTTACTGGGGAAACATAAGCGATGATGAGATAACGTTACGCCTCGCTTTTCGAGTTCTAGTTTCGGGGACGAAACTCTGTTAAGGGGGAATGATGAAACACCCCTATATTAAGGTGCGCTTTATATAAATATTTTTCGTATATAATTATTATTTTCATATTATAAATTATAAATTTTATTTTATGAGTTTATATTCTATTTATAAATCTAAATAAGTATATACCTAATTACCGTAAATTATTTACGAAAATTTTTCGGAATTTATTCCGACCCGTAACATGCGTTACGGATTTCTTTTTTATCGAGTTTTATTTATTTATTTATTTACCTTATTTCCTCCTTTTCTTTTTTTTTCCCTTTCTTTTTATCCTTTCCCGAGTCACTCTCTGTTTGTGGCACTTCCCCCGGGTCCCACACCACGCTGGCCAACCAGCCTTGTCACTCCTCTCACTGCCTCTCTTCTTCCTCCTCTTCACGTCTTGGCTGCACCATCCCGCGCTCTTAGCCCTTTTGTACCCCTAGCCGACTGTTCGATTCCAGCGTCCCTAGCCTACACTGCCTCACCTCCCAAGCCATGCTTCACGGTTCTCTCTCTCTCTACAGCCTCATCACCACCACCGGTCTCTATTCCACTCTATATCCCTCCTCTTACTCTCTGCAACTCTTCTCTCCCGCCTCACTCTCTCACCGTATCCCTCTTCACCCTTACGCCGGCCACCTCCACCCTATGCACTCAACCACCTCTTTGTCTCTTCATCTCGCTCAGCGGAGCACCACCATTTCTTTTTCCCTCTCGATTCAGTCAACACCGCCGGTCACAGCACCACCATAACCCATCTCTATCTCGACCTCTCCTCTTCTCCCTCTGGTTGTCAACACCACCGGAACTACCACCACTTCCGCTTGGAAGGAGCTGCCACCTGCCCTAGCAAAGCCGGAGAAGCCCAAGCTCTTCCTCTGCTTCTCTTTCCTCTTAAGTTCGAGCTTCTCCGGAAAACAGTCACCACTGGGAGCCACACCACTATTGGCCACCTGCAACACCACCTGGGAAGTTCGCTAGCCGCCTTCGCCTGCCGAAGCACCACCCACGCCGGCGTCGAGGAGTTGCAGAGCCTCGACGAACCTTTCCCATTATTTACGATCAGCCACCCGGAATTTAGGTATAACTACGTTTTATTCCCCAACTTTCCATTTACAGTTTATGACCAATGTTTGTATTTTTAACTTTTTACCCTTTGTTAGTTAATTACTGAAGATTACCCATATTTTTATGTTTTTGCAAATATATCCCAGAATATAAATATTTACTATTTTTGGCCAACATTTTAATTACAGAAAAGGTCCAAACTTTCTAGAATTGCGTTTATGCCCCAAAAAATATATTTACGAATTTTAACCTTAGTTTTAATTAAGGGTTTTAACCCATATTTATATATACTACAATTTATGACCCAAGTTTAGTTTTACTAAGCTAAACCTGTTTAGTTTTTAGTTTAGGTTCGGAAATACGTTCGGGAAGGGTCTAACAAGTTGAAGTTCGACAAATATTGAGACTTTCATCATTTGACGCTACGTAAGTGATCTTGAAACTCTTGGAAATTGATATATGCATATTAAAGTATGAGTTGGAATATTAGAACATAATATGCATAGTCGGATATTCTAGGTAAGTACTCGGTTGGATAACGGGTTAAGGACAAACCCTAGGAGAAGTGAAACCGAACTCGAGTTGGAATTACTTAAGTCACTTGTACACCTATTAGATGATGATGTGATTTCTATAGAATATAGTATGTGTGTTGATTGTGTGATGCTTTACTTATTTAGGTTGTTTGACGAGTTTAGTGGACGTTATCTATTTGGCTTAAAAGCCGTTACGTGATTATCGAGGCAACTACTTGTGAGCTTTTATATGAGCATGATTAAGTTTAAGTCATTATGATATTATAAGCATGGTTGATGTTTTTAAAATATGTTTAGTTATTTTGGCATGATACTTATATTATATATTTATATTCTTTATGATATTTAAAGATGAATGATATTTTGGAGTCTATAAGGAATATATTGCTATTGTTTTCGGTTTAAGATCATGATATGAGTGAGATTTGATTTTGAAAACATTTGTGAGTACGCGTCTTGATTTGTTTAACATTAATACATGAGTTGATAATTTGAGTTTGAAAGCCTTTGAGTATACTTGATTTGTATTGATTTGCCATTAGGTATTGTTGTGTTTTATTTCGGTTTTTGACATTTTAAAGAGTTTATGCTTGTTTGATTTTTATGGAGTATTTGATATGACTTGGTCTTTGATATAATTGACTTTTGCCATATATATATGCATGTGATATGATTTGGTCTATGACCTTTACGGCTTTGCCTTATATTTATTCATTGAGATACATGGCTCACGACCCTGGCGGCTATTAGCCGGTATATTGTTTTCATGATTTTCACGCTCCTCGGATTGTGACGCCCATGCCCACCTAGTAGTGAAGGTCTTGGGTTAGTCGGGCCGGGGTTGTGCCTGATCTTTGGGGGTGGCGTTGGACTGCACCTGATCTGTGATTGCCGTGATCACCCTCTGGTCAGGGTTAGGAGGTACCTTCGTGTTCAACACAGGTTAGACATGTTTTAAAGTAAAATACAACTTTCGTGATTTGAAATGATTTCTAGAGTAGAGTAAAAATGCTCGAGCATGTTTTGATATTGATTTAGTTGATTCTTGTTATGATTTGACGAAGGGGCAAGGATTTACCTTGTTACCCCATTTCGGTCAATTGACCATTGGTTACGATAGATACATTTATACAGATTAATTTGAGATGATATTGATTTGATTATAAGTTTTGGATTTGATTATGAGTTATGTGATTTGAGTTATGACTATTCATTTTGACTTATGAGTATTTTAGTAAGGGTTTATGAGATATTATTTTGGGATTACGAGTTATTGAGATTATATTGATTTGACCTATTTGAAATGGTTTAGGAGTATTCTTTTCAGATATTATCAGTTTGAAACCTTTCTAGTTGATTTGAGATTCCATGACATTCGTTTGAAATGATCTTTTGAGACGCAGTACGTTCTACATGCATGTTGTATATTTATATCCCTCGAATATTTGAGTCATGATAATTTATATTCTTCTAAGTGTTGATGATTTTGAAGCATGAGATTATTTAACGCTTTTAGTATTTCCAAAGTTGTAACACCCCAAATCCGCGGGACTCGGGATGCTACGGACGAGACCTCACAATTGGTCCCGACCCTTAGCCTGACAACAATTTCACCGGACCTTCCACCAAGGCACAAATAAAGGCAAAACTCAAAATCGTTTATAATGTATGCGAGAAACTGAAAAGTAAAGATACAAGGTGGAAACTCAGCCGAGTCCTCAAAACGACACAACTCCGATAAGAAAACGTAAACCGTACAACATAAACCACAATCCACAATACAAAGACATATCCCCAAAAACGTCCCCGTCCTATAATGTACGGAGACCCCGGCTGTCCACTCCTCCACCTCACTCGGTGGCGTCCCTAACCTGCAAGGCATCTACACGAACGGTTTAAAACCGTTAGCTCATATTCGAAGCATTAGAAAAGGGGTAAAGGCACATACACATATACATCATATAACACATACATACTCCAAAACACACAAGTCCGGTTTATTATCTTTTTATTATTAAGTCGTATCCCGTTCTAATTCAACTTAGGTTTGTGACACGAGAACCACCGTGGTCTCGCCACGTTCCCTACTTACCGGCAAGGAATGGTACTGATGCATCCGACCGTCTACCCGCCCGGGCTAGTCGCCGAGAACCTCCTAGACTCTCGCAAGAGCTAGACAGATGATGTCACCGCCTGTTATCATACACTTGGGCCAAAATATAAGTCGGTGGTCCTATTTACGGGTTTAGTTGTTTATAACATAAACAATAACACAAACACACACCACCAACACACATCGATGCTAATACGTAAAATACGAGCAAAGTATGTCCGGAGACTTACCTCGTCACCACACTCAACTTACAACACTCTCGCTTCCTTAAGGAGGAAGCCCACAACCTGCTCACAAGAAGATATACATATCAACACATGCTCACACTCAAGAAGTCTTAGACTTCACTCTATTGATCTAAGCAAGATCACTAGACCCTCAAGCTAGGAATGCATCCTAGGGTCCAAGGTATTGACCACACTCTCAGCACATGAAAGCAACTCACAATAGTTTATAACCTCAGATGATCTTAAACCCCACCCAAGAAGGAACAAGCTAGCCTAGAAAGTCCATCATGCTCAACATACTCATAAACATCAACTACATCGAGCCTTAAGGGCTCCTAGGTTCACAACCACTAAGTGGCATCTCAAGCTACTCTACATCCATCCTATGCATCCTACTAACGTGATACAACTACAAAACTAAGGAAGGAACGAAGAGGAAGGGAGAGGAGAAGCCTACTGTTGACGAAAACGCAGCCGCGGAGTCAAGTTGGCGCCCCAGCGGAACACTGCCGCCGCCCCTGCGGGCCCAGGAGCCGCACCTCCGCCTTGTTGCCGTCCTGGAGTCGCCCCCTGCAGTCCTGGAGCCACCCCTTCGGTGGTATGGAGCCGCCCCTGCGGCTGTGGTGATCCGCCCCCGCGGTTTCGCTGCAGAAGCCCGTCTTCTTCTTCTTTGGCTATGGATCCTTGGCTCCAATGTCCTCCTCTCCTTGATGGGACATCTCCAATCACCAACCACTAATCTTAGACTCCTCTCCACGGCCTAATCGAGCTAAGTAAACATGCATGCAAGGATTTCAGTAAAAAGCTTCTCAAGAGCCTCATCCATGGCCATGGATGAAGGAGGGAAGAAGAAAGGGAAAACAGCAAAAGAAGAGAAGGGAGGGAGAGGAAGAAGCTTACCAAACCAGATCTGAATCCTCTCCACTGCAGTGCACAATCCAAGAGCTTCAAAAATGGAAGAAGAGCAAAGAGAGAGAAGAGAGGAAAATGAGTAACGTGAAAGGGAAAAGAGAGGAGAGAGAGGGAGGGACAAGGGGTTGCCAAAAGGGAGCGGTCAAGATCTTCTGTATCCCTCCCCTTGTGTATCCTTGTATCCCTATCACGTGATTGGTTGAATTTATATTGTTTATTATTTTTCTCGTAAAGTAGTAAAATTTTAATTCCTATTTATTTAGCCTCAGTCAATTACATGTTAGGGATACATGTATCACTATTACAGGAGGTTACAGGAGATCTCAACTGAAAAGGGAGAGGGGACAACTGACATCTTGTCACCTCCGCTAGGAACGAGGGGTCGGAAATGACCTCTTGTCACCTCAGCTCGGAACGAAGGCTCGGAAAGAGAAAAAGGAAATAACGACGAGTCGGCTCAGGATTTTAAGAATAAATCCCGGCACTCGGCACCTCGTGCCTGCGGGAAGATCTACAAAATGCTCCAAGTCCGGAATAAAAATTCCGGATGTTACAACTAACCCTCCTAAAACAAAGGTTTGTCCCGAAACTTGCTACACGCAGCAGTCTCGATCAAACACGTCTCGTAACCACGTGGAACCCATAAAATGTCAACTATCGGCTCTAATCCAAGTCTACGTATATAATCACATCAAGACCTCGCAAGGTACACATATACTCATACGAACTCACATAACACGTCATGACATGAACACATAGAACAAACAAGGGAAGTTCTCGGGACTAACCCGACGGTCCTATCGATGTCGCTAAATCTGCGTAAAACTCGGGATATTTCCTCCGGATACTATCCTCCGTCTCCCATGTAGCCTTATCGGCTCTTCGCCTCGACCACTGCACTCTCAGCATCGGTATCTCCTTCGATCGAAGGCGCCTCGTACTCCGCTCTAAAACCGCTATCGGATGCTCTGCAAAAGTATGGTCCGGCTCGGCCACTAGGTCCTCGTGGCTAATGATGTGCCTCGGGTCGTGTATGTACTCTCTCAGCTGAGAGACATGAAATACTGGATGTATACTCTCCAACCGCGGTGGCAATGCTAACCGGTATGCCACCTCACCGACTCTCTCCAAGATCTCTAATGGATTGACATATCGGGGGCTTAACTTCCCCTAATGCCGAATCGCCTGACCCTCCGCGTCGGTGATACCCTCAACCAAAACTGAGTTCCTACCCTAAACTCGAGAGGTCTACGCCTCCTATCCGCATACGACCTCTGACGGCTTTGCGCGGCCAACATCCTCTCTCGGATCAAAGCAACTCTAGCCACTTCGTCCTGTACCAGGTCTGGAGCTACAACGCTAGAACTCCCCGGCTCGTCTCAACATAAGGGAGTACGACATATCCGTCCATACAATGCCTCATACGGTGCCATCCCAATCGATGCGTGCCAGCTGTTATTATACGAAAACTCGACCAACGAGAGATGGTCTGGCCATACCTGACCCCAATCTAGTACACATGCTTGTAACATATCCTCTAATGTCTTAATCGTCCGCTCAGACTAGCCTTCGGTCTGTGGATGGTATGCGGTGGTGAAATGAAGACTCGAAACTAGGGCGGCGTTTACCTGCTGCCAGAACCTCGAGGTAAAACGCCTGTCCTTGTCCGAGATGATGGTCCTCGGTACTCCATGTAATCTCACAATCTGACGGGTAAACTCCTTGGCTAAACGAATCACCGGTCACGTTTCCCGTATAGGGATGAAACGCGCGGTCTTCGTCAACCGATCTACTACTACCCATATTGGGTCAAAGCTCCTACTCGGTCTCAGGGCCTCTCCCGATAGGTCAGGTAATACCTCTAACTCGAACAAACAATAGTCCGTATCCGGGAACCGGATATCCAACTCCAACCCTATCAAATCCCTCTGCAACTGTGGTTGAACCGTAAGCCGAGCTATAGCCTCCTCTCGAGGTGTTCTCCTACTCAAAGCATCAGCGACTACGTTCGTATTCCCCGGATGGTACAAAATCTCTATGTCAAAGATCTTAATCAACTCCAACCATCTCCTCTGACGGTTATTCAACTCCCGCTGAGTGAATATATACTTCAGACTCTTATGGTCTGTGAAGATCTGGCACGTAGCCCCGTACAAGTAATGTCGCCAGATCTTCAGGGCATGAATCACTGCCGCTAGCTCAAGATCATGGGTAGGGTAATTCTCCTCGTTCGGTTTCATCTGCCGAGAAGCGTATGCAATAACCCTACCTCTCTGCATCAAAATGCACCCCAAGCCTAGCTTGGAGGCGTCACTATACCCTACAAAATCCTCTACGCCCTCAGGCTGGGCTAAAACAAGAGCGGAGTTCAACCTCCTCTTCAGCTCCTCGAAGCTGTGCTGGCAAGGCTCGGACTTGACGCACCTGGTAGACTTTCTCAGCAAGGAAATGAGCGGTTGTGCAATCACGGAGAAACCCTCAACAAAACGGTGGTAGTATCCCGCTAAGCCCAAGAAACTACGGATCTCCTTGACCGTCCTAGGAGGCGGCCATGAGAAAACAGACTCTATCTTCGCCGGGTCAACCATGACACCCTCGGCGGAAACTATATGATCCAGGCAAGCCACCCCGGACATCCAAAACTCGCACTTAGAGAACTTAGCGTAAAGCTCTCTATCCTGGAGGACTCGAAGCACCGTCCTCAGGTGTCCCTCATGCTCCTCCCTACTCCGGGAGTAAACTAAGATGTCGTCTATAAACACTACCACAAACTGGTCCAAGAAGTCGATGAAGATGCCGTTCATCAGCTCCATGAAGAAGGCGGGTGCATTCGTGAGCCCAAATGGCATCACGACAAACTCATAATGGCCGTATCTCGTCCTGAATGCCGTCTTCGGCACGTCCTCCTCTCTCACCCTCAGCTGGTGATATCCCGACCTCAAATCAATACGTGAAAACAAGGAGGCTCCCTGCAACTGGTCCAGCAAATTATCAATGCGCGGCAACGGGTACTTGTTCTTGATGGTGACTTTGTTCAACTCCCGGTAATCAATGCATAGCCTCAAAGATCAATCCTTCTTCTTGACGAAGAGGACCGGTGCACCCCAAGGGGAAACGCTCGGGCGTATGAAACCCCTCTCGGCTAACTCCTCGAGCTGCTTCTTCAGCTCTAGCATCTCGATCGGCGCCATGCGGTATAGAGCCTTGGAGATTGGCCTCGTGCCGGGTTCCAACTCAATAGCAAAATCAACGCTCCTCTGCGGTGGTAGCCCGGGTGGCTCCCCGAAAACGTCCTCGAGCTCGCATGCCACGGGAATCTCCTCCAGCGATGGTCCCGACTCCTCCTTCATGACATAACACCAGAAGGCCTCGCATCCCTGCTCGATAAGTCTCGCGGCTCGGACCGTTCTAATGAATGTACCGGCCTTCCCGATGTCCCAACCTCGGAAGATCACCTCGTGCCCCGCCTCCGTGGTAACCGTCACGGTCCTCCGGATGATGTCTAAAACGGCTCGATGGCGGTCCATCCAATGCATCCCAAGGATGACTTCTTCATGCACTAAGTGCAAGACAAAGAAGTCGGCTAACCAATCTCGGTTTCCCAAACGAATGGGACACCCGCGTACCTCTCGGATACCACTAACCCTACCTCCATCAGGTAACCCTATAATAAAGGGTCTCCCCACTACCGTAGCTAAGGACAACCTAGCTACACAATCATCGGATATAAAAGAGTGCGTAGCACCCGTATCAAATAAAACTCGGACCGAAAAGCCGTGAATTTGAATAGTACGTGGGGCTGCCGGCGCCGGTGGATCAACGGCACTCAACTCAAATACCCTAGCCCGTGTGCCTCTGGTCTTATGGGTACCTCCATCACGGCCTCTACCTCGGCCCTGTCACTGGGCTGACCCCTGTGTAGGAGCCTGAACCTGACCCTGGCCCCTCTGCTGAGAGCCATGTGACTGATATTGTGGCGGCCTCTAACTGCCCCCTGCTACGCCAGCAGGCGAGGAACCCAGCTGCGACTGTGACTTGCCCTGACGGCAAAAAGAAGCTCGGTGACCCACCTAACCACAAGTGAAACAAGCCACGGGCGGCTTCCTACATGCATTCCTCATGTGTCCAAACTCTCCACAACTGTAGCACTGACGTCCCCCGTCTGATGCCTGCCTCGATGTCTGAGGACCGGGACGTCCCGGAGTCTGGCTACGTCCCTGACCCGCTACTCCGGCCCCTGAACTAGCTGGTACTGTCCTTGTCTCTTGTCCGGTCATCCGGACTGTGTTGCCCTCCTAGACCCAGGGCGGTCTCTCTCATAGGCCGAAGCTCGGTCCTGGTACTCCACCAGTGAGTCACAACGAAATCGCGCAAGGTAAGCACGGGTGGACTCCCTGAGTCTCCTGGAAAAGAGATAGACATGCTGGTCCGCTGGAGGTGCGGCGGGTCCTAGCAAGGCTAACTCCGCCCGAAATCGTCTAATCGCCTCAATGACTGGGACGTCCTCGAATCTTGCCTCCAAGAAATCCTGGACTTTGTCTCTCCTCAGTGAATCCGGGCAAAAAGTCTCCCTAACGAGTCTCAGCATCTGATCCATCCTGGTCACACCTCCTCTAACCGTCCTCCACCAATACTAGGCCTGCTCTCGAAATAAAGTCTGGACTATCTCAACCTGCTTCTCCTCTAGGCAACGGATCGCCTCTAAAGTTGACTCCACATGCCCAATCCAGTGCTCGACCTCTAAACCTACTTTCCCGTCGAAGTAGGGTACATGTTGCTGGTTGAAAGCCTTTAACCATGAATCAGGTCTCGGAGACCTCAGCTCGTCTCTCGCCGTAACAACCTCCATAACCGGCTCGGATGCAACTACTGCTGATGCAGCTATCTCTAGTGCAACCCTAATTTGAGTCACCCTCTACGAGACCTCAATTGATCCCGTAGGTGCAGGTGCAGGCACCGGTGGTGCGGGAGGTGGTGCTCCCGTCCTAAACGCCTCCTCAACTCGTCGTACGTAGTCCCTAAACACAGTAGCTCCAATGGACGCTCCCCCGGTCCTGGCAGATGGAGAACCCTGCGCCCCGGACCTCACAACGTCCTATCCCTAGCCTCGGGAACGATGCTCTTTGCGATGTCCTTTACGGGAACCACAACTACTGATGCATCCACAACTGGCGGGTCCGCAATGGGGATACGTCCCCGACCTCTACCTCTCGCGCCTGGAGGTCTTCCTACTCGTCCCAACCCTCTCGGGACGGTAGGGGGAAGTGGGGGTGTACCACTGGCGGGTCCTATGTAAGAGGTATCTCTCGTACGTGCCATCTGATAGCGTATGACGTTTACTTATGTATAAATATGTAGGTAATACTTATGATCTCGGTATGATAAAACTTTTAAAAGCGTAAAGGTAAGAATGATCACAATATACATCCAAGGCATACAAGTCCCAAACATCCTAAGGCCACATACATAGCTAGGTACATACAAATCCACACACATCCTAAAGTCATACATATATATATAACTATGGAATAATATATGTACATAATTCTAATCCAGAGTTCTATGTCGCCGAGGTTTGCGGAAGGAGTAGTGATCCCGTACATTCTAACCTAAATCCGACTCATGCACATGATTTTGAAAACGAAAAGTCAGAACCCGTGTGGGTTCTGTTTATTCCTCATTCGGCCTTTAAAAAGATTGCGAGTACCATTGTTGTCAACCTAGGGCTCTGATACCACTTTTGTAACACCCCGAATCCGCGGGACTTGGGATGCTACGGACGAGACCTCACAATGGGTCCCGACCCTTAGCCTGACAACAATTTCACCGGACCTTTCCAACAAGGCACAAATAAAGGCAAAACTCAAACCGTTTATAATGTATGCGGAAAACTGAAAAGTAAAGATACAAGGTGGAAACTCAGCCGAGTCCTCAAAACGACATAACTCCGATAAGGAAATCTAAAACCGTACAACATAATCCAATAATACGAAAACATAACCCAAAAACGTCCCCGTCCTATAATGTACGGAGACCCCGGCTGTCCACTCCTCCACCTCACTCGGCGGCATCCCTAACTTGCAAGTCATCTACACAAACGGTTTTAAACCGTTTGCTCATATTCGAAGCATTAGAAAAGAGGTGAAGGCACATACACATATACATCACAAGTCCGGTTTATATCTTTTTATTATTAAGTCGCATCCCGTTCTAATTCAACTTAGGTTTGTGAGACGAGAACCACCGTGGTCTCGCCTCGGTCCCTACTTACCGGCAAGGAATGGTACTGATGCATCAGACCGTCTACCCGCCCGGGCTAGTCGCGGAGAACCTCCTAGACTCTCGCAAGAGCTAAACAAATGATGTCACCGCCCGTTATCATACACTTGGGCCAAAATAATATAAAGTCGGTGGTCCTATTTACCGGTTTATTTGTTTATAACATAAACAATAACACACACACACACCACCAACACATATCGATGCTAATCGTAAAATACGAGCTAAGTATGTCCGGAAACTTACCTCGTCACCACACTCAATTCACAACACTCTCGTTTCCTTCAGGAGGAAGCCCAAAACTTGCTCACAAGAGATATGCATATCAATACATGCTCACGGTCAAGAAGTCTTAGACTTCACTCTAGTGATCTAAGCAAGATCACCTAACCCTAAAGCTAGGAATGCATCCTCGGGTCCAAGGTACTCACCACACTCTCAGCTCAACGAAAGCAAATCACAACAACTTATAACCTCACATGATCTTAAACCTCAGCCAAGAAGGAACAAGCTAGCCTAGAAGGTCAATCATGCTCAACATACTCATAACCATCACTACATCGACCCTTAAGGGCTCCTAAGGTTCACAACCACTAAGTGGCATCTGAAGCTACTCTAGATCCATCCTAGGCATGCTACTAACATGATACAACTACAAAACTAAGGAACGGAGAGGAGAAGCCTACTATTGAAGAAACCACAGCCGCGAAGTCAAGCTAGCGCCCCCTGCGGAACACAGACGCCACCCTTGCGGACCCAGGAGCCGCCCCTGCGCCTTGCTGCCGCCCTGGAGCCGCCCCTGTGACGCTGGAGACGCACCTGCGGTGGTCTGGAGCCGCACCTGCGGTTTCGCTGCAGAAAGTCGTCTTCGATCGTGGATCCTTGGCTCCAATGTCCTCCTCTTCTTTCCGGGTCTTCTCCAAACACCAACCACTGATCTTAGACTCCTCTCCATGACCTAATCGAGCTAAGAACTCATGCATCGAAGGATTTGAGTAAAAACTTCCCAAGAGCTTCATCCATGGTCATGGATGAAGGAGGGAAGAAGAAAGAGTTAAGCAGCTAAGGAGGAGAACGAAGGAAGAGGGAGAAACTTACCACACCAGATCTGATCCTCCTCTACTACAGTCCATAGCCAAGAGCTTCCATGGAGAAAGAAGAGCAAAGAAAGAGAAGAGAGGAAGAGAGTAACGTGAAAGAGAAAAGAGAGGAGAGAGAGAGAGGGAGGGACAAGGGGCTGCCAAAAGGGAGAGGGGACAGCTGACATCTTGTCCTCTTTGCTCGGAACGAGGGGTCGAAAATGACCTCTTATCACCTCAGCTCGGAACGAAGAGTCGAAAAGCAAAAAAGGGAATAACGACGAATCGGCTCGGAACATTAGGAATAAATCCCGGCACTCGACACCTCGTGCCTGAGGGAAGATCTACAAAACGCTCCACGTGCGGAATAAAATTTCTGGATGTTACAAATAACTACGTAATAATATATATACATACATCGACTCTAGAGATCTAAGTCGCCGAGGTTTGCAGAAGGAGTGGTGGTCCCGTACATTCTAATCCAAACCCGACTTATGCACATGATTTTGAAAACGAAAAGTTAGAACCCGTGTGGGTTCTGTTTATTCCTCATTCGGCCTTTAAAAGATTGCGAGTGCCATTGTTGTCAACCTAGGGCTCTGATATTTAACACCCCAAATTCGCGGGACTCGGGATGCTACGGGCGAGACCTTAGCCTGACAACAATTTCATCGGACCTTTCCAACAAGGCACAAATAAAGGCAAAACTCAAAATCGTTTATAATGTATGCGAGAAACAGAAATGTAAAGATACAAGGTGGAAACTCAGCCGAATCTTCAAAACGACACAACTCCGATAAGAAAACGTAAACCGCACAACATAAACCACAATCCACAATACAAATACATAACCCCAAAAACGTCCCCGTCATATAATGTACGGAGACCCCGCCTGTCCACTCCTCCACCTCACTCGGCGGCGTCCCTAACCTGCAAGGCATCTACACGAACGGTTTAAAACCGTTAGCTCATATTCGAAGCATTAGAAAAAGGGTGAAGGCACATACACATATACATCACATAACACATACATACTCCAAAACACACAAGTCCGGTTTATTATCTTTTTATTAATAAGTCGTATCCCGTTCTAATTCAACTTAGGTTTGTGACACGAGATCCACCGTGGTCTCGCCTCGGTCCCTACTTACCGGCAAGGAATGGTACTGATGCATCCGACCGTCTACCCGCCCGGGCTAGTCGCGGAGAACCTCCTAGACTCTCGCAAGAGCTAGGCATATGATGTCACCGCCCGTTATCATACACTTGGGCCAAAATAATATAAAGTCGGTGGTCCTATTTACCGGTTTAGTTGTTTATAACATAAACAATAACACAAACACACACCACCAACACACATCGATGCTAATACGTAAAATACGAGCTAAGTATGTCCGGAGACTTACCTCGTCACCACACTCAACTCACAACACTCTCGCTTCCTTAAGGAGGAAGCCCACAACCTGCTCACAAGAAGATATACATATCAACACATGCTCACGCTCAAGATGTCTTAGACTTCACTCTAGTGATCTAAGGTAGATCACTTAACCCTAAAGCTAGGAATGCATCCTAGGGTCCAAGTACTCACCAAACTCTCAGCACATGAAAGCAACTCGCAACAGTTTATAACCTTACATGATTTTAAACCTCAGCCAAGTAGGAACAAGCTAGCCTAGAAGGTCCATCATGCTCAACATACTCATAACCATTAACTACATCGAGCCTTAAGGGCTCCTAGGTTCACAACCACTAAGTGGCATCTCAAGCTGCTCTAGATCCATCCTAGGATTGCTACTAACATGATACAACTACAAAACTAAGGAAGGTACGAACAGGAAGGGATAGGAGAAGCCTATTGTTGAAGAAAACGCAGCCGCGGAGTCAAGCTGGCGCCCCAGCGGACCCAAGAGCCGCCCCTGCGCCTTGCTGCCGTCCTGGAGCCGCCCCCTGCGTTGCTAGAGCTGCCCCTGCGGTGGTCTGGAGCCGCCCCTGCGGCTGTGGTGATCCGCCCCCGCGGTTTCGTTGCAGAAGCCCCTCTTCTTCGTCTTCGACTATGGATCCTTGGCTCCAATGTCCTCCTCTCCTTGTTGGGTCTTCTCCAAACACCAACCACTGATCTTAGACTCCTCTCCACGGCCTAATCGAACTAAGAACACATGCATGCAAGGATTTGAGTAAAAAGCTTCTCAAGAGCTTCATCCATGGTCATGGATGAAGTAGGGAAGAAGAAAGGGAAAACAGCAAAGAAGAGAAGGTAGGGAGAGGAAGAAGCTTACCAAACCAGATATGAATCCTCTCCACTGCAGTCCACAATCCAAGAGCTTCAAAAATGGAAGAAGAGCAAAGAGAGAGAAGAGAGGAAGAGAGGAAAATGAGTAACGTGAAAGAGAAAAGAGAGGAGAGAGAGGGAGGGACAAGGGGCTGCCAAAAGGGAGAGGGGTTAGCTGACATCTTGTCACCTCCGCTAGGAACGAGGGGTCGGAAATGACCTCTTGTCACCTCAGCTCAGAACGAAGGTCGGAAAGAGAAAAAAGGAATAACGACGAGTCGGCTCGAGATTTTAGGAATAAATCCCGGCACTCGGCACCCATGTGCCTGTGGGAAGATCTACAAAACGCTCCAAGTTCGGAATAAAAATTCCGGATGTTACAAAAGTGATCATGTGATATTATATGTTCTTATACTCGTGTCTAGTTCATATATTACCTTGATTATGTATAGGCTTAGTCTTTGTTGAAGACTAACCCCACCACGGGGGGGTGGTTATGTTTTTGACATAATCAGGTACATGAACAGTTCAAGAGCATGGAGTTCAGGAACCCTAGTGAGCGTTTTGTCGGTTTTGTTGGGATAGTCATGTTTTGTTAGGACTCGTTCCTAACTTTAACTTGTTTCATCTTTTGAGTCGGTTTACTTTATATGTCGGGATTGTCGTTGTCTATTATGTTATTTGCTTTACAGGTTTGGACCTGTCTTTGGTTGACGTTTCAAAACGTCTTTGAGATTTCTATCTTTTGGCAAGTCAAGGCCGTTTATGGTTTACGCTTTATTTATTCATCTTTTACATATTCATTTAACCTGAGGGAGTCCTTGTCCGGGGCTCCTGGCGTTGTGACGTCTATCTCGCTTTTGGAGGCGTTACAGATGTTGGTATTAGAGGTATGTCCGGGGCTCCGACCCGAGGTGTTAGACGCTTTGGCATTAAGGGGAAGTTGAGCCCCCGATATGTCGAACCGTTCGAGATTTTGGATCAAGTTGGGAGCGCATCATACAGATTAGTTTTGTCTCCGAGATTAGAGGGTGTTCATTATGTGTTTCACGTGTCTCAGCTGGCGGAGTACATACCAGATTCGAGACACATTGTGAGTTATGATGATTTGGTGGTCGAGCCGGATCATACTTTTCTTGAGCATCCGATTGCAGTTCTAGAACGAGGTATGAGACGCCTGCGTTCGAAGAACATTCCTATGCTGAGGATACAGCGGTCGAGACGAGGACCTGATGAGGCTACATGGGAGACTGAGGATAGTATTCAGAGGAACTATCCAGAGTTCTAGACCGAGATAGATGCACTTATAGGATCGACGAGTAGATCTTAGTAGTATCTTGGTGAGTGTTGTGATAATGTGTTTATATGCTATGATGTGTTTATTTTCGTACTAGCTATGATGTGATTTATGATCTTAATAGATCTTGTTGTGCTAGTACGATTGATGATTATAGTTGGAGATGGTTCTTTCCTCCATGCTATTGGGTTGCGATTAGGGTTCAGCTGGAGATGGTTATTCCTCCATGCTATTTTGGTGGACATAGTTTCGCTGGAGATGGTTTTCCTCCATGCCCATCTGTTATGAGTATGATACGGCTAGAGATGTTTTTCCTCTATGCCTTTGCGATATGATGATGATTAGGCTAGAGATGTTTTTCCTCTATGCCTTTTGATGTGATGATAGTCGGGCTAGAGATGGTTTTCCTCTATGCCTTAGATAGTATAGTAATCTTGTGGCTAGAGATGATGATTTCCCTCATGCTTGTATTTGAGGTTATAGAGTGATATAGGTCGATACCTTATGAGCGGAGATGCGATGCCTCCGATTGAGAGAGTTATACCTCGGCATATGGGTCCGAGAGGTTTTGAGATTGTACAAGTTTTGGGACGAAACTTGTTTTTAGGGAGGTGAGATGTAAGAGCCTTGATCTTTAGAGCTGAGTTGGACCTAGCCGCCCCTGCGGGTGCTTAGCGCCGCCTCAGCGGGTGCTTTGTGTTCGCTGTTTTAAAACCCCTATAAATCTTTATCAATAATGATAAAGATCTATAAGTTAGTAAAAACCACGGTATGCTTTAAATTTATAAAACTTGTAATATATACCCAATATGCAGCTAACCCACAGTGTATGGGTTAATCACAGTATGAATAAGTACTCCAAGGTCGATCTCAGGGACCAAGTGTCTGAATTGTAAATGTGATCGAAGATATAGTAAATCAAAGTAAAAGAATGAGGTTGGGAAAGAAGGGAAGAAAGATAAAAAAAAGGTTTTGTGGATTTTGTAGAGTTCGCAATCAAATATCGGATTTGATTGAAAACTAAGTAGAACAAACGAACGAAAAATATATCAATAAAGGAGAACGCGGATTCCAAGGATTTAAGGTCATTATTTACGCGGATTCCAAGGATTTAAGGTCATTATTTATACGCATGAAATCAGGACATCTCTAAAAGGATCTATGGTTAACAAGCTTGAAGGAAGAACGTTTTTAGGCTGACAGTCTATTACCGGGTAAGTCTCAAGACTATCTAGTTCCAAACCAACCACCTATCACCGGGTAAGTCTCAAGGTAGAGAGGTAGGAAATTCTAAACAAACCAGATTCCAAACTAAGGGAAAGGTAAATCATTACCGGGTAAGTCTCAAGTATTACCCTACTTAGGAAGGAATCTAAGCATACTCAATCCAATAGAGATTTTCACCTCTATTACCTATGGTCAGTCTTTAAGGTATCTAAGAAGGGGTTTTACCGGGGTAAGTCTCAACTCCAACTTAGGTTACTAGGTAGAAGGATTCTAACTAGGTTCAAGTCCTAACTAACCACTAGGGTTTCAAATCTATTCAAACCAAGCATTAAAACACTATTCCATCATAGTCCAGGTATAAACAAATCTCTATTCACCTTGGAACCACAATGGTTCTAGCCAACAATCAACATAACAAAAGCAATAATCAAATAAATGGAAGAATGCATAAAAGATGAACTAAAAGAGAGAATAAAGAAATTACTCAACTTTATTAAGATGAAACCAGCAAAATGAAAAATTCTCAGTATCGCGAAGCGTATCTGAATTGAATGAAATCTAAAAGCTTGAATCTTTTCTAAAAACTCAATGTAGTTCAACAATGGTGACAATGGTGTAGAGCAAGGGAGAAGAAGAAGGAGAAGGCGGCACTGTCAACAGAAGCCTTAGAAATAGAATGAAGCGGAACCCTTGAAATCATTTAGAGCCTCCCTTTTTTACCCAACAATCTTCCACAGAACGGGCCGGGCCAAAACTGATCCAAAAAGAATAAAATATTTCGGCGCACTGAAATCTCAGTCGTCGACCGAGATTGGCTTCGTGATCCAGCTTGAGGAAATCTCGGTCAAGCCTGAGAAATCTCGCCCGAGATGGCACAAATCTCAGCCGAGATTGGGACCGAGATCCTTCGTCAAAAACTTTCCAACCCAAACCGAGATAGGGAATCTCGGCCGGGATGACTGGGATCTCGGCCGATATTTTCTGTAAATCTCTACCGAGATTGCTCTAATCTTGTTCATTCCATCTTGTTTGCTCATGGCTCGTCTTTTCCTTCTTTCCCGTGCCTGCGTGATCGTTCCAAAGCGTCCATCCGAGGCTTGATCCTCAAATACATCGTTTTAGCTCCAAAACACGCCAGAATACCTACAAAGACACCAAAAGTGTGTGTAGACATCTATACTCGTAAAGTTGCACTAAACAAGTATAAAGAACACAAACTAAGGCTAAAACATGCATGCGGAAAAGAGAAAACTAACTAAATGCTCTACTAAACTAGGTCGGTAATTCATGTTATCAAAATACCCCATACTTATCTTTGTTTGTCCCCAAGCAAATAATAAATTGAAGGCTCCACGATAGCATGAATCGTCGATGCTAAACAAAAACTCTTTTTGGTAGTGCTTCTATTCATGATCACTTTCAAGGTGAAGTCACAAGGCTAAAGACATAAATCGATTAAGGTCAAGTAAGATAGGCAAAATATAGGATAACCACACCTTGCAAGAAATTTCAAAATCATCATTTAAACTACCAATGTCTAAAATTCATGAAAAATCCAAGTTTAAGCCATGAAGTCAATTACATAAATGCAAAGATCAATAAGACTTAACAAAAGAAAAGGCCAGGAAATATGATTAAGGTAGGATGTGTATAGGTAATGTGGTGGAAATCTGGAAAAAATGACAACACAACATTTTTCTTCTTTTCATTTCTCAACACCCATCCCTTCTCTTCATGCAATTTTTTTTTTTCTTTTGAGTGAAAGGCATAGGTGCACAATAGCCGAAACCTTGGTGTTCAGTTTCCTTCACGTACCTCACACCAAAGTGCACATACCAAATCAACTCTAGGTAATGTTTTTAAAACCTATCCGACTTTGACAAGACACAATCACCCGATTATCCGAATGGTGCTGAGTTACTCATCTTCATAGCCAACAAAACCCATAAAAAGCCCTTGCTTGCAAATCACATCTCACAAATCAATCAACTTCTTCACATATTGCACATAAATCACTTTTCACAATTAAATTAAGCACACACCTTCAAACATCACTTTCCTAATTCCCGGATGGGTCATAAGGGGCAAATAAATTCAATGTTTGAGGTGCTGAAAATGGTAAAGATAGAGAGGAAGAAGAATTCGAATTGCCTAAATCATGCCTTTGCAATGTAAAAGAACTCATCATATAGCTTCAACTTTTCAAGATCAATCCGATTAAACAAGGTAATCCAAAAAAAAATCATATAGATTACAAACAAGGTATTCAAATCCCATAATTTCCATTAATTCAATCAAAGGTCAAAATAAACATCAATGGCCAAATAGACATACACAATATCCTCATTAAGGTCACATCAATCCTAGAAGCACAATTTTAAAATTTTCTGATTTTTTTGGATTTTCATATAAAAAAGCAGTACATATATAAGAAACGTGTGACAAGAATATAAAATTGTTCAATGCAGTACATATAAAAGAAACATGCTAAAAGATATTGCAAGCATCCTACCCCATACTTAAATCTCACATTGTCCCCAATGTGAATAATAAATATGAAGTAAAAACAATACTCACAATGTAAAAATGAAGAAGGCGTCCGGCGTGTCTACTCGAATGGAGGGTGAGGAGGTGGATCACGTGGGTAGTGGAAGTTGTTTGGGTCATAGAAATGCCAAAACGTATGACGATATAAGTCCCCGTACATCCCCTCCAAGACAGAATAGCGCCTATCCTGCTCAACAATCTTCCGATCCTGCTCGGTAATTCTCCGATCCTGCTCGGCCATCCTCAAATCTTGCTCGGCCCATCTTTCCTCAACTTTCTTATAAAAATCCCTCTGACCCATCTACATATCATGCATGTTGATGAGGGACCATCACCAACATCCCCTACTAGTCCTACAATGCAAGGGCCAATCACTAGATCAAGGGCAAGGGCAATTCAAGAGGAGGTGTCCAACTTGTTGGTGTCTTTAGCTCCTAAGGAGACCATTGATGATCTATCGCTGATTAAGGCTTCCTTAGTCACGTTAATGACGATTTCCGACGACTTGGACGTGGAAGGGAGACCATGCACACGTGATTTGGAGCCATGCAAGAGCAAGGAAGAAACCTTATCGATAAGAGATAAGACCTTATCAAACAGTGATAAGACCTTATCAAACAGAGATAAGACCTAGGGTTATCTACAAGACTTTTTTTTATAACCTTTAGGCTCAAAACATTTTAAGGGTTATTTTTATTTGTTTTAGTTTGTTTAGTTTGTTTTATTGTCTTTTTTTGACAAATGTTATTCCTTTTTAGATAGGAGGCTTTCTAGGCATATAAAAAGCCTCCCTTAGCTTCTTTCCAAAAAGAAAAAGATTTTAGCCAATTTATAAACCGCCTCTTTGAGAGCTTTTGTTCCTATTCAGAAAATTCAATCAATAAAGTGAGTCATTGATTGAATCGTTGTGAATCCCTGCTAGATTGTTCTTGTGTGTGTTAATCTCTTTAGAGATTGGTGCTACTAGTAAATACTAGTCCCTCCTTGTGCTTGTCTCCATTGAAGGCTTGTGTAAGGTTATAGAAGAAAGGGTTGAAGGCATCATCTTCCTTGGGTTTTGATCAACCTGATCAAGGAGTAAGGGAGTCTTTTGGTTCTTTTGGATCTACTTCTACCATACATTCCACGTTCCATTTCATTCTCTTTTCTTCCATTTATTCCAACGCCATTTCTTGTTCTAACAATCTGATTTTCGTGCCATTTGTCAAGGAAAAACGTCCATTGTTGGTCTTCGAGGATTCTCAATCTAGATCTAGTCATTTGCGGCCCCAATCCCGCATCAAAGTGGTATCAGAGCTAGTTGATTGCGAGTCCGGAATCAGCTATCACCATTGACGGTTTGAGTATCTTCTTTGAGTCTTTTCTTGTTTGAGTCATTTGTTTCATTTTAAGAGTCTATTTGAGTCTAATTTGCTTTGTTTCTGGTGTTTATTGGAGAAGAGAGAAAGCCAATCCAAAACCGCCATTTGCCGGCCATTCTACATCACTTTTATCGGCCTTTTATTCATCAAAAACGACCAGCTACTTTCTCTTGGCAAATAACCATTCAAACACAATTTTAGAAGCAAAAGGGGACCGCTCTTCACATAAGTGATCAGCCATTGCAAGTAAAAGAGAGAGGCCACAAAAAGTTCCTAAATTGTAGCAACAACCAAGAGACTACTTCTAGTTAGTTATCTCTTTTTCTTTTCAATTTTATTTTCATTCCTCTCTCCTATTTTATTCCAAAAAGAACGCCAGCCAAGGTCCTACTTTTATATATAAAAAAATAAAATAAAATAAAAACAAGAACATTTTCTCATATCATTTCATCTTTCCAATCTATCATACATATCATATCATATTCTATACTAACCTAAGTTGTGTAGAAGCTAGAAAAACAAGTGTTTTTGCAATCTGATTGTGAAAGGATCATTGAGACTACAAACATGAGTTACCTACCTCATTTCTTATCCATCACCATTACCTAAAACCAACGTTAAACACCACAGCCGGCCATATCTCTCTCCATTGCATAAGGACAAGGTAAGTGAAGCTCTCTTCTTAGTCTCTTGTGTGTCTATCTCCCTTGTTTCATTCTAATTCTATTATATCTTGAGTTTACCATCTTTGAGAGTCCATAACAGCCTCTTGCATCTTTCTTTGAGTCTTGAGTCTTATCTCCATTTCTTAGTGTCTATCTTGACGTTTTCTGTTGTGAACCTTCAAGCAGCCGTGTATTACCCTTATTCAAGCCAAGGAGTGTGCTAGTTGAGCTAAGGCATTGATCTTAGAAGGAGTTTTAATCCATCCAAGTCAATTGCCTCAAATAGCTTGTGATCAACACAACTTGAGTGTGAGAGTGAGAGTAAACACTTGTGAGAATTTTCTGTTTTATCTAATTCAACTAGTTTGCTTGTTTTGTGTGTTTTTTTTATCATGTCTAGGTCTAATAGTTCAAGCAAGTCCCAAAGCAGTGAGCCAATGCACCCGGAGACATTTGCTATGTTGAAGCAACTAATGGATTCGGTGGCAAGATTGACCCACCGGATTGGCACGTTGGAGTCTCGGCCAGCACACACGGCCACGCCACAGCCGAGGTCCACTTTCGAGCTAGGAGGCACGTCTAGAGATGCCCCTAGAGAAACAACCCATGAATCACCTCAAAGAACCCCTCAAGAGCAAGGTATGAGACATGCTAACACTCTTCCTAGAACACCTAATGTGCAAGGTTTTGTGGATGATTTTCAGGAGCCACAAGAGGATATTGAGGAAGAAGGCATGTGGAGAGAGTTCCCTAGGCGTCACCCACAGCCAAGGAGAGGACGAGAATATGAGCCAGTAAGGCCTTATCAAGAGCTAGATGGAATAGGGAAAGTGAAGGTCAAGATTCCTAGCTTTGAAGGCAAATGTGACCCGGATGCTTACATGGATTGGGAGACTAAATTGGAACAAATTTGGTCTTGCCATCACTTTGGAGAGCAAAGGAAGGTCCAGCTTGCATCATTGGAGTTCCAAGGCTATGCACTAGTATGGTGGGATCATCTTGTCAAGGAAAGGAGAAAAACCTTGGATCCGGCCATCACTACATGGGAACAAATGAAGGCCTTGATGAGAGCTCGCTTTGTACCTCAACATTATGCTAGGGAGCTGAGGCAAAGGTTGGAGAATCTTAGACAAGGAGCCATGAGTGCTGAAGAGGTCTACACCTCTATGCAAATGGCAATGGTGAAATTTAATGTGGTTGAAGATGAGGAGTCTACAATGGCTAGGTATCTACGCATTTTAAATTCATCTTTGGCTAATGAAATTGATTTGTATCCTTATAGTACCATGGTGGAGCTGCTGCATTTGGCAATCAAAGTAGAAAAGAAGACAAAGGCTAGGAACCAAGGTGCCAAGACAAGCTTTGGAGCTACAAGCTCATGGAAAGCACACAACAGCCGGCCCCAAGGATCCTACAGCCGTGAGCCTACATCCACCAAGGAGGACCGAAAAGCATCAATCATGGACCAAGGAGCACAAAGAAGGAGCTCAACACCTCATTCATCTTCTAGACCCTTGAATGAGCCTTCAAGTGGTCCTAAAGGGAGTACCTCTGACTCTACTCTTCGTTCTAGAGATATTGTGTGTTTTAAATGTCAAGGTAGAGGTCATTATATGAGGGATTGTCCTAATAAGAAAATTCTGATTTTAAATCAATTTGGACAATATGAGAGTGAGGATGAGCATGAAAATGATGATCACACCAACCTTAATGGATTGCATGAAATTGGTAGTGATAGTGATGAGGGCATTGAATATGAGCATGGAGAATCATTAATAGCTAGAAGAACTTTGCATGCTAAGCTAGCTCCATGTGAGGATAATCAAAGAGAAAACCTATTTCATACTAGATGTCTAATTAAAGGGAGGTGTGTAACATGATCATAGATGGAGGTAGTTGTTGCAATATAGCTAGCACTGATTTGATTAATAAGTTGCAAATTACCACATTTTATCACCCTAGGCCTTACAAATTGCATTGGATGAATGATTGTGGAGAATTAAAAGTAAATAGGCAAGCTAGAGTTACTATCACTTTAGGTAACTATGAGGACACCATTATTTGTGATGTAGTTCCCATGCAAGCTTGTCATATTCTTTTGGGACGTCCATGGCAATTTGATAGGAGAGTTAGGCATGATGGTTTTACTAATAGGCATACCTTTGAATTTAATGGTCAAACACTAACTCTTAAGCCTATGACACCATTGCAAATTGCTGAATTTTATGAGAGGAAGAAGGAGTTGAGTGTGGAGCAAAATGAGGTGAAAAAGAGAGGGGATAGCTCACGGCCTAAATCAGAACCCACGGCCAAGACTAGTACCACCCTATTAGCCACACCTTCTAGTGTCCTTCTAGCATCCAAGGAGGAGTACATCCTAGATTACACCCCTTTAGATGCCATTCTTGTGAGCTTGTGCAAGAGCTTAGTGACTTTGAGTGATGAAGCCAAGGCCACCCTACCTAAGCCCATCCTAGCTATCCTAGATGAGTTTAGTGATGTGTTTCCTGACGAGATTCCGGCTGGCCTTCCACCTTTTAGAGGTATTGAGCACCAAATAGATCTTATTCCCGGTGCTACACTCCCAAACCGTCCAGGCCTATAGGATGAACCCTAAGGAGAGCCAAGAGATCCAAAACCAAGTGCAAGAACTCCTAGATAAGGGTTATGTAAGGGAGAGTTTGAGTCCTAGTGCCGTTCCCGTCCTCTTAGTGCCTAAGAAGGACAATACATGGAGGATGTGTGTTGATTGTAGAGCCATCAACAACATCACCATTAAGTACCGCCATCCTATCCCCACGTTTAGATGACATGTTAGATGAGTTGAATGGAGCCACATTGTTTCTAAGATAGATCTTAGGAGTGGTTATCACCAAATCAGAATGAGGGAGGGAGATGAGTGGAAAACGGCGTTCAAGACCAAGTTTGGTCTTTATGAGTGGCTAGTGATGCCATTTGGTTTAACCAATGCTCCTAGCACATTTATGAGATTGATGAATCACGTGTTGAGACACTACATTGGTAGGTTTGTTGTGGTTTACTTTGATGACATCCTCATCTATAGTAAGTCACTTGAAGAGCATGAGGAACATTTGAGGGAAGTACTTGCAACTCTTAGAATTGAATATTTGTATGCTAATTTGAAGAAATGTGAGTTTAGTACTAATCAAGTTGTTTTTCTTAGTTTTGTAGTGAGCACAAGAGGTCTAGAGGTGGATGAAGAGAAGATCAAGGCAATCCAGGAATGGCCTACTCCCACAACCATCGGTCAAGTGAGGAGTTTCCACGGCCTAGCAACCTTCTATAGACGTTTTGTGCGAGATTTCAGCACCATAGCAGCCCCACTCACGTCCTTGACAAAGAAGAAGGTGCCATTTGTGTGGGGAGATGCTCAAGAGAAGGCGTTTAAGGAGTTGAAGTGGCGGCTGTCCATGCACCTCTCCTAGCTCTTCCGGACTTCACCAAACCTTTTGAGGTCGAGTGTGATGCTTCGGGTATTGGCATTGGAGGAGTACTCATGCAAGAGGGTAAGCCACTAGCCTTCTTTAGTGAGAAATTAAAGGGAGCATGTTTAAACTACTCGACCTATGATAAAACTTTATGCATTGTTTAGAGTATTAAAAACATGGCAACATTATTTATGGCCTAGTGAATTTGTCCTACGTACCGATCATGAGTCCTTAAGACATTTTAGGAGTCAAGATAAGTTAGATAGGAGACATGGTAGATGGATGGAGTTTATAGAAACTTTTCCTTATATCATAAAGTATAAAAAGGGCAAGGATAATGTTGTAGCGGATGCTCTCTCTAGGAGACACTCTTTAATCACAACTATGGATTCTAAGGTCTTAGGTTTCTATTATATTAAGGATCTATATGTTGATGATTCTGATTTTGGAGACATATTTAAGCAATGTGCATCTAGAGGAGCCTTTGATAAGTATTACTTGTTTGAGGGTTTTCTATTTAGAGTTGATAAAGTGTGCATTCCTAAGTGTTCCCTTAGGCTATTACTTGTTGAGGAAGCCCATATGGGAGGCTTAATGGGGCATTTTGGGAGAGATAAGACTTATCATATGCTGCATTCACATTTTTATTGGCCTCATATGCTTAGAGATGTAGAGAACTTGCTTAAGAGATGTCTTGTGTGTTTAAAGGCTAAGGCTAGATTGAAACCTCATGGATTGTATACCCCCTTACCCACGCCTAAGTCACCTTGGGAGGATATTAGTATGGACTTCATTGTTGGGTTACCTAGGACTAAGAAGGGGGAGAGATTCGATTTTTGTGGTGGTAGATCGATTTTCTAAAATGGCCCATTTTATTGCTTGCCATAAGACCGATGATGCTTATAATGTAGCTAACTTGTTCTTTAGGGAAATTGTTAGATTACATGGAGTACCTAGGAGTATAGTGAGTGATAGGGATGTTAAGTTTCTTAGTTTCTTTTGGAAGACTCTTTGGGGTAAACTAGGGACGAAGTTGTTGTTTTCGACTTCTAGTCATCCTCAAACGGATGGTCAAACCGAAGTAACTAATAGGACGTTAACAACCATTCTGAGGGCTGTTTTAAAAGATAATTTGAAAGCTTGGGAAGATGTCTTGCCTCATGTAGAATTTGCATATAATCGTACATTACATTCTTCTACTAACCTAACTCCTTTTGAGTGTGTCTATGGTTGAATCCTTTGACCCCTTTTGATCTTATACCGTTGCCCATAGAGGAGCGAGTAGATTTTAATGCAGAAAAAACAGGTGGAGATCATCAAGGAAATGCATGAAAGGACACGCAAAAGGCTAGAGGAGAAGGGGAGGCAAGTGGCGGCCAAGGCTAATAGGAACCGCAAGCAAGTGTTGTTCGAACCGGGAGACCTCGTGTGGCTGCATTTGAGGAAGGATAGGTTCCCGGAAAGGCGCAAAGTCCAAGTTATCACCTAGGGGAGACGGACCATTCAAAGTACTACGTAAGGTTGGCAACAACGCTTATGTACTAGAGCTCGGGACTATGGAGTGAGTCCTACTTTCAACGTAGGAGATCTAAGTCCCTTTGAGTCAAGTGATGCGGATGGTGATGATTCGAGGACGAATCCTTCCGAAGAAGGGAGTATGATGAGGGACCATCACCAACATCCCCTACTAGTCCTACAATGCAAGGGCCAATCACTAGATCAAGGGCAAGGGCAATTCAAGAGGAGGTGTCCAACTTGTTGGTGTCTTTAGCTCCTAAGGAGACCATTGATGATCTATCGCTGATTAAGGCTTCCTTAGTCACGTTAATGACGATTCCCGACGACTTGGACGTGGAAGGGAGACCATGCACACGTGATTTGGAGCCATGCAAGAGCAAGGAAGAGCTTGTCCCGCAGAAAGGACCTTAGATATCTTTGGTATAAAATACAAGACTTTTTTTTATAACTTGTAGGCTCAAAACATTTTAAGGGTTATTTTTATTTGTTTTAGTTTGTTTAGTTTGTTTTATTGTCTTTTTTTGACAAATGTTATTCCTTTTTTAGATAGGAGGCTTTCTAGGCATATAAAAAGCCTCCCTTAGCTTCTTTCCAAAGAAAAGATTTTAGCCAATTGATAAACCCTCTTTTGAGAGCTTTTGTTCCTATTCAGAAAATTCAATCAATAAAGTGAGCCATTGATTGAATCGTTGTGAATCCCTGCTAGATTGTTCTTGTGTGTGTTAATCTCTTTAGAGATTGGTGCTACTAGTCAATACTAGTCCCTCCTTGTGCTTGTCTCCATTGAAGGCTTGTGTAAGGTTATAGAAGAAAGGGTTGAAG
>CM008282.1:24313322-24458905 GCA_002319775.1 Fagopyrum tataricum
TAGCAACCTTCTATAGACGTTTTGTGCGAGATTTCAGCACCATAGCAGCCCACTCACGTCCTTGACAAGAAGAAGGTGCCATTTGTGTGGGGAGATGCTCAAGAGAAGGCGTTTAAGGAGTTGAAGTGGCGGCTGTCCCATGCACCTCTCCTAGCTCTTCCGGACTTCACCAAACCTTTTGAGGTCGAGTGTGATGCTTCGGGTATTGGCATTGGAGGAGTACTCATGCAAGAGGGTAAGCCACTAGCCTTCTTTAGTGAGAAATTAAAAGGGAGCATGTTTAAACTACTCGACCTATGATAAAGAACTTTATGCATTGTTTAGAGTATTAAAAACATGGCAACATTATTTATGGCCTAGTGAATTTGTCCTACGTACCGATCATGAGTCCTTAAGACATTTTGAGTCAAGATAAGTTAAGACATTAGAGATGGAGGAGAGACATGGTAGATGGATGGAGTTTATAGAAACTTTTCCTTATATCATAAAGTATAAAAAGGGCAAGGATAATGTTGTAGCGGATGCTCTCTCTAGGAGACACTCTTTAATCACAACTATGGATTCTAAGGTCTTAGGTTTCTATTATATTAAGGATCTTATGTTGATGATTATGATTTTGGAGACATATTAAGCAATGTGCATCTAGAGGAGCCTTTGATAAGTATTACTTTTTGGGTTTTCTATTTAGAGTTGATAAAGTGTGCATTCCTAAGTGTTCCCTTGACTATTACTTGTTGAGGAAGCCCATATGGGAGGCTTAATGGGGCATTTTGGGAGAGATAAGACTTATCATATGCTGCATTCACATTTTTATTGGCCTCATATGCTTAGAGATGTAGAGAACTTGCTTAAGAGATGTCTTGTGTGTTTAAAGGCTAAGGCTAGATTGAAACCTCATGGATTGTATACCCCCTTACCCACGCCTAAGTCACCTTGGGAGGATATTAGTATGGACTTCATTGTTGGGTTACCTAGGACTAAGAAGGGGAGAGATTCGATTTTTGTGGTGGTAGATCGATTTTCTAAAATGGCCCATTTTATTGCTTGCCATAAGACGATGATGCTTATAATGTAGCTAACTTGTTCTTTAGGGAAATTGTTAGATTACATGGAGTACCTAGGAGTATAGTGAGTGATAGGGATGTTAAGTTTCTTAGTTTCTTTTGGAAGACTCTTTGGGGTAAACTAGGGACGAAGTTGTTGTTTTCGACTTCTAGTCATCCTCAAACGGATGGTCAAACCGAAGTAACTAATAGGACTTAACAACCATTCTGAGGGCTGTTTTAAAAGATAATTTGAAAGCTTGGGAAGATGTCTTGCCTCATGTAGAATTTGCATATAATCGTACATTACATTCTTCTACTAACCTAACTCCTTTTGAGTGTGTCTATGGGTTGAATCCTTTGACCCCTTTTGATCTTATACCGTTGCCCATAGAGGAGCGAGTAGATTTTAATGCAGAAAAACAGGTGGAGATCATCAAGGAAATGCATGAAAGGACACGCAAAAGGCTAGAGGAGAAGGGGAGGCAAGTGGCGGCCAAGGCTAATAGGAACCGCAAGCAAGTGTTGTTCGAACCGGGAGACCTCGTGTGGCTGCATTTGAGGAAGGATAGGTTCCCGGAAAAGGCGCAAGTCCAAGTTATCACCTAGGGGAGACGGACCATTCAAAGTACTACGTAAGGTTGGCAACAACGCTTATGTACTAGAGCTCCCGGAGGACTATGGAGTGAGTCCTACTTTCAACGTAGGAGATCTAAGTCCCTTTGAGTCAAGTGATGCGGATGGTGATGATTCGAGGACGAATCCTTCCGAAGAAGGGGAGTATGATGAGGGACCATCACCAAACATCCCCTACTAGTCCTACAATGCAAGGGCCAATCACTAGATCAAGGGCAAGGGCAATTCAAGAGGAGGTGTCCAACTTGTTGGTGTCTTTAGCTCCTAAGGAGACCATTGATGATCTATCGCTGATTAAGGCTTCCTTAGTCACGTTAATGACGATTCCCGACGACTTGGACGTGGAAGGGAGACCATGCACACGTGATTTGGAGCCATGCAAGAGCAAGGAAGAAACCACGAGATTTATTGTATAAAATTACAAGACTTTTTTATAACCTTTAGGCTCAAAACATTTTAAGGTTATTTTTATTTGTTTTAGTTTTTGTTTAGTTTGTTTTATTGTCTTTTTTTGACAAATGTTATTCCTTTTTTAGATAGGAGGCTTTCTAGGCATATAAAAAGCCTCCCTTAGCTTCTTTCCTGAAAGAAAGATTTTAGCCAATTGATAAACCGTCTCTTTGAGAGCTTTTGTTCCTATTCAGAAAATTCAATCAATAAAGTGAGCATTGATTGAATCGTTGTGAATCCCTGCTAGATTTCTTCTGTGTGTGTTAATCTCTTTAGAGATTGGTGCTACTAGTCAATACTAGTCCCTCCTTGTGCTTGTCTCCATTGAAGGCTTGTGTAAGGTTATAGAAGAAAGGGTTGAAGGCATCATCTTGCTTGGGTTTTGATCAACCTGATCAAGGTTCTTGTAAGGGAGTCTTTTGGTTCTTTTGGATCTACTTCTACATACATTCCACGTTCCATTTCATTTCTTTTCTTCCATTTATTCATTTCCTTGTTCCATTCATTCCATTTTTCCACGCCATTTGCGTTCCATTTCATTCTCTTTTCTTCCATTTATTCCAATGCCATTTCTTGTTCTAACAATCTGATTTTCGTGCCATTTGTCAAGGAAAAACGTCCATTGTTGGTCTTCGAGGATTCTCAATCTAGATCTAGTCATTTGTGACCCCAATCCCGCATCACATGTCCACAGCTAGCTGGGCCATGGTGTACGGCCTCCTGCGGCTGGGCCTAGGAACACGTCGTGATGATGCTCCTGCAGTAGACATCCTAGGTGGTGTATCTGCATCACCCATATCAGTGTCAGAATCACCTGCCTCAATGGCAGGCTCCAAATCATCATCATCCTGGGCAGCATCCTCATCCTCGAGCTCCCCTATATCATCATCATCAGAACTCGCATCCTCTAAGGCCTCTAAGACATCTCTCCAACATCTGTGGTCCCTAATCGTGTACTCGCTCTTCCATAGTACACCGCGCTGCTCATCCCAAGGCATAGCAACTCTATAAATTCCCTTACCTTGGTGTATCAAAAGATGCCGGTTAGCTAGATGTTTTCTGGTAATAGCTACTGGCTGGTAAGTTTCACTCATGTTTATGTTGGAAAAATCATGACCAAGTCTACGAGCAACGTGGGTGACCAACCCACCCACACAAATAACATCATTCCTCTTATTAGACGCCTTTTTGAGGAAGTCTAGCATAGAGTCCGGAGCACGTCCCTGCGTGATATACCATAGGGTAAAAAGTTCACCTACAAGTATTAGGTGCATTGTCTCTTTCCTCGGTAGCATGATCTCGCTCATAATCCTATGAGCTAAACGGAAAGAAAAGTTCAGAATAAACTTATCCGAGGACTTCCTTGCCTTCCAATCACTTCCAGGTCCCATTGGCTTGGCTATTTCATACCAAAATGCATGCTGATCAAAATCCTTATCAAAGGTGTATTCATCAATTCTAGGAAAATCAAACAAATCTCCAAAAGCAGTTTTGGACATCTCATAATCCGTGTTCATCACATGAAATTTCGCACGTCTGTCACCGTTTTCCTCATCAAGGGAAAGCGTACTCAAGAATTCTACAGTTAAAACCCGATAATCTGGAGATCGGCTTCCACGCAAGCAATGCCAACCACAAGTTTCATTAATCATTTTTATGTCATCACCTACTCCTAATTCTCTAATTTTTGTAATGTTCAAATATCTAGGAGGTAGATGCTCAAGGCGAATAAGCCGAGTATATTTGGACTTACAAGAATCCGGAATGTCCAGGATGTAGCTCGAAGGTTCCGAAGGCTCCGGTGGTGCTTGTTGTGTTGATTTCCTTGACCCGGTAACCTTTGACAGAGATCTCCTCAAACGTTTAATCCTTAATCGACAAAAAGCTCAACAGAAGAAAATCTCGGACGGCAAAGCTAGGATCTCAGCCGAGATTTCTGGGCAGTTGACCGAGATTGGATGGTTTTGGCCGGAATCGGATTTTTTGTTGGGTTTTTTGATGGATCCTTGTTTGGGTGATGAGTCTAAGGCGTTTTTGTGAAGGAATTTTGAGTGGAATGGTGTATTTGTGGGGTTTTGAGGGATTGAAATTTTTTGGTTAGGGTTTGGTGTTGGAGAGGAGATTTGGGAGAGAATTGAGTGAAATTGGTGATGGAATAGAGTTTAGAATCGGATTTGGGAGAGATTGTGGGAAGAAAGAGAGGATTTGATGAAGTATTAAGGGATTTAGGAAAAATTGGGTAGGGTTTGGTGTTGGAAGCTATGGAGGAAGAGAAAAAGTGAAGGAGAAGAAAGAAGAAGAAGAGAACTCGGCCGATACTTGTTATGTTGGCCTATCTCGGTCGTCGACTGAGATTTTTCTCGGGTCGGGACCGAGATTTCCCCCTTTTTTTTTTGGAAACCTCGATCTCGGTCTCTATTTTTTTTGATCTCGGGTGAGATTTCTGTATCTTGGACTGAGATCGGTTTCTGATGTGACATCTCGGCCTCCTTGAGCTGGATATCGGCCGGGATCTCGGTCAGGGTGACCGAGATTGCTCGTCATGTGTCGTTTTCTTCCTTGACTTACTTCTTTTCTCGTCTTTCATAGCAATTTCCTCGCCTTAAACTCATTCCGAGTGCTGCTTCCCGTATTTCTTTTCACCATGACACCTAGGTCCTGCAAAGACACGACAAAAACGCGCAAAAATGCAAAAGCAAAAAAAGCAAAAGTAAAAACAAAAAGACAAAAAGACTCTTACCTCGGGTTGCCTCCCGAGAAGCGCTTTGTTTAAGGTCTCTAGCCGGACCTTAATCCTTTAAAGCGTCAAGTGATATGGATAGGTGAGAGTTTTTCCACGGAAGTTCCGGTGTATACCTCTTCAACCTATGTCCGTTCACTTTAAAAATATCGAAGTTTTCATCCCATACTTCAAAAGCTCCGTGGGGGAAAATCTTCTTCACAACATAAGATCCCGTCCATCGTGACCTTACCTTTCCTGGAAAAAGTCGGAGCCTAGAATTAAAGAGAAGAACAAGATCACCTTCTTTAAAGTTCTTTGGCAATATGTGCTTGTCATGCCACTTTTTTGTTCTTTCTTTGTAGATCCGTGCATTCTCATATGCGTTCATCCGGATATCCTCCAACTCGTTGATGTCCAGCAACCTCTTTTCTCCGGCTTCTTTTATATCAAAATTTAGCCATTTCACGGCCCAATACGCTCTATGCTCCAACTCTACAGGCAAATGACAGGATTTTCCATAGACAAGTTGATAAGGAGTAGTACCTACGGGAGTCTTGTATGCTGTCCTATATGCCCAGAGTGCATCATCAAGCTTCATTGCCCAATCTTTCCTTTTGCGAGACTTCCACATGGGCACTAGTCTGGGGATGATATGGGGTTGCAACCTTCTGAGTTACCCCATACTTAGACAAAAGTGCTTCAAAGTTTCTGGCTGTGAAATGCTTTCCTCCATCACTAATAATGACACGTGGTGTGCCAAATCTAGTAAAGATAGTCCGGTTGAAAAATTTAATAACAACTTTAGTGTCATTTGTGGGTGAAACTATAGCTTCAACCCATCTAAATACATAGTCAACCGCTAAAAGAATGTAAAAGTTCCCGCATGAGGAAGGGAAAGGTCCCATGAAGTCAACACCCCATACATCAAAAATCTCAACTTCTCGGATGTTGTTCAAAGGCATCTCGTTCCTCCTAGATATGTTGCCCGTCCTTTGGCATGAATCACAAGCAGTGACGAATACCTGCACATCTTTGAAAAGATTAGGCCAAAAGAATCCAGATTGTAATACCTTGACACTAGTCTTGTGGGCACTAGCATGTCCTCCGCAGGGTAATGGATGACAATGTCGGATGACACTCTCAATCTCGTCGTTTGGTGCGCATCTTCTAAGGATTCCCTCGGGTCCTCTCTTGAATAGTAGTGGTTCGTTCCAATAGTAATGCCTCACATCCTTGTAGAATTTCTTTCTTTGGGAAGGAGATAAACCTGGAGGAATTTCACCACAAACTAGATAATTAACTATGTCAGCAAACCAAGGTTCCTTATCACCTGAAATTTGGAGAATATATTTCTCCATCATGTGGAGATGCTCATCTGGGAATACATCGTCGATAGGGATGTCATCTCCTTTCATAAGTTCCGGAGGTAACCTGCGAAGATGATCAGCTACAAAGTTTTCGGCTCCCTTCTTATCTCTAATCTCTAGATCAAATTCTTGAAGGAGAAGGATCCATCGGATTAGACGTGGCTTTGCATCCTTCTTGGTGAGAAGGTACCGAATCGCAGTATGATCCGTGTACACAATCACCTTGGCTCCTACAAGATAGGAACGGAAATTCTCAAATGCGTAGACGACGGCTAGGAGCTCCTTTTCAATAGTTGCATAATTCAGCTGTGCTCCATCAAGTGTCTTGCTAGCATAATAGATAGCATGAGTAAGTCCTTCCTTCTTCTGTCCTAGCACCGCTCCCACTGCGAAGTTGCTTGCATCACACATCACCTCGAATGGAAGAGACCAATCGGGGGGTTGCATGATTGGAGCGGTGATGAGAGCTTCCTTCAACCTATAAAAAGCATCAAGGCATTCCTTCGAGAAAACAAACTGAACATCCTTGATTAGTAGGTTAGTCAAAGGTTTAGCAATTTTAGAGAAATCGTGTATAAATATCCGGTAAAATCCGGCATGTCCTAGAAAACTCCTTACCCCTTTGACATCAGATGGTGGATGTAGCTTCTCAATAGTCTCAATCTTGGCCTTATCAACCTCAATTCCACGGTTAGATATCAAGTGACCTAACACAATACCTTCCCTAACCATGAAATGGCATTTCTCCCAATTGAGAACAAGATTACAATCCTCACATCTTTGTAATATTAAAGACATGTTAGCCAAACAATTATCAAAAGAGGATCCATAAACAGAATAATCATCCATAAAGACTTCCATGATGTTTTCAATATATTCAGAAAAAATAGACATCATGCATCTTCGAAAAGTAGCAGGAGCATTACATAAACCGAAAGGCAATCCTATAAGCAAAGGTACCCCAAGGACAAGTAAAAGTGGTTTTCTCTTGGTCATCTGGATGAATGGGGATGTGAAAAAAGCCACTATAACTATCTAGGTAGCAAAAGTAGGAGTGCTGGGCTAATCTTCCTAACATTTTGTGAATGAAGGGAAAAGGGAAGTGATCTTTCCTAGTAGCATGATTCAACTTCCTATAATCAATGCACATCCTCTATCCTGTCACGATCCTAGTCGGGATCAACTCATTCTTCTCATTGGTTATGACAGTCATCCCACATTTGTTCGGTACAACATGCACCGGGCTAACCCACTTACTATCCGAGATAGGGAATACAATTCCCGCATCAAGCAACTTAAGGATCTCCTTCTTCACTACCTCTTTCATGTTAGGATTCAATCTCCTTTGAGGTTCAATAGAAGGTCTAGGTCCATCATCTAACATGATCTTATGCATGCACATAGAAGGATTAATCCCTATGAGGTCATCTATGGTGTAGCCTAAAAGCTTTTCTATGCATCCTAACCTCTTTAAATAACTTCTCAAGTTCAAGTTCATTCAAGCTAGCACTAACAATGATGGGATAAGATGAGTTAGAACCAAGGAAGGCGACCTTAGGTGTGTCGGAAGAGGCTTTCATCTCAACCTTAGGAGGCTCCGGTTCTTCTTCAGAAATCTCGGCTAACTCATCTCGGTGGAGATAAGTGATCTCGGCCCGAGATGGGGTGAATCTCGGCTGAGATTTTTCGGTCTCAGCCGAGATGGTCTGATGTTCGGAAATCAAAATTTTCTGTTGTAGGATCTCGGTCACCCATCTCGGTCGAGATCTCGGCCGAGATTTTTCGGGTCTCGGCCGAGATTTTTGGGTCTCGGGCGAGATTTTCCAAGCTTCGGAGATCCAAACGTTCTATTGCCCAATCTCGGCCGAGATGGCCATGATCTCGCCCGAGATGCCTTCTGCTTCCGTCATTTCTTCGAATATTGATTCCTCGTTGATGGGGAGTAGACTCAAAGATCGGACTTCTTCAAATAGTTCATCTTTCGGTTCTGCTATCATGATGCTCATGGTCAAAACCTTCTCAAGAGGGTCAGAACATAGAATTGAATTTATAATCTCACAATCATCTTCTTCAAACATGGGTCCCTTATTTAAAGGAGGGAGCTTAAATTGTACAACTTCCTCATCAATTCTAAAAGTAAGAGTGACACCCCTACAATAAACTAAACATTCGGATGTAGCAAGAAAAGGTCTCCCTAAAATAATAGGAACGGGACAATCCGCGGGAATATCAAGAACAACAAAGTCAATAGGGATAAAGAACTTCTCTAATTGGATTGGAACATCCTCAATGATCCCCACAGGACATGTGGTAGTCCTGTCTGCCATGCAAAGAGTCATCTTCACCGGCTTTGGTTCTCCAAGTCAAACCTTCCTGCATAAAACGAGTGGGATAATGCTCACACAAGCTCCTAGATCGCATAATGCTTTGTACGTTCCATCTCCAACTTTGATTGGGACGCAAAAAGATCCGGGATCGCTCAATTTTGGTGGCATCTTTCCACTATTCCTCTGGATGAGGTCAGTAGATCTCTGGGTCATTCTGACTTCTCCATATTCCTCTAGCTGTAACATCCGAAATTTTTATTCCGGACTTAGAGCGTTTTGTAGATCTTCCCGCAGGCACGAGGTGCCGAGTGCCGGGATTTATTCCTAAAATCCCGAACCGACTCGTCGTTTTTCCCTTTTTCGCTTTCCGACCCTTCGTTCCGAGCTGAGGTGATAAGAGGTCATTTCCGACCCCTCGTTCCGAGCAAAAGTGACAAGAGGTCAGCTGTCCCCTCTCCCTTTGGCAGCCCTTGTCCCCTCTCTCTCTCTCTTCTCTCTCTTTGTTCTTCTTTCTTCTTGGGAACTCTTGCATGTGTGGAGTGTAGTTAGAGGGAATCCAGATCAAGTGTGGTAAGCTTCTTCCTCTTCCTTCCTTCTCCTTCATAGCTGTTTTTCCTTTCTTCTTCCCTCCTTCATCCATGGTTATGGATGAAGTTCTTGAGAAGCTTTTTCTCTCAAATCGTTGCATGTGTGTGTTCTTAGCTCGATTAGGTCGTGGAGAGGATTTTAAGATCAGTGGTTGGTGTTTGGAGAAGACCTAACAAGGAGAGGAGGACATTGGAGCCAAGGACCATAGTCGAAGACGAAGAAGACGGGCTTCTGCAGCGAAACCGCGGGGGCGGATCAACAGAGCCGCGGGGGCGGATCCAAGAAACCGTAGGGGCGGCCTAGGCCACCGTAGGGGCGGAGCCAGGTGACACCAGGAGGCGCCAAGCGGCAGCAGGTGGCGCCCCTGCGGCGCCAGAAGCCGCAAGGGCGGCGCCAGCAGACGCAGGGGCGGCGCCAAGAGGCGCCAGGAGGCACAGATGCGGCGCCAGGAGGCCGCGGGGACGGTGACTGCTCCGCAGGGGCGTCAGCTTGACTCCGCGGCTGCGTTTTCTTCGACAGTAGGTTCCTCTTCTCCCTTCCTCTTCGTTTCTTCCTTAGTTATGCAGTTGTATCATGTTAGTAGCATGCCTAGGATGGCCTAGAGTAGCTTGAAAATGCTACCTAGTGGTTGAGAACCTAGGAGCCCTTAAGGCTCGATGTAGTCGATGGTTACAAGTGTGTTGAGCATGATGGACCTTCTAGGCTAGCTTGTTCCTTATTGTCTGAGGTTTAAGATCATGTGAGGTTATAAATTGTTGTGAGTTGCGTCATGTGCTGAGAGTGTGGTGAGTACCTTGGACCCTAGGATGCATTCCTAGCTTGAAGGTTAAGTGATCTTGCTTAGATCACTAGAGTGAAGTCTAAGACTTCTTGAGCGTGAGCATGTGTTGGTATGTATATTCTCTTGTGAGCAGGTTGTGGGCTTCCTCCCTAAGGAAGCGAGAGTTTTGTGAGTTGAGTGTGGTGACGAGGTAAGTCTCTAGACTTACTTAGCTCGTATTTTACGTATTAGCATCGATGTGTGTTGGTTGTGTGTGTTTGTGTTATTATTTATGTTATAAACAACTAAACCGGTAAATAGGACCACCGACTTTATATTATTTTGGCCCAAGTGTATGATAACTGGCGGTGACATCATGTGCTTAGCTCTTGCGAGAGTCTAGGAAGTTCTCGGCGACTAGCCCGGGCGGGTAGACGGTCGGATGGATCAGTACCATTCCTTGCCGGTAAGTAGGGAAAACCTAAGTTGAATTAGAACGGGATACGACTTAATAATAAAAAGATAATAAACCGGACTTGTGTGTTTTGGAGTATGTATGTGTTATGTGATGTATATGTGTATGTGCCTTCACCTCTTTTCTAATGCTTCGAATATGAGCTAACGGTTTTAAACCGTTCATGTAGATGCCTTGCAGGTTAGGGACGCCGCCGAGTGAGGTGGAGGAGTGGACAGCCGGGGTCTCCGTACATTATAGGACGGGGACGTTTTGGGGTTATGTCTTGTTGTTGTCGGTTTGTGGATTACGTTGTATGGTGTAGTTTTCTTATCGGAGTTATGTCGTTTTGAGGACTCGACTGAGTTTCCACCTTGTATCTTTAGATTTCAGTTTCTCGCATACATTATAAACGGTTTGAGTTTTTCCTTTATTTGTGCCTTGTTGGAAAGACCTGGTGAAATTGTTGTCAGGCTAAGGGTCGGGACCCATTGTGAGGTCTCGCCCGTAGCATCTCGAGTCCCGCGGATTCGGGGTGTTACACTAGCTTCCTCTTGTTGGAGAGGATTTCCTTCAAGAACTTTCCATAGGCAGGTATCCCTAGAATAGCATCAACAAAAGGGATGTTAATATTCAATTTATTTTAAAAGGTCAAGGAAGTTACCAAAGTGCTTGTCCAATTGAGCTCTAGCACGGGATTTAAGAAAAGGAAGTGGTGGCTTGTATGGAGGAGGAGGGATGTAAACATTCTCTTTTTCCTTATGCTCCTCTTCCATTGGTTGCTTTCCTTTATCAAAGACCTTTGGTTGTGGATCATTTGTTTCTAATCCACTTCTTGTAGTGATTGTCATGACTTGCCCCCTTGGATTATTTTCAGTCTTTCCAGTAAGTCTTCTTGGATCTCTTTGAGCGTCTTCGGCCTTCTTAAACACTTGAGTTTCCAAAACCTTTTGGGCTTTGGTTACACTAGTGACTGTGCTCTCTAGATTTCTCATCCTAGCCATCAATTGCCCAAACATTGCTTCAACTCTATCCTTCGGTTGAGCGGGTTAAGTTGGCTTGGACGGCTGGCCTGCGTTGCTAGAAGAAGCGTGAGGGTTCAAAGCACCCTCAGGATTAGAATAAGAAAAACTAGGATGATTGTGGTTAGGCTTGTAGTTGTTTCCCTGATTATTTCTATTATATTGTTATTATAACCTCTTTGGTTATTATAACCTCCTTGGAAGTTACCTTTACCCATGTAATTCGCATCCTCTTCCTTGGATGCTACCTGCACTTCAGCTTGCTGAGCTTTCAAGTTAGATGCAATTAATTCTTTCAAAGATTTAATTTCAACTTGTAAAGCAAAACCTTGAATTATTAAGAGTACTTTCATTTACCTCAAAGACTCCGGGTCTAGTCCTTCTCTCTTCAACTTTCCTGTGAGAATACTTTTCAATCACCAAAGCTTGCTTCTCAATAAAGTCTCAAGCTTCATCTACCGGTTTTTCCATAAAAGTACCTCTAGAGAGAGATTGTAGCTTGAATTGAGTGTCCTCGTCAAGTTCTTTGAAGTAAATTTCTAGCAACTCTATCTTAGGGATTCCATGATGAGGACAACTTAGCAAAATATTTTTAAATCTTTCTCAAGACTTATACAAACTCTCCTTACCTTTCATTACAAAGGCATTTATCTTCCCTCTTATTTCAGTAGTCTTGTAGGGTGGGAAAAACTTGGTGAGAAATTCAGACACCAACTCCTCCCATGTGTTAATCCGCCCGTGTGGTATTGATTGATACCAAGCTAGAGCCTTATCCTTAAGAGAAAAAGAAAAACCCCTTAGCTTATGATTGTTACCTTCCATACGGGCTGGACTTACCGCATCCATAAGAGTCTCGTAGTTGTTCATGTGTTGATGAGGAGATTCCGTCTCTGTCCCTCCAAACTGATTCTAGCAAATCATCTGTCATACCTACGGTCGCAACTCATGCTCGTGGTCCGCGGGGTCTCCAAAATTAACTCATGCTCTGTCCAAGTATTTGTGGAACTTCCACAAAAGGCTGGTAATGGACAGGTCTGAGAGGAACGGGAGGTGGAGCTTGTGGAGGAGCTTCAACTCGAGGAGGAATTGGAGCTAATTGTGGTGCTGGAATTACTTGTTGCACTGTAGCTGGAGCTGGAGCTGCGTCCTGCCTTTGGTCCATGGCTTTGGCTATCTCTTATATTTGAATTCTTATTGCAGCCAATTCCCTTTGAGTAGTTTCCTCTCTTTCTCTAGCATTCCGTTTCTCAGTCTCAAGTTGCTCTAAAGCATCTCTAAGTTCAGCTTCGTAATCTCTGTTTTCGGCCATTTTAGAAGCTTTCCGGGCTCTTAGTCTCTCTCGCAGTGTTCTTTCAGGTTCGGGATTGTACGGAACTAGTTCTTTCGAACCCCGAGTTCTTCGCATACACTGTGAAAAATACCTAAACTCCTGAAAATTTCAAAAACAAAACCAAAAGCGAGATCAAAAATAAAAGAAAGACTTACACTATAAGAAATCACAAAACAAATCAAATAACTTAGTCCCCGACATCGGCGCCAAAAACTTGTTCGCTGTTTTAACACCCCTATAAATCTTTATCAATATTGATAAAGATCTATAAGTTAGTAAAAACCACGGTATGCTTTAAATTTATAAATCTTGTAATAAATACCCAATATGCAGCGAACCCACAGTGTATGGGTCAATCACAGTATGGATAAGTACTCCAAGGTCGATCTCAGGAACCAAGTGTCTGAATTGTAAATGTGATCTAAGATAGAGTAAATCAAAGTAACAGAATAAGGTTGGGAAAGAAGGGAAGAAAGATCAAAAAGGTTTTGTGTATTTTGTAGAGTTCGCAATCAAATATCGGATTTGATTGAAAACTAAGTAGAACAAACGAACGAAAAATATATCAATAAAGGAGAACGCGGATTCCAACGATTTAAGGTCATTATTTATACGCATGGACTCAGGACATCTCTCAAAGGATATATGGTTAATATGTTTCAGGGAAGAACGTTTCTAGGCTGACAGTCTATTACCGGGTAAGTCTCAAGACTATCTTGTTCCAAACCAACAACCTATCGCCGGGTAAGTCTCAAGGTAGAGAGGTAGGAAATTCTAAACAAACCAGATTCCAAACTAAGGGAAAGGTAAACCATTACCGGGTAAGTCTCAGGTATTACCCTACTTAGGCAGGAATCTAAGCACACTCAACCCAATAGAGATTTTCACCACTACCTATGGTCAGTCTATAAGGTATCTAAGAAGGAATTTCACCGGGTAAGTCTCAACTCCAACTTAGGTTACTAGGTAGAAGGATTCTAACCAGGTACAAGTCCTAACTAACCACTAGGATTTCAAAGCTATTCAAACCAAGCATTAAAACACTATTCCATCATAGTCCAGGTATAAATAAATCCCTATTCACCTTGGAACCACAATGGTTCTAGCCAACAATCAACATAACAAAAGCAATAATCAAATAATTGGAAGAATGCATAAATGATGAACTAAAAGAGAGAATAAAGAAAGTACTCAACTTTATTAAGATGAAACCAGCAAAATGACAAATTCCCAGTATCGCAAAGAGTATCTGAATTGAATGAAATCTAAAAGCCTGAATCTTTCCTATAAACTCAATGTAGTTCAACAATGGTGTAGAGCAAGGGAGAAGAAGAAGGAGAAGGCGGCACTCTGAATAGAAGCCTTAGAAATAGAATGAAGCGGAACCCTTGAAATCATTTAGAGCCTCCCTTTTATACCCAACAATCTTCCACACAACGGGCCGGACCAAAACTGATCCAAAAAGAACAAAATATTTCGGCGCATTGAAATCTCGGTTGTCGACCGAGATTTTTGAACGTCGGGACCGAGATTGGCTTCGTGATCCGGCTTGAGGAAATCTCAGTCGGAAATCTCGGTCAAGCCTGCGAAATCTCGCCCGAGATGGCACAAATCTCGGCCGAGATTGGGACCGAGATGGAGATCGAGATCCTTCGACAGAAACTTTTCAACCCAAACCGAGATAGGGAATTTCGGCCGGAATGACTGGGATCTCAGCCGAGATTTTTGTAAATCTCGACCGAGATTGCTCTAATCTCGTTCATTCCGTCTTGTTTGCTCGTGGCTCGTCATTTCCTCTTTTCCCGTGCCTGCGTGATCGCTTCAAAGCGTCCATCCGAGGCTTGATCCTCAAATACATCGTTTTAGCTCCAAAACACGCAAAAATACCTACAAAGACACCAAAAGTGTGTGTAGGCATCTATACTCGCAAAGTTGCACTAAACAAGTATAAAGAACACAAACTAAGGCTAAAATATGCATGCGGAAAAGAGAAAACTAACTAAATGCTCTACTAAACTAAGTCGGTAATTCATGTTATCACTTTGTATTTCCGCCCTTGCGGCTTAGGATGCCCGCCCCTGCGGTTTCCTGCGGCTGCAGCCGGCTTTGTTGACTGTTGGACCATGCTTTACTCATTCTTCTCTTTCTTCTTGTGCTTCTTCTTGCCCTCTTGATCAAAGGTTTCATCTTCATTTCAACTATCTCACGTCCTTCTTTCCTCTTCTCCTTCTCCTTGATCTTGTGCTTGATTTCTCCTTGGTTTGGAAGAGTTTGGTTGTGTGGCCTTGTCGAGGTTGATGTGGTGTGTTGTTGCTGAGCTTGGGAGCCAACTGAGTGGTGTGTTGTAATCTTTTCCAGCCTGGTTAGGCTACCACATTGGTGAGTACTTTCCTCTTTTTCTCTCTTTCTTGTTCTTCTTCCTTTCCCCTTTCCCTTAGCTTAGGATTGGATATCCTAGGATACATATTGATGTTAGAATGTTTATATATATGTTTTTGTATGGCTAATGGATGATGAAGACGTGAATTCATCACGTGAAGAGTTGAAGAGAAATCGGGGTTCACATTCTGAAGCGTCGCCGCCCCCGCGCCAGTGAACCACCGCCCTTGCGTGACCTTGTCACCGCACCCGCGCCAGAGAGACGCCGCCCCTGCGGCCACGGTCACCGCGCCTACGCCAGAGTGTCGCTGCGCCTGCGCTTGCCTTTGCTTCGCCCCTGCGTCCCTCTTGTCAAGCAGGTGCGTCTTGTACAAGATCTACCTAGAGTAGTGCAGATCCTTTCCTTTCCTAGTATGAGCGGGTAGTAGCATGCTAGGTATGTGTATGAGTATAGAATGAGGATGATTATGATATTGATATGTGCTGGTTATGACCTTGAGGTTTAGTAGATTATCGAGGTTTATAAGTTGGATATGATCCATATGGATCCCTTGGGTCTTGGTGTGACCCCTTTGATTGATAGGAGATGTAATATCTCTTTATGCCTTGTTACTAGGCAATGTTGTCCTCCAGATTGGAGTGGATCGTGTTGAGAGCATTCCGAGGTTGAGGTAAATCCATAAGACTTACTTAGCTACCATCCTTATATTGGATGTATGCATGAGTGGTGTGTGATATATGCTTGATAGCATGCGATGTTGATTATTACCGGCCTATGGTTTAGTGATCGCCCATTGTAGGGCCGTGATAACTTGCCCTTTCATTAGCTGGGAGTCTGGGAGGTTCTCTGTAGGCAGGTCAAATATGGTAAACGGTTCGGGCACTCCCCATTCCCATAGGGTATACGGGGAGGTGTTCCAGGCACCACTCCAACTGGCTGTTGTAACATCCGGAATTTTTATTCCGGACTTAGAGCGTTTTGTAGATCTTCCCGCAGGCACGAGGTGCCGAGTGCCGGGATTTATACCTAAAATCCCGAGCCGACTCGTCGTTTTTCCCTTTTTTACTTTCCGACCCTTCGTTCCGAGCAGAGGTGACAAGAGATTATTTCCGATCCCTCGTTCCAAGGTGAGGTGACAAAAGGTCAGCTGACCCCTTGATCCCCTCTCCCCTTTGGCAGCCCTTGTCCCCTCTCTCTCTCTCTCTCTCTCTCTCTCCTCTCTTTCTCTTTCACGTTAGTTTTCTTTCCTCTCTTCCTCTCTTCTCTCTCTTTGTTCTTCTTTCTTCTTTGGAGCTCTTGCATGTGTGGACTAAGTAGAGGGAATCCAGATCAAGTGTGGTAAGCTTCTTCCTCTTCCTTCCTTCTCCTTCATTGTTGTTTTTCCTTTCTTCTTCCCTCTGTCATCCATGGCCATGGATGAAGCTCTTGAGAAGCTTTTTCTCTCAAATACTTGCATGTGTGTGTTCTTAGCTCGATTAGGTCGGGGAGAGGAGTCTAAGATCAGTGGTTGGTGTTTGGAGAAGACCCAACAAGTAGAGGAGGACATTGGAGCCAAGGATCCACGATCGAAGACGAAGAAGACGAGGTTCTGCATCCAACCCGCGGGGGCGGATCATCACACCCGCAGGGGAGGCTAAAGCAAGCCGCAGGTGTGTCTCATCACGGCCGCAGGGGCGGCTCCGGGCTCCAGGACGACAGACCGCCGCAGGTGCAGCTGATCATGGCCGTAGGGGCGGGCTCCAGGTTCCAGACCGCCGCATGTGCGGCTGACCAGCGCCGCAGGGTCGGCTCCAGGGAGGCAGCAAGGGCGCAGGGGCGGCTTCTGTGTTGCGCAGGGGCGGCTTCTGTGTTCCGCAGGGGGCGCCATCTTAACTCCGCGGCTGCGGTTTCTTCAATAGTAGGCTTCTCCTCTCCCTTCCTCTTCGTTCCTTCCTTAGTTTTGTAGTTGTATCATGTTAGTAGCATGCCGATGGATCTAGAGTAGCTTGAGATGCCACTTAGTGGTTGTGAACCTAGGAGCCCTTAAGGCTCGATGTAGTGATGATTATGAGTATGTTGAGCATGATGGACCTTCTAGGCTAGCTTGTTCCTTCTTGGCTGAGGTTTAAGATCATGTGAGGTTATAAACTATTGTGAGTTGCTTTTAGGTGATCTTGCTTAGATCACTAGAGTGAAGTCTAAGACTTCTTGAGCGTGAGCATGTATTGATGTGCATATCTCTTGTGAGCAGGTTGTGGGCTTCCTCCTTAAGGAAGCGAGAATGTTGTGATTTGAGTATGGTGACGAGGTAAGTCTCCGGACTTACTTAGCTCGTATTTTATGTATTAGCATCGATGTGTGTTGGTGGTGTGTGTGTTATTGATTATGTTATAAACAACTAAACCGGTAAATAGGACAACCGACTTTATATTATTTTAGCCCAAGTGTATGATAACGGGCGATGACATCATCTGCCTAGCTCTTGCAAGAGTCTAGGAGGTTCTCGGCGACTAGCCCGGTCGGGTAAACGGTCGGATGCATCAGTACCATTCCTTGCCGGTAAGTAGGGACAGAGGCGAGACAACGGTGGTTCTTGTGTCACAAACCTAAGTTGAATTAGAACGGGATACGACTTAATAATAAAAAGATAATAAACCGGACTTGTATTTTTGGTGTATGTATGTGTTATGTGATATATATGTGTATCTGCCTTCACCTCTTTTCTAATGCTTCCAATATGAGCTAACGGTTTTAAACTGTTCATGTAGATGCCTTGCAGGTTAGGGACGCCGCTGAGTGAGGTGGAGGAGTTGACAGCCGGGGTCTCCGTACATTATAGGACGGGGACGTTTTTGGATTTATGTCTTTGTATTGTGGATTGTGATTTACGTTGTACGGTTTACGTTTTCTTATCGGAGTTATGTCGTTTTGAGGACTCGGTTGAGTTTCCACCTTGTATCTTTACATTTCAGTTTCTCGCATACATTATAAACGATTTGAGATTTGCCTTTATTTGTGCCTTGTTGGAAAGGTCCGGTGAAATTGTTGTCAAGCTAAGGGTCGGGCCCATTGTGAGATCTAGCCCGTAGCATTCCGAGTCCCGCGGATTCGGGGTGTTTCAAAAGTGGTATCAGAGCCCTAGGTTGACAACAATGGCACTCGCAATCTTTTTAAAGGCCGAATGAGGGATAAACAGAACTCACACGGGTTCTGACTTTTCGTTTCCAAAATCATGTGCATGAGTCGGGTTTGGGTTAGAATGTACGGGACCACCACTCCTTCCGCAAACCACGGCGACATAGATTTCTGGATTAGAAGTATGTACATATATTATTACATAGTTATATATATATGTATGACCTTAGGATATTTGTGGATTTGTATGTACCTAGCTATGTATGTGGCCTTAGGATGTTTTGGACTTGTATGTCTTGGATGTATATTGTGATCATGCTTTCCTTTATGCCTTTAGAAGTTTTATCATACCGAGATCGTAAGTATTACCTATGTATTTATACATAAGTAAACGACATACGCTATTAGATGGCACGTACGAGAGCTACCGCTTACGAAGGACCCGCCAGGGGTTGACACCCTCTTTCTCCTACCGTCCCGAGACGGGGATGAGTAGGAAGACTTCTAGGCGCGAGAGGTCGGGGACGTATCCCCATTGCGGACCCGCCAGTTGTGGATCCACCAGTAGTTGAGGTTCCCGTAGAGGACGTCGCCGAGAGCATCCTTCCCGAGGCTGGGGATAGGACCGTTGGGAGGTCCGGGCGCAGAGTTCTCCATCTGACAGGATTAGGGGAGCGTCCATTGGAGCTACCGTGTTTGAGGACTACGTACGACGAGAACAATGGAGATAACAAACTTAAGTTCTTCGAGAAGACGCTTGGACAACTAAAGATGCGAATCGAGGAGGAGATGGGTGCATTCTAACAAGGTTAAAGGCGGTGTTCCATCACGAGAAGTGAAGCTTTCCTAAGACGCTCCTAAGCTTTGGAGTCAAGATTAGAAACGTGATCAAACCAAGTGTGAAAGATGTAAGATACCGTAAGTTAAGCTTCCGAGGTACCAATAAGTGAAGAGTCAACATTACGAGAGTTATGAAAAAAATGGCAAGGTGGGGATTTACGCGGAGTTGACCGGTTTCCGTTATGACGATAAGGCGAAGAAACGCCAAAAAGGAGGAAGTATGTATAAATGATGATCCTAAGAAGATGAAAGCAACACGTGGATGCTAACTAACGTTAGAGATTTTGAGAAGACGCACTTACAAGATATCATGAAGCGCGGTTAAGCCTATGAAGGCGAGTCATGTGACTCAACAACGCCGAGAAGGGTATATTTATCTCGCTGAAGGAAAAGGAAGCGTGGAATGAAGAATGAGCTAACAGAGTTTAAGGTAGAGTACCCCGAGGGGGTAGCCTTCATGAGAATGGTAACATGGAAGCATAGAAGAATGGTAAGTCATTGACATAGGAGAAGGTCATTTATCAACTAATTGGTGACAACCGAGAACGCGCATGTGCGGGGGGTCTATGGATGTGATGAGGGACCATCACCAACATCCCCTACTAGTCCTACAATGCAAGGGCCAATCACTAGATCAAGGGCAAGGGCAATTCAAGAGGAGGTGTCCAACTTGTTGGTGACTTTAGCTCCTAAGGAGACCATTGATGATCTATCGCTGATTAAGGCTTCCTTAGTCACGTTAATGACGATTCCCGACGACTTGGACGTGGAAGGGAGACCATGCACACGTGATTTGGAGCCATGCAAGAGCAAGGAAGAAACCTTATCGATAAGAGATAAGACCTTATCAAACAGTGATAAGACCTTATCAAACAGAGATAAGACCTAGGGTTATCTACAAGACTTATTTTTATAACCTTTAGGCTCAAAACATTTTAAGGGTTATTTTTATTTGTTTTAGTTTGTTTAGTTTGTTTTATTGTCTTTTTTTGACAAATGTTATTCCTTTTTTAGATAGGAGGCTTTCTAGGCATATAAAAAGCCTCCCTTAGCTTCTTTCCAAAAAGAAAAAGATTTTTAGCCAATTGATAAACCGCCTCTTTGAGAGCTTTTGTTCCTATTCAGAAAATTCAATCAATAAAGTGAGCCATTCATTGAATCGTTGTGAATCCCTGCTAGATTGTTCTTGTGTGTGTTAATCTCTTTAGAGATTGGTGCTACTAGTCAATACTAGTCCCTCCTTGTGCTTGTCTCCATTGAAGGCTTGTGTAAGGTTATAGAAGAAAGGGTTGAAGGCATCATCTTGCTTGGGTTTTGATCAACCTGATCAAGGTTCTTGTAAGGGAGTCTTTTGGTTCTTTTGGATCTACTTCTACCATACATTCCACGTTCCATTTCATTCTCTTTTCTTCCATTTATTCCAACGCCATTTCTTGTTCTAACAATCTGATTTTTGTGCCATTTGTCAAGGAAAAACGTCCATTGTTGGTCTTCGAGGATTCTCAATCTAGATCTAGTCATTTGCGGCCCCAATCCCGCATCAGGATGGGTGTGGGGGAGAGTAACCAGGTTGTAGGATCATAAAGGAACGGTAACAAGAACTTAGAATATATCTTAAACTCTTGATTTGAAGTTGTTATGGAGAACACCAGTTTGCGAAAAGAGAGACGGTTATCTCCATTTGTACATCGATTACAATGAGCCGAATAAGATGACAGGGAAGAACAAGTACCCCCCCCTTACCACGTAGAGATGATCTACTCGACCGGTTGCAAGTGTCGGTGGTCTCTTCTAAGATCGAGTTAAAGTTTGATTGTCACCAATTGAGAAGTCGAGACTGGGATATTGCGAACACGGCATTCCGGACAAACCATGGTCACTACGAGTTGTAGTGATTCCATATGGGCTTACTAAGGCCCCGAATAAGACATTTTGGTCTACTCTCGAAGAAGAGAGAAGTTGTATGACCAGTTATCTCGGAATAACAACCCCCAAAGGATGTGAAAGAAGTTACAAGTTTTCTTGGATGTGCTGATCATTACCGGATTTGTGGAGAGATTCTCCAAGTAACACCATCTATGGCTAACCTACTCCAAATGACGATGAAGTATTGAGTGGGACGAAAATGGACAATGGAGTTGTTGAGAGTTAAGAGGAGATTCATTGGTGCAACTGTTTTGAAATTGCCTCGAGGTATGATCGGTTTAAAGTGTACAAGTGATTCTTCAAGACATGGTCTTGATTGAGTATTGAGAGACGATGTAAAAGCTATAGCATACATGTCTCGTTAGTAGAAGCAGTGTGAAGCAAAGTATTTCCTTCATTACTTAGAACTTGCAACAAGAATTGAGGAAATGTAACATCAAAGTGTGGTTTGACAAGAACTAAAGCCAACGGTGTAAAATTGGAAGTTCGATCTTCTTTGTTAGAGACAAGAAAAGAGGAAACATAATGGAAATGTTGTAGTGAGAAAGTCCCGAGAAGGAAGTTGAGTTTCCGATACATCGGACCTTTTTGAGATCTTAGCGCAAGTTGTGAAAGTGTTTTGCTGGCTGGCATGGCCTCCTCCTAGGCAGTCAAGGAGGTGCGCAGTTCTTGGGCTTAGCGGGATACTACCTCCCTTTTGTTGAGGGTTTCTCCGTGATTGCACGACTGCTCACTTCCTTGATGAGGAAGTCTACCAGGTTCGTCTGGTCCGAGCCTTGTCAACACAGCTTCGAGGAGCTGAAGAGGAGGTTGACCTCTGTTCCTGTTTTATCCCAGCCTGAGGGAGTGGAGGATTTTGTAGTGTATAGTGACTCCTCCAAGCTAGGATTTGGGTGCGTTTTGATGCAGAGAGGTAGGGTTATTGCGTACGCTTCTCGGCAGCTGAAGTCGTACGAGGATAATTACCGTACCCATGATCTTGATCTAGCGGCAGTGATTCATGCCTTGAAGATTTGGCGACATTACTTGTACGGGGCTACGTGCTAGAGCTTCACAGACCACAAGAGTCTGAAGTATATATTCACTCAGCGGGAGTTGAATAACCGCTAGAGGAGATGGTTGGAGCTGATTAAGGACTTTGACTTAGAGATTTTGTACCATCCAAGGAAGGCAAACATAGTTGCCGATGCTTTGAGTAGGAGGACACCGCGAGAGCAGGCTATAGCTCGGCTTACGGTTCAGCCACAGTTGCAGAGGGATTTGATAGGTTTGGAGTTGGATATCCGGTCCCCGGATACGAACTGTTGTTTGTCCGAGTTAGAGGTATTACCTGACCTGTCCGGCGAGATCCTGCAGAAGCAGGATGGATGTCCCATTTTGATGAGGATCCGGGACACGATGTCCCGAGGAGAGGCACCGCTGTTTATCACAGGAGCAGACGGGCTATTGAGACACCAGGGACGTAAATGTGTACCGTCGGATCAGGAGTTGAGAGAGCGGTATTTGCATGAGGCACATTCCACACCTTACTCGGTGCACCCAGGCACGAGTAAGTTGTACCAGGATATTAGGAGATTTTATTGGTGGGGCGGGCTCAAGCCCGATGTAGCTAGATATGTGGCCCGATGCGCGACCTGCCAGCAGGTCAAGATCGACCACCAGAGACACGGAGGAGAGCTTCACCCACTGCCCGTGCCGCAGTGGAAGTGGGAGGACATATCCATGGATTTCGTTACCGGTCTGAGACCGAGTAGGAGCTTCGACGCGATATGGGTAGTAGTAGATCGGTTCACAAAGACCGCGCGTTTCATCCCTATACGGGAAATGTGGCCGGTGATTCGTTTAGCCGAGGAGTTTACCCGTCAGATTGTGAGATTACATGGATTACCGAGGACCATCATCTCGGACAGGGACGGGCGTTTTACCTCGAGGTTCTGGCAGCAGGTAAACGCCGCCCTAGGTTCGAGTCTTCATTTCACCACCGCATACCATCCACAGACCGACGGCCAGTCTGAGCGGACTATTAAGACATTAGAGGATATGTTACGAGCATGTGTACTAGATTGGGGTCAGGTATGGCCAGATCATCTCCCGTTGGTCGAGTTTTCGTATAATAATAGTTGGCACGCGTCGATTGGGATGGCACCATATGAGGCATTGTATGGACGGAGATGCCGTACTCCCATATGTTGGGACGAGCCGGGGAGTTCTAGCGTTGTAGCTCCAGATCAGGTACAGGACGACGTGGCTAGAGTTGCTTTGATCCGAGAGAGGATGTTGGCCGCGCAGAGCCGTCAGAGGTTGTATGCGGATAGGAGGCGTAGACCTCTCGAGTTCAGGGTAGGAGCTTAGGTGTGGTTGAGGGTATCACCGACGCGGGGCGTTAGGCGATTCGGCATTAAGGGGAATTAAGCCCCCGATATGTCGGTCCATTCAAGATCTTGGAGAGAGTCGGTGAGGTGGCATACCGGTTAGCATTGCCACCGCGGTTGGAGGGTATACATCGGGTATTTCATGTCTCTCAGCTGAGAGAGTACATACACGACCCGAGGCACATCATTAGCCATGAGGACCTAGTGGTCGAGCCAGACCATACTTTTGCAGAGCATCCGATAGCGATTTTAGAACGGAGTACGAGGCGCCTTCGATCGAAGGAGATACCGATGCTGAGAGTGCAGTGGTCGAGGTGAGGAGCCGATGAGGCTACATGGGAGATGGAGGATAGTATCCAGAGGAACTATCCCGAGTTTTATGTAGACTTAGCGACATCGATAGGACCGTCGGGTTAGTCCCGAGATCTTCCTTTGTTTGTTCTATGTGTTTATGTCATGACGTGTTATGTGAGTTTGTATGAGTATATGTGCACCTTGCGAGGTCTTGATGTGATTCTATACGTAGACTTGGATTAGAGCCTATAGTTGACGTTTTATGAGTTTCACGTGGTTACGAGACGTGTTTGTTCAAGAGTGTTGCGTTTAGCAAGTTTCGGGACAAAACTTGTTTTTAGGGGGGTTAGTTGTAACATCCGGAATTTTTATTCCGGACTTAGAGCGTGTTGTAGATCTTCCCGCAGGTGACACGGACCGCGCTTCTCAACCAATCCGGAAGCATCCGGAACGTTCGGGACGCTCGTAGAAGTCTCCCGACATGGCCGGAAGACCCTAGAGAAATGCGGGACCATCTAGGCATGGCTAGAGCCTTGCGGAATATTCTAGATAAGTAGAGAAGCTTGTAAGGAGTTCTAGCGAAGAAGGATCCGGATTGTCCAAGACTTGTCCAAATCCGGAACCTTCCTAGGAGGGGTGGCCTTGGGCTATAAATAGGGAGTGCCACCCCCTCATTTGCATCATCGAAGTTCCAAGCTCTCATCCAAGCATTGTAAAGCTCTCTTATAATACAAAGCTTTCTTTCCCACACACAAAGCCTTCAAAGTTCTCTTAGCCATCAATCTTAAGTTCTTTCGTTGGCAACATCGGGAATAGGCTGATCTTAGCATGACAAGGGGTCGAGACAAGCTAAGAGCCGCATGGTTTGGAGTTAGGGAAAACTCAGCCCGTGACACAGGCACGAGGTGCCGAGTGCCGGGATTTATTCCTAAAATCCCGAGCCGATTCGTCATTTTTCCCTTTTTCGCTTTCCGACCCTTCGTTCCGAGCTGAGGTGACAAGAGGTCATTTCCGACCCCTCTTTCCGAGGTGAGGTGACAAGGGGTCAGCTGACCCCTTGATCCCCTCTCCCCTTTGGCAGCCCTTGTCCCCTATCTCTCTCTACCCTCTTTCTCTTTCACGTTAGTTTTCTTTCCTCTCTTCCTCTCTTCTCTCTCTTTGTTCTTATTTCTTCTTGGGAGCTCTTGCATGTGTGGACTGCAGTAGAGGGAATCCTGATCAAGTGAGGTAAGCTTCTTCCTCTTCCTTCCTTATCCTTCATTGCTGTTTTTCCTTTCTTCTTCCCTCCTTCATCCATGGCCATGGATGAAGCTCTTGAGAAGCTTTTTCTCTCAAATCCTTGCATGTGTGTGTTCTTAGCTCGATTAGGTCGGGGAGAGGAGTCTAAGATCAGTGGTTGGTGTTTGGAGAAGACCCAGCAAGGAGAGGAGGACATTGGAGCCAAGGATCCACGATCGAAGACGAAGAAGACGAGGTTTTGCACCGAACCCGCGGGGCGGATCATCACACCCACGGGGGCGGCTAGAGCAAGCCGCATGTGTGCCTCATCACGGCCGCAAGGGCGGCTCCGGGCTCTAGGACGCCAGACCGCCGCTGGTGCGGCTGATCACGGCCACAGGGCCGGTTCCAGGTTCTAGACCGCCGCAGGGGCGGCTCCAGGGCGGCAGCAAGGACGCAGGGGCGGCTTCTGTGTTCCGCAGGGGGCGCAAGCTTGACTCCGCGGCTGCGGTTTCATCAACGGTAGGCTTCTCCTCTCCCTTCCTCTTCGTTCCTTCCTTAGTTTTGTAGTTGTATCATGTTAGTAGCATGCCTAGGATGGATCTAGAGTAACTTGAGATGCCACTTAGTGGTTGTAAACCTAGGAGCCCTTAAGGCTCGATGTAGTGATGGTTATGAGTATGTTGAGCATGATGGACCTTCTAGGCTAGCTTGTTCCTTCTTGGCTAAGGTTTAAGATCATGTGAGGTTATAAACTATTGTGAGTTGCTTTCATGTGCTGAGAGTGTGGTGAGTACCTTGGACCCTAAAATGCATTCTTAGCTTGAGGGTTAGGTGATCTTTCTTAGATCACTAGAGTGAAGTCTAAGACTTCTTGAGCGTGAGCATGTATTGATATGCATATCTTTTGTGAGAAGGTTGTGGGCTTCCTCCTTAAGGAAGTGAGAGTGTTGTGATTTGAGTGTGGTGACGAGGTAACTCTCCGGACTTACTTATCTCGTATTTTACGTATTAGCATCGATGTGTGTTGGTGGTGTGTGTGTGTGTTATTGTTTATGTTATAAACAACTAAACCGGTAAATAGGACCACCGACTTTAAATTATTTTGGCCCAAGTGTATGATAACGGGCGGTGACATCATCTGCCTAGCTCTTGCGAGAGTCTAGGAGGTTCTCGGCGACTAGCCCGGTCGGGTAGACGGTCGATGTATTAGTACCATTCCTTGCCGGTAAGTAGGGACCGAGGCGAGCCCCGGTGGTTCTCGTGTCACAAACCTAAGTTGAATTAGAACGGGATACGACTTAATAATAAAAAGATAATTAACCGGACTTGTGTGTTTTGGTGTATGTATGTGTTATGTGATATATATGTGTATGTGCCTTCACCTCTTTTCTAATACTTCGAATATGAGCTAACGGTTTTAAACCGTTCATGTAGATGTCTTGCAGGTTAGGGATGCCGCCGAGTGAGGTGGAGGAGTGGACATCCGGGGTCTCCGTACATTATAGGACGGGGACGTTTTTGGGGTTATGTCTTTGTATTGTGGATTGTGATTTACGTTGTACGGTTTACGTTTTCTAATCGGAGTTATGTCGTTTTGAGGACTCGGCTGAGTTTTCACCTTCTATCTTTACATTTCAGTTTCTCACATACATTATAAACGATTTGAGATTTGCCTTTATTTGTGCCTTGTTGGAAAGGTCCGGTGAAATTGTTGTCAGGCTAAGGGTCGGGACCCATTGTGAGGTCTCGCCCGTAGCATCCCGAGGCCCGCGGATTCGGGGTGTTACAGCTATGGGACCCAGAGGCGAGGATTACATATTCCTCGTTTCACATATATTCATATTCATATATATACGATTTGAGTGTTGGATTTTGTGAAGATAATTAACCGGGTAAATGTGTGACAACATGATTATGTGTTTATGATTCCCTTACTTGTGTTGTGCTTATGCTTTATCTTGTATATGAATGGTTAGCGAACGGTTTTATACATACTTGCTAGGGTTTCTTTAGTTTGGCAATTTTGCCAAGGTCCCCTCTTTTGCGCCGCTACCGTCCAAAATCTCCAGTTTTGTCTCTTCCCCGCCGCTTCCGTCCAAAACCGACCACCGTTTCCTCCTCCACTTAACCATCATAACCCCAGTCTTACCCCTCCCACGTGTTTCTTTCACGATAAACTACTGCCCACGAGCAGTTACGCCATGGAAAATCTTCAGGAACAGTGGAAGAAACTTCGCCTGTCAGAGAATGAGAAAGACAACATCAACCTCGATCCAATCCTTCCAGAAAATATTGACAAACAAATAGCACTCAGTATTGTTGGAAAAGTCCTCACAAACAAGAAGATCAATGGTGCTGCACTCAAATCTACCATGAGATCCATCTGGAAACTCCATGATGAAGTCGCCATCCAGGAAACTACCGCAAACTCTTTCCTTTTCAATTTCTTCTCCCAGGAAGATAAAGAAAAGGTACTCCGAGGCAGGCCATGGAATTTCGAAGATAACCTACTGGTCCTAACCGAAGTTAACCCTACTTGGAGTATCGAAGACTCGGACTTCATGCTATCGCCCTTTTGGGTCACTCTGCTGGGAGTCCCTGTGGGTTACAAGTCGGAGAAGTTTGCAAGAAAAATTTGTAGCAAACTGGGCCAGTTTATGGACGTTGATCCAAGAACAACTCTCTGTCTGGAGGGCTCAAAGCACGAGTATTATTGAACATCGATGAGCCGCTCATGAGAGGTATAATTATTTCAATCGGGGGCCTCTCAAGATTGATAGGCTTTCAGTACGAACGCCTCCCAAAGTTCTGCTACTCTTGCGAACGAATCGGCCACATCAAAAAGATTGGCAGAATACTGTCTGCGACCCCAATGAAGACTCTGATCAGTTTGGTCCCTGGCTTAGATCCAACTATAACTCGAAACTTTGGTCTGTCAAGGACGAGAAAATGCTACAACAACAATGGGTCGAGGCTACTGAACCTTTGCAACCAACCATGACGTCCCAAGACAACACCTCTCATAATCTGCATTGCCACACACCAATCTCCGAAAACATACAAAACCCTATCAACCCTTTACCTTCATCTCCACCCTCACAGCCCCTCATGACTACCGAAACCCCTGTCATGAAGGACTCCCCTATGACCGGTAACCCTCCCAAAAGGTTCCGTAAATTCCCAAGACCTACAACAGCATCTGTTGAAATTCCACCTAACCCAAGTCTCATGGGGAAAAGACCTTACCCTGACCCCTACATTGTTACCAATTCCACCTCTCTTGAATCCACACTCAATGCCAAGAAACCAAGGCTTGAGGATAGGCATGTTTCTTTCCAAGTAGCGGGGAGAGCTCCCACACCGTGAACAACAATGAAACTCCTGAGTTGGAACTGTCAAGGGCTGGGAAACCTGAAGACAGTGTCGGCTATCCGGGATAAGTCCTGGAAGCTTCGTCCGGACGTTGTTTTCATCATGGAAACAATGGTCCACAAACTTGTTACTGAAAAAGCTATGCGTAAATGTGGTTTCGATTATGGCTTTTGTACTGATAGTATTGGTAGATCTGGCGGCCTTGGATTTTGATGGAAAAACAATACCTTCATACTCTTATCTTACTCTCCTCATCATCATGATCGAATTTTTGGACCCATATACTGCCGAGAAAACTGCTCTTGCTGGGATTTATGGTTGGCCTCAAACTCATCACAAGCATTAAACTTGGTCCCTTATGAGAAGATTAAGGAATGGGTATAACGGATCTATGATCTTTTTCGGTGACTTCAACGAGATCCTTTACCATCACGAAAAAGAGGGGGGTATCCCACGCGTTGATAAGGATATGCGTGCGTCTCAAGACGCTATTGACGATTGTTCCCTTTCTGATGCTGGCTGGGCTGATCTGAAGTTTACATGGGAACGAGGTAAGGCTGCCTCCAACGTTATCAAAGAGCGTTTGGATCGGTTCCTTATCTCATAAGATTGGCATCTTAAAAATCCTCACTACTGCGTTCACACTTTCCAGATTCTGCTCGGATCACTCCATCATCTTCTTGGACTCCTCCCCTCGTTCTCTCTCCAGCCCTGGTCGTCTCCTTCCCCATTTTGAAAATTGGTGGATTGATCACCCCAAGTGCGAGACTACAATCGCCTCTCCTTGGAATAACTCGGCTGACTTGTTAGCCTCCACTCGTCTCCATAAGGTTATGAACGCTCTTTCTTCTTGGGGTTCTAATTTTGCTAATCGAAGAAAGCACGACATCAAGAGACTTGAACATGATCTTTTGCTCATCCAAAAGTCCACTATTTCTGACGAGTCCATCCGGAGGGGAAGCCTTATTTTTGCTCAACTCGAAAAACTTAAAAAAGAGAAGGAAAGCTTCTGGTTTATGCGCTCTAGAGATGCTGAAAGAGTGGTTCGAAGGTGATACGAACATTGAAGACCTTATCGTTAATTACTACAATTCTTTGTTCTCTTGTGACTCCACCAGTGAAGACCTGGACCATGTTGTTCAAGTCTTACAACCTAAACTCTCTAACTCCCATGAACCAGATGCTACTCCAAACGCCTTCCAGTGATGAAATTGTAAAAGCCCTCAAATCCATGAAGTCTCGGAAAGCTCCCGGTTCCGACGGGCTCCATGTTGGCTTCTTCAAGCGGTATTGGCGTATTATTGGCGCAGATATTATTTCTTTCATTCAGTTGTGGTGGAATGGACACTGCCCTCTTGGTGACCTCAACAAAACCATCATCACCTTAATCCCCAAGATCCCGTCCCCTTCCCATCCCCGTGATTTCCGCCCCATTAGCCTTTGCAACGTCCTCTATAAGCTTATTACCAAGATTATTTCAAAACGTCTCAAAGCTCTTATGCCTGATCTTATCTCTGCTGAACAAAGTGATTTCGTCAATGGTAGACTCATCACTAATAATGCCCTTATTGCGCTCGAATGTTTTCATCACATGAAACATAAGAACTCGGGTTCCGGAGAATTGGCTCTTAAACTGGACCTCTCAAAAGCTTTCGACCGGGTTGATTGGTGATGCCTCGAAGCCATCCTTTCAAGGCTCGGTTTCGCCCCTGACATTATTACACTCTTCATGAAAGTGTGTTACTTCGGCTTCTTTCTCCTTCAAGATTAACGGTAAGATCGTTGGTGAAGTCCTTCTTTCGAGAGGTATCCGCCAAGGGGACCTCATGTCACCCCTCCTCTTTGTCCTTTATGCGGACCTCTTCTCAGCCCTTTTGTCTCAGTCCGTGGCTTGCAAGGCTCTTGCCGGTATCAAAATCACTCGGTCGTGCCCGACAGTTTCTCAGTTACTCTTTGTTGATGATAGTTTATTATTTGCTCGTGCCCGGGATCGTGATTGTTCTGAAGTCCTCAAGATCATTAAATGTTTCGAGCGTATTTCAGGCCAGCAAGTCAACCTTTCAAAATCGGAAGTCACCTTCAGTCGCAATGTCCCTCACTCTGAATAGATTAGATTGTCCTCTCTTCTCGGTGTCAAATTGGTTGCTCAGCACTCCAAGTATCTCGGCCTCCCTGCTTCTCTTGGCCGATCGAAGAAAGAGATTTTTGGATCTATTAAAGATCGAATTAGAAATAAGTTGCTTGGTTACAAAGCACGTTTCCTCTCTCAAGCCGGGAAAGAAGTCCTTCTTAAGGCCGTCGCCCAGAGTATTCCGATTTACGTTATGAGCGTCTTCAAGATTCCCGATGGGGTTATTGATGATCTTCATAGTCTTATGGCTAGGTTCTGGTGGGGGTCGTCCGAGCTGAAAAATCGCATTCATTGGCACTCCTGGTACTCCCTTTGCCTTCCCAAAAACCTTGGAGGTATGGGCTTCAGAGATTTGCGCGTTTTTAACCAAGCACTTCTTGCTAAACAATGTTGGCGTCTCTTGAATAATCTTGACTCTCTGATCACTCAAGTCTACAAGGCCAGGTACTTCAAAAATGACGTTTTCCTTTCTTCCTCGCTCGGATGGTCTCCTAGTTACTCATGGCGCAGTGTATGGGGCGCCAAGTCTCTTCTCCTTGAAGGTCTTGGCTGGAGAGTGGGAAACGGTTTTAATATACGTGTTTGGGAGGATCGTTGGATCCCTGACCAGAAAGATGGTTTTAAGAGCCCTGATATTTCCCGTTTACATGACCCTGACCTCTCTCTCCGTGTGTCAGACCTTATTGAGGACTCCATTGTGTCAGACCTTAGGGGGATCGGGACGTTCCATTGTTTGGAACGCCCCGATCCTCAATTATCTCTCCGTGTGTCAGACCTTATTGAGGACTCCATTGTTTGGAACCCGATATCATTTCAATATCCAAGATCCTTCTCAGTTTCCAGCGTCCTGCTGACTCCCGTTTCTGCTGGCCTAACAAGTCTGGGTTCTTCTCTATGCGTAGTGCCTACTGGCTTGCTCGCTGCAGACATCTCCACGACTGGAGACTTCGCCTTGATCCCCCTAAGGTCTCTCTCTGGTCCTGCTTATGGAAGCTCAAGCTCCCAATGAAGGTCCGTTTGTTCTCTTGGAGACTCGCTAATGGCTCTCTCAGTGTCGCCACCACACTCCTTTCTAAACGGATCGTTGATTCTGCACGTTGCCAACGGTGCACCCTCGCTCCTGAGTCCATTTTCCATGCCCTTCTGGGCTATTCTGCGGCCCTTGAGGCTTGGTGGGGATCCACCTCCTTTACTCGGGTTGTCGCCCTTGGCACTGATGATATTCCGGATATCTTACAGGAACTTCTCTCTGATGGTGATTTTCATCAGCTCTCGGATTTCTTTATGCACGCCTGGATTTCTTGGACGGTTCGTAACTCTCAGTTGTTTGATCCTGAGCCCCCTATTGTTGGTCTCTTTCGCGATGGCTTCAGAAGAATTGTATCGGACTATGTCGCTTCTCTTGGCCCCTTGTCCTCCCCTCTTCCCACCGCTGCCCCTCAGACCTCCTGGACCAATCCCGCACCGGGTTTCATCAAAATTAATACTGACGCTGCTATTCTGGGTAGCTGGACTGGCCTTAGTATTGTCTTCAGAGATGCCTCAGGTTCTATTGTGGGTGTTGCGGTTCAAAGGCTGCCTTGTACCCATGACCCCCTCTCTGGCCATCCGATTTTCTCTCAAGGAGGCTATGGACTTTGGCTTCTCTCACGTCATTGTTGAATCTGATTCAGCTTCTGCTATCGCCTCCATCCATGGTTCTTGCACCCACCTTTCGCCTTTAGGCCTCATTTACGAGGATATTCTGCATTTTGTCCCCTCTTTTGTTCAATGTAGTTTCGCTCACATTTCTCTTTGTTGCAATACCGTTGCTCATCTTCTTGCTCGTTACCCTCCGAGCTCGGGTGATGTCGAACGTTTTCTTTCTGACTTTCCCACGGGTATTGTAACACTGGCTGCTGTTGATCTACATTAATTCAGTCTCCTTTGAGTTTCAAAAAAAAAAGCTAACGGTATAAAACCGTGTTGTAGATGCTTTGCAGGTTAGGAGAACTGCAGAGTGATTCAGATGGGGTGATCCGCTGAGGGCTCCGTACACTAGGTTTATGTGAGGGTTATGGGACATTTTGTATGTACAGATATATGTTTTGGTTTGTACTCAGCGGTACTTTTGTATACCTTTTGATATATATATATATATATATATATATATATATATATATATATATATATATATATATATATATATATATATATATATACAGTTTGATGTTTTGGTTTTAATCTATCTGTGCTTGTTGTAAGATCCAGTGAACTTGTTGTCAGGTTAGGGTCAGGATCCATTGTGAGATCCTAGCCAGTAGCGCCCCAAGTCCTACGGATTTGGGGTGTTACAGTTGGAATATTAGAACACAATATGCATAGTCGGATATTCTAGATACGTACTCGGTTAGATAACGGGTTAAGGGTAAACCGTAGGAGAAGTAGTAGAACTATTTCCAACCCTCCATCCAATGCCTTCTATAAGCAGAAGTTTGGCATTCCAAATGCTACGCCAAGAAAAAATAGAAGAACTTTTGAGAGCAAAATAAAAGAAACTACAATTCCTGTAATATTTTGCCTTTAAAACTTTAGTAATAAGGGCATTAGGATGTTGAATCAGGCGCCATCCTTGCTTAGCTAACAAAGCCATATTAAAATATTTCATATCTCTAAAGCCTAAACCTCCCAAACTCTTAGGAAGACATAAATCCTCCCATTTACGCCAATGTATGCGTCTTTTGTCATCTGAAGAACCTCCAAAAATTAGCCATAATGCTATGAATATCATTGATAACACTATCAGAAAAAAGATAAATGCTCATAAGGTAAATAGGAATACTCTGTATAACGGATTTCAACATAATTTCTTTTCCAGCTTGGCTTAACAGCTTGCATTTCCGTCCCTATAACTTGTTCCTGATAAGATCTTTTATTTCAATGAAAAGAGCCTTCTTAGATCTTCTCATAAGACAAGGAATACCAAGATATTTATGATGTCCAGCCACAAGGGTAACTCTAAAATAGAGGCCAACCTAACCTGCTCGGAAACTTCAATATTGGAACTAAAAGAAACATTAGATTTATCAAGATTAATCAATTGTATTCATAATAATGTTCTTAATAGCAAAGCAGTCATTGGAGGTAACTTTTGAAAAAAGAAGGTTGTCATCTGCAAATAAAAGATGAGAGATAGTAGAAGAACTATTACAAATTTTAATACCTCTTAAATCTTCAGAACAAATGGCCTTGCTAATTAGATGAGAAAAAACATCAGAACAAATGATAAAAAGAAAAGGAGAAATAGGATCTCCTTGTCTAATGTCACGAGAAGGTTTGACATTACCAACAATTTTACCATTAATTTTGAAAGAATAAGAAACAGTAGTGACACAAGACATAACTAGATTGACCCAAGCATGAGAGAAACCAAACTGTTTGAGAGTGGCCTCTAGAAAAGACCAATCCACCCGATCAAAGGCCTTAGCCATATCAAGTTTCAAAGCTAAATCACCCATACAAGATTTTTTTTATTTTTCATGTAATGGAAGTATTCTAGAGCAATAAGAGAATTATCAGTAATCAACAGGTTTTTAACAAACGCACTATGTTCAAGCGAAATGATATCAGGAAGGATGTTTTTAAGCCGGATAACAATGACTTTAGTGATAATTTTGTAAAGAACGTTACACAAACTAATAGGGCGAAAATCTTTAATATTAGTAGGACAATGAGATTTACGGATAAGAGAGATGATGGTATGATTTAGATTACCAAAATTGTATTCTCCATTCCACCATCCTTGAATATAGCTAGTTACATCACGTCCAATTATGCCCCAAAACCTTTTGAAGAAACCTGCATGAAAACCATCAGGACCAGGCCCAGACCAGGACTTGGATTGCTTAATAGCCATAATGATTTCATCAAAAGAAGGAATACGCATAAGATCATCATTCATAGTTTGAGTGAATCTAGGCTCAATGTCTTTGAGGAACTCGTCCATGTTAACTCTTGCCTCTAGACCTTTAAACAACTCAGAATAGAAATTAATCACATTAGATTGAATGGAAACTTCATTATCCGCCCAAGTACCATCAAGATTCAAAAGCTTATAAATCTTGTTATACTTATGTCTAGTGCTTGGCTTATTATTGTTCGCTGATTTTACACCCCTATAAACCTTTATCAATAATGATAAAGACCTATAAGTTAGTAAAACAAGGAAGGGATAATTTTATATTTGTAACCTGTAATAATTCCCTAAATAGCAACGAACCCACAGTGTATGGGTCAATCACTGAAATGGTAAGTATTCCAGGGTCGATCTCAGGTACTGGGAGGATTAATATGCAGCAACGATTAAATATAAGATAGATCTCAAATATAGACAGGAGGTAAGAAAAGATAAGAGAAAGAAGTCAAAAAGATTTTGAAGAGGGTTTAAAGGACTCGCAATCAATTGTCACTATTGATTGAAAGTCAAAACAAATAAATAAATAGGGAAAATAAAGGAAAGAAAATGGATTCCAAGGGTTCAAGATCATTGTTTATACATATAGATTCAAGAAGACTCATAAAGATATATGGTAGAAAAGCCACATGGATGAACGTTTCTAGCCAGACAGTCTATTACCGGGTAAGTCTCAAGACTATCTAGTTCCAAACCAACTACCTATTAACGGGTAAGTCTCAAGGTAGAGAGGTAGGAAATTCTGAACAAACCAGACTACAAACTAAGGGAAAGGTAAACCATTACTGGGTAAGTCTCAGGTATTACCCTACTTTGAAAGGAATCTAAGCACATTCAACCAATAAAGGATAAACCTTTATTACCTATGATTAGTCTCTCATGTATCTATGAAGGAATATCACCGGGTAAGTCTCAATTCCAACTTAGGTTACTAGTTAGAAGGATTCTAACTAGATTTAAGTCCAAGCCAACGATTAGGATTTCAAGCAATTCAAAGCCCAAACAAAGCACAATCTAATCCATCATAATCAAAGGCATAAACAAATCCCTGTCAACCTTGAAACCACAAGGTTCTAGCCAATAACAATCATATCAAAGAAAGACAAATAAATAAATGACAAAGGGAATAAAAATAACTTAACTTCAATCAATAGGAAACTCCAATCTTGACAAAACTCGAATCCAACAAGGTCTTCCAAACAAACCTCAATGCAAAAGTATGAATCTTGAACTAAACTATGAAGAACAATGGAGAAGAAGAAGGTAAAGGAAGAGAGGGGAGGAGACGGCTCCCTCCTCTAGGGTAAACAAACCCTAAAAAGAGACCAAAATCGGACCCTTAGAAATAACCTAGAGCTTCCCTTTTATAGGCAAAAACCTTACAAAGGACGGGCTGGGCCAAAACCGATCAAAAAATAAGATAAAATCGCCGAACAGGAAATCTCGGGCAGAAATCTCGGCCGAGATCAGGCTAGTCGGGACCGAGATTCAGCAACATAAAGTTCAACGCGTCAGCACTTCGGAAATCCCGGCCGAGATCAAGAAATCTCGGCCGAGCTCGGACCATCTCGGCCGAGATCCCTGAAATATCGGCCGAGATCGAGCCATATCGGCCCGAGATCATGGAATCTCGGCCTAGATTTGGCTATCTCGGTCCGAGATCCATGAATCTCGGCCGAGATTTGGCTATCTCGGCCGAGATTTGGCTATCTCGGTCCGAGATCATGGAATCTCGGCCGAGATCAGGCCATCTCGGTCCGGGATTCCGTCTTCTCCGTTCCTTCGCGCCTTTAGCTCGATTCTTCGCCCTTTCCCGTGCACGTATGCTTGCTGCAATGCGTCCACTTCGAGGCTTGATCCTCAAATACGTCGTTTTAGCTCCAAAATGTGTCAAATCACCTACAAAGCCACAAATAGCATGTGTAGACATCTATTCTTGCAAAGTAGAACTAAACAAGCATAAATGGCACAAACTAAGGCTAAAACATGAATGCGGAAAGGGAAAATCTAACTAAATGCATGAGTGCAACAGGTCGATAAATCTTGTTATCAATTATGAAAGAAACTGGTGTTACGATCTCCATCTTTCATGTCCTTAGAACGAGATCGAAGAAACCAATGGCTCTCCTCCTCTTTGTACAATTTGTCCAACTTTAAATGGATGACTTTGCTTCTGTCAATACTAGCGGTAGTAGTGATGTTCTTCTGTATATTTTCAAGTTCTAATTGAAGGCTCTATATATTTCTTTATTTCTTTTGTTAAGGTCATATCTTCCCTAATTAGAGAGGGCTTTCATGACAGAAGAGAGTTTGGCAGGAGGATCCAAAAAGGGAGATTGATTCCAGGAATTCGAGCCAATATTATCACACTCAGGTTCATTCATTCACCATTTCTCAAAATGTGGCCGGCTGACATTCCCATAATGTTGATGCTTATTAGTGTCTAGGAAAATACTGCAATGATCTAAGCAATATCGTGGAAAATTATAAACTTTGTAAAACTGATGCTTACTCTTCCAATCATCAGATATAAGAAATCTGTCAAGCCTTTCCTTAACAAGAGTGTTCAAGTTTTTTCCTCTTTCCCATGTCATTTTGAGACCAGCCCACCCAACATCAATCAACCCACACTCATCAATAATATATTGAAAAGCTTGAAGGTCTTTCTCCAAACATAGTTGACCCCCTTCCTTCTCATTATGAAATAAATTTTGATTGAAGTCTCCAAAAAAAAAAAAAAAATCGGCCCATTGTAGCTAGATCTAAGGTTTCTCATTAAATTCCAAGTCTCAGGTTTTGAGTAGCATTCGGATAACCATAAATTCCAACCAAACCAAATTTATCAGATCCACCTACTTCTGACTATTCAACCATGATGTGCCTATTAGAACAATTCAATCTTGAAATAAGAACCTGGAACCACACCTTTTCATAGGATTTAAAGCGATTTACACAAACTAATAATAAGAACAATTCAATCCATCATAGTTCAAGGTATAAACAAATCACTATCTACCCTGGAACAACAAAAGGTTTATAGTCACTAAAGTTCATGGCTAATATTGAATTCAAATAGGTAAAGGAAAGCAGTCACATTTGAGTAAGAAAAGGGAATAAAGAAAGTATCTAACTTTATTGAATCTTGAAAACAACTGTCTTTAACTTGCAAAATCTCTTAACAAACTCTAACAAACTGCAAAGGCTTGATCTTCCTCTAGCTACTCTACTCTAACAACGGTGAAAAGAACAAAGAATAAAGGTAGGAGAAGAATTCTCCTTTCTCAAACTAACACAAGACTAATTCTTTCTCTTCGGTGGGATCCTCTTCCTCGTAACTCAGCACACAAAAATGGACTAACGAGCACACCTAATTCAGTTTCGGAACCCTACTTTTATAACCTCAAACTTGTTGACAGACGTGGGCTGGGCTAAAAGTCCAAAATAAAATAAATTCCGACGCTCAGGGAAGAAATCTCGGTCTGAATCTCAGCTGAGATAGGTCAATGTCAGGACCGAGATTTCGACTTCGTACTTCAGCGTCATGTGGATCTCGGTTTGGTCACCCAAGATCATGACCGAGATATGGATCGAGATTTTACTATAGTAGCCTCCAACACGACCGAGATACATGGATCTCGGCCGAGATTCTTCTCAACCTCGGTACTTTGTTTCAGTTTCTCCAAATGCGTAGTCTTCTCCCTTCTAATGCTCGTATGACAACTCCTATGCATCCACTCCGAGGCTTTGTCCTCAAATGCATCGTTTTAGCTCCAAAACAAACCAAAATACCTACAAAGCAACCAAAAGCGTTTGTAGACATCAATACTTGCAAAGTAACACTAAACAAGCATAAAAGACACAAACTATGGCTAAAACATGCATGCAGAAAGGGAAAAACTACCTATATGATCTACTAAACTAGGTCGATAAATCATGTTATCAAAATACTCCATACTTATCCTTGGTTGTCCTCAAGCGAGTAGTAAATCCAAAACAAGATAACATGAATTATCTCTGCAAAACAAATATAAAAAAATCTTTTTGGTGTGTTGTGCTTCTATACATGATCACTCTCAAAGGTGCAATCATAAGACTAAAGAGATATTATCAATAAGTTCAAACAAATTAGGAAAGTGAATGAAAATCAAACTTAAAAGGAATTCACAATCATCATAGAAATTCTTAATCCCTAACATTCAAAAAAAATCAAGTTTAAGCCATTAAGTCAAATACATATATATACATAGATCAAAAGGACTTAAGAATGAAGAGGCCAAAGAAACATGATTCAAGGTAAGATGACATAGGTAATGTGGTGGTAATCCGGGAAGAAGAACAACACAATGAACTTTTTTCTCAACATCCATCCTTTATTTTGCATTTTTCTCTCTCTTTTCTTTTTCTTGAGTGAATGGCAGTGGTGGACAATAGCCGAAACTTGTGTGTTCAGTTTCCTTCACGTACCTCACACCAAAATGCACATACCAAATCAACTCATAGGAAAAGTTTTTAAAACCAATAAGACTTTGGCAAGACACAAACACCCGATTATGTGAATGGTGCCAAGTTAATCATCCTCATAGCCAACAATCCCTTCATAACCTTTTACTCATAAAATCACATCTCATACGACACAATTAACTTCTTTACATAACACATAAGAACTTTTTCTTTCTATAAAGCATACACCTTCAAACTTCAATTTTCCTAATTCCCGGATAGGTCAAAGGAGGCAAATATTATCAATGTTTGAGGTGCTAAACATGAATAAGATAGAAGAAGAAGAACTCGAATTACCTAAGTCATTCTTATGCAATGTATAAGAACTCATCACATAGCTTCAAGTTTCAAATTCAATTCAATTAAACATAAAAATTTCCATCAATCATACAAATTTCAAATAAATGAATCAATTCCTGCAAATTCCATAATTCATTCAAACTTAGAAATAATAATCAAAAGCAAATAGCATACACCAAGTTTCGTCATAGAGTTCCCATCAAGTACTAAAAAAGCACAATTGCACTTTTTTTTTTCCGATGTAAAACTAGTACAGAAATGTGTGACAATGTCTGCAAAATGTTCAATGCAATACAAAACATGCTGAAAAAAATTGTAAGCATCCTACCCCATATTTAAATCTCATATTGTCCCTAATGTGAAAAATAAGAAGGAATAAAAATAATACTGATAATGTAAAAATGCTGGTGCAGGTCTTCCGGTGTGTCTAATGTGGTGGAGATGGCTATTTGGACGTCAAACTAAGAATCTCGGCTGAGATCCATAAATCTTGGGCCGAGATTTTCCTTCTGTCGTGAAATCTCGGTCGACCCTTTGGGGATCTCGGCCAAGATACTCCCAGAGGTGGCCGAGATTTCATTCTTTAGCGTGTATTTCGTCCTTTTTCTCCGTTCCTTCTACCTAGATCCTACAAAAACAAAGACACAAAAACACAAAAACAAAAGACATGAACAAAAAGACTCTTACCTCGGGTTGCCTCTCGAGAAGCGCATTGGTTTAAGGTCTCTTGCTAGACCTAACTCTGCAGTAGAATTAGTTTAGGAGATTGGATGCGATTTTTTCTACGGGGATGTCCGGTGTGTATTTCTTCAATCTTTGTCCGTTCACCTTAAAAATTCCGGAGTTCTCACCCCATACATCAATTGCACCATGGGGGTAAATCTTCTTCACAACATACGGTCCTGTCCATCTTGACTTTAACTTTCTTGAAAAAAGTATTAGCCTGGAGTTAAAGAGAAGAACAAAATCACCTTCCTTGAAGTTTTTCGGCACAATGTCTTTGTCATGCCACTTCTTTGTTCTTTCTTTATAGATCTTTGTCATGCCACTTCTTTGTTCTTTCTCCAGCTTCCTTCATGTCAAAATTAAGCAATTTCACTGCCCAATATGCTCTATGCTCCAACTCTACCGGCAGGTGGCAAGACTTCCCATAAACAAGCTGGAATGGTGTAGTACCTATGGAAGTCTTGTATGCAAGCTGGAATGGTGTAGTACCTCTGGAAGTCTTGTATGCAAGCTGGAATGGTGTAGTACCTATGGAAGTCTTGTATGCAAGCTGGAATGGTGTAGTACCTATGGAAGTCTTTTCAACCTTGTGAGTCACCCCATACTTAGAGAAAAGAGTCTGAAAACTTCTAGCTGTGAAATGCTTTCCTCCATCACTAATGATGACTCGAGGTGTGCCAAATCTCGGGAAGATAGTCTTATTAATGAATTTGACTACAACCTTAGCATCATTCATGGGTGATGCAACTGCTTCAACCAATCTAGACACGTAATCGATTGCCAAGAGAGTATAGAGATTTCCAAAAGATGCTGGAAAAGGTCCCATGAAATCAACTCCCTAGACGTCAAAAATTTCGAACTCTTGGATGTTATTCAAGGGCATCTCATTCCTCCTAGAAATATTCCCTGCCCTTTGGCATGCATCACATGAAGTGACGAAAACCTTCACATCCTTGAAAAGATTAGGCCAATAGAATCCAGATTGTAATACCTTTGCGGATGTTTTGTGGTCTCTAGTGTATCCTCCGTAGGGCAAGGAATGGCATTGTCGGATCACACTCTCGATCTTATCGTCTGGAATGCATCTCCTGAAGATCCCATCTGGTCCTCTCATAAATAGCAATGGTTCATTCCAATAGTATTTCTTCACATCCTTGTAGAACTCGGCCGAAATACTAGGAGATAAACCTGGAGGAATTTCACCACAAACTACGTAATTAACAAAAATCAGCAAACCAAGGTTCCTTATTACCTGAAACCTGCAGGAGATGATCTTCCAACATGAGAAGGTGTCATCTATGGGGATGTCGTCATTCTCCATAAGCTCCAATGGTAACCTGCTAAAATGATCAATGACAAAATTTTCCGTCCCTATCTTGTCTCGGATTTCTAAATCAAACTCTTGAAGAAGAAGGATACATCTGATTAGGCGTGGTTTAGCATTCTTCTTAGTGAGAAGGTACCGAATCACAGCATGATCGGTATAAACAATCACCTTAGCTCCTACAAGGTAGGAACGGAATTTCTCGAATGTATACACCACGGTAAGAGCTCCTTTTCGATAGTTGCATAATTCAACTGAGCTCCATCAAGCGTTTTTCTTGCATAATATATGGCATGAGTGGATCCTTCCTTCTTTTGTCCTAACACAGCTCCAACCGCGAAATTGCTTGCATCACACATTACCTCGAATGGTAGAGACCAATCCGGAGGTTGTATGATCGGAGCAGAGATCAGAGCTTCCTTCAACCAACAAAAAACATCAAGGCACTCTTTTGAGAACACAAAATCAACATCTTTCATTAGTAGTTAGTGAGCGGTTTATAAATCTTAGAGAAATCTTTAATAAATCTCCGGTGGAAATCGGCATGTCCTAGAAAACACATAACTCCTCTTACCGATGTTGGCGGAGGAAGTTTCTCAATGGTCTCAATCTTGGATTTATCAACCTCATTTCCACGGTTAGATACCAAGTGACCTAAAACAATGCCCTCTCTAACCATGAAGTGACATTTCTCCCAGTTGAGGACAAGATTACAATCCTCACATCTTCGTAAGACTAAAGACAAGTTAACCAAACAATTATCAAATGAAGACCCATAGACAGAAAAGTCATCCATAAAAACTTCCATGATGTTTTCAATGTATTCAGAAAAGATAGACATCATACATCTTTGAAAAGTGGCAGGTGTATTACATAGTCCAAAAGGCATTCTCCTATACGCAAATGTTCCCCAAGGACAAGTAAAAGTGGTTTTCTCTTGATCATCCGGGTGGATGGGAATCTAAAAGAAACAACTATATCCATCAAGATAGCAAAAATATGAATGTTGGGCGAATCTTTTCAACATTTGATCAATAAAAGGTATAGGAAAGTGATCGTTCTTGGTAGTTGAATTCAGCTTGACCTATACTATAGTAAAGTCGTCCGCTATAATCAAAAGACATTCTCCACCCTGTGACAGTCCTAGTAGGGATAAGTTCATTCTTTTCATAAGTAATGACAGTCATCCCACCTTTCTTGGGTACGACATGTACCGGACTAACCCATTTGCTATCCGAAATAAGGAAGATTATACCTGCATCAAGAAGCTTAAGGATTTCCTTCTTAACAACTTCTTTTCATATTATGATTCAATCTTCTTTGAGGTTCAATAGAAGTTTTATGGTCTTCTTCTAACATGATCCTATGCATGCACATGGATGGTTTAATTCCAACAAGGTCATCAATGGTGTATCCTAAAGCCTTTCTATGTTTCATAAGTTCCTTCAAATTAAAGCTTTTCCAGTTTATCTTCACTTAGGTTGGCATTAACAATGACAGGATAGGAAGAGTTAGGACCAAGAAATGCATACCTTAGGTGTGCTGGGAGTGGTTTAATCTCGACCTTAGGAGGATCGGGAGATGAAGGTGGTGATTCGGGAGCTTTGGATTAATCACAAGAAGTATCCACTATATCGGAAGGGTTATCTTCGACCTTCGAAGATGCTTCCAAAAGCTCGGCCAAGGTTAATGCATCTTGGGCCAAGATCGAGTCTTTTGTTGCGAAATCTCGGCCGAGATGTTTTATCTCGGACCAAGATGCTTCACATGATCTCGGCTGAGATAGTTCTTCCTCGGTTGGGGTTTGAACTTCCTGTCGTGAAATCTCGGCCGAGATTTTGGCATCTCGGGCCGACATTTTGTGAACGTACGTTAGTTCTTCGAATCCAGCTTCCTTGTCGATGGGAGGTAGATTTAAAGCTTGGACATCCTTAAAACGTTCATCTTCTTTCTCCACATCCATGATGCTCATGGTCAAAACCTGTTCAAGAGAATTTGAGGATATAATCGAGTGTACCTTTTCCCAAGAATCGAGTGTACCTCCACATCCATGATAGGGGTGGAACAATCAAATGGAATGTCCAAAACCACAAAATCAATAGGGATGAAAAACTTATAAAGTGAAACGGGAAGGTCTTCAATGATACCAACCGTACTTGTTGTAGATCTATCGGCCAAATAAAGAGTCATCTTTACAGGTTTAGGATATCCAAGTCCAATTTTCTTGCACAATTCAAATGGGATAATGCTCACACTAGCACCAAGATCACACAAAACCTTGTATATTTTATCTCCAACCTTGATTGGTACACAAAAGGATCCGGGATCTTTCAGCTTGGGTGGCATTCTTCCCTTATTTCTCTGGATGAGCTCGGTGGGTTTCTTTGTCATCCTGATTTCCGCCATCTCCTCCAATTTGATTTTGTTGGAGAGGATCTCCTTTAAGAACTTCCCATAGGTTGGAATTCCTAGAATTGCATCAACAAAAGGGATGTTAATTTGCATTTTATTCAAAATGTCAAGGAACTTACCAAATTGTTTGTCCAGGTTGGCTTTGGCTCTAGATTGAGGGAATGGAAGAAGATGTTTGTATGGAGGTGGAACGTAGACGGGTTCCTTCTCTTTAGGCTCCTTCTCCACTTCTTTGGGTTGTGGGTCATTGGTTTCAAATCCACTCCTAGTAGTAATAGCCATGGCTTGCTTCCTTGCACCAATTTCAGTGTTTTTAAGCTCCTTCTCTTTTTGAGTTGTGGGTGATTGCTGAGAGAGCGGCATCCAAGTTACTCATCTTCTTCATCATTTGCTCGAACATCATCTCAACTCGATCTTTCGGTTGAGCTTGCTTATTTGAATGGGACGTTTTTCCTGCACCACTAGAAGATGGTTGAGGGTTCAAAGCACCCTCAAGGTTAGAATAAGAAAAACCTGAATGATTATGGTCAGGCCTGAAATTGTTTCCCTAGCAATTCCTGATGACGTTATTATTATAACTTCTTTGATTTTGTCTGAAAATTATCTCTATTCACATAATTTGCATCCTATTCTTTGGATACTACCTGCACTTCAGCTTGTTTACCTTTCACATTAGATGCAAATAATTCATGTAAAGATTTAATTTCATTATATAAGGAATCAAACCTTGCATCATTTTGGGTTTCTTCTTTTACCTCATAAACTTCCAGTCTAGTCTTCTTCTCTTCAGCCATCCTGTGAGAGTACTTCTCCCTAACCAAGCATTTCAACAAACTCCCAAGTCTCATCTTCTTCTTTATCCATGAAAGTACCTCCAAAAAGTGATTATAGCTTGAATTGAGTATCCTCATCAAGTCCCTTAAAGTAGATCTCTAGCAATTCAATCTTAGAGATTCCATGATGTGAACAATCAAGCAACAAGTCCTTAAATCTCTCCCAAGAATTGAATAAACTCTCCTTATTCTTCATGGTGAAAGCGTTTATTCTTCCTCTAAGCTTAGTAGTCTTGGAAGGTGGGAAGAATTTGCTGAGAAACTCCGTGGTCATCTCTTCCCAACTGCCAATCCGTACGTCCATATGGTATTGCTTGATACCAAGCTAGTGCTTTATCCCTGAGAGAAAAATAAAAACCTCTTAGCTTGTGATTGTTACCTTCCATACGGGGCTGTCTCAACATATCCATAAGAATCTCATAGTTCATCAAGTGTTGATGAGGAGACTCCGAATCCATCCCTCCAAACTGATTATGGCGAATCATTTGGAGTACCTGCGGTCGCAACTCATGCTCATGTGTTGCGCGATCTCCAACGTTAACTCCACGACGGTTAATCCTTTGGGAAGGATCCATGCGTTGTCCAAGTGTTTGTGAATGATCCACAATAGGCTCGTATCAGAAAGGTCTGAGAGGTGCAACAGGTGGTGGTGGAACACATAGAGAAGGAGGCGGGACAACGCGAGGTGCATCGCCCAGAACGTCCGGCTGCACGTTTACCACGGGTTGTGGAGCAACTCTTCCTTCGTTTCCAGAACGAAGCATCTATCTCATCTCAGCTCTAAGCTCCTCTATCATGCGTGCAGTAGCTGCTTCTCTCTCTCTCTCTTGATGCCGCTCTCTCAGCTTCTAGCTCTTCTCCGGCAGCTCTAAGCTCCGCTTCATAATCTCTCTCTTGAGACATCCTAGATTCCATCAAAGCTCTAAGTCTTCTTCTAAGCGTCTTCTCAGGTTCGGTTCAAAAGGAACTAGTTCTTTTGAACTTCGAGTCCTTCGCATACACCGCGAAAAGTACCTAGTGTCCTGAAAAATATCAAAGACAAAACAAAAAGCGAGATCAAAAGTACAAGAAAGACTTATACTATAGTGAATCAAATAACAAAATCAACTAAATAGTCTCCCGGCAACGGAGCCAAAAACTTGTTCGCTGGTTTTGCACACCTATAAATCCCTATCAAGAATGATATAAATCCACAACATAGCAAAATGACGAACCTAATTTAAATTTATAGTTCTTTGATATCTACTCAATGCAGCGAACCCACATTGTATGGATCGGATGCCGCAATGAGCAAGTATTCCGGATTCGATCTCAGGGACTAAGTTAGATTGATTATGAAACTGATGTATAATACTATTATTCTGGAATGAGAGGGGATTGGAAAAGAAAGGGAAGAAGGATGAAAAAGGTTTGAAGGGGGTTTTGTGGACTCACGATCAATTATTTGAATTGATTGAAAGTCAATGCAAACAAATAAAAACACGAATTCATATGAGAGAAAAATGTAGTTTCAGGTATTCAAGATCATTATTTATACACATGGACTCAGGATACATTAAATCTCACGCGGCATATATAAGAATGAAATGCTTAGGATGAATGTTTCTTAACCTATGCTCTTTTACAGTGACGTCTCAAGAACATAAAGGTCCACAACCTAATACCTATAGCTTTCAAGGTAAAGAGGGAGATATATATAAACAAACCTTATTCTTTCAATCAAGAAAACACAATAACCCTTTACAGTTACGTCTACTACTGCCTTAAAGGAAGGAATAATGGCACATTCTATCCAATAAAGGTTAAACCTTTATTACCTAAGAACAGGTTCTCTTATGTATCTAAATAGGAATATCTCAGTTACGACTCAATTCCTACTTAGGTTAAGGTGGTTTAGATTGAGTCTAAACCTGCAAAAACCAAATATTTCCATAGGATTTAAAGCGATTTACACAAACTAAAAATAAGAACAATTCAATCCATCATAGTCCAAGGTATAAGCAAATCTCTATCTACTTTGGAACCACAAAAGGTTTCTAGCCACTAAAATTCATGGCTAATACTGAATTTAAATAGGTAAAGGAAAGCAGTCGAATTGAGTAAGAAAAGGGAATAAAGAAAGTACCCAACTTTATTGAATCTTGAAAACAACTGTCTTTAACTTGCAAAATCTCTTAACAAACTCTAACAAACTGCAAAGGCTAGATCTTCCTCTAGCTACTCTACTCTTACAATGGTGAAAAGAACAAAGAACAAAGGTAGGAGAATAATTCTCCTTTCTCAAACTAACACAAGACTAATTCTTTCTCTTCGGTGGGATCCTCTTCCTCATAACTCAGCACACAAAAACGGACAAACGAGCACACCTAATTCAATTTCGGAACCCTACTTTTATAACCTTAAACCCGTCGAGATACGTGGGTTGGGCTAAAAGTCCCAAATAAAATAAAGTCCGACGCTCAGGGAAGAAATCTCGGTCTGGATCTCGACCGAGATAGGTCAGTGTCGGGGCCGAGATTTCGACTTCGTACTTCAGCGTCATGTGGATCTCGGTCTTGTCACCCAAGATCATGACCGAGATGTGGACCGAGATTTTACTGCAGTAGCCTCTAACACGACCGAGATACATGGATCTCGGCCGAGATTCTTCTCAACCTCGGGCACTTCGTCTCGGTTGCTCCAAATACGTAGTCTTCTCCCTTCCAATGCTCGTACGACAGCTCTTATGTGTCCACTCCGAGCCTTTGTCCTCAAATGCATCGTTTCAGCTCCTAAACACGCCAAGATACCTACAAATCAACCAAAAGCGTGTGTAGACATCCATACTTGCAAATTATCACTAAACAAGCATAAAAGACACAAACTATGTGTAAAACATGCATGCAGAAAGGGAAAAACTATCTATATGATATACTACACTAGGTCGATAAATCATGTTATCACTAATAATAAGAACAATTCAATCCATCATAGTCCAAGGTATAAACAATTATCTATCTACCCTGGAACCACAAAAGGTTTCTAGTCACTAAAATTCATAGCAAATACTGAATTCAAATTGATAAAGGAAAGCAATTGAACTGAATAAGAAAAGGGAATGAAGAAATTACCCAACTTTATTGAATCTCAAAACAAATTGTCTCCCACTTGCAAAATCTCTAACAAACTCCAAACAAACTGGAAAGACTAGATCTTCCTTCAACTACTCTAACACCAACAATGGTGAAAAGAATGGAGAACAAAGGTAGGAGAAGAATTCTCCTTTCCCAAACTAACACAAGACTAACTCTTTCTCTTCAGTGGGATCCTTTGATCCCGAAACAACTCTCCTTTTTCAGTTTCGAAACCCTACTTTTATAACCTAAAACCCGTAGAGAGAAGTGGGTTGGGCTAAAAGTCCGAAATAAAATAAAGTCCAATGCTCAGGGAAGAATCTCGGTCTGGATCTCGGCCAAGAGAGGTTAGTGTCGGGGCCGAGATTTTGACTTCGTACTTCAGCGTCATGAGGTTCTCGGTTGGTTCACCCGATATCATGGCCGAGATAGGGGGCGAGATTTTACAGCAGTAGCTTTTGACTCGACCGAAATATATGGATCTCGGCCGAGATGCTTCTCAATCTCGGGCACTTCATCTCGTTTGCTCCAAATTCGTAGTCTTCTCCTTTCCTATGCTCGTATGATAGCTCTTAAGCATCCACTCTGAGGCTTTGTCCTCAAATGCATCCTTTTAGCTCCAAAACACGCCAAAATACCTACAAAGTAACCAAAAGCATGTGTAGACATCGATACTTGCAAAGTAACACTAAACAAGCATAAAAGACACAAACTATAGCTAAAACATGATGCGGAAAGGGAAACACTACCACCTATATGATCTACTAAACTAGGTCGATAAATCATGTTATCAAAATACCCTATACTTATCTTTGCTTGCCCTCAAGCAAGTAGGAAATCCAATATAAGATAACTTGAGTTATCTATGCAAAACAAATATGAAAAACTCTTTTTGGTGTGTTGTGCTTCTATACATGATCACTCTCAAAGGTGTACTCATAAGGCTAAAGAGATATCATCAATAAGTTCAAACAAATTAGGCAAGTGAAGGAAAATCAAACTTTACAAGGATTTCACAATCATCATATAAATTCTCAATGCCTAATATCCATGAAAATCAAGTTCCAACCATTAAGTCAAATACATGTATATACATATCAAAAGGACTTTAAGAATGAAGAGGCCAAAGAAACGTGATTCAAGGTAGGATGATATAGGTAATGTGTTGGTAATCCGGGAAGAAGAACAACACAATAAACTCTTTTCTTGTAACACCCGGAATTTATTCCGGACTTAGAGCGCCTTGTAGATTATCCCGAAGGCCCGAGATGCCGAGTGCCGGGATTTATTCCTAAAAAAAATCCCGAGCCGACTCATCGTTTCTCCATTTTTTTTTCGAGTTCCGACCCTTCGTTCCGGGTTAAAGTGACAAGGGGTCATTTCTGACCCCTCGGTCCGTGGGGGGGGGGAGGGGGGGGGACAAGAGGTCAGCTAACCCCTTGGTCCCCTCACCCCTTTTCAGCCAATGTCCCCTCTCTCTCTCATCCCTTGCTCTCTCACGTCATTTTTTTTCCTTCACTCTTCCTTTCTTCTCTTCTCTTCTCTTCTCTTCTTCCATTGTTGCTTGAAGATCTTGCATGTGTGAACTGCAGAAGAAGAAGTCCAGATCTGGGTGGTAAGCTCTTTCCTTCCTTCTTTCCGTCTTTTCCATGGATGCTCATTCCTTTCTTCTTCCCTCCTTCATCCATGGCCACGGATGAAGCTTTTGAGAGGTTTTCACTCAAGTCCTTTGGATGCATGTGTTCCTAGCACGATTAGGTCGTGGAGAGGAGCCTAAGACCAGTGGTGGGTGTTTAGAGAAGATCCAGCAGGAAAATGAGGACTTTGGAGCCAAGGATCCACGATCGAAAACGAAGAAGACGACGTTCTGCACAGAACCCGCGGGGCGGATCATCACGACCGCGGAAGCGGCCAGCCGCAGGTGCGGCCCAGCACAATCGCAGGGGCGGCCAACACAGCCGCAAGGGCGGCCAACATAGCCGCAGGGGCGGCCAACACAGCCGCAGGGGCGGCCAGCACAGCCGCAAGGGCGGCTCGGCACACCCGTAGGTGCGGCTCCAGGGCGGCAACAAGGTGCAGGGGCGGCTCCTGGTTCCGCAGGGGCGGCTTCTGTGTTCCGCAGGGAGCACCAGCTTGACTCCGCAGCTGCGGTTTCTTCAATAGTAGGCTTCTCCTCTCCTTTCCTCTTTGTTCCTTCCTTAGTATTGTTGTTGAATCATGTTAGTAGCATGCCTAGGATGGATCTAGAGTAGTTTGAGATGACACTTAGTGGTTGTGAACCTAGGAGCCCCTAAGGCTCGATGTAATTAATGGATATGAGCATGTGAGCATGATGGACCTTCTAGGCTAGCTTGTACCTCCTTGGTTGAGGATTGATATCTTGTGAGTTTATGAACTGTTGTGAGCTGCTTTCATGTGTGGAGAGTGTGGTGAGTACTTGGGACCTAAGATGCATTCCTAGCTTGAGGGTTAGGTGATCTTGCATAGATTACTAGAGTGAAGTCTAAGTCTTCTTGAGCGTGAGCATGTATTGATATACATATCTCTTGTGAGAAGGTTGTGGGCTTTCTCCTTACGGAAGCAAGAGTGTGGTGATTTGAGTGTGGTGACGAGGTAAGTCTCCGGACTTACTTAGCTCGTATTTTACGTATTAGCATTGATGTGTGTTGGTGGTGTGTGCTTGTATTTTTGTTTATGTTATAAACAACTAAACTGGTAAATAGGACCACCGACCTTATATATTTTGGCCCAAGTGTATGATAACGGGCGGTGACATCATCTGCCTAGCTCTGCGTGAAGTCTAGGAGGTTCTTGGCGACTAGCCCGGCGGGTTAGATTGTCGGATGCATCAGTACCATTCTTTGCCGGTAAGTAGGGACCGAAGCGAGACCACAGTGGTTCTTGTGTCACAAACCGAAGTTGAATTAGAACGGGATATGACTTAATAATTAAAAGATAATAAACCGGACTTGTGTGTTTTATGTTATGTGATATGTATGTGTTTGTGCCTTCACCGCTTTTCTAATGCCTCGAATATGAGCTAACGGTTTTAAACCGTTTGTGTAGATGACTTGCATGTTAGGGATGCCGCCGAGTGAGGTGGAGGAGTGGACAACCGGGGTCTCCGTACATTATAGGATGGGGACGTTTTTGGGTTATGTTTTCATATCGTTAGTTTGTGGATGTTGTTGTACGATATAGATTTTCGTATCGGAGTTACGTCGTTTTGAGGACTCGGCTGAGTTTCCACTTTGAACTCTTTACATTTCGGTTTTCGCATACATTAAAAATGGTTTGAGTTTTTGCCTTTATTTGTTCCTTGTTGGAAAGGTCCGGTAAAATTGTTGTCAAGCTAAGGTCGAGACCCATTGTGAGGTCTCGCTCGTAGTATCCCGAGTCCCGTGGATTTGGGGTGTTACAAAAGAGGTATCAGAGCCAGGTTGACAACAATGGCACTCGCAATCTTTTTAAAGGCCGAATGAGGAATAAACAGATCCCACACGGGTTCTGACTTTTCGTTTTCAAAAGCATGTGCATGAGTCGGGGTTTGGGTTAGAATGTGCGGGACCACCACTCCTTCCGCAAACCTCGGCGACATGGATCTCTGGATTAGAAGTAGGTGGTGTATATAGTTATATATATATGACCTTAGGATGTTTGTGGATTTGTATGTACCTAGCTATGTATGTGACCTTAGGATGTTTTGGGCTTGTATGCCTTGGATGTGTATTGTGATCATGTTTACCTTTATGCTTTTAGAAGTTTATCATACCGAAATCATAAGTAGTACCTACACAATTATACTTAAGTAAACGTCATACGCTATCAGATGGCACGTAATGGAGCTACCGTTTACGTAGGACCCGCCAGGGCTAGACCACCACTTCCCCTACCGTCCCAAGAGGGCGGGGACGAGTAGGAAGACCTCCAGGTACGAGAGGTAGAGGTCGGGGACGTATCCCCATTGCGGACCCACCATTTGTGGGTGCACCAGCAGCAGAGGCCCCAGTAGAGGAAGTAGCAGAGAGCATCGTTCCCGAGGCTAGGGATAAGACCGTTGTGAGGTCCGGGGCGCAGGGTTCTCCATCTGTCAGGACCGGGGGAGCATCCGTGGGAGCTACTGTGTTTGGGGACTACGTACGACAAGTTGAGGAGGCACGTAGGACTGGAGCACCACCTCCCGCACCACCGGTGCTACACCTGCACCTCCGAGATCAGTTGAGGTCACACAGAGGGTGACCCAGATTAGGGCTGCACCAGAGATAGCTGCACCGGCAGTGGTTGCACCCGAGCCAGTTGTGGAGGTTGTTAGGGCGAGAGACGAGTTGAGGTCTCCGAGACCTGATTCATGGTTGAAGGCTTTCAACCAGCAGCATGTACCCTACTTCGACGGGAAGGTAGGGTTAGAGGTCGAGCACTGGATTGGGCATGTGGAGTCAGCTTTAGAGGCGATCCGTTGCCCAGAGGAGAGGCAGGTTGAGATAGTCCAGACCCTATTTCGAGAGTAGGCCCAATATTGGTGGAGGACAGTTAGAGGAGGTGTGACCAGGATGGATCAGCTGCTGAGCCTCGTTAGGGAGACCTTTTGCCCGGATTCACTGAGGAGAGACCGAGTCCAAGATTTCCTTGAGGCAGGATTCGAGGACGTCCCAGTCATTGAGTTAATTAGACGATTTCGGGCAGAGTTAGCCTTGCTAGGACCCGCCGCCCCTCCAGCGGACCAGCATGTCTATCTCTTTTCCAGGAGACTGAGGGAGTCCACCCGTGCTTATCTTGCGGGATTTCGTTGTGACTCACTGGCGGAGTACTAGGACCGAGCTTCGGCCTATGAGAGAGACCGCCCTGGGTTTAGGAGGGCAGCACAGTCCGGAGGACCGGACAAGAGACAAAGGACAGTACCAGCTAGTTTAGGGGCCGGAGTAGCGAGTCAGGGACGTAGCCAGACTCCGGGACGTTCCGGTCCTCAGACATCGAGGCAGGCAGCAGACGGGGGACGTCGGTGCTACGGTTGTGGAGAGTTTGGACACATAAGGATTGCATGTAAGAAGCCGCCCGTGGCTTGTTTCACTTGTGGTCAGGTGGGTCACCGAGCCGCTTTTTTCCGTCAGGGCAGGTCACAATCGTAGCAGGGTTCCTCACCTGCTGGCATGGTAGGGGGCAGTCAGAGGCCGCCACAGTATCAGTCACAGGGCTCTCAGCAGAGGGGCCAGGGTCAGGTTCAGGCCCGTACTCAGGGATCAACTCATAGACAGGGCCGAGGTAGAGGCCGTGGTGGAGGTACCTAGGAGACCAGAGGCACACAGGCCAGGGTATTTGAGTTGAGGAGCGCCGTTGATCCTCCAGCGCCGGCAACCCCAAGTACTAGTCAGATTCACAGCTTTTCGGTCCGAGTTTTATTTGATACCGGTGCTACACACTCTGTTATATCTGATGATTGTGTAGCTAGGTTGTCCTTAGCTAAGGTAGAGGGGAGACCCTTTATCATAGGGTTACCCGATGGAGGTAGGGTTAGTGGTACCCGAGAGGTACGCGGTTGTCCCATTCGTTTGGGAAACCGAGATTGGTTAACCGACTTCTTTGTCATGCACTTAGTGCATGAAGAAGTCATCCTTGGGATGGATTGGATGGACTGCCATCGAGCCGTCTTAGACATCAGCCGGAGGACCGTGACGATTTCCACGGAGACGGGGCACGAGGTGATTTTCCGAGGTTGGGACCTCGGGAAGGCCGGTACAGTCATTAGCACGGTCCGAGCTGCTAGACTTATCGGGCAGGGATGCGAGGCCTTTTGGTGCTATGCCATGAAGGAGGAGTCGGGACAATCGCTGGAGGAGATCCCTGTGGCGTGCGATTTCGAGGACGTTTTCGGGGAGCCACCCGAGCTACCACCGTAGAGGAGCGTTGATTTTGCTATTGAATTGGAGCCCGGCACGTGGCCGATCTCCAAGGCTCCATACCGCATGGCGCCGATCGTGATGCTGGAGCTGAAGAAGCAGCTCGAGGAGTTAGCCGAGAGGGGTTTTATACGCCCGAGCGTTTCCCCTTGGGGTGCACCGGTCCTCTTCGTTAGGAAGAAGGACGGATCTTTGAGGCTATGCATTGATTACCGGGAGTTGAACAAAGTCACCATCAAGAACAAGTACCCGTTGCCGCGCATTGATGATTTGTTGGACCAGTTGCAGGGAGCCTCCGTGTTCTCACGTATTGATTTGAGGTCGGGATATCACCAGCTTAGGGTAAGAGAGGAGGACGTGCCGAAGACGACATTCAGGACGAGATACGGCCATTATGAGTTTGTCGTGATGTCATTTGGGCTCACGAATGCACCCTCCGTCTTCATGGAGTTGATGAACGGCATCTTCATCGACTTCTTGGACCAGTTCGGGGTAGTGTTTATAGACGACATCTTAGTCTACTCCCGGAGTAGGGAGGAGCATGAGGGACACCTGAGGACGGTACTTCGAGTCCTCCAAGATAGAGAGCTTTACGCTAAGCTCTCTAAGTGTGAGTTTTGGATGTCCGAGGTGGCATTTTTGGGTCACATAGTTTCCGCCGAGGGTGTCATGGTTGACCCGGCAAAGATAGAGTTTGTTTCCTCATGGCCGCCTCCTAGGACGGTAAAGGAGGTGCGCAGTTTCTTGGGCTTAGCGGGATACTACCGCCGTTTTGTTGAGGGTTTCTCCGTGATTGCACGACCTCTCACTTCCTTGCTGAGGAAGTCTACCAGGTTCGTCTGGTCCGAGCCTTGCCAGCGCAGCTTTGAGGAGCTGAAGAGGAGGTTGACCTCCGTTCCTGTGTTAGCCCAGCCTGAGGGCGTAGAGGATTTTGTGGTATATAGTGACGCCTCCAAGCTAGGCTTGGGGTGCGTTTTGATGCAGAGAGGTAGGGCTATTGCGTACGCTTCTCGGCAGCTGAAGCCGTACGAGGAGAATTACGCTACCCACGATCTTGAGCTAGCGGCAGTGATTCATGCTCTAAAGATCTGACGACACTACTTGTACGGGGCTACATGCCAGATCTTCACAGACCATAAGAGTCTGAAGTATATATTCACTCAGCGGGAGTTGAATAACCGCCAGAGGAGATGGTTGGAGCTGATTAAGGACTTTGACTTGGAGATTTTGTACCATCCGGGGATGGCGAACGTAGTCGCCGATGCTTTGAGTAGGAGGACACCTCGAGAGGAGGCTATATAGCTCGGCTTACGGTTCAGCCTCAGTTGCAGAGGGATTTGATAGGTTTGGAGTTGGATATCCGGTTTCCGGGTACGGACTGTTGTTTGTCCGAGTTAGAGATATTACCTGACCTGTGCGGTGAGATCCTGCAGAAGCAAGAGAGATGTCCCATTTTGATGAGGATCCGGGACAGTATGTCCCGAGGAGAGGCACCGTAGTTTATCACAGGAGAAGACGGGTTATTGAGACGCCAGGGACGTATTTGTGTACCGTCGGATCAGGAGTTGAGAGAGCGGATTTTGCATGAGGCACATTCCACACCTTACTCGGTACACCCATGCACGAGTAAGATGTACCAGGATATTAGGAGATCTTATTGGTGGGGCGGGCTCAAGCCCGATGTAGCTAGATATGTGGCCTGATGCAAAACCTGCCAGCAGGTCAAGATCGACCACTAGAGACCCGGAGGAGAGCTTCACCCACTGCCCGTGCCGCAATGGAAGTGGGAGGACATATCCATGGATTTCATTTCCGGTCTGAGACCGAGTAGGAGGTTTGACGCGATATGGGTTGTAGTAGACTAGTTGACGAAGACCGCACGTTTCATTCCTATACTGGAAACGTTGTCGGTGAGTCGTTTAGTTGAGGAGTTTAGCCGTCAAATTGTGAGATTACATGGAGTACCGAGGACCATCATCTCGGACAGGGACGGGCGTTTTACCTCAAGGTTCTGGCAGAAGGTACACGCCGCCCTAGGTTCGAGTCTTCATTTCACCACCGCATACCATCCCCAGACCGACGGCCAGCCCGAGCGGACTATTCAAACATTAGAGGATATGTTACAAGCATGTGTCCTAGACTGGGGTCAGGTATGGCCAGATCATCTCCCGTTGGTCGAGTTTTCGTATAATAACAGCTGGCACGCGTCGATTGGGATGGCACCATATGAGGCATTGTATGGGCGGAGATTCCGTACTCCCTTATGTTGGGACGAGCCGGGGAGTTCTAGCGTTGTAGCTCCAGATCAGGTACAGGACGACGTGGCTAGGGTTGCTTTGATCCAAGAGAGGATGTTGGCCGCGCAGAGTCGTCAGAAATCGTATGCGGATAGGAGGCGTAGACCTCTCGAGTTCAGGGTAGGAGCTCAAGTGTGGTTGAGGGTATCACCGACGCGGGGCGTCAGGCGATTCGGCATTTAGGGGAAGTTAAGCCCCCGATATGTCGGTCCATTCGAGATCTTGGAGAGGGTCGGTGAGGTGGCATACCGGTTAGCATTACCACCGCGGTTGGAGGGTATACACTTGGTATTTCATGTCTCTCAGCCGAGAGAGTACATACACGACCCGAGACACATCATCAATCACGAGGACCCAGTGGTCGAGCCGGACCATACTTTTGCAGAGCACCCGATAGCGGTCTTAGAGCGGAGTACAAGGCGCCTTCGATCGAAGGAGATACCGATGCTGAGAGTACAGTGGTCGAGGCGAGGAGCCGATGAGGCTACATGGGAGACGGAGGATAGTATCCGGAGGAACTATCCCGAGTTTTATGCCGACATAGTGACATCGATAGGACCGTCGGGTTAGTTCCGAGATCTTCCTTGTTTGTTCTATGTGTTATGTGATTTTTGTTTGAGTTATGTGTACCTTGCGAGGTCTTGATGTGATGCTATACGTAGACTTGGATTAGAGCCGGTAGTGACGTTTTATGAGTTCCACGTTGTTACGAGACGTGTTGGTCGGAGAGTGTTGGGTTTAGCAAGTTCCGAGATCTTCCTTGTTTGTTTTAGCAATTTCCGGGATTTATTCCTAAAAAAGTCCCGAGCCGACTCGTCGTTTCTCCCTTATTTCCGCGTTCCGACCCTTCGTTCCGGGTTAAAGTGACAAGGGGTCATTTCCGACCACTCGGTCCGTGGGGAGGGACAAGAGGTCAGCTGACCCCTTGGTCCCCTCACGTCATTTCTTTTCCTTCACTATTCCTTTCTTCTCTTCTTCCATTGTTGCTTGAAGATCTTGCATGTGTGGACTGAAGAAGAAGAAGTCCCGATCTGGGTGGTAAGCTCTCTCCTTCCTTCTTTCCATCATCTCCATGGCTGCTCATTCCTTTCTTCTTCCCTCCTTCATCCATGGCCATGGATGAAGCTTTTGAGAGGTTTTCACTCAAGTCCTTTGCATGCATGTGTTCTTAGCACGATTAGGTCGTGGAGAGGAGCCTAAGACTAGTGGTGGGTGTTTGGAGAAGATCCAGCAAGAAAAGGAGGACTTTGGAGCCAAGGATCCACAATCGAAAACGAAGACGACGACGTTCTACACAGAACCCGCGGGGCGGATCATCACGACCGCGGAAGCGGCCAGCCGCAGGTGCGGCCCAGCACAATCGCAGGGGCGGCCAACACAGCCGCAAGGGCGGCCAACATAGCCGCAGGGGCGGCCAACACAGCCGCACGGTCAGCATAGCCGAAAGGGCGGCCAACACAGCCGCAGGGCCAGCACAACCGCAGGGACGGCCAGCACAACCGCAAGGGCGGCCAGCACAGCCGCAGGGGCGGCTCGGCACACCCGCAGGTGCAGCTCCTGGGCGGCAGCAAGGCGCAGGGGGCGGCTCCTGGTTCCGCAGGGGCGGCTTCTGTGTTCCGCAGGGAGCGCCAGCTTGACTCCGCGGCTGCAGTTTCTTCAACAGTAGGCTTCTCCTCTCCTTTCCTCTTCGTTCCTTCCTTAGTATTGTTGTTGAATCATGTTAGTAGGATGCCTAGGATGGATCCAGAGTAGTTTGAGATGACACTTAGTGGTTGTGAACCTAGGAGCCCCTAAGGCTCGATGTAATTAATGGATATGAGCATGTGAGCATGATGGACCTTCTAGGCTAGCTTGTACCTCCTTGGTTGAGGATTGATATCTTGTGAATTTATGAACTGTTGTGAGCTGCTTTCATGTGTGGAGAGTGTGGTGAGTACTTGGGACCTAGATGCATTCCTAGCTTGAGGGTTAAGGTCGGTGGTCCTATTTACCAGTTTTGTTGGGCCGTGAGTCTACCGCCGCCCCGCGGCATTCCTAGCTTGAGGGTTAGGTGATCTTGCATAGTATTGATGTTGGATCTTGTTAGTAGCATCCCTAGGATGGATCTAGAGTATCTTGGAATGCCACTTAGTGGTTGTGAACCTAGGAGCCCTTAAGGCTTGATGTAAGTGATAGATATGAGCATGTGAGCATGGTGGACCTTCTAGGCTAACTTGTGCCTCTTTGATTGAGGATTACTCTTGTGGAATTATGGACTGTTGTGGGCTGTTGCATGTGTTGAGAGTGTGATGAATACTTGGTACCGAGGATGCATTCCTAGTTTGAGTGTTAGGTGATCTTGCATAGATCACTAGAGTGAAGTCTAAGACTTCTTGAGTGTGAGCATGTATTGATATGCATATCTCTTGTGAGCAGGTTGTGGGCTTCCTCCTTAGGGAAGCAAGAGTGTGGTGATTTGAGTGTGGTGACGAGGTAAGTCTCCGGACTTACTTATCTCGTATTTTACGTATTAGCATTGATGTGTGTTGGTCGTGTGTGCTTGTATTATTGTTTATGTTATAAACAACTAAACTGGTAAATAGGACCACCGACCTTATATATTTTGGCCCAAGTGTATGATAACGGGCGGTGACATCATCTGCCTAGCTCTGCGTGAAGTCTAGGAGGTTCTCGGCGACTAGCCCGACGGGTTAGATGGTCGGATGCATCCGTACCATTCTTTGCCGGTAAGTAGGGACCGAGGCGAGACCACAGTGGTTCTCGTGTCACAAACCGAAGTTGAATTAGAACGGGATATGACTTAATAATTAAAAGATAATAAACCGGACTTGTGTGTTTTATGTTATGTGATATGTATGTGTTTGTGCCTTCACCGCTTTTCTAATGTCTCGAATATGAGCTAACGGTTTTAAACCGTTTGTGTAGATGACTTGCAGGATAGGGATGCCGCCGAGTGAGGTGGAGGAGTGGACAGCCGGAGTCTCCGTACATTATAGGACGGGGACGTTTTTGGGTTATGTTTTCATATCGTTAGTTTGTGGATGTTGTTGTACGATTTAGATTTCCGTATCGGAGTTACGTCGTTTTGAGGACTCGGCTGAGTTTCCACTTTGTATTCTTTACATTTCGGTTTTTGCATACATTAAAAACGGTTTGAGTTTTTGCCTTTATTTGTGCCTTGTTGGAAAGGTCCAGTGAAATTGTTGTCAAGCTAAGGGTCGGGACCCATTGTGAGGTCTCGCCCGTAGCATCCCGAGTCCCGCGGATTTGGGGTGTTACATTTCTTAACATCCATCCTTTCTTTTTCATTTTTCTCTTTCTTTTCTTTTTCTAGGGTGAATGGTAGTGGTGCAAAATAGTTGAAACCTCGGTGTTCAGTTTCCTTCACGTACCTCACACCAAAATGCACATACCAAATCAACACATAGGGAAAGTTTTTAAAACCAATCAGACTTTGGGAAGACACAAACACCCGATTATATGAATGGTGTTGAGTTACTCATCTTCATAGCCAACAATCCCTTCATAAGTTTTTGCTTTCATATCATATCTCATACAACATAATCAACTTCTTCACATAACATATAAGAGCTTTTTCTTTTAAGCACACCCCTTCAAACTTTATTTTTCCTAATTCCCGGATAGGTCAAAGGAGGCAAATATGATCAATACTTGAGGTGCTAAACATGAATAAGATAGAAGAAATCAATTCCTGCAATGTATAAGAACTCATCACATAGCTTCAACTATTAAGTTTAAATCAATTAAACATAAAATTTTCCGTAAATCATACAAATATCAAGTAAGGAAATCAATTCCTGCAAATTCCATAATTCATCCAAACTCAAAAATAATAATTCAAAGCAAATAACATACACCAAGTTTCATCATAGAGATCCCATCAAGTACCAGAAAACACATTACATGTTTTTTTTCCGATGCAAGACATAATAAAAACGTGTGACAATATCTGCAAAGTTATCAAAAGTAGTACAAAACATGCTGAAAAATATCATCCTACCCCTTACTTAAATCTCACATTGTCCCCAATGTGAAAAATAAGAAGGAATAAAAACAATACTTACAATGTAAAAAGATGATGTAGGTCTTTGGCGTGTCTATTGTGGTGGAGGTGGCGGGTAGTACAGGTTGTTCGGGTCGTAGTGACGCCCGAACATCTGGCGATAGACATCACCATACAGTCCCTCGGGGACAAAATATCTCATGCCATGCTCAATCCTTTGTTGGCCAAGCTGAAGCTGGAAGATGTCATCCGCCAACTGATCCATGGTGATTGATCCTCTACGTCGTCTGGGTCTGGGAGCATGTGAAGACAACGCTCCTCCTACAGGCATACCTGAAAAGTGTACGCCTACACTTGTGCCCGCACCTGTACATCCCCTCATCTCAATCACAAAGTCATATGCGTCAGTGAAAGTCTCCATATCCTCATCCTCATCATGGGCAACATCCTCGTCATTTGACTACCCTACATCCTCCTCATCAAAACTCTCAATCTCTAAAGTCTCCCTCCAAAATCTCCTGTCCCTAAAAGTAAACTCACAACTCCACTCAATCCCGTATACCTCATCTCATGCCATGACTACTCGAAAGGGTTGCTTACCCTTCTGGATCAAGATTTTTCTATAAACTAAGTGCTTCCTTCCCACATCAATAGGCCAATTTGTGACCTCCAAATCAGAAAGATCAATACCAAGTCTCTTGGCAACATGGGTGATCAATCCAACCACACAAATAAATTCTACACTCTTCTTGGACATCTTTTTCAGGTGCTCAAGCATCAAATTGGCAGAATCAGGGGTGCAGTCATGAGTAATGCACCACAGAACTAACAACTCGCCAAGCAAAACCTGGTCTTACGTCTCACGGCGAGGTAATATCACCTCGCTCATTATCCTATGTGCTAGTCTAAATGACAAGTTCACAATGAACTTGCACTTGGCCTCTCCGGCCTTCCACTCACTACCTAAACCCATAGGTTTTGCAATCTCGTGCTAGAATGCACGTTGATCCACATCGCCAGGAAAAACAAAAATCTCACTACGAGGTAAATAAAACAAGTCTCCAAAGTCATCTTTAGACATTTCATAATTATTATTCATGAGTCTAAATTTAACACTCCTTCGTCCATTCCCACCTTTAAACACAAAGGAACTCAAGAATTCCAAAGTCAGTTACGCATAATTCGGTTCCTTGATATCAACCAAATGAGGCCATTCACATTTCTCCATAATCATAAACAAGTCATCACTAACACCCAATCTACCTATATCCTCTATATCAAGGTACTTAGGTGCATCAAAACTAAGCTTAGAAAGTCGAGCATAGTAGGACTTACAAGTATTGGGAATGATCGGAACATTCCTTTGGGGTTCAGAGGGCTCAACTGCCTTCTTGTCCTTCCTAGAGGAGCTGCTTCTCGTCAACGAACGCTTCAATCAGTTCATTTTGGATCGAAAATCCAAAACAGAAGCAAAATCTCGGTCGGTCGACCTGGGCGAAAATCGGGTCTCGGGTCTCGGTCGGGATCGACAATTTTCGTCGACTTCTTGCTCGTTCCTTGCTTGTATGATGTTCCTAAGGCCTTTTTGAGCAAAATCCCTCAAATGAAGGATTTATGGTGTTTTTGTGAAAGGGAATTTTTGGTTAGGGTTTGAGTTTGTTGAGATGAATGTGGATGGTTTTTTATGAATTTTGTATTGGGAATGAGTTAGAAATTGGATTTGGGATTGATTGTGGGTGAAATGAGTGAATTTGGTGAATATTTGAGGAATTTTGGGAAATTTGGGTAGGGTTTAAGGTTTGGAGGTTATGAAGGATTGTGAGGAATGAAGGAGAAGAAGAATGAAAGGGGAGGCTAAATTCCGACAGTTGCCGATCTCGGCCTGGATCTCGGTCGGGTCGGCCGCGATTTTTTATTCCCGTCCCGTTTTCTTTCGTTCTTCTTTCCTTCGAACTATGGGTCTCGTTTTTGAATTTTTCCGAGCATAATCTCCTTTTCTTTCTCCATTGACACCTAGACTCTACAAAGACAAAAACAAAAACAAACGCGCAAAAACTCAAAAGCAAAAAGCAAAAAGCAAAATGACTAAGACATGAAGACTCTTACCTCAGGTTGCCTCCCGATCGAGAAGCGCATTGGTTTAAGGTCTCTTGCCAGACGTGACTCCGTCAATGTTTAATCCGGAGATATAGGCGAAGGCTGCTTCACCGGAGGTTCCGGCTTACAATTCTTCAACATATTCTCATTAACTCGTATTGATCCGACATCTTTATCCCATACATCAATTGAACCACAGGGGTGGATCTTCTTCACAATGTAGGGACCTGTCCATTTCTTCTCGAACTCTTCCTGCATAAGGTGATATCTAGAGTTAGCTAACATGACTAGATCACCTTTCTTGAACTTACTATTGATTCTCGAGCTCTCTCTATAGATCTTTGAGCTCTCATAAGCATACATCTCTCCTCCCTTTGATAGAATGGAGGTGAGTGATGTAGGTGGTCTTGAAACTCCTTTAATGAATTGTCGGTAGAAACCAACTCCTTCTGCGGGATTGCTCTCCTTCTTCCTAAGTTTTGGTTCCGTCCATTCTTCTACCTTTTATTTGCCTTTGATGGATGGGAGAGATGTATTTGGAGGTTTCGGAGCTTCGGAAAGCTTTTCCGAGGTCGATTCTTTTTCACATTGGGATCTCAGCCGAGATTGGTGGATCTCGGGCCGATATGCAACTCTCTGTTGCAAAACTTCGGTCGTCTCAATGGTGATCTCGGCCGAGATCTCGACCGAAATTCCTTCAGACGGTTTGTTTTCGTTGTGGAACGATCTGTCTACTAAATTGGCTTCTTCCTGGACCTTCGGGAGCCAGTGTTGTTCATCTTCATCACCTTCCTTCATTATTATGAATTTTAGGGTAGCATCCCTGCAATTAACAAGACAACCAGAAGTAGCTAGGAATGGTCTTCCTAGAATTAGAGGTACAGGGGGATTAGCAGGAACGTCAAGCACATAAAAATCAATGGGAACATGATACTTCCCTAGCAGTAGTGGAACATCTTCGAGTATTCCAAGTGGTTCAATAGCTGATCCATCCACAATGCGCAGTGTCATTTTTGTTGGATTTGGTTCCCCAAGGCCACTCTCCTTGCAAAGTGCAAGAGGAATTATGCTCACACTCGCGCCAAGATCACACAAAGCCGTATAGGATCTATCTCCAAGTCCTACTCGGACGCAAAATGATCCGGGATCCTTACGCTTTCGTGGCATCCTTCTCATTGGAGTTTTGATGACCTTAAATGATTTCTTAGTCGTCATCAATTCTTCCTCTCCTCCAATGGTCTTCCTGTTAGAGATTGTCTCTTTCAAGTGTCTCCCATATTCCGGCATCCCTGAAACAGAATCAAGAGAAGTAATATCAATATCAAACTTTTTAATAAGCTCAATGAACTTACCAAAGGCCTCGTCAAGCAAAGCTCTTGCACGGGCTTGCGGAAATGAAAGTGGAGGCTTGTACGGGGCCGGTGGAATGTATTTTTCTTCCTTCTCAATAGGCTTTTTCTCCATGTTTTCCAACTTTTCTGTCTGAGTAAGGTATCTCGGCCGAGATGGAACCTTCTGTAGTGAAATCTCGGTCATCCTCATGTGGATCTCGGGCCGAGATTTTCCCACAAGTGGCCGGCATCTCCCCTTTCGCGTGTACCTTGTCCTCCTTCGGCTCATCTTCAACAGTGACAGCCAGAATCTGTCCCTTCGGGTTCCCCTCAGTCTTTTCATGAAGTCTTCCTAGATCTCTAGGAGCTTCTTCAGCTTTTTTGAATATTTGATTCTCCAAAACCTTTTGAGCTTTGGTGACACTAGTGACTGAACTCTCCAAATTGCTCATCCTCGCCATTAGTTGCTCAAACATCATCTCAACTCGATCCTTCGGTTGAGCTTGCTCAGCTTGCTTAGATAATGGACTTGCACCACTAAAAGATGGTTGAGGGTTCAAAGCACCCTAAAGATTAGAATAAGAAAAGTCTGGATGATTATGGTTAGGCCTGAAATTATTTCCCTAGTAATTCTTGTTGAAGTTATTATCATAACCTCTTTGATTTTGGTATCCTCCCTGAAAATTACCTCTATTCACATAACTAGCATCCTCTTCTTTGGATGTTACCTGCACTTCAACTTGCTGATTTTTCTCATTAGATGCTAATAATTCTTTTAAAGATTTAATTTCATTATATAAAGAATCAAACCTTGCATCATTCCGGGTATTTTCGTTTACCTCATACACTCCCGGTCTAGCCTTCTTTTCTTCAACCTTCTAGTTAGAGTACTTCTCCATAACTAAGGCTTGCTTCTTAACAAACTCCCAAGCCTCATTTTCTTCTTTGTCTATGAGAGTACCTCCAGAAAGTGATTGCAACTTGAATTGAGTGTCGAAAATAGATATCTAGCAACTCAATCTTAGGGATCCAATGATGTGGACAATCAAGTAATAAATCCTTAAATCTCTCCCAAGACTTGAATAAACTGTCCTTATCCTTCATGGTGAAGGTAATTATTCTTCCTCTTAAGCTCAATAGTCTTGAAAGGTGGGAAGAATTTGGTAAGAAATTCCGCGGTCATCTCTTCCCAAGTGCCAACCCTTCCATATGGTATAGATTGATACCAAGCTAGAGCTTTATCCTTGAGAGAAAAATAAAAACCTCTTAGCTTGTGATTATTACATTCCATACGCCCCGGTTTCACCGTATCCATCAGAATCTCGCAGTTCATCAAATGTTGATGAGGAGACTCCGAATCCATCCCTCCAAACTAATTCTGGCAAATCTTTCGGAATACCTACGGTCGCAACTCATGCTCATGTCTTGCGGGATCTCCAAAGTTAACTCTATGACGGTTAATTCTTTGGGCAGGATCCATGCGATGTCCAAGTGTTTGTGGATGATCCACAATAGGCTCGTATCGCACAGGCATGAGAGATGCAGAAGATGATGGTGGTGGAACACGTGGAGCAGGAGGTGGAATGACGCGAGGTGCGTCATCCGGGACGTCCGGCTGCACGTTTACCACGGGTCGTGGAGCGGCTCTTCCTTTGTTCTGAAAACAAAGCATCTCTCTCATCTCAGCTCTAAGCTCCTCCATCATGCGTGCAGTAGCTGCCTCTCTCCTCTTGATGCCGCTCTCTCGGCTTCTAGCTCTTCAGTGACAGCTCTAAGCTCCGCTTCATAATCCCTTTCTTGAGACAACCTAGATTTCGCATACACCGCAAAAAGTACCTAGTATCTTGAAAATATCAAAGACATACACAAAAGCGAGATCAAAAGTACAAGAAAGACTTCTACTATAATCAATCAAATAATAAAAATCAACTAAACAGTCCCCGGCAATGGCGCCAAAAACTTGTTCGCTGGTTTTGCACACCTATAAATCCCTATCAAGAGTGATAGAAATCCACAGGATAGCAAAACGATGAGCCTACTTTAAATTTATAGTTCCGTGATATCTACTCAATGCAGCAAACTCACACTACTACAAAAAAGGTCAAATACCCAAGATATTTGGAACTATATATGCCGGACTACATCCGGCGTAAAGGTTAGAGATGTAATTGGTCCTTTTGCATATACCCCGGGCGTTTCCTTTCTAGATCTGGCGTATATAGTACGTTCAAAAGTCCAGCCATTTAACGCTTGTTTATATATCCGGTGTATGTCATGCTATATACCCCGGATATATATATATCCGCGATATATATTATTCGCTATATCCGGCGTATTTGAAGGTATATATGGCGGATATACTTATATCCGGGGTATTTTTCCGAAACATATCTGGGTTATTTGGTAGTATATAATGCGGATGTAAATCCGGGGTATATAATGTTTAATATATTCGATGTATTTTCTCGACACATATCCGGGGTATTTAATAACATATACAACGGATTAATTGTAACACCCCGAATCCGTAGGACTCGAGGCGCTACTGGGCTAGGATCTCACAATGGATCCTGACACTAGCTTGACAACAAATTCACTGGATCTTACAACAAGGCACAGATAGATTAAATCCAAAACATAAAACTGATATATAAATATCAAAAGGTAATACATAAGTACCGCTGAGTACAAATAAAACATGACTGTACAAAACAAGATCCCATATCCTCGATAACGACCCAGTGTACAGAGCCCTCAGCGGATCACCCACTCTGGATCACTCTACAACTCTCCTAACCTGCAAAGGATCTATAACACGGTATAAAACCGTGAGCTAACCATACACATATATATAGAGATGCAAGAGCACAATCACACATCAGAAATCATAACACATCATCATGCTTTCACACATTTACCCGGTTTATTATCTTTATAAAGTTCAATCACTCAATCGTATATATATCTGAATATGAAAATATGTGACACGAGTAATATAATCCTCGCCTCTCGGTGGTACCGGCCAGCTGGAGTGGTCATCGGGGATCACTTTCCCGTGTACCCTAAGGGAATGGAGACAACGCCCGTCCCGTGTACCAGATCTGGACTCTCCGCAGAGAACCTCCCAGACTCCTAGAGGGATGAAAGGGCAAGGCTGTCACAACCCTACAATGGGAAGTCACTAAACCATAGGTTAATAACAACATCGCATGCTATCAAGCATATAACACACACCACTCATGCATACATCCAATATAAAGATGGTAGCTAAGTAAGTCATATGGACTTACCTCAACCTCAGAAGTAATCTCAACCCGATCAGCTCCAACTTAACAAAACAACACTGCCTAATAACAAGGCATAACAAGATATCAAATTCCTATCCATCAAAGGGTCACACCTAGACCCCAGGGATCCATAAGGATCATATCCAACTTATAAACCTCGATAAACTATTAAACCTCAAAGCCATAACCGGCATACGGATACATAACATCTTCATCATTCTATCCTCATACACATACCTAGCATGCTACTAACCCGCTCATACTAGGAAAGGAAAGGATCATACTACTCTAAGTAGATCCTGTACAAGACGCACCTTCGGAATGAAAAGACGCGGGCGGATTCCGGGCGCGGGTGCAGTGACAAAGCTCCCGCAGGGGCGGCGACGGTGCAGAATGTGATCCCGCGATTCCTCTTCAACTCTTCACGTGATCAAATCACGTCTTCTCCATTCCAAAGTCACACACATACATATACATACACATTCGAACATCAAACTACATCCACATACATCTAATCCTAAGCTAAAGAGGAAGAACAAGAAAGAAATAAAGGAATGAGAAACAAGGAGCTCACCTCTACTGCTGGACTAGGCAAGGAAAAGCTCCACAACCACAACTCAGCTGGCTTCCAAGCTCAACAACCACATCTACAATCATCAACATCAACAACAACACACAACTCTCTTCCAAACTCAAGGAAAACCAACTCAAGATCAAGAAGAAGAAAGGGAGAAGCAAGGAGGACGTGAGAACTGAAGAAAGAAGACAGAAGAAGAAACCCTTGCTCCCCAAGGTAAGAAGAGAAGGTAAAGCACGAGTCAAACGGTCAACAAAGCCGGCTGCAGCCGCAAGAAACCGCAGGGGCGGTGATGCGTCCTTGGAATCGTTGAAGAACGAACGCCGGATCTAGACTAAGCTAGAGCATCAACTACTCCTTGTTGATGTGCAAATGGGAACTTTGAAAGAATTTTGGTAAGGCGGAAGCGATTTGAAATGGATGCGGAAGCGAAGGTTTGATTCGATCTAGAGAGATCGAGCAAACGTTGTAATGGATTTGAGGGTTTGATTCTTTAGAAGAATCCTCGAAGGTGAGTTCTTGGATCTAAGACTTGATCCAAGGAAGAACTTTGAGGGGATTGAAGAGGAAGGATGCCCAGATCAAGAATGAGGATTTTCCTTCAAAATACTTGATTAAAATTAGACATGCTTTACAAGTGAGGCCAAACATCCTTTATATAGGGGATGAAGGCCAAACCATTAGCCGGAAATAAAGGCGGGAAATAAAAGCGGGAAATAAAGCCGGGGCTAACTCCCAAATTGAAAGGCCTAGACTATCAATGTCGGAATGTAACTCCCGGAATAAATTCCGGAGTTACGGTTCTGAAAATTAAAGTCTATTATTTTAAATGCAACATATAATAAAATAATAATAATATTGCTAGCTTGATGACGTGGCGCCGGAAGTCTATGCCATGGTGGAGTGGTGACATGGCATGCCACTAACGGGTCCAAGTGATGCAATGGTGCGTCGGATGATTGAGCCGGCAGCTTGGGCGATGGCTTTAGCTCGGGAGCGAGTGAGCGGTCCATCGGAGCGAACCCGCAAAGCATCGTCCTCCTCATCCACGGTCATGGTTGTCAAGGGCGCATCAGTCCCCCATCATGGATGTGAAACGTCCCCGTTTCACCGTCGTCAAATAGGGGCTCAACATAAGGGGCTAGATCCTTGACATTGAACGTTGGGTGCACGCCGTAGGAATCCGGAAGCTCCAACTTGTAAGAATTTGGACCATGGTGGGATAGGATCTGGAAAGGCCCATCACCTCGATACGATAGCTTGCCCTTGCGTCGAGATGGAAAACGCTCCTTCCTTAAGTGGAGCCAAACAAGATCGCCGGGCTCGAAAGATATGTCGCGATGGCCCTTATTGCGTTGTTCGGCAAGTTGGGCGGCACAACGTTGGAGTTGTGCTCTTGTCCGCTCATGAAGTTCAATGATTGGGCGGCTCGACTTGCGGCGGTGATGTGCTCACTGGTGTGAAGTCCAAAGGCGTGTGTGGATTAAGGCCGTAGACAACTTCAAATGGTGAGAGTTTAGTTGCCGAGTGCCTAGACCTGTTATACAAAAACTCCACAACCAAAAGTAAGTCCTCCCACTTTCGTGGGTTGTTCCACAGCGTTGCTCTAAGTAGAGCACCGAGAGTCCGATTGGTCACCTCCGTTTGACCATCGGTTTGGGGTGATAACTACTTGAAAACAACAAGTTGGTTCCAAGTTTTCCCCATAACGTCCTCCAAAAGTGACTCACAAACTTCACGACCCGATCACTAAGGATGGAACGTGGTATCCCGTGTAAGAGCACCACATTGTTAAAGAATAACGCGGCGACATCGCTAGCATTGTGGGTGCTCTTACACGCGATAAAATGAGCCATTTTTGAAAAACGGTCGACTACCATAAAAATGGAGTCGTTTCCTCGCTTGGACATTGGTAGGCCAACTACAAAGTCCATGGAAAGATCCTCCCAAGGTCCCATTGGTATAGGTAAAGTAGAATACAATCCGTCCGGACCTTGACGCGATTTTGCATGATGACATGTGATGCAACTTGTGCAAAACCGTGTCACATGCTTGCGCATTTTGGGCCAAAAGAAGTGCTCTTGAAGAGCGGCGAGAGTCTTGGTAGCACCAAAGTGACCACGACCCTCATGGGCCTCCTTTATCAACAAGTGGCGTATGGACGAACGTGGAATACAATGTTTTCCCGCGCGGAACAATTAGCCATCATTTATAAAGAAAGTCTCATGCTCTCAGAGGTCAAGGCATTTGGCAAATATATCCTTGAAGTCAAGATCCGTGGCATATAACTCTTTAATAAGAGCAAAGCCATGAATCTTGGCGTCCATATGCTGGAAAGGATATATCGTCGAGAAAGGGCATCGGCTACCACATTCTCTTTAAACTTCTTATGCCGAATGACATAAGGAAAGGTTTCTAGAAATTCTACCCAACTTGCATGGCGCCGACTCAAATTAGTTTGACTCTTGAGATACGAAAGAGTTGCATGATCCGAATGAATCACGAACTCCTTCGGCCACAAGTAGTGTTGCCATGTCTTTAGACAACGAACTAAAGCATACAGTTTCTTGTCATATGTTGGATAGTTGAGTGGCGGACGGGAAAAAATTTCGCTAAAGTAAGCAATGAGCCGATTCTCTTGTAGAAGAACCCCCCCAATGCCAACACTAGATGCATCACACTCCACCTCGAAGGTTTTCGAGAAATTTGGGAGCTGGAGTAATGGTGCATTGCAAATTCGGTCTTTGAGCGCATCGAACGCTCGAGCATGGTATCACGCCACTCAAACGTGACACCCTTGGTAGTGAGCTCATGAAGCGGCGCCCGCTACCGAGCTAAAGTCTTTGACAAAGCGTCGGTAGAAGTCCGCTAAGCTGAGAAAGGCTCGGACCATGGTGACCGTACTAGGTGTAGGCCACTCCCAAATAGGGCGAACTTTGGATTCGTCTACTCGGAGTCCGTCCTTAGACACGACATAGCCAAGAAAAATTGTTGTGTCCGAGCAAAAGACACATTTTTCATAATTCACATATAATTGCTCTTGTCTAAGGCACTCGAGCACTTGGCGAAGGTGCCCGAGGTGTTCATCCAAAGACTTACTAAATATGAGAATATCGTCAAAATAAACTACGACAAATTTACCCAAAAACCGGCGGAGGACATGGTTCATGAGACGCATGAACGTTGATGGGGCATTGGAGAGTCCGAATGGCATGACAAGCCACTCATATAAGCCTTACTTCGTTTTGAAAGCCATCTTCCATTCGTCACCCTCGGCCATCCGGATTTGGTGATAACCGCTCCGGAGACCAATCTTTGAGAAAACGGTGGCGCCGTGGAGTTCATCTAGAATGTCGTCGAGGCGCGGGATCGGATGCCGGTACTTGACGGTTATTTGGTTGATGGCTCGGCCATCGACACACATCCTCCAAGACCCGTCCTTCTTGGGCACCAAAATGACCGGCACGGCACATGGTGAAAGCGACTCACGAACATATCCCCGGTCTAGGAGCTCTTGGACTTGACGTTGTAGCTCCTTAGTCTCTTCCGGACTTGCACGGTAAGCGGCACGGTTGGGTAAAGACACACCGGACACCAAATCGATTTGGTGCTCTATTCCACGGATCGGTGGCAAGCCGGGTGGTAGGTCATCGGTCAAGACGTCCTGAAATTCAGACAACAAAGTAGACACCTCGTGCGGCATATTACTAAGGTCACGGGAAGTAGATAAGCAAAAAGGAACTAGCAAGAAGCATGGTAACTTACCTTCCTTGACCGGTGTCAAATCATGTTCCGGGCCAAAAGTACCCTCGGCTCACACCGGCATTTGATTATTGGGTCCGGAGATGGTAAAGTTGCATTCGCGGGAGCAATGCTTCCTTTACTACCTCTAGTCTCAATAGCATGGTTACTAGGGGCGGTGTTCCGGGATCCGGAAGTACTAGCACCCACAACATCGGGAAAACTCCTAGGAGGGTCCGATGTTGCCGGCGTAGTGGTGTCATCAATGGCTTGTTGCCTCTTCCGTTCTGCATAATAAGTTAATATTTCATGTGGAGTCATAGGCAACAATGTGACTCTTTTCCATTATATTGGGACATATACCTATTAAGATAACCATCATGAAAAGTTCGACGATCGAATTGCCATAGTCGTCCTAATAAAACATGTGTGGCGTCCATCTTGATAACATCACAAAGGATCTTATCAACATAGGCGCCTATGGAAAAAGTCACCCAAGCTTGTCGTGTGACGGTGTCACACGCCTTATCGGAAATCCATTGGATTCCATAAGGTGTTGGGTGGGGGGTTGTAGGCAACTTAAAGTGTCCACTTTTTCGTTGATAATGTTATAACATAAACCCCCATCAACTATTAATGAGAGACTAGTATTATTGACCAAACAACGAGAATGGAAAAGATTTTCGCGTTGGTCAATAGGAACGAATTCTGTAACGGCCAAAATTCGACGAGATACGAGGGCGAACTTACCGGGTTGTGCCGGGTCGCAAGTCATTTGTTCGTCGCATGGTTCCATGCCGTAGTAGGGGTCGGCGTCTTGGTCATCCTCTATGATGATATCGCCGTCTTCTTCATCTTCCTCATCTTCATATGAGGGGTTGGCAAACAACACACGCTTTGTGTTCGGGAAATCACGTTGGACGTGACCGAATCCGCTACATTTGTAACATACGGGCTCTCTTGGCCGTGCCGCCGGTGGAGGTCCTTGAGAGGTGCGGGAGGGAGGTGCTTGCGCCGGGGCATTGGGGCCACGTGGTGGTGCCCTCTCGGTAGCCGCTTGTCGGGTGGGTTGACCCATCCGTTGGACTCCTTTGGTGGCACCGGAATCTTGAGGACTAGACGTGTCTCGAGCACGGTTGTTAGTAGTATAAGCGTATTGACCAGTAAAAGAGTTATACCTTGAATATCTTGGCGTCTCTTGTTGTTGTTTGTGAAGCTTCATGGCCGCATGACACAATGCACCCAAGTCTTTGTATGGAACGATCTCGAGAGGGCTCCGGATTAACGGATTAAGCCCACTCATGAACTTGGTGCGGAATGTGGAGGGGGAAGCTGAGATTCCAGCCTTCATATGCATGTCCTCGAGCTTCGCCAAATAAGCCACCGGAGTGAGAGTACCTTGTTGGAGCTCGGCAATTTGCAACCGCATGTCGTTTTTGAAGTCTTCGGGGACATACTTCTTTGTCATGACGTAGATCAATTGATCAAACGTCATAACTGGTGGCCAACCTCGATTCTCACGGACGGTTTCGTACCGGTTCCACCAAGATTTTGCATCGCCTTTAAAATACAAGGTTGTCGCTTCGATCTTTTCATCTTCTTCATAATGGCAATGCTTTAAAGCCCTTTTCATGTCCTGTGCCCAATCAAGAAATGCACATGGATCATAATCGCCATAAAATATTGGAAATTATACTTTACCTTCCCTACGATTTTTGTAGGGATCATGGCGGGGCAGTGGCATATTATCATGATAAGCTCGTTGATTCGCATGCCTTGGTGGGTTAAGTGGAGGCAACCATTCTTCTCCTTGGTCCTGGTTCTCATATAGCTCTCGGACAGGTGGGTGCCATGGACGAACATGAGCCACCCGTTCCAAGTTGGGCTCATCGTCGGAGAATTCATCAAAATCATCCCTCTCGTCATACTCATCATAGCCGCGGTATGATGATCGCCGGCTAGGTTGTTGGCGGCATTGTCCATGCCGATCATTACTAGAACGTCGAGGATGATGATATTGTTGATTGGTGTGCCGGGATTCGTCATGGACAGGACGGCTAGTATGTTGTGCATTTGGTAGAGGTGGGGACGATCCGTACCGTCTACGGTTGCGCTCGAAACGCTTGTTTCGATCCATCGTATCTACATAAAGTAAATCATCCGGAGTCGGGCCATCGTTGTTATCGGTCTCATTGAGGTGGTCCCTACCGTCTTGTTGATTTTGACTTTCGATGACTGAGGCAAGCCCAAGACCTTGAGATGGGTCGGTTCCCAAAAGACCTTTGCCTTTCCGACGGGCATCGGACGTGGAAGTCTCGACCATGGTGTCATTTGGATTTGAAGTGGGACGTTGAGCGGTCGTAAGGGCCAAAAGTTGTGCCCTCATCTCCTACAATTGTTGCTTAAGATTAACAACTTCCTCGGATAAGGAGGCATTATCTCGTTCACGAGCATCCTGAGAGTTTTCTATATCCACGTTAGTCATGATTCCAAATGAATACACACAAATGCAAGCAATCAAATGAGCAAGGTGACGAATTAAGTCAACGTTACCCAAGTTCAAGTGCGTTAAGGTTCTACTTTTGGGAAGGCCGTTTGGCGGTTAGGAAAGATAGGCTAATCCAACAAAATTTGAACCAATTCACACAAATAACAAGTGATAAATTTGCAACGTGTATAAGAAGATGGAGAGATAAGAAATGGACGGATTGTTTATCAGCAAGTTTTACTTGCTTTTGGTCTTTCACCTTTTGTAATAATCCGATTTTTCGGATGGACCGGTTTGCCGGACGTCTTTTCACTTTTTTTTTTTTTTTTTTTTGGAACTTTGCAACTTTTGATGCAAGAGATGAAACACTTTGGAAACAAATCCGCTTTGTTGAAGAGTTTTTTTTGTTTTTTTTTTGTTTTTTTTTAAAATATCAAAATGTGAGATATCCGAATTTGTTAACAAATAAATCACAAGAAATTTGGTAAAATTGATTAACAAACTTGTCGGATTGGGTCGGTTTAAGAACAAATTGTATTTGATAGATGGTTTGATGGCAAACCAAATATCTCCTAAATTTGCTTGATGAGAAAAAAAAAAATTCAAGAAAACTTCAATGAACACGAAGAACAAGATGAAGATCTTCAAGAGGGAAAGAACAACAAAGGCAAAAGAAGGATAATAAAATAACGCACAAAAACAAGAGTAAAGAGAACTTAGCTTCGATCCCTTTGCTCTGATGCCAATTTGATGCGTCCTTGGAATCGTTGAAGAACGAACGCCGGATCTAGACCAAGCTAGAGCTTCAACTACTCCTTGTTGATGTGCAAATGGGAACTTTGAAAGAAGTTTGGTAAGGCGGAAGCGATTTGAAATGGATGCGGAAGCGAAGGTTTGCTTCGATCTAGAGAGATCGACCAAACGTTGTAATGGATTTGAGGGTTTGATTCTTTAGAAGAATCCTCGAAGGTGAGTTCTTGGATCTAAGACTTGATCCAAGGAAGAACTTTGAGGGGATTGAAGAGGAAGTGATGCCCAGATCAAGAATGAGGATTTTCCTTCAAAATACTTGATTAAAATTAGACATGCTTTACAAGTGAGGCCAAGCATCCTTTATATAGGGGATGAAGGCCAAACCATTAGCCGGAAATTAAATGACGGAAATAAAGGCGGGAAATAAAAGCGGGAAATAAAGCCGGGGCTAACTCCCGAATTGAAAGGCCTAGACTATCAATGTCGGAATGTAACTCCCGGAATAAAGTTCCGGAGTTACGGTTCCGAAAATTAAAGTCTATTATTTTAAATGCAAAATATAATAAAATAATAATAATAATATTGCTAGCTTGATGATGTGGTGCAGGAAGTCTATGCCATGGTGGAGTGGTGACATGGCATGCCACTAACGGGTCCAAGTGATGCAATGGTGCGTCGGATGATTGAGCCGGCAGCTTGGGCGATGGCTTTAGCTTGGGAGCGAGTGAGCGGTCCATCGGAGCGAACCCGCAAAGCATCATCCTCCTCTTCCACGGTCATGGTTGTCAAGGGCGCATCAGGCGGTTCCCTGAGCCGCAGGGACGGAAAGCTACACGAGCCACAGGGGCGGCTCCCTGAACCCGCGGGGGCGGCTAAGGCCAAAAGACTAAGGCTCTTACATCTCCCCCCCTAAAAACAAGTTTTGTCCCGAAACTTGTAAAATCCTCAAACCACTCGGACTCAAAAGCCGAGGTATAACACTCCCTATATCCTCAAACCACTCGGATCTGGTATATACTCCCTCAGCTGAGACACGTGAAACACAGGGTGAACACCCTCTAATCTCGGAGGCAAGGCTAATCTGTAAGCTGCGCTCCCAACTCGATCCAGAATCTCGAACGGTCCGACATATCGGGGACTCAACTTCCCCTTAATGCCAAAACGCCTAACACCTCGTGTCGGGGACACTCTCAGCCACACATGGGCTCCAACCCTGAACTCTAGAGATCTACGCCTCCTGTCAACATAAGACTTCTGACGGCTCTGTGCAGTCAGCATACGCTCTCTGATCAATGCTACCCGAGCCATATCATCCTGAATCTGATCAGGTGCTAAACCACTGACACTGCTCTGCTCATCCCAGCATAACGGGGTACGACATCTCTACGCATACAGTGCATCATATGGGGTCATCCCAATAGATGCATGTCAGCTGTTGTTGTATGAGAACTCAACTAGTAGGAGATGATCCATCCACACTTGTCCCCAATCCAACACACAAGCTCGCAGCATATCCTCCAGGGTCTGAATGGTTCTCTCTGACTGACCATCTGTTTGAGGATGAAACGCAGTAGTAAAGTGTAAACTCGTCCCCAGGGCAGTCTGAATCTGCTGCCAAAATCTCGAGGTAAATCGCCCATCTCTATTTGAGACGATCGTCCTCGGTACACCATGGAGCCTCACTATCTGTCTAGTGTACTCCTCAGCTAATCTGCTCACTGGCCACGTTTCCCGGATCGGGATAAAACGTGTCGTCTTTGTCAACTTGTCTACTATAACCCAGATAGCAGTAAAACTTTGGTTCAGTCTTAATCCAGTCACAAAATCCATGGTGACGTCCTCCCACTTCCTTTGTGGAACAGGGAGTGGATGGAGCTCACCTCCAGGTCTGCAATGCTCTATCTTGACTTGCTGACATGTCGCACACATTGCCACAAATCTTGCTACATCGGGCTTCAGCCCTCCCCACCGATATAAATGTCTCAAGTCCTGGTACATCTTACTCGTACCTGGGTGTACTGAATAAGGCGTACAATGAGCCTCCTGTAATATCCTCTGACGTAGATCCGCATCAGCGGGTACACAGACGCGACCGCGGCGCCTCAACACTCCATCTGTTCCTAGCAGGAGCTGGGGTGCCTCATCTCTAGACATCCTCTCTCGGATCCTCATCAGTGTCGGGCAGGTCTCCTGCTTCTATTGGATCTCAGTCAACAGATCAGGAAGAACCTCTAAAGTACGCAGCTAGGCATCCTCATCAGGAAACTGGATGTCCAACTCTAACCAGATCAGGTCTCTTTGTAACTGATGCTGAACTATCAGCCTCGCAATCGCCTGCTCTCGAGGCGTCTTCCTGCTCAGGGCGTCGGCGACAACGTTCGCCTTCCCTGGATGGTACAGAAACTCCTGGTCAAAATCTTTGATCAGCTCGAGCCACTTACGCTGGCGGTTATTCAATTCCCGCTGCGTAAAAATATACTTCAAACTCTTATGGTCTGTGAAGATCTGACTTGTAGCACCATACAGGTAATGTCTCTAGATCTTCAGTGCATGAACTACCGTTGCCAGCTCCAGATCATGAGTCGGGTAGTTTTCCTCATACGTCTTCAGTTGTCTAAACGCATATGCAATCACTCTGCCCCGCTGCATCAATACACATCCCAAGCCTAGCTTGGATGCATCATTGTATACCACAAAATCCTCTGTACCCTCTGGCTGTGCCAAAATAGGAGAAGAAGTCAGACGTCTCTTCAGCTCCTCAAAACTCTACATACACTAATCAGACCATACAAATCTGATACTCTTCCTCAGTAGACTCGTCAGTGGACGGGCAATCACAAAAAATCCCTCCACAAAACGTCTATAATAATCGGCTAGGCCAAGAAAGCTACGTACTTCCTTGACGTTCGTCGGTGTAGTCCAAGCTGCTACTGCCTCAATCTTCGCCGGATCCACCTTGATCCCTTCAGCTGAAACCACATGACCCAGGAATGCTACCTCTAGCATCCAGAACTCGCACTTAGAGAACTTAGCATAAAGTTCTCTATCTCGTTGAACCTGTAGCACAATCCTCACCTGCCCTTCAAGCTCCTCTCTGCTACGAGAGTACACCAGAATGTCATCTATAAAAACCACCACAAACTGATCCAGGAAGTCGATGAAGATGTTGTTCATCAACTGCATAAAGACGGTTGGGGCATTCGTAAGCCCAAATGGCATCACTACAAACTCGTAGTGTCCATATCTGGTCCGAATGTTGTCTTGTGCACATGCTGCTCTCTCACCCTCAACTAGTGATATCCTTAGCGCAGGTCAATCTTGGAGAATACTGTCGCTCCCTGAAGCTGATCCAACAGGTCATCAATAAGAGGCAACGAATACTTGTTCTTGATGGTCACCTTGTTCTGCTCTCTATAATCAATGCATAATCTCAGCGATCCGTCCTTCTTCCGTACGAAGAGGATAGGTGCTCCCCATGGGGACACACTAGGGCGGATGAAGCCCTTCTCAACTAGCTCCTCAAAATGCTTCTTCAGCTCCAACATCTCGACAGGCGCCATCCGGTATGGGGCCTTCGAGATAGGTCTCGTACCAGACTCTAAATCAATGCCAAAATAAAAACTCCTCTGTGGAGGCAAACTAAACGGCTCAGCAAATACATCTGCAAAATCACAAACAACTGGGATATCCTCTAGAGCTGGACTCTCCCCCTCCTTCATGGCGTAACACCAGAAGGCCTCACAATCATGTGCAATCAGTCTAGCTGCCTCGTATCGCACTGATAACCATACTTGATTTTCGAANAGGTCCGAGCCTCGGAAAACCTCTATCTGTCCTAACTCGGTAGAGAGGGTAACAGTCCTCCTACCTACATCTAAAACTGCAGAATGTCTATCCATCCAATCCATACCTAGAAGGACTTCTTCTTGCACTAATGGCATGATAAAGAAGTCCACATGCAATACACGGGTCCCTATAGAAATGGGACAGTCACGAATCTCACGGGTACCTCTTACCCTACTACCATCGGGTAACCCTATACTAAAGGGTACCCCTCAATCGTATCTAAACCCAAACGCTCTACACATGCATCAGAAATAAAAGAATGCGTAGATCCATTATCAAATAAGACTCTAACAGGTAAACCATGAATCAGAATGGTACCTGTAGCAGTCGGTGCAGCCGGCTCCTCTGCACTCCTCAGCTCAAAAACTCGACCATGTGGTCCTCTAGTATCAGTGGTGCTCCCACCACGACCTCTGCCTCTACTCGGCCCAGGAGCAGATCCCTGAGTCGTAGGACGATCTAGGACTCTCTGTTGTCCCTGCATCTGCTGCTGCTGAGGTGGCCTCTACCCACCTCCCGCTACACTAGCAGGGGAAGAACCCTGCTGAGATGAAGCTCCGCCTTGTCGGCTAAAAAACAGCTCTATGTCCTCGTCCACCACAAGTGAAGCAAGTCAATATCTGCCTCGTACACTCTGGTCGGATATCTCCATACTCACCACAGTTGAAACATTGTCGTACCTTATTTGTAACTAATGCAGATGAGGGATGACTTTGGCGGCTCTGGCCTCACTCTGAACCAGCAACTCCATGCTGAGATGAAACTCCACCCCATCTACAGAAAATCTCTATGTGACCTCGCTTGCTACAAGTAGAACAAGTTACTAACGGCTTCGTACACGCTGGACGTAGATGTCTAGGATCATCACAGTTAAAACACCGTCGACCCGTAGCTGCAACTAATGCAGCTGCGGGGTAACTTGGACGTCCCCGGTTTAGTTCAAAACTAATAACTCCACCAGCACCACTGGTCTGCCCAGTCCGTTGTCTCTTTCTAGGCCTTCTATGCTCCTCTGGAACCTGAGGAATCTCAGCAACATGTGCCGGTACAATTGGCACCTGAGTAACTCCATGGGATCTCCTAAATGATCCCTCCTGTAATGGCAGATTTGGGGTAGGTCTACCTGCTCTGGAAGCCTCCTCCACTTGTTTGATATACGCGCGGAAATCTGGTCCCCTCATATAGACATAACCCGAGTCATCTGAATGGACTCGCTGTGATGTATGTCTCCCAGCAATACTGTTTCCAGTCTCAAGAACGACACTCTCAGCAACAACCTCAAGAACCTTCTCCGCTGCCGGTGGATCAACAGCGAGAATCTGACTCTGTCCTACCTCTACTGGAGGAAGAGGGGATCTATCTCTACCTCGTCCATCTACAAATACAACTCTAGTCTGAGCCATTTGCAGGGTAAATACCCCCAACCTATAAGGTTATATATATGCCATATTTATAGATATATATCAAATCAATCACAACAGAATATCTATATATATCTATACTGTCGAGATCTTCAGAGGGGCGATGGCTCACGTACACGATATCCCAAAACATTTGTACTCATTTCAAAACCAAAACCTTTTGAAAAGTCAGACCCCTTTCGGGTTTTGTTTATTTATCTATTCGACCTTTATCGCAGATTACAAGTGTCATTGTTATCAACCTGGGCTCTTATACCAACTTTGTAACACCCCGAATCCGTAGGACTCGAGGCGCTACTGGGCTAGGATCTCACAATGGATCCTGACCCTAGCCTGACAACAAGTTCACTGGATCTTACAACAACGCGCAAATAGATTAAATCTAAAACATAAAACTGATATATAAATATCAAAAGGTAATACATAAGTACCGCTGAGTACAAATAAAACATAACTGTACAACAAAAGATCTCATATCCCCAATAACGACCCAGTGTACGGAGCCCTCAGCGGATCACCAACTCTGGATCACTCTACAGCTCTCCTAACCTGCAAAGGATCTACAACACGGTATAAAACCGTTAGCTAACCATACACATATACATAGAGATGCAAGAGCACAATCACACATCAGAAATCATAACACATCATCATGCTTTCACACATTTACCCGGTTTATTATCTTTATAAAGTCCAATCACTCAATCGTATATATATCTGAATATGAAAATATGTGACACGAGGAATATAACCCTCGCCTCTCGGTTGTACCGGCCAGCTGGAGTGGTCATATGGGATCACTTCCCCGTGTACCATAAGGGAGTGGAGACAGTGCCCGTCCCGTGTACCAAATCTGGACTCTCCGTAGAGAACCTACCAGACTCCCAGAGGGATGAAAGGGCAAGGCTGTCACAACCCTACAATGGGCAGTCACTAAACCATAGGTAGGTAATAACAACATCGCATGCTATCAAGCATATAACACACACCACTCATGCATACATCCAATATAAGGATGGTAGCTAAGTAAGTCCTATGGACTTACCTCAACCTCAGAAGTAATCTCAACCCGATCAGCTCCAACTCTAGAGAACAACACTGCCTAATAACAAGGCATAACAAGATATCAAACTCCTATCCATCAAAGGGTCACACCTAGACCCAAGGGATCCATAAGGATCATATCCAACTTATAAACCTCGATAAACTATTAAAACCTCAAAGCCAAAACCGGCATACAGATATATAACATCCTCATCATTCTATCCTCATACACATACCTAGTATGCTACTAACCCGCTCATACTAGGAAAGGAAAGGATCATACTACTCTAGGTAGATCCTGTACAAGACGCACCTGCGGAATGAAAAGACGCAGGGGCAGAACAAGACAAACCGTGGGCGCTGCAAGGCTCGGCCGCAGGCGCGGTGACAGGGCCGCAGGCAAGCGCTGGCGCTGGGGACAGTGGCCGCGGGGGCGGCGGATTCCGGGCGTGGGTGCGGTGACAAAGCTCCCGCAGGGGCGGCGGTACTGGAATGCGGGGGTGGCGACGGTGCAGAATGTGATCCCGCGATTCCTCTTCGGCTCTTCACGTGATCAAATCACGTCTTCTCCATTCCAAAGTCACACACATACATATACATACACATTCCAACATCAAACTACATCCACATACATCTAATCCTAAGCAAAAGAGAAAGAACAAGAAAAAAAGAAAGGAAGGAGAAACAAGGAGCTCACCTCTACTGCTGGACTAGGCTAGGAAAAGCTCCACAACCACAACTCAGCTGGCTTCCAAGCTCAGCAACCACATCTACCATCATCAACATCAACAACAACACACAACTCTCTTCCAAACTCAAGGAAAACCAACTCAAGATCAAGAAAAAGAAAGGGAGAAGCAAGGAGGACGTGAGAAATGAAGAAAGAAGACTGAAGAATGTAACGTCCGGAATTTTTATTCCGGACTTAGAGCGTTTTGTAGATCTTTCCGCAGGCACGAGGTGCCGAGTGCCGGGATTTATTCCTAAAATCCCGAGCCGACTCGTCGTTTTTCCCTTTTTCCGCTTTCCAACCCTTCATTCCGAGTTGAGGTGACAAGGGGTCATTTCCGACCCCTCGTTCCGTGGTGAGGTGACAAGAGGTCAGCTGACCCCTTTATCCCGTCCCCACTTTTCAGCTCTTGTCCCCTCCCTCTCTCTCCTCTCTTCTCTTCCTCTCTTTGCTCTCTTTTCTCTTCTTTCTCCATGGAAGCTCTTGGTTAAGGACTGCAGTAGAGGAGGATCAGATCTGGTGTGGTAAGCTTCTCCCTCTTCCTTCCTTCTCCTCCTTTGCTGCTTAACTCTTTCTTCTGCCCTCCTTCATCCATGGCCATGGATGAAGCTTTTGAGAAGTTTTTACTCAAATCCGTGCATGCATGTGTTCTTAGCTCGATTAGGTTGTGGAGAGGAGTCTAAGATCAGTGGTTGGTGTTTGGAGAAGACCCAGCAAGGAGAGGAGGACATTGGAGCCAAGGATCCACGATCGAAGACGAAGAAGACGAGGTTCTGCACCGAACCCGCGGGGGCGGATCATCACGGCCTCAGGGGCGGCTCCGGGCTCCAGGAAGCCAGACCGCCACAGGTGCGGCTGATCACGGCCGCAGGGGCGGGCTCCAGGTTCCGAACCGCCGCAGGTGCGGCTGACCAGCGCCGCAGGGGCGGCTCCAGGGCGGCAGCAAGGCGCAGAGGCGGCTACTGTGTTCCGCAGGGGCGGCTTCTGTGTTCCGCAGGGGGTGCCAGCTTGACTCCGCTACTGCGGTTTCTTCAACAGTAGGCTTCTCCTCTCCCTTCCTCTTCAATCCTTCCTTAGCTTTGAGGTTATATCATGTTAGTAGCATGCCTAGGATGGATCTAGGGTAGTCGAGAATGCCACTTAGTGGTTGTGAACCTAGGAGCCCTTAAGGCTCGATGTACTTGATGGTTATGAGTATGTTGAGCATGATGACCTTCTAGGCTAGCTTGTTCCTTCTTGGCTAAGGTTTAAGATCATGTGAGGTTATAAACTGTTGTGAGTTGCTTTCATGTGCTGAGAGTGTGGTGAGTACCTTGGACCCTAGGATGCATTCCTAGCTTGAGGGTTAAGTGATCTTGCTTAGATCACTAGAGTGAAGTCTAAGACTTCTTGAGCGTGAGCATGTATCGATATGTATATTCGCTTGTGAGCAGGTTGTGGGCTTCCTCCCTAAGGAAGCGAGAGTGTTGTGAGTTGAGTGTGGTGACGAGGTAAGTCTCCGGACTTACTTAACTCATATATTACGTATTAGCATCGATGTGTGTTGGTGGTGAGTGTTTGTGTTATTGTTTATGTTATAAACAACTAAACCGGTAAATAGGACCACCGACTTTATATTATTTTGGCCCAAGTGTATGATAACGGGCGGTGACATCATCTGCCTAGCTCTTGCGAGAGTCTAGGAGGTTCTCGGCGACTAGCCCGGGCGGGTAGACGGTCGGATGCATCAGTACCATTCCTTGCCGGTTGCCGGTAAGTAGGGACCGAGGCGAGACCACGGTGGTTCTCGTGTCACAACCCTAAGTTGAATTAGAACGGGATACGACTTAATAATAAAAAGATAATTAACCGGACTTGTGTGTTTCGGCGTATGTATGTGTTATGTGATATATGTGTGTATGTGCCTTCACCTCTTTTCTAATGCTTCGAATATGAGCTAAAGGTTTTAAACCATTTGTGTAGATGACTTGCAGGTTAGGGACGCCGCCGGGTGAGGTGGAGGAGTGGACAGCCGGGGTCTCCGTACATTATAGGGCGGGGACGTTTTTGGGTTATGTTTTCGTATTACTGGATTATGTTGAACGGTTTAAGTTTGCTTATCGGAGTTGTGTCGTTTTGAGGACTCGGCTGAGTTTCCACCTTGTACCTTTGCATTTCAGTTTCTCGCATTCATTATAAACGATTTTGAGTTTTGCCTTTATTTGTGCCTTGTTGGAAAGGTCCGGTGAAATTGTTGTCACGCTAAGGGTCGGGACCCATTGTGAGGTCTCGCCCATAGCATCCCGAGTCCCACGGATTTGGGATGTTACAAAAGTGGTATAAGAGCCCTAGGTTGACAGCAATGGCACTCGCAATCTTTTAGAAGGCCGAATGAGGATAAACAGAACAGACACGGGTTCTGACTTTTCGTTTTCAAAATCATGTACATGAGTCGGGTTTGGGTTAGAATGTACGGGACCACCACTCCTTCCGCAAACCTCGGCGATTTAGATCTCTAGAGTTGATGTATGTATATATATTATTACGTTGTTATTTATATATGGCCTTAGGATGTTTTTGGATTTGTATGTACCTAGCTGACCTTAGGATGTTTTGGGCTTGTATGCCTTGGATGTATATTGTGATCATGCCTACCTTTATGCCTTTAAAAGTTTTATCATACCGAGATCGTAAGTATTACCTATGTATTTATACATAAGTAAACGCCATACGCTATTAGATGGCACGTACGAGAGCTACCGGTTACGTAGGATCCACCAGGGGTAGACCCCCTCTTTCTCCTACCGTCCCGAGACGGGGACGAGTAGGAAGACCTCCAGGCGCGAGAGGTCAGGGACGTATCCCCATTGCGGACCCGCCAGTTGTGGATCCACCAGCAGTTGAGGTTTCCGTAGAGGACGTCGCCGAGAGCATCGTTCCTGAGGCTGGGGATAGGACTGTTGGGAGGTCCTGACGCAGAGTTCTCCATCTACCAGGACTAGGGGAGCGTCCATTGGAGCTACCGTGTTTGAGGACTACGTACGACGAGACAATGGAGATAACAAACTTAAGTTCTTCAAGAAAATGCGTGGACAACTAAAGATGCGAATCGAGTAGGAGATGGGTGCATTCTAACAAGGTTAAAGGCGGTGTTCCATCACGAGAAGTGAAACTTTCCTTAGACGCTCCTAAGCTTTGGAGTCAAGATGAGAAACGTGATCGAACCAAGTGTGAAAAATGTAAGATACCGTAAGTTAAGCTTACGAGGTACCATTTAAGTGAACAATCAACATTACGAGAGTTATGAGAAGAATGGCAAGGTGGGGATTCACGCGGAGTTGACCGGTTTCTGTTATGACGATAAGAGGAAGTGTGTATAAATGATGATCCTAAAAAGATGAGAGCAACACGTGGATGCTAACTAACGTTAGAGATTTGGAGAAGACGCACTTACAAGATATCATGAAGCGCGGTTAAGCCTATGAAGGTGAGTCATGTGACACAACAACGCCGAGAAGGGTATATTTATCTCGCAGAAGGAAAAGGAAGCGTGGAATGAAGAATGAGCTAACAGAGTTTAAGGTAGAGTACCCCGAGAGGGTAGCCTTCATGAGAATGGTAACATGGAAGCATAGAAGAATGGTAAGTCATTGACATGAGAAAGGGTCAGTGATAAGCTAATTGGTGACAACCGAGAACGCGCATGTGCGGGTGGTCTATGGATGAGTGTGGGGGAGAGTAATCAGGCTGTAGGATCATAAAGGAATGGTAACAAGAACTTAGAATTTATCTTAAACTCTTGATTTGAAGTTCATATTGGATTATATCTTAAACTCTTGATTTGAAGTTGTTATGGAGAACACCAGTTTCCGAAAAAAGAGACGGTTATCTCCATTTGTACATTGATTACAATGAGACGAACAAGATGACAATGAAGAACAAGTACCCCCTTACCACATATAGATGATCTACTCGACCGGTTACAAGGGTCGGTGGTCTGTTCTAAGATCGAGTTAAGGTTTGATTGTCACCAATGGAGAAGTCGAGACTGGGATATTGCAAACACGGCATTCCGGACAAACCATGGTCACCACGAGTTGTAGTGATTCCATATGGGCTTACTAATGCCCCGAATAAGACATTTTGGTCTACTCTCGAAGAAGAAAGAAGTTAGATGACAAGTTGTCTCGGGATGACAACCTCCGAAGGATGTGAAAGAAGTTACAAGTTTTCTTGGATGTGCTGATCATTACCGGATTTGTGGAGAGATTCTCCAAATAACACCATCTATGGCTATCCTACTCCGAATGACGATGAAGTATTGAGTGGGACGAAAATGGACAATGGAGTTGTTGAGAGTTAAGAAGAGATTCATTGGTTCAACTGTTTTGAAATTTCCTCGAGGTATGATCGGTTTGAAGTGTACAAGTAATTCTTCAAGACATGGTCTTGATTGAGTATTGAGAGACGATGTAAAAGTTATATACATGTCTCGTTAGTAGAATAGTGTGAAGCAAAGTATTTCCTTCATTACTTAGAACTTGCAACAAGAATTGAGAAAACGTAAAATCAAAGGTTGGTTTGACAAGAACCAAAGTCAACGGTGTAAATTGGAAGTTCGATCTTCTTTGTTAGATACAAGCAAAGAAGAAACATAATCGAAATGTTGTAGTGAGAAAGACCCGAGAAGGAAGTTGAGTTTCCGATACATCAGACCTTTTTAAGATCTTAGCGCAAGTTGTGAAAGTGTTTTACCGGCTGGCATGGCTGCCGAGAGTAGAGGGTGTTCACCCGGCGTTTCAAGTGTATCAATCGAGAGAGGAGGACGTGCCGAAGACGGCATTCAGGATGAGATTACGGCCATTATGAGTTTGTCGTGATGCCATTCGGGCTCACGAATGCACCCACCGTCTTCATGGAGTTGATGAACGGCATCTTCATCGACTTCTTGGACTAGTTCATGGGATTGTTTATAGACGACATCTTAGTTCACTCCCGGAGTAGGGAGGAGCATGCGGGATACCTGAGGACGGTGCTTCGAGTCCTCCAAGATAGAGAGCTTTACGCTAAGCTTTCTAAGTGCGAGTTCAGGATGTCCGAGGTGGCATTTCTGGGTCATATAGTTTCCGCCGAGGGTGTCATGGTCGACCCAGCGAAGATAGAGTCTGTTTCCTCATGGCCGCCTCCTAGGACGGTCAAGGAGGTGCGCAGTTTCTTGGGCTTAGCGGGATACTACCGCCGTTTTGTTGAGAGTTTCTCCGTGATTGCACGACCGCTCACTTCCTTGCTGAGGAAGTCTATCAGGTTCGTCTGGTCCGAGCCTTGTCAGCACAACTTCGAGGAGCTGAAGAGAAGGTTGACCTCCGCTCCCGTGTTAGCCCAACCCGAGGCGTAGAGGATTTTGTAGTGTATAGTGACGCCTCCAAGCTAGGCTTGGGGTGCGTTTATGTAGAGTGGTGGGGTTATTGCGTACGCTTCTCGGCAGCTGAAGCCGTAAGAGGAGAATTACCCTACCCATGATCTTGAGCTAGCGGCAGTGATTCATGCCCTGAAGATCTGACGACATTACATGTACGGGGCTATGTGCCAGATCTTCACAAACCACAAGGGTCTGAAGTATATATTCACTCAGTGGAGTTGAATAACCACCAGAGGAGATGGTTGCAACTGATTAAGGAAGTTGAGTTTCCGATACATCAGACCTTTTTAAGATCTTTAAGCAAGTTGTGAAAGTGTTTTACCGGCTGGCATGGCTGCCGAGAGTAGAGGGTGTTCACCCGGCGTTTCAAGTGTATCAATCGAGAGAGGAGGACGTGCCGAAGACGGCATTCAGGATGAGATTACGGCCGTTATGAGTTTGTCGTGATGCCATTCGGGCTCACGAATGCACCCACCGTCTTCATGGAGTTGATGAACGGCATCTTCATCGACTTCTTGGACTAGTTCATGGGATTGTTTATAGACGACATCTTAGTTCACTCCCGGAGTAGGGAGGAGCATGCGGGATACCTGAGGACGGTGCTTCGAGTCCTCCAAGATAGAGAGCTTTACGCTAAGCTTTCTAAGTGCGAGTTCAGGATGTCCGAGGTGGCATTTCTGGGTCATATAGTTTCCGCCGAGGGTGTCATGGTCGACCCAGCGAAGATAGAGTCTGTTTCCTCATGGCCGCCTCCTAGGACGGTCAAGGAGGTGCGCAGTTTCTTGGGCTTAGCGGGATACTACCGCCGTTTTGTTGAGGGTTTCTCCGTGATTGCACGACCGCTCACTTCCTTGCTGAGGAAGTCTATCAGGTTCGTCTGGTCCGAGCCTTGTCAGCACAGCTTCGAGGAGCTGAAGAGAAGGTTGACCTCCGCTCCCGTGTTAGCCCAACCCGAGGGCGTAGAGGATTTTGTAGTGTATAGTGACGCCTCCAAGCTAGGCTTGGGGTGCGTTTTGATGTAGAGTGGTGGGGTTATTGCGTACGCTTCTCGGCAGCTGAAGCCGTAAGAGGAGAATTACCCTACCCATGATCTTGAGCTAGCGGCAGTGATTCATGCCCTGAAGATCTGGCGACATTACATGTACGGGGCTATGTGCCAGATCTTCACAGACCACAAGGGTCTGAAGTATATATTCACTCAGTGGAGTTGAATAACCACCAGAGGAGATGGTTGCAACTGATTAAGGACTTTGACTTAAAGATTTTGTACCATCCGGGGAAGGCGAACGTAGTCGCCGATGCTTTGAGTAGGAGGACACCTCGAGAGGAGGCTATAGCTCGGCTTACGGTTCAGCCACAGTCGCAGAGGGATTTGATAGGGTTGGAGTTGGATATCCGGTTCCCGGATACGGACTGTTGTTTGTCCGAGTTAGAGGTATTACCTGACTAGTTCGGAGATATGCTGCAGAAGCAGGAGGGATGTCCCATTTTGATGAGGATCCGGGACAGGGTGTCCAGAGGAGAGGCACCGCAGTTTATCACAGGAGCAGACGGGCTATTGAGACGCCAAGGACGTATTTGTGTACCGTCAGACCAGGAGTTGAGAGAGCGGATTTTGCATGAGGCACATTCCACACCTTACTCGGTGCCCCCAGGCACGAGTAAGATGTACCAGGATATTAGGACATTTTATTGGTGGGGTCAAGCCCGATGTAGCTAGATATGTGGCCCGATGCGCGTCCTGCCAGCAGGTCAAGATCGACCACCAGAGACACGGAGGAGAGTTTCACCCACTGCCCGTGCCGCAGTGGAAGTGGGAGGACACATCCAGGGATTTCGTTACTGATCTGAGACCAAGTAGGAGCTTCGATGCGATATGGGTAGTAGTATATCGGTTGACGAAGACCACACATTTCATCCCTATACGGGAAACGTGGCCGGTGAGTCGTTTAGCTGAGAAGTTTACCCGTCAAATTATGAGATTACATGGAGTACCGAGGACCATCATCTCGGACAGGGACAGGCATTTTACCTCGAGGTTTTGGCACGCGTCGATTGGGATGGCACCGTATGAGGCATTGTATGGACGGAGATGCCGTACTCCCTTATGTTTGGACGAGCCGGGGAGTTCTAGCGTTGTAGCTCCAGATCAGGTACAAGACGACTTGGCTAGAGTTGCTTTGATCCGAGAGAGGATGTTGGCCGCGCAGAGCCGTCAGAGGTGGTATGCGGATAGGAGGCGTAGACCTCTCGAGTTCAGGGTAGGAGCTCAGGTGTGGTTCAGGGTATCACCGACGCGAGGCGTTAGGCGATTCGGCATTAAGGGGAAGTTAAGCCCCCGATATGTCGGTCCATTCGAGATCTTGGAGAGAGCCGGTGAGGTGGCATACCGGTTAGCATTGCCACCGCGGTTGGAGGGTATACATCCGATATTTCATGTCTCTCAGCTGAGAGAGTACATACACGACCCGAGGCACATCGTCAGCCATGAGGACCTAGTGGTCGAACCGGACCATACTTTTGTAGAGCATCCTATAGCAGTTTTAGAGCGGAGTATGAGGCGCCTTCGATCGAAGGAGATACCGGTGCTGAGAGTACAGTGGTCGAGGCGAGGAGCCGATGAGGCTACATGGGAGACGGAGGATAGTATCAGGAGGAACTATCCCGAGTTTACCCAGGTTTAGCGACATCGATAGGGCCGTCGGGGTAGTCCCGAGATCTTCCCTTGTTTGTTCTTTGTGTTTATGTCATGACGTGTTATGTGAGTTCGTATGAGTATATGTGTACCTTGCGAGGTCTTGATGTGATTCTATACGTAGACTTGGATTAGAGCCGATAGTTGACATTTTATGAGTTCCTCGTGGTTACGAGACGTGTTGATCGAGAGTGCTGCGTTTAGCAAGTTTCGGGACGAAACTTGTTTTTAGGGGGGTTAGTTGTAACGTCCAGAATTTATATTCCGGACTTAGATCGTTTTGTAGATCTTCCCGCAGACACGAGGTGCCGGGTGCCGGTATTTATTCCTAAAATCCCGAGCCGACTCGTCATTTTTCCCTTTTTCCGCTTTCCGACCCTTCGTTCCGAGTTGAGGTGACAAGGGGTCATTTCCGACCCCTCGTTCCGTGGTGAGGTGACAAGAGGTCAGCTGACCCCTTGATCCCCTCCCCACTTTTCAGCTCTTGTCCCCTCCCTCTCTCTCCTCTCTTCTCTTTCACGTTACTTCCTCTCTTCTCTTCGTCCCTTTGCTCTCTTTTCTCTTCTTTCTCCATGGAAGCTCTTGGTTAGGGACTACAGTAGAGGACGATAAGATCTGGTGTGGTAAGCTTCCCCCTCTTCCTTCCTTCTCGTCCTTGACTGCTTAACTCTTTCTTCTTCGCTCCTTCATCCATGGCCATGGATGAAGCTTTTGAGAAGTTTTTACTCAAATCCTTGCATGCATGTGTTCTTAGCTCGATTAGGTCGTGGAGAGGAGTCTAAGATCAGTGGTTGGTGTTTGGAGAAGACCCAGCAAGGAGAGGAGGACATTGGAGCCAAGGATCCACGATCGAAGACGAGGTTCTGCACCGAACCCGTGGGGGCGTTTCATCATGGCCGCAGGGGCGGCTAGAGCCCGCCGCAGGTGCGTCTCATCACGGCCGCAGGGGCGGCTTCGGGCTCCAGGACGCCAGACCGCCGCAGGTGCAGCTGATCACGGCCGCAGGGGCGCGCTCCAAGTTCCAGACCGCCGCAGGTGCGGCTGACCAGCGCCGCAGGGGCGGCTCCAGGGTGGCAGCAAGGCGTAGGGGTGGCTTTTGTGTTCCGCAGGGGGCGCCAGCTTGACTCCGCGTGTAAGAGCCTTATCTTTCGGACCGAGATTGATCTTTGACCGAACTTGACTTTGGCCCAGTTTGGCTCAGCCACTCCCGCGGTCACCTCCGCCGCACCTGCGGGTCGCCGCTCCCGCGGCCATCTCCGCCGCCCCCGCGGGTTCTTGCGGCTGCAGCCGGTTTTGTTGACTTTGTTGACTCGTGCTTTACCCCTTAGCTTTACTTCTTTCTTCTGCTTGCTAAGCAAGGGTTTCCTCATTCACTTTCCATCCAGCCTTCACGTCCTCCTTGTTTATCCATCATCCTTCTTGAGCTTGTGTTGGTTTTTCCTTGAGTTGCTAAGGGAGTTTTAGTGGTGAATGTTGATGTTGATGTTAGTGCCTTCTATGCTGAGCTTGAGAGCTAGTGGAAGACACGCCTTGGAGCAATTTCGTGCCTAGGCCACAGCTGTGGTAAGCTTCTTCCTCCTTGCTTCTTCTTCTTTCTTTCCTTGTTTCAATCCTTCTAGCTTAGGATTAGATGGATGTTAAGGGTTTTGATGTTGGAATGTGTATTGATATGTATGTATGTGAATCTGGAAGAGAGTAAATGTGATTTGATCACGTGAAGAGCTAAAGAAAAGCCGCGAAGTTTCATTCTGCATTGTCGCCGCCCCTGCGGCCAGAAGTCACCGCCCCTGCGGAAGACGTGCCGCAGCNCAATGTTCGATCATCATTCCAAATGCACTGAAATCTACCATAGTAAATTCTAGCCAACCAACTCATTTGAAGGGCTTCATAACCAAAAATTTTCACCACTAGCCAAATACCTGTAAAAGAGATAAAACAAAACTACTTATTAAAATAACAAAGTAAACTTTTAATTAAAAATGAAAGAATCTCAACAAAGATGAAGTTTGAGTATTGTCTTATGTACCCAACACAAAATCCATTTCATACCTAAAATACGAGTTGAAGTATATATTCCAACCACTCCTTTCGAATCTCATCAATTTCATCAAGTGAGTAAGTATGTTTTTTACCATACCACTGAAAAGTGACATAAAATAACTTATATTAGATAGATTAAAATATCAAGCTTATGTAAATAAGTTTAAGGAACGTACAATCTTTGAAACACTGTGACTTCTTCTTAATATTATCTCCAACATAAACCTCATAACGTAATATCCAGACAATGTATCACTAACAAATGTTTCCAATATGGAAGATCAAAGAAAATTGATCTTTTCTTCCACCCATCTATAACAGTTTCATTTCTCAATTGTTTCCCAAATCTCACTTCTATGTGTTTCACGATATCCAATACTTCCTCCCCAGTTAGTGGTACGGGAGCAATTTTTGTTTGACTTGACAAATTAAACGGTCTACGACGTTTGCGCTCTGCACTATCAATATCCAGGAACCTTTGGTGGCCTACATAGACATTTTTCTTACATTTTGTCAAACGGCATCAGAATGTATCCTCTCCACAAATTGGACATGCAATGTATCCTTTCACACTAAACCCGGAAAGATTATTGTACGCTGGGAAATCATTTATAGTGCAGAAGAGCATGGCTCGAAGACGAAATTTATCTCTACGGTGTGCATCATATACTTCAACACCTTCTCCGAGCAACAAATTGAAATCTTCATGATAGGTGCAAAGTAAACATCAATATCAAATCTGGGTTGTTTCGGTCCAGAAATCAACGTAGATAACATCATATATTTTCTCTTCATACACAACCATGGAGGTAAATTGTACATCACCAATAGTACAGGTCATGTACTGTGACTTGAGCTTAGGTTACCATGAGGGTTCATTCCATCGGTAGAGAGTGCAAGACGTAGGTTTCGCTCTTCATTTCCAAATTGTGGGTACAACTGGTCAATAGTTTTCAATTGTGTACCATCCGTTGGATGTTGAATCTTACCATCTTGTACTCTTCCATTTGCATGCCTAGTTAAGTTTATAGCCTCTTTAGGATTTACGAAGGCGTAACCTTGGAATGATAGGAAAATACCACATCACTTTTGATGCAATATTTTTTTTCTTGTACCGCAGTATACCACAATCGGTATTTGGGCAACTCTCTAATAAAGCATACTCTTTTCTGTACAAAATACAATCATTGGGACAAGAATGAACTTTTTCATAATTCATGCCCATGGAGTACAAAGTTCTCTTGGCCTCGTATGTACTAACCGGAATGCAATTATCCTTTAGAAGAAGATCATTGATTAACCCAAGTACTGCACTAAAGTTGGTATCACTCCATCCATATCTAGCCTTTAGGTTATACAATTTTAGTAATGCAAACAACTTTGTATACTTTGTACATCAGGGATATAATGGCTTTTGTGCATCCTTTACCAAGTCGTCAAACCGATCGGGCTAATCTGCAAAATTCTCCTCTAGATCATTGATCATATCATCTAATCTATCATCCTCAAAATTGTCAAAAGAAGAGTACTCATGTGCATCATCATTTTTATCAGAACGTCTAGCTGCTTCCTCCCCATGCCATATCCACCGTGTAAAGTCTTGAATAATTCCGTAGAAAATAAGATGATCTCTAACTTCATCGACCTTAATCCACCTTGAGTAATAGCAATCTTTGCATGGACACATCATTCTATTAGGATCGGCACCATGATCAATCGCAAATGAGATGAACTCCTCTACCTCTTGTGCATATTCAACAGACATCCGACTTTTTGACATTCATAACCGATCTGCCATGGTAGAAATCACACAAAACAAAACATCTACAAGAAACCCTCAAGTTAATCATAGTCATCTTAAACAAAATTAGTTTTACTGATCAGTATTATTATATAAACACTAAGGTGTTTGGAAAATTAGTGTTATTGATCGACGTTATTATTCAAGCCAATCAAATTAAAGGTAATTTGGTTTTTCACTTTTTTATGTTTTTCACTTTTCCCACCTTTAAAGGTAATTCGGAAATTTAAGAGCTTAAATCAACAACTAAGTAAACACTAGTAAAAACTAAAAATGGAAGGTCCAAGCAAACATGCCCTATAAACCCATATCAAAAATAAGAAAATAGAAAAGTTGAAAATGCTAACATATGAAATTTAAGAGCTAAAGATTTAGGACGAGGGTGTTGGCCAAGATGTCTAAGGTTCATCCAATCACAAAATCTGATTAAAACTACAAAAAGTAACTCAAGCTAAATCGTGACATGCGAGAGCTTATAGTAAAAGTATGTAAAAGATGTTAATTGAGGTGAAAACCTATATTAGTTTACTTACTGTTTTGCTGCAAAAGTGATAATCGGATATCTTCCTTGGGTTTAGGTACCAAGAGAAAATTGGTCAACTCAATTTTAGACAAACTCTAGTTTCAACAGCCTTAAACAGGAACTCAAATTCCGACCATATGTGTGTGAAGATGAAAATAATCTGAAGACATTCTTTACAACTTTCAAAAGTCAATTAAGAGAAATAACCCATAAATTTGCAGGGAAAACCCCAGAAATACAAGCATCACAAGTCACAATCAAAAACTACATCAAAATGCACCTCCTTTCCAAAGGAAGCAAAAAAATGATTGTCTAAAATATGCCATCAAACTGTGAACAGAGGAAGCAATCATATAATCCCAGAGTTAATGAACTGATCGATGAAGCAATCATATAAGTAGTTACTTAACTGATACAAAACAATTTCTCTTAGTCATCTACAATTAACATATATGTCATCAGATTGTGAACAAAGGAAGCAATCATATAACTATGAAGAACTTAATGAGCTTGAAAAAACATTTGAAAATATAAAGAATAGAGATGCATTAATCCTGAGTATACATTGCTATGAGTCAAGTCTTACTTGACAACAGATTCATTGTAAAACAACCTACACACTTAACAACAAATTCATTGTAAAATAACCTACACACTTAAAGCAACTCTACAACTCGCATATCAATTTAGGCCGAAATTAATATTCCCAATCACCTGCACTTCCCATACAAAAAAAAACATAAACACATATCTAATGTAGAGCCTACATTTACATCCTCTAAGGAACAAATTTAACCTCAAGTGAGGCTATATGCCAATGCCGACAATTCCCTCAAGCATTTTACTATTTCCATCACCAATCCAACAACTCAACACTTCTAGAATAAACTAGAGAAGCATCCTGAATAAATGTTCAAATTTAGAATAAATATAACTGAGCTCAAGTAATATACAAAAATGATTAAAAAAGTAAATAATAAGGAGGGAAAGTCATTATAGCAATATTAAAGGCACAAACAATATCACTATAGACAAAATGGTGTCAACTAAAAAGATAGAAAAAGGTAATGAATTAAGTGGAAATGTCATTATGCTCATCTAAAAAGTACAAACAATATCACTACATATAGAATGATGTCAACTGTAGTGTTGCTGATAGACTAACACTTGGCACAAAATCATACACAATTTTCTTTGGTTTAAGTAACAACATTACTTGTTGATTAGTTCATACGTAAAAATCACTTGTTTAAGGAGATTAACACTTGGCACAAAATCACATTTATCATTTCCAGGGAAACAATGTCAACATCAGCACATGAACAAAGGAATGGCTAATTAGGTGGATGAAAAACAAAGTCATACTCTTTTTCTTGAATTCTTCTCAGCTGTCTGAAAACATTATAGAAAATGTCACTGTTTTATTAAGAAAGCTAATCCCACTCCCACCTTCCTTATTGTATTTGATTAACCAAGCTGGTGATAGTTGCAGCTACCACTATAAATTCTCAATGTCATAGCATATAGATCGAAAATCTTTTCTTCATAATTGATATGCCCCCACAAGTTTCTTCATTAATGCGTAAAGCCCAAAACAAGGGGTTTTGGGTTGCCCATTGTACAGAAGCAAGCAATTGTTGTAAGTTAAAATGAAATTAATAAAAACATGAGAATTTCATGCTCTGTTCCCTTCCCTGTCATAATTCATAAATGACGACCTAGAATTCACAGGCTAAAACTCACAGGCTAGAACTCACAGGCTTATCACTTTTCACGAAAACACAATGAAAATTAGACCAATAATAACGACGACCTAGAACTCACAGGTCCTCTTATGTATCTAAATAGGAATATTCATTTACGACTCAATTCCTACTTAAGTTAGGGTGGTTTAGATGGAGTCTAAACCTGCAAAAATCAAACCTTTTCCTAGTATTTAAAGTGATTTACACAACCTAATAATAAGAACAATTCAATCCATCATAATGCAAGTATAAACAATTATCTATCTACCTTGGAACCACAAAAGGTTTCTAGCCACTAAAATTCATAGCAAATATTGAATTCAAATTGATAAAGGAAAGCAACTGAAATGAATAAGAAAAGGGATGAACAAAGTACCCAACTTTATTAAATCTCAAAACAAACTGTCTCCCACTTGCAAAATCTCTAACAAACTCCAAATACACTGCAAAGACTGGATCTTCCTCTAACTACTCTAACACTAACAATGGTGAAAAGTAGTTATTTTTTATTACAAAAGTAGTAAATATATAAAGTTTAAAAAGTGAGATTTAGTAACAGAAAATGGGTTTTATTTATAAAAATAATTATAAATTAACCGGATAAAGTTTTTAATCTACAATATTGATATTAAATATTGTCGCTTTCATTTTTAAAAATTATTATAAACATTAAACTTATTAGCTAATGATCTTTTGTTGAACATTTTGTTTTATAGTATATTTATATTATTATTGAAGAACTAGTTTTAGGGAATAAAAGAAATTAAATTGATTATTTTTTTTGTTTAAATTAACAAATACATAATTTTAATGAATAACATTTTAGTAATATGTTACTCGATTATCAGCGTGCCATATCAATAAGTTGTTCTCTACTTGATGAGTATGTATAATATAGATATATAAATATATGGTTGTACTTTACAAACTTTCCATTGATTTTAGAGAAATCTTGCATTGTCATTATTCTTTGAAGTTGGTTTGGTACGTACTAGAGGATAGGATGTGCATGAAGAACCAAAACAATACTTTTGTTTAAGTGGATGCAAGATCACTTTACAAAGCCCATATATCTTAAATTTATTTAGATCTTCTTTCTCCACGTACATCTGATAGTGAACTCCCATTGCATTGTTTTTATTATTTCCCCCAACCGTTGATGGAAATTTAACCATTGGAAGAAATGTGGTGACGAAGAGTGAACGTTTGGGGAAAAAGTTTGGGATCTTGGAACCGAAAGGAAGTGATTGAAGGGGAAGACATAAGGAGAGATGTGGAGTTGGAGAATAGACAACGAAGGTTGTTCGGAGTGGTGGAAAGCCTAGACGGATGGTGAGAAGATATTCGTAGTGGAAGCGTTCGAAAATAGGATTTGAGAGACAAGATTAAGAACGACAAACACATCGAAATGTAGCCAAATTGTAGATGATCTTTGTATCGTTGGTAATAGTATCTTCACGTAAGGATGAGGAGAGGTGAATAAAAAAAAGAGAGAATTGCGACGGACACCAGTAAGAAAGCAATGGAAGATTCCATTGAAGATGTATTTAAAGCTTTCTTGACAACAAGCTTCAGTACAACGTGTCCGAAAGTGAGACATGTGTATAGTTTGTTCGATCCGTGCACGGGAATACACTATATTGGCCGTAGATTTCTTTTTCTTTTTTTGGAGGGAAAAAAAATCTAAACAGAGCTTCAATCACTTCCTCTCTAATTCTGGCTACATTTCGATGTCTCTCATTCTTCAGCTTGTTTCTCAACCCCTAATTTCAACGCTTCCACCACAACTATTTTCTCACAATTCGATGAGGTTTTTCACCGCTGCGGACTGCCTTTGTTCTAACTTTATCAATTCCATAATCTTCGAGTTCTACATTTGAGTGTCAATAATATAAATGGATCTCTACAAGGTCAAGGTAAGACGATTCATACTTTTAGAGAAAATTTGAAGCCTAGTCTATTCTTATTGATTATTTAATTTTTGTCGTTTTCACTAATTTAGTTAAGTAATTGTTCTTTTATTGCATGGATATGATAGGATGGATTATTTAGAAATCGAAAGTTACATAAAAAATGATAAATCTCATGTGAATGGAGACTACTATCCCTACTGAAAATGTTAATTAGTAAATTCACTATCATATTTATCCGTTTTCAAAAGAATTTGTTATGTAAAATAACTTTATAATAATGGTTGTGTGGATGTCCCTGGTGAATAAACAAATATATATAATCTTAAAATTATATATATTTTTTAAATAATGGTTATGTGGATGCCCTTCATTGTTTCTTTGGAAGAACAAATCTAGTGAAGAGAATTTGTTGGTATCATATGAAATTTTCATATGTGTTTTATCCACTATTAATGTACCACAAGGAGCTTATTTCAACGTCCCTCTTCACTAGTACCTGGAAAAAGATTTAGAACTTACGGATCTAAACAAGTTTAGATCTTATCATATCGGTGTAAGATACTGAGATTTCTATTGTTCTTGTACATTAGGGACTTGTTGTTTCTTCAAAAGCTCAATATATTTCCTCTTGATCTCACATAAGTATTTCTCCAACGGTTTTCCTGGATTCTACTTCATGCTTAAGTCTTTCTTCTAGGTATAACAACTAAGGCATTCTAGGGATAGAGAGGAGCAAGTGACGTTGTTATTATGTGTTGAATGACTCCATTGATGGAGCTTGAGGAAGGAGAGGATGAAACAGAATCGGACAAGAAACTGATTCTTTTGTATTCACACATTATTGACTGAAACATTACATTAGGCGTTTATTTATACACAAGGGAAAGTTTGTTACAACAAACTCCTTTTATATCTCTAGCTCTAATATCCCCCCTCAAGCTGGAATGGTCATTCCAAGCTTGGACATGATGTAAGAATGTTGTGGGGATGGTAGAATCTTTGTCAAAATGTCAGCAACTTGTTCAGTTGTGGGAAGGTGAGTGAGCTGTAGTAGGCCTTCCAAGACTTTTTCCCGTGTGAAGTGACAGTCGATGTCAATATGTTTCGTACGCTCGTCAAAAGACAGGATTTTTGTCAATGTGAATAGCTGCAACGTTGCCACAGAATAAGGTAGCAGGAGTGAGATTTGAAACACCAAGATCATGTAAAATTCTGACTATCCAAGTGAGTTCAGTAGATGTTAGTGCCATTGCTCTGTATTCAGCTTCTGCTGAACTTCTGGATACTGTGGATTGTTTCTTAGATCTCCATACAATAGGAGAATCCCCAAGAGAAACAAGGTAACCTGTCACAGATCTTCGGGTAGTGGGGCAAGCTGCCCAATCAGAGTCAGAGAATGCTGTAAGAATTAGCTGATCTTGGCCCTTTATGATGATGCCTTTCCCTATTGTGCCATGTACATACTTAATTGTATGATGCAGTGCAGAAAGATGTCCCTCACATGGTTTCTGCATAAATTGACTAAGCAGTTGTACAGAATAAGGCAGGTCAGGGTGAGTTTTGGTTAAGAAATTCAACTTACCAACCATGCTTCTGTAATATTCAGGATTTGAAAGAAGAGGGCCATGATCTGGGAGAAGTTTTGTGTTGAGAGGAAGAGGTGTAGATGGATGCTTACTGTCATTTGAAAACAAGAGGCCATTGTCTTGAAGGAGCTCATTTGTAAATTTCTTATGAGTCATAGCAACAACATTAGATAGGTATGTAATCTCCAAACCAAGGAAAAAATGTAGGTGGCCAAGGTCTTTGATACTGAACTTGTTGTGGAGCTGGGTTTTGAGCTGAGTAATTGATGTAGGGTCAGATCCAGTGATGACGATGTCGTCCACATACACAGCTGTGATGATTACTCCAACTGAGGTGTGTTTGGTGAACAAAAAATAGTCATTCTTTGATTGAATGAAACCCATGTGTAGAAGAGTTGATGTCAGCTTAGAGAACCATTGTCTCGAAGCTTGTTTGAATCCATATAGTGACTTTCTGAGCCTGCACACCTGATTCAGAGGGTTAGGAAAACCAGGTGGAGCTTGCATATAAACCTCTTCATTCATATATCCATGAAGAAATGCGTTGTTGACGTCAAGTTGAAAGAGAGGCCATCCTTTGGAAGTTGCAATTGAAATGATACACCTGATAGTTGGCATTTTGATGACAGGAGAGAATGTGTCTTCATAGTCAACTCCATGTTGTTGTGTGTAACCCTTTTCCACTAAACGAGCTTTGAACCTCTCCAAGGTGCCATCTGATTTCAGTTTCACTTTGAAGATCCATTTGCAATTGATTGGTCTTTTTCCTGCTGGCAAATCAACTAGATCCCAAGTATGGTTAGCTAGTAAAGCATCAGTCTCTTTTTTCATTGCATTAATCCAGTTGAAATCTTGACAGACTTGTTTGTAGGTTTTTGGCCCAACAAGGGATAAAGTGGGTAATGTGGAAGCTGCAGCAATAGGTGGGGTGAAAGAAACACAACATTTATGTAATATATCCAGAGAATTATTCATATTGCACACATAGTCTTTAAGATATAATGGAGCTGAATGAATTCGACTGCTTTTTCTTGGAATATGGTCATTGACAACAATAGTTTGTGTAGATGATCTTGGGACAGGAGGAGAAGTCAAAGAAATGTCAGAAGAAAAAGAACTTTGGTCACTGTCAGATGATGAAAAAAGAGGATGAGTTGGATGAGATATCACATGTTCTGCTGTATGTGGTACTGAATCAATAGAGAGTGTGAAAATGTTGTAAGGAAAGTCAGAAACTGGTTTAGGCAAAGTAGGGGTGTCAGGTATAGGAGTTTTGTACAAAGGGTAAATGGTTTCACGAAAGGTTATGTCCCTTGATACAAGGATGGAATTGCTGGGTAAATGGATGACTTTTTAGGCTTTCTTTCCAAATGGATAACCAATGAATATGCAAGGGTCAGATCTGGGACAAATTTGTCACGGCCATGTTTGAGGGTACTGACAAAACATAGGCATCCAAAGCTTTTGAGGTGGTTATAGTTTGGAGGATGTTGAAAAAGGATTTCATATGGAGAAGTGTTATGTAGGGAAGTTAAGGGAAAACGGTTTATTAGATAAGTGGTTGTGAGTAAACATTCACCCCAAAATGAGGTTGGCAATTTGATTGGAATAATAAGGCTCTTGCCACCTCGAGTAAATGTTTATGCTTTCTCTCGACAGTCCCATTTTGTTGTGGGGTAGCAACACAACTGGATTGGTGAATGATGCCAAGTTGCTTGTAAAAGGACTGAGCTGTGTGTCCAACAAATTCTGGGACATTGTCTGATCGGATGATTTTTATTTTGGTGTGGAATTGTGTCTCAACAAAGGTGATGAAGGACTGAAGGATAGGGAAAGCATTGCTCTTTTTGGCTAACAGATGAGTCTAAGTGATTTTGGAAAAATCATCAACGATTGTGAGGAAGTAGTTATGACCATTGTAGGTTGGACTTTTGTAGGGACCCCAAGTGTCAATATGTATGAGTTGAAATGGTTGAGTGGTGGTATGAGTACTGTCAGGAAAAGATTTTCTACATTGCCTAGCTTGAGGACAAACCTTACAAACAAAATTCTCTTTATTCTTTAAACCACATACAGCAGGAGGTACAAATCTCATATGATTAAAAGACAGATGGCCAAGGCGACAATGCCAAATCAAACTATCAATATTGCTAGAACAAGAAGCAACAGAAGATTGAAACAAAGGTTTTTGAGATGTATCAGAACCTGCAAACTGAAAAGAACTATGTGAAGAAATGACATTATTCTTGTAGGACAAGCTGTTCAAGATGTATAATCCCCTGGAGAGATTACCAAGCACCTATGTTTCCTTCATTGAAGGGCCCTGAAGTAGACATTTGGATGGTGTAAATATGACATTGAGAGAAGAATCTCTAGACAATGTATGAATGGAAATCAGGTTAAAGTGAAAGGCAGGTATATGGAGTACATTCTTGAGGGATATGTTGGGAGTGATCTGTACAGATCCAATATTGGCTATAGGAATTTGACTACTATCAGGAATAGTCATAAACTAAGGGGTGGTCAAAGGTGCATAGGTGGTGAATAAAGCAAGGTTGGGACAAATATGGTCGGTGGCACCACTATCAAGAATCCAAAGTGAATCAATACAATGAGTAGAGAGACTAAGATGTTTACCTGCTAGCATTGCACTAGGAGAGACAGACGGGGAATGTGATGAAGATCCAGTTTGTTGTTGACTCAGAAGACTAAGAAGTTGTTGATACTGATCATTGGTGAAGACATTGTCATGGACAGAAGCAGCAATTTTCTTGTCGCCAGAGTAGTGAGGAGGATTGGCTTGTAGTTTATAACACTTTGCCATGGTATGACCTGGAATTTTGCAATGGTCACAGAATTCACCACTAAAATTGGGAGGCTTGCCATGGAGTTTGAAGCATCTTGAAATTGAGTGTCCTGCCGTGTTACAATGTTCACAGAAATAATTGTTGCGAGGCTTGCCTCTTCCAGATTGTTGTTGAGAAGAACCTCGACCTTGACCGCGACCATAACTGGCACTGAATGCTGAAGAATCAGGAACCGAAGGTGAAGGAGAATGACGGATTTCTCTTTGTGTTTCATCCTGAGTCACTATTCGAAAAATCTGATCTAAGTCAGGGAATGGACGCATAATCAGGATACTTCCTCGAGTGTTGTTGAATGCGTCGTTGAGTCCCATCAAGAACTGCATGATCTGTTGATTTTGCAAAATCTTGTGCAAGAATGAACCTGCGCCACAAGAACAAAGTGGAACTTCAAGAAGAATCACATACTCGTCCCAAAGAGTCTTCGATTTGGTGAAGAAAGTTGATACAGAAACATTTCCTTTAGAGAGCGAAGCCAATTCCTTCTAGATTTGATAAATTCGAGCTTGATTTGGTTGAGAGTATCTTGTATTCAACTGGTTCCAAATATCTTTGGCGGTGTGACAGTACAGGACACTTTCAACGATGTCTTTGTCGATGGAGTGCAGAAGCCACGAGATTACCATTCCGTTGCAGCGTTCCCATTGTGCAACCATAGTCGGAGGAGATTCAGGTTTCGTGCAAGTGCCGGTGATGAACCCTAATTTGTTCTTGGCGAGAAGCGAAACTTCTACCGATCGCTTCCAGTGGTTGTAGTTGTTGGCGTTGAGTAGTCTGGTGGAGAGAATGTAATTGGGATGATCCGAATGATGAAGATATAATTTGTCATTCGGATCGATGCTGAATGAAGAATGTCGCGAATCAGAAATGGTATCTGGAGGAGTATCTGAAGGATCCATGAGAACAGAGATTGCAGAAGCGGAAAAACAATGAGAAATGTGTTGATCGTAAGGATCGATGTTAATGCCTGCTCTGATACCATGTTATCATGTGTTGAATGACTCCATTGATGGAGCTAGAGGAAGGAGAAGATGAAACAGAATCGGAGAAGAAACTGATTCTTTTGTATTCACACATTACTGACTGAAACATTACATCAGGCGTTTATTTATACAAGTTTGTTACAACAAACTCCTTTTATATCTCTAACTCTAATAGATGTTAACATTTTCAATCTCAATGGATCTCTACAACCATGTGAAGTTCGTTAGTCCTATTCCATTCGCATTGTGTTCTTAATTATCAGACTTTCTTGCTTACTCACATTTTTTAAGGATGAACTTTTAGGTATATGTAGATTTAGGAACCTTGAAGCGTTAAGGCTTCAAGTTAATGATTTAAGTGGAAGCATTCCAGAGTGTTTATGGAAGTTGACAGCTCTTCGAGTTCTGGATCTGTCACGTAACAGTTTCAGTGGGAATTTACCACCGGTCATCAACCTTCCGTCGCTGCAGATGCTATACATCAATGATAATCATTTACAAGGGAAACTTTCTTTAGGTCACCTGATGAACCATTCAAGGCTAGAAGTTGTATTCGTTTCACATAATGCAGTCCAAGTACAAGTGCTGGATTTGCCGTGTTCATCCACGTTTATGCTCAGGGGTCTTGCTTTAAGTCATTGCAACCCCAAATTCCTCTATTACCAATCTAACCTAGAATACCTTGATGTTTCCAATGATGGGTTACTTGGATCATTTCCAATATGGTTGCTGCAAAATAATTCCAATCTCATGTATTTAAACTTGGGGAATAATACACTGTCTGGAAGTGTGGTGCTTCCAATCACTATATGCTTTGGATGTTTCAAGCAACAATTTTATAGGAAAGATCCCTGCAGATATTGGGATACTGCTACCTTCACTCACAGTTCTGAACATGTCACTAAATACTTTTGAAGGGCTTATCCCTGCTTCCATTGGCAACATGACACAGTTATTTGCTCTGGACTTGTCAAATAATAGTATTTCTGGTGCTACTCCTTCTTCCTTACGGAATTTATCATTCGGAGTAAAAGAATTGGATGTTTACTTTGGAAGGGACCAGTCATTAGACGACGTTTGTTGGACGGTTAATGTGCGATAGACTTCACAAAGGACGCAAATATAATATCGCAGCCTATAAGACAAGAAGAAGTAGAATTTATACTTAAGAATAGATACAGCTCGTATAAGGGTAGTATTGTTTTGATAATGTCTGAGTTAGATCTGTCTTATAACAAGTTGACTGGTGATATTCCTCCTGAATTGGGAGAACTGAGACTACTACATGCTCTCAATTTGACCTACAACTCCTTAACTGCTTCAATTCCTAAGAGTTTCTCTAAGCTCAAGAGCATTGAGAGTTTAGACCTTTCGAGTAACAACTTAAGTGGAAGAATCCCTTCTGAACTGGTTCATCTCACATTTTTAGGGACTTTCAACAATCTCAGTGGACAAGTGCCTGAAATTGGGCAATTTGGATCCTTTGATGAAAAAAACTACCAAGGAAATCCTTTCCTCTGCGGGTCTCTCCTGCCTACAAAATGCGGGTTTGATCCAACAGTGCATACTGGAAGCAATTCATCAACTTATCAAGGAGATGAAGGATCTGACATGCAAGTATTCCTTTTGAGCTTCGGTATGTCTTCTGTCACCATCTTGCTATCCTTCTTTGCTGTCCTTGCCGTCAACCCCTATTGGCGGAGAGCTTGGTTTGCATTCATTGATCTGAAATTCCTCTCGTGGTTCAATCCTTGAACTTGTAACCATATCAATATACTCTATAATGTTGTTTACTCTTTAAGACTTTCTGTCATTTTCTTGTTGTTTGCTTATGTCTTGTTGTTGTCGTCATCTTGTATAGCATCTAATTTCTAATATTTGATCTCTGTTGAATGGTCTTAATTGGTCATGTAAGCATACCGAGTTATAATAAACATACTTGAGTGTTATTAGCATATATGTAGGATTATAATTCTGCATAGATTTCTTGCAGAAGACAAATGCTGCATAATAAACAGACATTCATTTACCATCAACTTCAGTTGTATAATCCTTTGTGACTATAAGCTTTCAATTAGTGCTACTCGTGATTGATCAGTATTGAAGATTAACTACTCATCTATTACTGAATTGTCATATCACAATATAAATCAATGCAAATGCAAAACTTTTACAATATTAGAGCTCTGCACTTGTATTTCATGTACTTATTGCTAAACCGAAAATCCAGAATCGAACAAAAACTTATCAAGTAAGAGTAACATCAAAGTCACTAACAGTCCATTCTGTGCAGTTTCCTCTATATCACTCACATAAATTTCAGTTCCTGTATCAGTTGAAGTCCATATTCTTCTAGGCGGCGCAGTTCCCGGATCCTACAACGACAAAAAAACAAACCAAGTGTATTAAAAATTTCAGAATTCAACTTAAACTTGACTGTGAAACAACAAATACCTGATAGAAGTAAAGCCTACTAGATAGTCCACCAACATCCAACTCCCAACTAGTAGGGTCTCCAACCCAACCATGACCGGGCTTTGTAGGGTACCCGTACTCAGCCCATACAGAGTGAGGAAGCAACTGCATGATCTCCTGTGCCTGAGGATTACTATAAGGATCACAAGTCTCATAAGGCTGCTCCATGTATTCAGCATTCCCTGGCCCACAATAATAATGATAAGCATCATAAGGGAAATTGACAGTATCAGTTCTATGAATCTTGGTGTTGTTAAATAAATGTGATATGGAGGACATTTATTTAGATTAGTAGCATTGCACACATCTCCAGATTCCGGGTTTATGATCATCTCACTATAACGAGTCACATCGGTTAACACATCTCCATCACACAGCTTGCCATTGTTCTTCCAACAACTCCCTATGTCTATCAGATAAAACTGACTCCTGGGTCCTCCTCCTTGTTTCACATCCAAATGTAGCCTTACCATGAAATTAGGCGATTCTGGAAGCTGAACAACACAAGTATGTACGCAAGGTTAATTTTATGAATAAAAATATTGTAAGCTTAACGAGATTCCATCCTAATATGATATCATGACCACTTTAAGCATTCCGCGGGTGTCATAGTGGTAGCCACCAGAGAACCCAGAAGTAGCATCTGTTCTAAGATAAAGCATCAGCCGTGGATAATTCTTTGAAGTCTTGAGCTTATGCTTGAAACCCAGCTTTCCCCTTGACCAATTTGCTTCTCCCAAATCACCTCATAGTACGAGAGGCCGTCGAGTCCATATCTTAGATCCTTTCCAAAATCATAAGTACCACTAAAGCTTCCCCTAAGAGTTCCATTTACAAGTTGAGTTGGGTTATGATAAAGAAGTAGGTGATTCATACACCTTTTACCAAAACAAGGGAAGGTTCTTCCTCCAATAGGTGGAAATCGACCTACTTTCTTCCCATATTGAGGGCATAATTGAGAAGTGGTGTCAAAGTTTCCATTTTTAAGCATCACCATCCAAAAATGCCATGGCTTTTGATCTTGCTTATCCACCACTTTACAAAGAGATCCTAAATATTTCTCCTTTTCAGCTGCATAAAGATCAGGATTTTTCAAAGCAGCTCTTGTTATACCAGAAAATGGCTTTCCAATCCCAAGCTTGTTATCCTTTTCCTTCACCTTATGAACCAATAACCCATTCCCTGTATTTGTGTACAGAAATTCAGCATTATAACTTCAAAATTCATCTTCTAACACAAAAACTCGAGATATTTCGTAGAATTTTACCGTTACTGATATCAGTGTAGGGAAGAAGATCAAAACAATCAGCTGCTCTTGGGCTGCCCATGGAAGGGGCTTCCCTGCCAACTTCATTCAGAAATTCCAGCCTTCAAACGCTACTCTAAGGCCATCTCTTCTCATTCCAGGATCTCCTACTGCAGATTGATTTGGTTTTCCATTTGAAGTTATTGCAAGTAAAGCAATCATATTTGCTGTCCAAAACACTAACAAAAACAATTTTTTCTCCATTCTCATCCTTAGCTGATTGATCTTCTCAATTTTTGTTTATGGACGTATATGTAAGATTGTTATGAGTTCAAATACTGACGAAATACGAATATAATATAATATATATATAGACAGAGAGAGAGGTGATTATGTTGTGCAAGTCCCAATAGATTATGCTGATCAATATGTTAGACTAATTCATATTTCAAATATAAATACTATGATAATGAGTCACTCTAGAAGGTAGAAGAAGATTCTGGAAGAAGGCGGAAGATTCCGGAAAGTAGTGGAACCTTCTAGAAGGATGCGGAATATTCCGGAAGGTGACGGAAACTGCCTTCCGGAACGATGCGGATCTATCCGGAAGATGCCGGAGACATCTAGAACTCGACGGAACTTTGTAGACTTGACTAGAAATCTAGGGAGAGTTCTAGACTTGTATAGGATTGAGTGAGAAGGCTCCGGAATGATCTAGGAGAATCGAGTTCCGGAACCTTCCCGTAGAGGAGGTGGAGATGACTATAAATAGGGGTGACCACCCCTCATTTGTGTAACTCCATCAAAGAAGAGAGTAATAAAGGCTTCTATAGAGAGCTTGTAAGTGAGGTTGTTGTACGAGTGTGAGTGCGCAATAAATTACCCGTTTATATATACTCGGAGTGAGCCGGAAACGTGAATTTGCCCCAACAACTGGTATCAGAGCCGAAGTTACGGTGGTGGTGATCGGGTAATATTTGTTGCTTAAAGAATCTCGTGTTTGGCGTGATGGCGGCCGAGGCGATGAAGGCGTTCACGATTCCACTCTTCGATGGGAAGATCAACTTCACTTTGTGGCAGAGTACGATTCAAGACTTCTTGGTGCAGCAGGGTCTTGACCAAGCTCTGGAGGAGGAGAAGCCTGGATCGATGAGCGAGGAGAAGTGGAGAAGCATCCAAAGGAAGGCGGTAAGTACAATACGGTTGGCGTTGGCTCCCGAGATTAAGTACGGTGTGTTGAAGGAGACCACACCGAAGGCGTTGTGGGAGAAGCTCGAGAGCATCTACGCGTCGAAGTCGTTGACCAACCGTTTGTGCTTAAAGATGGAGCTTTTACTCGCTCAAGATGGAGGAAGGAGGTAATCTTCATGACCACATTAACTCGTTTAATCAACTAGTATGCCAATTATTGAATGTAGATAACAAAATCGGAGAAGAGGAGCAGGCGTTGTTGTTGCTAGCATCATTGCCAAAGTCCTACAAGTCCTTGGTGCAGACGTTACTTGTAGGAAGGAAGTCTCTCACGCTGGATGAGGTGACCGCTGCTTTGCGGGAAAGTGAGAGAATGATGAAGAATGATGCTACCGACAAAGGTGAATACCACATACTAGTTGCAGGGGAGCGAGAACGAGGGAGGAGTCAATGGAGGAGGCATGATGACTCGAGACAAAGAGGCTCGCAACGAGATATGAGTGAGGTCGAGTGCTTCTACTGCGGGGAGAAGGGTCACATGCAAGCCCGGTGTCCTCAGATGAGGGAGGACCTGAGGAAGTTGAGAGAGATGTCGCCGGGAAAGAAGAGAGAGGACTCCCACACCAATGTGGTTAGTGAAGTCGGTGAAGTTGATTATGGTGATGTTTACTTGGCGACAGGAGAAGAGACCGCCAAGTCAGAGTGGGTGATGGATAGTGCTGCCTCGATGCATGTGTGTCGGGACCAAGCAATGTTTGACACCTTGAAAGTTGGTGGAGAGTTTGGTCACTTCAACTCAATGAGTGGTGATAAGTTGAAGGTTGAAGGTACCGGAAGCGTGACGATGAGGCTTCACAATGGTACAAGCCATACTCTACACAATGTGAGGTACGTGCCATCGGCGAACGTTAATGTCATCTCGTTGGGTGCGATGACGATGGAGGGGTACAAGTTCGTCGGCACGAGGAGATGGTGCAAGGTGTTCAAGGGGAGACGCTTGGTGATGCGAGGCCACAAGGATGAGAAGAATATATGCTTCTTAGATGGAAGGGCGGTGCAAAAGGGATGCAGTGACACCGGAGCTAAGAAGTAGATGAAGGTGAGATTTTCAGATGATGTGGAGATATTTAGAAATATGAATTAAAGGAGGAATTGTTAGACTAATTCATATTTCAAATATAAATACTATGATAATGAGTCACTCTAGAAGGTAGAAGAAGGTTCTGGAAGAAGGCGGAAGATTCCGGAAAGTAGTGGAACCTTCTAGAAGGATGCGGAATATTCCGGAAGGTGACAGAACCTTCCTTCCGGAACGATGCGGATCTACCCGGAAGATGCCGGAGACATCTAGAACTCGACGGAACTTTGTAGACTTGACTAGAAATCTAGGGAGAGTTCTAGACTTGTATAGGATTGAGTGAGAAGGCTCCGGAATGATCTAGGAGAATCGAGTTCCGGAACCTTCCCGTAGAGGAGGTGGAGATGACTATAAATAGGGGTGACCACCCCTCATTTGTGTAACTCCATCAAAGAAGAGAGTAATAAAGGCTTCTATAGAGAGCTTGTAAGTGAGGTTGTTGTACGAGTGTGAGTGCGCAATAAATTACCCGTTTATATATACTCGGAGTGAGCCGGAAACGCGAATTTGCCCCAACACAATAAGAATCTGATCCACCTGCCTTTTTATTTGTACTTTCACGGAAGCAATCTGATGTTTATGGAACAGTTGGTTCCAGAAGGGCAAATTAAGGCATACTGCAAGTAGGATCATTAAGATCGGCTTAACGGGCTTGTTCAGTTGACTAAATAAGTCGAGTATGAGCACATTTTTAGCTCAATAAATTAGGTGGCTTTGGTATTAAACGAATTAAATATGAACGAAAACTAGGTTCGGATAACAACCTCAAAGTTGACTCGAATGATTTGAACCTTAACTTATCAAATCTCAGCTTGTTCCACTTGGATAACGGGATTAACTGGCAAACAGCAACAACACTTGACGTACAGTTTACATATAACGGGAGTCAAATCCCATTGCACGATAATTCCTTGTAAGCTGTTATGCTTAATATTGATAAATAAAATAAACGGTCTTCTTCCCCTAGAATTACTTTAGGTGAAGTTCTTGAAAATAACTTCATCTAGAATTGAATGAATCTCAACCATTGAATTATAAACAAATGACTAAATTAAGTTTATCTTCTCTCCGAATCTTTTTTTTATTTTCAATTACCTATTTTAATGTTTTCAATGGAATTTTAAAAACTTCACCTAAAGTAATTCTAGGGGAAGAAGACCGAGTCCATATATATATATATATATATATATATATATATATATATATATGTCTTGTATGTTTTGTCTCTATAGTTATATGTTTTTTTACTTACTTGCTAGCTAGGCAGTACCTCCTGCATTCCATGTGGTGCAACCTATAATGACTCGAGTTGTGTAAAATAGACTCGGGTCAATTAGAAGCTCAACCACAATTAGTCCAAGTTTAATGAGTTAAAACATATGCCTGCACTAAGCAGGGACTGATCCAGAAGCATGCATACAATTCTATACATAGCTTCCATTGAAATTTATGGATTTCGGTTCATTGTGACGCAAGATTTTCCTGTATTGTATCCAAATCCAGCCATATTAGGCGTTGTGCACTCTTCTTCTCTTCAAACGCATGCATACACGCATTCTCTTAAATCGTCTCATTTGCGCCTACACCAGCCACGTAAGATAAACCACTGTTGTTGAATTTGTCCACAATTATATTCTTTGTTTGCTGGTTATCAGGAAATTATTTCAATAGTAGTTCAGAATCCGGTCTGGCCGTAATATGTGTTCTTTGACCGGACCATAATATTACCGCCGTAATATGTGGTCTTAGACAGGATACATAAAAACCCAATGATCAGAACACTCTTTGGACCTACCAAACCCCAAATAACTGATGCGTCGAAGAATATCTCATTCATTTTACATGTCCATGGACTTCCTTCCGGAAGCTTCTCCTTGTCCCATATGGTTGGGATTGCCTCCATCAACCACCATCCTGATATCATACTTACCGTTCCGGCTATAGTTGTTCCTGCCAACCGAAGAAATTGAATAATCAAGATAATGTACTAAGATAGGTATCCATATCTTGATATCAATATATCAGATACTAGTATCGATAATGGTATCAAGATATGAGTATGAAATGGATATTCATCAGAGAAAGAATAGAAGAAAAATTAAATACCATAACACCACTGCCTTTTTGGAGTATATCATAATTAAATACCATAACACCACTGCCTTCAATTTATATATACCAAAATATACATGTATTATGTAGTGACCATAAATTTTGAAACACACATTGGCTACAGGTTGCCCTGGCAGAATGTATCCCATGAAGTACTCTGTGATGATATTCAGTCCCGGCGTCTAAATAATAGTTAATTAGTGTATTACTCGCACCTTGTGCGGAGTTGAGTTTTAATAAATCTTAAATATTATAATAATGTATAAAGAAAAACATATCAACATAAACAATATATTATATTCGATATCCATTCAAGACGAATTGAATTCATGCTCAATTTTATCTGAACAAATAAAGCAAACGAACAAATCTTAGTTGTAAATTTTTAACTAAAAGATTCACTAACTTTTCTATTTTTTAACTTAATTATTATTAACATAAAATATTAACTTTTTAAAAGATTTTTTTAGGACTTCGTGAATTTTGGCACTGACACGTGACAATAAGGATCTCTCCTTTAATACTTATAAGATAAGATATAAGATAAGATAAGATATATATTAATAATAATAATAATAATAATAATAAAATAATTTTTATTAAAAATATCCGATTATGTAAACCCATTTTTTAATAATCTAAATAAATAATTTTTAAAAAGATTTTGTTGGGCTTTAATAATAATTTATATTAACAACTTAAAATAATTAACTTTTTAAAATATTTTTTTATGCTGCGTTAAATCTGGCGCTGACACGTGGCAAAGAAGGGCTCTCCTTTAATACATATATAATATAAGATAAGATAAGAAACAAGCAAAAAAAGGAATTAAGATTTGTGTTACGAACTTAAGATTCAATAATAGTTAATACATGCTAAAAACTAGAACATGATTCGTAGTTGCAGTGATGATACTGATTGGAAGAGTGAAGATCAAAGCCATGGCTGCTGCAAAGAGGAGTGCCCACCATGGCATTTGGATTTCATGTTCCATGAATATGCACATTAGTAGACTCACCACCAGAGTTATAAGAAGCATACTCCAAAACCACCAACTCGGTATATCCGCATACTTCCTCATCAACTTAGTGTGGATATCCGCTTTAATAACTCGTGATGTTTTCAATTGCTTCTATATTTCCCTGCCAACAATCATTCATAATCAATCACATGCTTATCAAAATAGAAAGACGTGACCTGCCATTGAATATCAAAACATGCATTAGAGTTGCGGCTATAGCAGCAAACCCGAAGCCATAGGTGATTGCCAAATTGATCCTTGCCTCTAGTACTGAAACTCCAGGAATTTACTGGTGTAAATAGCAGCAAACCCGAAGTCATTAACAATGCTAGATATGTCATAGGATTGTCCTTGAAGGGTAAATAGCTGTTGGGAGAAAATGGGGAAATTTTTGGCATTAAACAAGTTGAAGCCCCAGTAATTTACTGGTGTCACAACATACAATATTACATCACAAATAGGTATGCAACAATGATGTTAACACAAGCAAAGAGAGGAGTTGCAAGTGGACTTCCAGTCATTCCGGAAATGATTCCCCAATCCAACCCGAATGTTCCGAGGCCTAAACCATACATACCAGATCCTATTTGGTGTGCCAACACTGAATTTAGGAATGCCCGACATATTCGGGCCATGCTTTGTAGAATAGTCATCAAGTAACCGGATATTATATACCAACAGAAACTACACAACATTGCAATCAAGAAAAACTGACCCCTTGACATGCTCTTCTTGTTTTGTTTCTCGTGCAGGGCACTGTAGAATCACAATCACATGGTATCATAAACTTCCACATATTTTATTGACGAAATTGATCACCGTTGAAAATTCTGACCTGAAGAGTGAAACTTGAACCAAAGTTCCAGGCCACCACAATGTAAATTTGGCCTGCCTTTCATGAAAAAAAGAAATGAACATGAAAAGTATGAAGAGTGACATAATGTGGATACCATTTTGCAAGATCCCGGGATGTTGAGACAGTAGTCATCTCTTGATCATCTGTTGTCTGGATTGCCATTGGCAAAAGGAACTTCATACAAAGCAACTTCACGAGATATCACTTGCATAGTTGCATACTATTATTGTGATTACTTCAACTCATCAGATATCTACTAGGCATGAACTTCATACAGACTATTCTTGATAACAACATACTGAAAATTGACTAATTTCCAAAATGTTATTTAGGAGAAAATAAACACCATCTTAGCTTAGGGGATTGGCACAAAAAGCAACTTCACAACGGCACACCAATATAATCATTCACATCGCTTTCAACATGTAGAAGAAGATCTAATGGAAGCATAATTCCGGAAAAAATGATATTCAGCAACTTTATTTCAAGTTGAATGATTAAGAGGTCAGAAACAGCCATGGAAGTAAGAAAACTATTTCCACATCTCCCAACAATCACATATGGCAATACAGCAACCAGTCATCTAACCTGAAATGACTATTTAAACAACATCACTAAGTAAACATTTAAGATCTAATCTTATTCTGCCTCTGTTTAACTTAGCATCGATACTATAGGGATAAACCCAACTAGATTACAGTTTTAGCCTTAGCTCATGCGGATTTTTTGATTCCATCACCGTGTACGTAACACCTCTGTACGTAACCTCTGTATTTTAATCTACATTTTAGAAAATGAACTATGCTTCGTTTGGACATACGCTCTATCTCAATTTTTACAAAATCCTAGGTTACCCAATGGGCCGGATCGTTTTGGGCCTGCACATGATTCTGGAGCCCACAGTCGACTTGAGTGGGCTCTGAATCGTTGATGGATCACCAGCAAGTTGGTGGTTGACTTGTCATTCTCAAGAGGGCTGTCAAGTTCTGTATGCTTTGGATTCTTACGATGGTCACAAAATTAACCGAAATGGAAAACTGATTCCATAGCAAGATTTACACAGATATCTAAGCACACCAGCCAGGAATCAATATCGCAAACACTTCCTTTGAATTTTGATACGTTTGCACAAACATTAAAACTCACCGATCGTTCAGAACTTGACAGTTAACATATATGAAAAGAAAAGAGATAGTTAGGATTTAGGAAGAAAACCATGAGTAAGATCGATCCAAAACCCCTCCAAGAACATCGGACAGAGACAGGCCGTGATTCAGAACTTAAGACTGGAGACGAGGGAGTTAGAATGAAGAAATTCGGATCAAAAAAGTCATCCATAGCGAAAACTATCAATCCCCCGTCGTCGAAGACCGGAGTTCTTTCAATCTTGACACCGTTTAGGAAAACTTCACCATCGGAAGGAAGCGTGGTGGTGACCAAGAGCGATCGATTCGGAGAAATCGTTGGAATACGCGAGCCGAAAGATAGTGAGCGAAGCTTTTTGTCCGAGTAGGCGACGGGAGAGAAGTGGAATTGCAGAAGGGATAAGGAAGGCTGTCCGGAGCGGTGGAAAGCCTCGTCCGACGGCGAGAAGATAGTCGCGGTGGAAGCATTAGGTATCAGCTTTGCGGCCATTAGTTGAAGAATGAGCGACATCGAAATGTAGCCAGAAGTTGCGAGGATCTCGGCGACGTTGGTAATCGTATCTTCACGGAAGGATGAGCAACAGAGAGCCATGGTTGCCAGGGAGACCAGCAAGAAAGCAATCCGAGCCATTATTTTTTATTTATTTTCCACTTTATTTTTGACGTACAAGAAGATGTGACTATGTGAACTTGTGAAGAGAGGTAATAAATAGTATATTCACGGAAGGATCCGGCCCACATATGGTCCGTCACCCGTAGAGTTCCGATTCAAGCCCTAGCCCCGAATTCGCACCCTACAATCTCACTTCAAGTCCAAAGGGAATAATATTATGTGTTAATTTCTTTGTACTTGCACAATGTTCCAAGCTAACATTGATGATCATGCTTATTATAACCCTTTCACTTAATTGTTAAACTTTATAATAACCTTTCACTTAATTTTTTAATTTCATTGTTTTTTCTTATAACTTCTATCGATCATTACATAGTATTTATTCCCTTTCATTGGATATGTACTTATATATAAGCTTTAGGGGATTTCGATCGAATTTGGAAGTCTTTGAGCGGCATGTCACACGTGTCAAGGAGCGGGATTAAATGAAGAGGGTGGTCAGACTTACTGGTATGGCTGGACATGGGACGGAAAGGGATGGATTAAGGTCATCCCACATCCCATCACGGTCATTATATATGGGACGGGATCGGAACGGGCCTAAAGTTTTTTTTTTACTAAACTCATTGGGCCATATTCCGGTTAAGACCGGACGGGACGGGACCAATCTCACATGATCTATATAAAATTTGTTTTCTCCTTTTCGGTTACATATTTACAGTTTACGAAAGAAAGTATTCGTTGATATCGTTAAAACAAAAGACATAAAAATTCAATGTCGCAACAAGGTTTACAAAACACAATTAATTTGTCAAGTCTAAACATCCAAAATAAAATATAAGATCAAAATTACATAATGATCGATCACTACTCCTTAGGAAATGCCGAAACTGAGTTCATTTTTCCTTTGCCCTTTGTAGATGAACTTGGACAATTATTAATTTTATAAGAGCAAGGTAAGGCCCGTATCCCGTCCCACAATTTTTTTTGGTGAGATGAGACGGAATTTAAAATTTTTGGATGAAAAACCAACGGGATCGGGACGAGATCGGGATGGGACCGGGATTTGCGAGATTTGTATACGACAACCATACATAATGAAAAGGAAGATAGAATGCAATCTCCCTAATCTTATTACTTTTTTTTCTTCCTACAATCCACAATTATGTACGATCTAGCCATTTCACTTACCGTTCAAATCCTGCAAGATCTCATCATCTCATCCTTAACTAAAATTCCGTTTCAACTTCCTTACGTTCTCATTCGATTCATTTCTCTAAACAGATATCCACTATTTTATTCCACCTCTATCATATTAAAAATAATTATAATTCAATTCCGAAAATTAATAAATACGGAAATTAGATCGATGTCTCGACTCTCACCGAAGACACTTGAGATTGCTGGTTGCAGGCAACATTGTTGGCACCGGGCGGTACCAACTGACGTCCGATGGCAAGACGAAGAGCATGATGGTCGGGAGTTCGAACTCCACTAGAAACCAAACGAAATGGGGTGGGACAAGGTAGCAAGGTGGTCGAGAGTTCGATCCTTCTCGAGTACAAGTCAGTGTTTTTAGTCATTGATCAAAGGAACTTTATCTTCGTCTTTATCTTTACATATTTGCAAATATACTGAATTAGCAATTGCATCTCCATGACTCGAATTTGAAAATCATACGAAAGAAAAGAAAGCAAACCAAATAACCTCGACAAAATTAGTAAACCTTCGAAGGATAAGAGTCGACAACTTTTTGAAGAACTAGGATGAAATTTCATGGTGATGTAAACTTCAAAACTAACTGGGAGAGTGTGAGATAGTATGGATTGAAGAATTGGTATAACACAAGGTGTAAACTACACTAGCTGAATTTTTGGCATGGAGTATATAAAAAGAATTTATAAAATCGTCTTCTTTTTTTATTCGATGTCTCATAGAGCAATATTACAGAACATTTTCAAAACTCAAAAGCGTATGTAAGAAGCAACTTACTGTTCGCTGAACATGAATAATTCCGGAGACATGAGTAAAGTTTAAGATGTTTTTCCTCTTTCCAAGAGAACCAAACAAGAACAGTCTCATCCTGCATGAGAATTGCAGGTGAAATACTATGAGAGAATTGGAAAAATGTACAAAAAGGAGAAAAATGAAAAAAGAAAAGAAAGAAAAGGATAAGTTATAAATTTTGTATATGATAGTATGCTAGGAAGTCTTAAGCAACAATCTCAAATTGTAAGCACAACAAAGATATAAAAGATCAGGTTATTGAGCAGGATTGGTGTCCTCTAGAACAATCTCAACGGTAAAACATAGTCGATCTCTAAAAATCAAAGCCCTAGTTTAGGAATTGAGCCAGGGGGATCACTTACTTGTATTTCTGGTTGATAGATCTAGGGTTTGATAAACCCACAAATGTTGGTGGGAGAAGACCACAAATATTATTAATATCGATTACACTTTATATAGGGATTTACAAGCATATAAAAGGATAATAAAAGATAACGTAGGATCAAGAATGACCTAAAATATATTTATATTATCACTAATTTATAATATAATTATTCTTTCCTAATATGCCCCCACAGTTAAAGCGGGAGTTTTCGAACGCTGAAAACTGAACAAAGATAATTAAAGAGAAAATAACTTCTTTTTTTTAAGTTATCCGATGACGTGGAAGAGAGCAAGAAGAACATCTTCGAAACCGGAGAGAGGAAGGGCAGAGACATCGATGGTGGAGGAAGAGTGTAGACGAGAGAGATATAGGCCGGTGAGGAGAGGGACGAAGGAGAGGACAACGAGGCGTAGATCGGAGTTGGAAGACTGGGAGGTGTCGTAAATCCATTGACAGAGCGGATCGTCGCTAGATCCGGAGACATGAGAGGCGAGTGAGGATGAGATGACGGCGTAGGCGTCGGGAGACTCAAGGAGAGAGCGAGCACGGCGTTCGGAGTCGGCGAGGGAGGAGAGATAATCGGAATCGGAAAGATCGGAGGGGATGATAGAAAGGAGAGAGTGGATGCGAGATCGAGCCTTGATTGTGGTTGTTGTTTTGATGGTGGTTGTATGTGTAGACGGAGATAAGGGATGAGGAGGAATGTTGTTGTGGTGTGGTGGTTGTTGTTCAAATCAGAGGAATTGTAAACATGTATAGGTTGGATCGAGTGCCGTTGGGCAAAAAAGCTTGGATACCTTGATAGATCTAGGGTTTGATAAACCCACAAATATTGGTGGGAGAACACCACAAATATTATTAATATCATTGACCCTTTACATAAGAAATTACAAGCATATAAAAGGATAATAAAAGATAACGTAGCATCAAGAATGACATAAAATATATTTATATTATCACTAATTGATAATATAATTATTTTTTCCTAATACTGGTTGGCAGTTGAGCTTCTTAATAAAATCGTTCAATTTAAAACTGATTGATTTTGCAACCCCTTTCAAAACTACATCATATCATCATTTTCAAAGAGAGAAAAAAATGCATAAATTTTCAAAAGACAGTACATCTCCAATTACCAAAACCACATTTTGAAATATTGTATCCCGAACATATTTATATTATCCAATCAAACATTATTTCAAATATAACATATGAAAGGGAAACAAGTTCAGCACATAATATACTAGGAAGATTAGTTGCTATTGTGAGAATTTGATTCCATAGTGATCATTTGTTTGTTAGTTACCATATTGCTACAAAAATAGATATAGTTGCCATGGTAGCCATGTATTATAGACAAATAGTTTAGTCACTAACTACTCTTTCTTTTAAATTTATGGCTATAAATTCCTAAAATAAAGAAATGCATTGCCCCCTAAGCTACATAGAAGATACGAGTTACCAACTAAAAACAGCTTATACATGCAGCATGTGTTTTTATGCAATGCAATGTACGAAAATTCATACATGCATAGATAATAATTTTAACATTTTATGCATTTGTGAAAAGAAACAAATTAGACAAACGTCAAGATTATGAATTGCTTTTTTCTATATGCCAAAGAGATCTTGGATCACCATCAACCAAAATTTACTAAAGGTTAAACAATTGGATAATAGTCGATCACGAGGCATTAAATATAAATACTAGTATGACAACAGAGGCGTGCATCCATCTAGATAGCGCAAAGCATTCTAAGAATACCTTATCAGCAAAGTCCAGTTCAAATAACAAGACATCTTCTTCAAGTGGAATCATGTACAAGAGCCATTCACATATAGTTAGCAATTGATGAACCTTCTCTTCGTCAAGTATCTTCATGACCATATACATTTTAGAGCTTAGTAAATCTATCTCCCTCATACATACACAATAAAACAGATTACACAAGCGCACAATCTGTTAGTATCATGAAGAAAAGAAACATCTCTAATTACACAAAATACCTGACATATTATGTACTAATTAAATCTAAATGGGTTTTGGACGATACAACTGGTGCAAAAAATAATAGTTGAATATAAAATTCACCTCTCTTTCATTGCACTGGGGATCTGAACAAGCACCATGGGGAAGTAACCCTTACCATCACCAAATTTAACATCAACAAAGATCTTTGGCTAAAGTTTAATCTTCCTGATCCAGATCAAAAAACATCCCAAGCACAACATCAGCATATCTAGGCTTTGAGTCAAGAACATCACTATACAAGCATCAATTATTATTTGGTGACGCCTCTACGTACGTATGTATATAGGTACGTACGTACGTATGTAAGTACTACGTACGTACGTACGTACGTATGTAAGTATGTACGTACGTATAGGATCACGTGAGAACAAGTGTTATAGTAAGAAATGAGAACGACTATGTATCGTTGGATTAATGCACAAATGGCTAGGAGTCATTCTACATATAAGGATACGGTGGTGTATTTCACTTCAAAAAATAATAATTTTGCTTCATCATGTTGTCGTCGTAAATGATCAATTTTTCGTCAACCTTTTGCGACGACAACAACGCCGTCACAATGATAGTTGACGTAAAATGTATTTTGCGCCGGGACTTGCCGTTGTACAATTGTTTGCGTCGGCTCAATGACGATAAATCTCCGTCGCAAATAACATTCTCAACGACACCAGTTGTGACACAGATTTGCCTATCAATTTCTACTTTTTACGACGGCACTTGTCGTTGCCGATGAAGTTGTTCTAGGGTTTCAAAATAGGACATTTTCTATTTGCGACAATACTATCGTCGCAAATTATCATTTTAGGGAATTACAAATGAATGCTCTATTTTATCCTTTTAATACCTATTTGTATTTTTTAAAGGTTATTTCAAAAAGATAGTTAGCTTCAAAGCTTCAATTAGCTTCATACTGAAGCTTGGTTTAAAAGGTTATCATTTATATAAAAAAATAAAAATATCACCTCCCCTAATATGTACGCGGCCCAACACGCTTCCAAATCCCCAAAGCCAAAGAGCAAAAATCACAAAAGAACCCTCAGAACCCTAGATCTGAACGACCCCCATTGCACCGCAAACCTCCAAAACACAAGCTCCCACCGTCTGAAATGCTAAAATGAAACTCTTTAGCCAAGGATTTTGAAAATCCACAAAAGAAAACCCATCTATATCGGTGAAACATTTTTATAGCCTTGGAATGGTGGAAAACTCACATCCCTACGACATCACCTTGATGGGAAAGCTTATCTTTTCCCAGGGAAGAATCCACAAAAAATGAAACTCATTAGCCAAGGTTTTTCAGAGCCTTTTATGGTGATAAAAGAGGGAAGCTAGTGCGAAGATTACGTGGTGTAGTATGCAGAAGGGAGAAACAAAACAATAGCAAGATTGACTAGGGCCTGAAGGCAAGATACTCGACAAGAAAAGGCCATAGAAGATTCATTTCAACGAGTTCATATTAGGACTGGAGATTTCCTTTTTCGGAGAAGAAGACAATCAAACATAAAAAAAGAGGGGCTAGAGTCATCAGCGCCTTTCATCAATTGGTATTCTAACTCAAACATAAAGAAAGGGGGCTAGAGTACCATCAACCAACTTGTATGACCTTGCAATAAGAACCACGGCAAAATTTTAAAACATTCAACTGGCTAGGGACAAACATTGTATGCATCCGCATAACATAACATGTAATAACCGGAAAATTCTTAATAATTTTACTAGTTATGTTAAGATTCGAATTTAATTAATTAGAATTAATCCTGAAACCGAAGCGGAAACGAAGAAATAACTAAACGTATCCGAACCACTCGAAAAAAATAAAAATAAAAATAAGTGAACCGAACCAAACCCTCCTTTCTTTTTTAAATTAAACCGGCCGTTAGGAACCGGTTCTCCTTTCCTGTCTTTTGGGCCAGGAGAGTTGCCTGAACTTTGCAGTCCAACTTCACGGCTCCACACCTTACATCTTGGGCCGGCTTTCGTTCTCAGTCTCCTATCTTGGGTCACGCTTGTCTTCCTTCTAGGCCTCACAGTATCAGATGAACGAGTCTTTCCCTTCCCTGCTTCATCTCCTCGGTCGTTCGCTCTGCTTCACCTCGTAATGCCGGTCAACATAGTAATGGCATTTACTCATTCCGTGGACCACCTCGAGTGCACAGTTACGCAGAAAACACTGTTTCTCTTACCCCGTCTCCTTTGATTCCGATTCATTTCCCTCTCTTTACCGTACCTCTTCTATCGGCCTGCTATCGTAATTGCAACCGCGTTGAGCCTCCTTCTTCACTCTCTACAACCACGCCGACACCGGGGGGCACTACTGCTGTCGTCGACAGACAACGCACCACCCTGTTACCATTCCAAGCCCTCATACCTGGCAATCGAGCTATCCTTGATCTCGCACTGTCACTCCAGATCACATCACCGCCTCACCGCTACTGCTCTTATGACGCAGGGAAATCGCCAACCACCAGCGGCCATTGTTAGCGTTACCGACCACTCTTGTCGTCCCATTTGAACCTCTGTTGGACCACACCTCCTCGCCGGCGATCGCGCGCACCTCGACCCGCAAACCTCCTCCTCCACCGTTGCTCTGTTGGTTTTGAATGTGAATACTATGTCGTTTGAATCGAAAGTGAATCTGACTTGGGTTGATAATATATGTGCAGAGATTTTCAACCCTACTGTTGGGTTAGGTTGGAACGAATTTGTCGTGGACCTCGTGGTTGTACTCCCTAGGATCGAACTGTCAACCAACCGTAGATGGTTAGTACCTTGTACCCGGTTACCCAACTTTCGATCCGACCTCGGTTAGATTTGAAATTTATCCGTTTCCGTTAACTTTCTTTCCATTAAAATGTAACTAAGAAATTATAAAATAATGAACTAAGTATTTCATGATAGTATAGTCTTTTGATTATGGACTTGAGAATGTCGGATGTTGAGAATTAAATAGGAACCGGAATTCTAGATTGGACAAATTGGAATTTATAGTAACGAGACAAGAACGAGAACAAGGAATAGTCGAACGGTTGACATCACTAGATTATAGATGTATTCAGATTTAATTATGTGTTAATGAGGCAATTATGCTCGAGGATAAGAAAACGTGAATGGACGTGTAGGTCCCTAAATCGAATTGATAGTGCATGTTAGAATATTGATGTGGATATCGTACCCTAACTTTTTCAGAAAGTTGAATTGAGTAAAATTACGAGTGAGATTGTTCTAAGAATGAATAATTAAATGATCAGGAAAATTGGATCTTTTGCTGGCAAGATCGCGAGATTTGAGACCAGTACCGTTAAGGTGAGTTCGTAGGACTCACTTAGTTACCGTACTGAGTGTGCATTTGAGTGTTGTGTGCTTTATTCATGTGAAATAAAATGAACGGATTAGATCACGGTACTTTGTTTGTTAAGTAAGGCACAAGTGTATGATAACGTACCATAACCGTCGGTCAGGGCCGATGGTGCCGGAGGATTGCCCCGCGACCAGTCCAGTAGGTATACGGGAAGAGGTACATACACTAGTCCTACTGGTTTACGGGGACGGGGGCAAGAGTCGGGAGACTCTTGTGTTACAAGATAAGATGGAAAATAGATTGGATCAAGTCACGTAATGAAAAGATAATAAACCGGGATTTGTGTGTGCATGCTGAGTGATTTATTGTATATTCTCTTGTGTGTGTTTGTGCTCTAGTGACACTCTAGTATTAGAATTGTAGCTAACGATTTTTACCGTGTTGTTAGATGATCCAGGTTAGATCTCTACCGAGAGATCGAGAGTGAAGTGGCCAGCCGGGTTTCCGTACTAGGATCGGGTGTTGTAGTTACTTATTTCGGTTATTTAATTCCGCAGTTTACTTTTATATTGTTAGACTTACACGTCCTAGAAATTGGTTGTTGTTATGCTTAGTCGCGTCTTTCATACTTGGAGTACTTTTATTTTAGATTTAATGTTTTAATATTTGTGTCTTGTTGCAAGGTTCGTGAAATTGTTGTCAAACTAAAGTCGGGACCCACTATGAGGTCCTAGCCAGTAACGCTCCGGATTCCCAGAATTCGGGGTGTTACATAACAAAAACATAATTTCACACTAAAAGCCTTTATCCTGTATCAAAAAGAAACTTACAACGCCGCTTGCATGCGAGCGTACACATCCGCCTACATTCGGCTGAACAAACACAAATAACCCCAACTCACCATATTGTGACACACACTGCCTCAGCTGACCACAATCTCCCACTGACATTCATATATTGAACATATTCATAAGATAACATGAAATTGTTCTGACCATCGATATTATTAACCAACAGGTTCATCATCTTCTACGACACCCGATTGACGATCCAAAAGAAGATACGGACTCTTGGCGATGCGGGGAGTAAGAGCACGACAACACGCATAGCGTTTTGTCGTCGGTGTTCCGATAGTGGTAAACGGAGGATTAACCAAAAAATAGTCAAACGAAAATAAATTGGTACCAGAATGAAGATAACGAAATAAGAAACTCAATGATATAATCGGATTTAAAAAAGGGTTAAAAACAAAGAATTTGTGGGCAAATGAAGAAGTTCGGTTCGTACGCTCTCGCAATCGACTTTCTCTGTAACTTAATTTGAAATGTATTTGAGAAAGTGAACCGAAAAAGATGAAGATAATTAGCAGTTTTTTCCTTCTTTTAATATGAATTGCAACTTTACAATTTTCAAATTTTCAATGTTGTTGTATACGGCAATAGCCGACTTTATATATATATATATATATATATATATATATATATATATATATATATATATATATATATATATATATATATATATATATATATATATATATATATATATATTTTATCCGAATTATTATTTGAAACGCGGATATATATATTCCGGTCTTCAAAGTTTACGGAAGTAGAATAGAAAATTCGAAATATAATCGGAATAACAATTCCGTGCCTTTCTCAAAAAATAGATATTTATAAGAAATGGTTTTCTTAGTGTTAAGAAATAGAATAACGACTCTTCTCTTCATTTCGTCTTTTTATATTATTTCATAATATAGGCATAATCGATACTCTGGTAAATTTTTTCAAATGCGACTATATTAATATGAACTCCCAAATACTCCAATATATAAATATGCATGAATACCCAATAATCATTATTAAGTTTAGTCCGTCACAATTAAGCTTAATAAGTCACAATTAATTAGGATTGAAAATTGGGCTTTTACATCTTTACCCCCTTAAAAAAAGTTTTGTCCCGAAACTTTAGACATTTATCATCATAACATTAAACTACTTAACTAGCCTAGAAGTAGAACTTATTTCCACACCTTGTGCTTAACATTTGTTCCATAGTCGTTACTAGAGAGAGTTACTACTCTCCCATCTCATGTTAAGTAAGCTTATCTCTTTCACTTAGCAAAACCCATCAAACTATAAAGCATATATATTGCACATTTAACTCTAAAGAGAGTTTATAACACTTTAACAAAAGGATAAGAATTACTACTTACCTCTTCCTTAATCAATAATCATAATTGTTTCACCGCTTAGGTTGATTCCTCCTTCCTTGTTCAATTGTCACTCAATCAAAATTTTTTTTTTTTTTGGAAACAATAATACCTTATTTTAAGGTATTCTTTCTTCTTCTTTTTTTTTGTTTCCTTTAGTTCATTCATTTGTTATCCCCATATGACTTGTATTTCCTTCATGTAGTAAACACTTTTCCACGTTTGCACCGCTTCTATCATGAAATCAACCTTTCCATTTATGCATACACAATTTCATGTGACATCATCTTAATGATTTCATACCAATTTTTGGTAGGCATGATCTTTTGGTAAAAAGAATTGGACCATATCAAGTTTCAATCTCACATGATTAACACTTCTTTTCGCACTTGAGTTGCCTTCTCAACTACCCATCCAATTATGAAGAGCTCAACTTTGTAATCTTTTTCAACCAAATATGGTTCTGATTTCTTGACATGAGTCTTCTATCTCTTTAGACACTATGTCTTAGGGACTTCATACGCTCCATTGTTTAAATCGTTAGCTTGCTTATCAAAACTCTTGTTGTTCTTGTTTCTCTTATAGGACCCAAGCTTGTAGTTTCAATAGGTTATTTATTATTATTTGAACAATAGCATTACCTTTACTCTCACCTAATTTGTCTTATGAATCTCAATGGAGTCTTTCTCATCTCCACTTGAACGCTTATGACATCTGAAGTTCCATTCCAAACATTTGTTCTCAATCTTGACTTACTAAAAAGTTTGCCAATATTCTTCAATTCTATCATGTCCATCTCATTTCCCATTCATCACAATTATGTATTGATGTCTCAATACATCTCACGTGATCTTGCAGATACATACCATATTATAGCATGAGCTTCTTGAAAAACCTTGTTATATACCTTTTTCTTCTCGGAGTATACCTTCATTTACTTGGTATTTGATCATATTGTCGATATCCACATCAATATTGTAACTTTCAAGTTTCTATTCTTTACCATGATTTTGGTAGATACACACAATACTTTCACTTTTGTTGAATTCTCATTCAACTAATTTAACCTTGTTTTCAGGTGTATGTATCCCTTATTTCTCTAGATCTACCTATAGATACCATCACATATGAAATACTTTACCTTTTAATTTCTTCTAAAGAAGGCAATCCACTACTCCCGAGTAGGGCTTTATCTACTCAACTTGTATCATTACTTTGATCTCATGAAGATGATGTATTAACTTCAGCTCAAAATGCTTAACTAATTCTATTTGCTCTCCTTGCCTGATATGTTTCTCCTTCAATGTAAATATATATTCTAGCTCTTGTGTCAATCATGATCTTTTATATTGTCCGAGTCAACTTTGACCTCCATAGTTGTTTTCATATATCTCTCTTCTTGTAGTCTCAACTACTAACAACTTGTTCGGAGGCCTATCTTCAAACCATTAATTTATGGAAACAATATTAATTTCCTGTCATGAATCATTATCTTCATCTTTTTCTAATAATCAATGAACAAGCACAACCCCATCATTCATTTTTACAGTCTTTTAGCTCAAGTAGTCACTTTACTCCTTTGTGAGGGTCGATTCCCCTACACATGTGGCAATCATCTACTTCTGTTGTCAAAATTACAATATTAATTTTTTTTTTTGTCTATCCTAGCTTGTACTTATCCGCTCAATCCTTTCCTAGGATTGTACTCTCATGTTCCAAGTCCATTGTTAAATAATTATCACGTAATATTTAACATGTCTTTACAAATCCCTAACACCTTCTTCAAATATCTTATTTCCATTTCTCATATCTGCAATTGTGTTTTTTTAATCTTCGAGTCCTTCATCAGTCCTTCATCTTAACCTCTATCTTTCCTTTGTACTCATCAAGAGTCTCACCATCATGAGCATAACTTTAAGCTTGCTAACTTTATCTTAGATCTTGTCCACTCTTTACTTGGCGATTGTTTTTTCCTCATTACATAATGACATATTACCAATATTTATCAACCCTTCTCTTATATAACAATGAATTTGTCGTGTAACACTTTGACCTTAACTTGTTAAGACTTCTTCTACACACAAGGGTGTAACCATTCTTGGTCACTTATGATACTCTAAGCTTTAGATATTATCTTATTCTCCTCTCTCACATTGCGCACTATTCTCCACTTCACCAATTCTCTCCTCTATCTTCCAAGTCTACCCTACTTCACTCAAAACTTCTAGCATATTTAGATATATACTCTAATATATATCAATTTGAGGGCATTTTCCGTTGTATTAGTGATGTAGCTTTTTCCACCAAAAATATATCCTTAGCTCTTTATATATAAATTTATCGCATCTTTTCCTTCTTTCAACATACTAAAACTCATTGCTAATAAAGCATATCTTTATAAGTTCACTTGAACTTATTATGCTCTACTCTTCCTCATTCAACTCATATGATCTGACAATCAAGTCTCATATGTTGCACCTTGCCTCGTCACTTTGAACATTGTTGACTTCAATCAAGTTGTATATCACATACAATGGTATATCGCACATCATCTCCTCCTCCTCCTCCTCCTCTTTACTAAGGGAAATCCCTTGGCAACATTGTAATCTTGTAATAGTCTTGCTAGCTCCAGTTGATTATGCTTGAAACATAACTGTCAAATCCTCTTACCATTCATACCATGTGAAAAGTTTCCTATATCTTCTCACATAATTTGCTTCAACTAGTTTCTTGACTTGAGTTCCACTTCTCTTACAAGATTATATATTCTTCCTTGGATGTGCATATATTCTATTATTGTATAATGTTGCTCACAAATAAACATTCCTTTTAATGAAGAAATATATCCCTTATAAATTCCTCTTATAAGTTTTAACATTGAAATATTTCTAACCAACGTCTTCATAGACTTCCAAGAATGTTATTAATTTATCATTAAGAGCACTATAAGCTCAAACTCCCTTCTTAAACATTCACGGAGTGCGAGTTACTCCCTTGACTGCTTATGCACCGCTTATGAAGATCCCATATATAATAAAAAAAATAATATGTCTCTTTGAAACTTCTAGTACGCAAGTATCTTGAACATTTCCTCCATGAAATTTTCTAATGATTGACATCACACAAACTCCTTCTCCACTATCCATGACCATCTTCAAAATGGTATACCTTAACTTTCCTTTCTAACATGCTAGTTGTCATGATGGAATAACGACAACTTTCTCTACTAAAGTAGGTTCCACCTCTTACTATGACTCATCAAATATGATACTTTCACATTACAACTCATCTTCAATTATCTCAAAACAACATCATACCAATTAACATATATCTCTTGATTTAAGGTCTCTTCGCGTGACTATTTTGCCATTGCTTCACATGCACGACATGATCAAAATATCACCTTTGGAGAATCATTACTACTTTCGTCATCGTCTCAACCAACAAATACAGTCATCGCCGATCACTCTTAAACCACATCATCGGATAATAACTATAATTGTTTATCCAATATCATACCTCATATATATATTCACGTATATATCTAGTATATAAATATCCAACTAAAAAAATCAAGAATTTAAAAGAGTAATATAAATATTATCACTTACATGGAAGTCAAGTTGAGATGATGGTATGACAGTGTGTCTATTTTCTACAACCCGACTATGCACATGACTTTAAATCCATCAAAACTAAATAGAAACATTTTTTTCCCCACATATTCAAAAAGTCAAAATAGTATTTAAAAACCAACCCGAACTAGGTTGTTGTCAAGTTGAATTATCATGTCTCATCTTAGATCACATGTGCTCTTGTTGTCAACCTAAGATCTGATACCACTTCGTAACGACCGGGTTTTTAATAACCCAAGACGTCACTAAGTTAGGGACCACACAGTGGGTCCCATCAGTTAGACTGACAACAAATTCACATGTATGACCTTGCAACAAGAAGCACGGCAAAATTTTAAAACATTCAACCTGTTTACTGACAAAACTTATCAAAATCATTTCATGTATGCAGCCGCATAACAAAAACATAACTCACGCTAACAACCTTTAACTTGTATCAAAAATAAACTTACAACGCCGCTTGCATGCGAGCGTACACATCCGCCTACATGCGCTTTAACAAACACAATGATACGAGATAAGTCGTGAGGTTGCCAGATCTTTCAAAACCAAAGCCTTGGATGCAAAAGCGATAAGAAGAAGTGAAGATGAAGGTAGAAAGTGAGGGGGACGGCCGAATGATCCGATGATGGGAAAGGGATCGTAGTTGGATAGACTGGTTGAATCCCTGAAGGAATTCTTCCGCTATAACCCTTCACCAAGGGAAAGACGATTGTTCCCAAGGCAAAAGGAGTCGATTGAATAGCGAAGTGATATCAATCTTGGGAATCCACCAAGAAAGGATAACTCCTCAACAATCCAAACTAAGGTTTGAACGCGATTCCACCCGTTCAGGTTTTGAATAGGAATCCACCTATTCGATTCTCTCCTTCTCAGAAAGACGCTTGATTCCTCAAGCCACTCGATTCCACGAGCCAATGAATAATAATTTGAATAGGATTCCACCTATTCATTCCCGCAGGAAGACACTCGATTCCACGAGCAAGAATGAAACAAAACGTGTTTATTGAATTGAACTTAATTGAATGACAAAACATACGTCCAGCTTGGCCTTATATAGGCAAGGGGGACGTCCAGTCTGTGCCACAACGGGCCTTGGACTTGATCCAAGATCGAGCCCAAACTGATTAAAAGAAAAAAAATAAAATACGAAAAGATAAGATCAAATCTTTAAGAGATAAGATCTTCTAACAAACGAATAAGATCAAATCTTTAAGAGATATGACCTTCTAGAAGAAATAAAATAACAATTAAATAAAACAAAACCCAATATTAAAATAGTCTAATATGGGCTGAAATAAAATAAGAAATTGGGTTTGTGATTAAATTAGCCCGGAGTCTCCTTCCTTCAAAGGCAGCCCGACGCACCCTTTCTTCACTCGAATCTCGTGGGCTGCTTGGTCTCTCCACGTCTAGGCCGCACGTTCCCTTCTCTTCATGCTCCCACGTTCCCTTCTCCTCATGCTCCTGCTTCTCTTTCTAGTAGTCCGTCTCTTCTTGGCTGGTCTCGTCATCTGGAGTGCTGAGGATAGGCTTCTAGATGCTCCCGCATCAAATTCCCTTTCTTGGAAAGGATTCGACCTCGAATCCACGAAGTTTGAACTTGATAATAATTTCTTGCAAATAAAACTGAATATGGGACATGAGAATGGATCATTACGTGGTGGTCTTGTATTTTCTACGTTTCGGATCATCAAGGTTTTCTTTTTAGCATTATCCTCTTTGCTCTTCTTCTTCTCGTAGTACTTAGCAGTTAAGGGGTGAGGAGAACAAATATAACTTGCGTTTTCAGTTCCTTGCAGGCCACGAGATGTAGCAGAAATCTCGGCCCTCCCTATAACTTCCATAACCGTCTCATCTGTGACTAAGTATTCAGCCGGATGCTCAATCAATTCAGTACTCATAATGGAAAGTATGGCATCCTTAGAATTCATAGATGGAGGTGAAATCTCAGCAGTAATACGATCACCTAAGTACTCAGATATCTCTAGATCATGACTAGAAATTTCAGCAGGTATATCTAGATCATGCTCAGCAACAACAATCTCCTCTGAAGTACTTAAAACAAGGTGAGAGTCAGAGACGATCTTACTAGTATGGAGACATAATCCCTCAGTAAATGGGAGCTCATTAGCATTCTTTTCTACCTCTCTCTCAGTTATAGAGTCGGTTCGGAATCCGACTCATAGTAGCCCTTGTTTTTGCTGATCAATGTCCTTTTGTTAGGACATTCCCGAGCCTTATGTCCTCTTCCTTGACATTTGAAGCAGGTAATATCTCTAGCTCTAGTAGAGTTTGGATCATTTCCGTGAGATGTCGAGGTGGGAGTCTTGCTTTGTGTAGGTGCAACTCCAGAACTCGTAGAACCAGTGGTGTCTCGGCTGCTGCTCCCCAAATCTCGGCCACTTCTGTTCTGATCTCGGCTGAAATCTCGATTGGAACCTCCTCTCCATGCTTGAGGGGCTCGTCGGTTTTGGCTGTGTATCTTTAGCTTCTTCTCAACTCTCACAGAGAGATGTATTAGATCTGTCAAGTTAGAATATGCATACAACTCTATCTTGTGTGCTAAGTACGGGTGCAAGATCCTGAGGTATCTAGCCATAGTTGCTTCTTCATCTTCTTGCACATCTTCTCGAATTATAGCCATTTCCATGGCTGCATAAGCCTCCTCTGCACTCATAGAACCTTGTTTCAAGTTCTCTAATCGTTGACGCATATCTCTCTCATGATAAGGTGGAACGAATCGGGCTCTCATGATAGCCTTCATCTGATCCCACGTGGGAATGTCCGTGTCCAGAACTTGTCTTCTCTTCTTTAACAAGTTATTCCACCACATTAAGGCATAACCATTAAACTCAAGTGCAACGTATTGTACCTTCTTAAGTTCTGAAACGTTATGACAACTCCAGATTTGCTCTACTTTTGCCTCCCAACTAATGTACACATCAGCATCACACTTTCCTTTTCAAATGGTGGTATTTTCACTTTAGCCTTAGAATACACCTCAGTCTCTAATATGAGAATCTCATCATTAAAGTCCAGCTCTCTCCGTAAGAATTGCCTAGGTGGCATAACTCCGGGGATGACTCGAAGTGGCAGTGGGTGATGGGGTTGTGATGGGGGTGGTGGATCGTTCCCTAGGGGCGTCCTCTCACCACGTGCCTCTATGGTATCTAGCCTCTCCATAATGCGGGCTAGCATAGTCTCGACGTCCATAGCTCGTGGGGCGTTGGATATCCGGTCCTCACTCTCCCTTCCTGAAGGAGACATATCAAGCAAACTAGACTCGCCTGCTAATTCTCAACTAAAAACAAAATCTTGAATAAAGACAAGTGTAGCCTGAGAATGAAAAGGTAAAGGCTCTAAGGAACAAAGGGTATGCTCAGTTTCCGGATCAGAGACGGCTCCCTTTTTTTTTTTTGAGCTTGCCGAAACCCTAGGTTGGCTGGCGCCGGTTGGGTTCTACAGTGGTGCAAAGGCGTCGGGTGGGGTGTTCTGAGGCGGCGACGGCTGGCAACGGCTGGCGCAGAGGCGGCGACGGCTGGGTTCTGCAGTGGTGCAGAGGCGTCGGGTGGGGTGTACTGAGGCGGCGGCGGCTGGCAACGGCTGGCGCCGGCTGGGTTCTGTAGTGGTGCAGAGGTGTCGGGTGGGGTGTTCTGAGGCAGCGTAGAGGCGGCGACGGCTGGGGCTGCTGCCGGGTGGTGTCGGCTGGGGGTGGCGGAGGCCAACAGGGGCCGGAAAGGTTGTGGCTGGCGGACCGAGACGGCGCCGGCTGGGGTTCTACCGGTTGGCGTCGGCTGGGGCTGCTGCCAGGTGGCGTCGGCCGGGGTTCTGCCGGTTGGCGTCGGCTAGGGCTGCTGTCGGGTGGCGTCGGCTGGTTGTTGTCGGGTGGTGTTGGCTGGGGTGGCGGACGCCGGCAAGGACCGGAAAGGTGGTGGGGTGGTGCTGGCGGCGCCGGTGGTGGCCGGCAAGGGTGGGGCGGCGTTGGGCGGCGGAACTAGGGTTCCGACGCCAATTTATTTTATTTATCTTTTAGATGGCGCGGGATGGTGTTGATAAACCTTAGCTCTTATACCAATTTGATACGAGATAAGCCATGAGGTTGCCCGATCTTTCAACACCAAAGCCTTGGATGCAAAAGTGATGACAAGAAGTGAAGATGAAGGTAGAAAGTGAGGGGGACGGCCGAATGATCCGATGATGGGGAAGGGGTCGTAGTTTGATAGATTGGTTGAATCCCTGTAGGAATTCTTCCGCTATAACCCTTCACCAAGGGAAAGAAGATTGTTCCCAAGGCAAAAGGAGTCGATTGAATAGTGAAGTGATATCAATCTTGAAAATCCACCAAGAAAGGATAACTCCTCAACAATCCAAACTAAGGTTTGAACGCGATTCCACCCGTTCAGGTTTTGAATAGGAATCCACCTATTCGATTCTCTCCTTCTCAGAAAGACGTTTGATTCCACAAGCCACTCGATTCCACGAGCCAATGAATAATAATTTGAATAGGGTTCCACCTATTACTTCCCCCAGGAAGACACTCGATTCCACGAGCAAGAATGAAACAAAACGTGTTTATTGAATTGAACTGAGTTGAATGACAAAACATACGTCCAGCTTGGCCTTATATAGGCAAGGGAGACGTCTTGTCTGTGCTACAACGGGCCTTGGGCTTGATCCGAGATCGAGCCCAAACTGATTAAAATAAAAGAAATAAAATACGAAAAGATAAGATCAAATCTTTAAGAGATAAGATCTTCTAACAAACGGATAAGATCAAATCTTTAAGAGATATGACCTTCTAGAAGAAATAAAATAACAATTAAATAAAACAAAACCCAATATTAAAATAGTCTAATATGGGCTGAAATAAAATAAGAAACTAGGCCTGATTTAATCACTTAAATTATCCCGGAATCTCCTTCCTTCATAGACAGCCCGACACACCCTTTCTTCACTCGAATCTCTTGGGCTGCTTGGTCTCTCCACGTCTGGGCTGCACGTTCCCTTCTCTTCATGCTCCCACGTTCCCTTCTCCTCATGCTCCTGCTTCTCTTTCTAGTAGTCCGTCTCTTCTTGGATGGTCTCGTCATCTGGAGTGTTGAGGATAGGCTTCTAGATGCTCCCGCATCACACAAATAACCCCAACTCACCATATTGTGACACACTGCCTCGGCTGACCACCATCTCCAACTGACATCCTTATATTGAACATATCCATAAGATAACCTGAAATTGAAATGACCATCGATATTATTGACCAACAGGTTCACCATCTTCTACGACACCTGATTGACGATCCGAAAGAAAAAACGGACTTCTGGCGATGCGGGGAGTAAGAGCACGACAACACGCATAACGTTCGATCGTTGGAGTTCCGATAGTGGTAAACGGAGGATTAACCAAAAAGTAGTCAAACGGAAAATAAATTGGTACCAGAATGAAGATGACGAAATAAGGAACTCGATTGTATAATCGGATTTGAAAAAGGGTTAAAAACAAAGAATTTGTGGTCAAATGAAGAAGTTCGGTTCGTACGCTCTCGCAATCTACTTTCTATGTAACTTTGAAATGTATAATAGAATTGCTGCCCAACTAGATTGTCACGACAGCGTGGTTGGAGAATTTGGAGAAGATTGTCGAGAATTATGCTTGGTCACATTTGTTTTATCCTGAATCGGTTTACTACCTAGCAACATTACCATCGTCATATTCAACCTCCATATTCTCCAGACTTGCAATTTCCTCTGCCAGAATTCTTCAATCTTACAATCATCAAAGATCTTTTTCGATCCCATGAATTCTGGTTACAAGGATTGACTGAATGATACGAGGAAGCAACATAAATAGGGTTGAAAGAGTAGAAGATAATATCGCCTGAAGTAATACTGATGAATCGAAGAGATAGTCCGGGTAGATTAGAACTGATCGGGATCCACGGAAGACGGGAATCGCTACTAGAGATGCGAGAGTTCTTCAATTTTCGATTGGTGGAAGTATTTGAGACTTTTAACTTTAGGGTTTTCTTAGAATCAAGAAATCGATCTCAATCTCATAGCTGTTCTAGAGAAAAGGGCAAGGGAGCAGCCATTTGTTCGGTTTGATGGTCATTAGTCCATTAATTATTTTATGTTTTTGTATAGATATATCAAAGTTCCAACCAAAAAATAGATGGATTAGAGTTTTATTTTACTATCTAATGCATATGGTATATATCATAGCTATTTATTTATTAAATTGGTATTGAGACTATTTTTTTCAATCTCACAAATATTTATTTTTAATTACTATTCAACTATAATTAATCTATTTAGTTTTTATTTAAATTTGTCTATAAATATAGATCTTATATTATTTTTTAAACCAAATTTGAATTTGATATTATTTAGATGATAAACTAAAATATGATTTATAGAAACTCTATGAAGTTTTGAAAGAGTGAAAAAATTGTAACCTTTAAGGTGGTTACAAATTTTAATACGGATGAATTATATAGACAACAACAATTTGTAAAAAAGATATTTTGTATATTATAATCATATTTACGGTTATTATCAGTTAAGGTGGTTATAAATTTTAATTTTGTTCCTCTTTTATCATAAACTTGTTTGCTTTATAACAACTCAACTATATTTTAGTGCTATTATCTTATTTTTCTTATTTAAGTTTAACCAAATGCTACCTAAATAATTTTTATGTCTTTAGAATAGACAACTAATATAATATATTGTTTATATATTTTCTCTATAAGTTATTATAAATATTCATCTTTCAGCCAAATCACCATATATATATATATAATTAAATTGTCACACCCTAAAAAAAAATCTATATATATCTATATACCTATACTAAAATAGCCGTCATTAAACTAACCCTCACGTTTTTCACGATTTTATTTATTATTCTAATTCTATAATTAAGCAACATTATCCTTTTTACTAAATTCTTAAGATTTAGGAAAAGATCTTATTCAAATTCACCTTAAATATACTGCAAATCTGAATTTTAAATTAAATTGACTCTAGATCTTAACTTAACGGAGGAAAAAGATTATGTAGGTTGTTTCTACTTTTTTAAATTAAATAAACAAATAATTTAAATAAAATTTTAGCATGAAAATCGCTTATTTTCACAAAATTAATTTAAAACTCAGTTAAGACGTACAAATAACTTTTTAAAACTAAATTAATTGATTTTGAATCGAAAAAGCTAAACGCACGGTGTTCAATTTACTAACGACTAAAATAAACGTTTTCCGTTGGCGCTCAACGAGCGCCATCGCTTGGCGGAAAAAACTATATCGATTTCGGTGCCGCTACTGAATCAGAAGTAGTTGCTTAGGTTTCATATAGTTGAATAGGCATCGGAATCCTCGAAGGTGAGTTCTTGGATCTAAGAGTTGATCCAAGGAAGAACTTTGAGGAGATTGAAGAGGAAGTGATGCCCAAATCAAGAGAGAAGATTTTCCTTCAAATAACTTGATTAATATTAGACATGCTTTACAAGTGAGACCAAGCATCCCTTATATAATGGATGAAGGCCAAACCATTAGCCGGTAATTAAATGACGGAAATAAAGACGGGAAATAAAAGCGGGAAATAAAGCCGGGGCTAACTCCCGAATTGAAAGGCCTAGACTATCAATGTCGGCAAGTAACTCCCGGAATTAAGTTCCGGAGTTACGGTTCCGAAAATTAAAGTCTATTATTTTAAATGCAAAATATAATAAAATAATAATAATAATATTGCTAGCTTGATGACGTGGCGCCGGAAGTCTATGCCATGGTGGAGTGGTGACATGGCATACCACTAACGGGTCCAAGTGATGCAATGGTGCTCGGATGATTGAGTCGGCAGCTTGGGCGATGGCTTTAGCTCGGGAGCGAGTAAGCGGTCCATCAGAGCGAACCCACAAAGCATCGTCCTCCTCATCCACAATCATGGTTGTCAAGGGCGCATCAGTCCCCCCATCTTGGATGTGAAACATCCCCGTTTCACCGTCGTCAAATAGGGGCTCAACATAAGGGGCTAGATCCTTGACAGTGAACGTTGGGTGCACGCCGTAGGAATCCGGAAGCTCCAACTTGTAAGCATTCGGACCCTGGCGGGATAAGATCCGGAAAGGCCCATCACCTCGATCCAATAGCTTTCCCTTGCGTCGAGATGGAAAACGCTCCATCCTTAAGTGGAGCCAAACAAGATCGTCGGGCTCGAAAGATATGTCGCGACGGCCCTTATTGCGTTGTTCAGCAAGTTAGGCGACACGACGTTGGAGTTGTGCTCTTGTCCGCTCATGAAGTTCAATGATTGAGGCGGCTCGACTTGCGGCGGTGATGTGTTCACCGTCCGTGAGTGGGCGTGGTGTGAAGTCCAAAAGCGTGTGTGGATTAAGGTCGTAGACAACTTCAAATGGTGAGAGTTTAGTTGCCGAGTGCCTAGACCTGTTATACAAAAACTCCACAACCGAAAGTAAGTCCTCCCACTTTCGTGGGTTGTTCCTCAGCGTTGCTCTAAGTAGAGCACCGAGAGTCCGATTGGTCACCTCCATTTGACCATCGGTTTGGGGGTGATAACTACTTGAAAACAATATGTTGGTTCCAAGTTTTCCCCATAACGTCCTCCAAAAGTGACTCACAAACTTCACGTCCCGATCACTAAGGATGGAACGTGGTATCCCGTGTAAGCGCACCACACTATTAAAGAATAACGTGGTGACATCGCTAGTATTATGGGTGCTCTTACACGCGATAAAATGAGCCATTTTTGAAAAACGGTCGACTACCACAAAAATGGAGTCGTTGCCTCGCTTGGACATTGGTAGGCCAACTACAAAGTCCATGGAAAGATCCTCCCAAGGTCCCATTGGTATATGTAAAGGAGAATACAATCCGTCCGGACCCTGATGCGATTTTGCATGATGACATGTGATGCAACTTGTGCAAAACCGTGTCACATGCTTGCGCATTTTGGGCCAAAAGAAGTGCTCTTGGAGAGCGGCGAGAGTCTTGGTAGCACCAAAGTGACCACGGCCCTCATGGGCCTCCTTTATCAACAAGTGGCGTATGGACGAACGCGGAATACAAAGTTTTCCCGCGGGGAACAAGTAGCCATCATTTATAAAGAAGATCTCATGCTCTCGAAGGTCAAGGCATTTGGCAAATATATCCTTGAAGTCAAGATCCGTGGCATATAACTCTTTGATAAGAGCAAAGCCATGAATCTTGGCGTCCATATGCACCAAAAGGATATATCGCCGAGAAAGGGCATCGGCTACCACTGTAACACCCCAAATCCGTAGGACTCGGAGTGCTATTGGGCTAGGATCTCACAATGGATCTTGACCCTAGCCTGACAACAAGTTCACTGAATCTTACAACAAGGCACCAACAGATTAAATACAAAACATAAAACTGATATAAAGGTGTCAAAAGGGTTACACAAGTACTGCTGAGTACAATTAAAACATAACATATACATGATCACAAAATCCCATATCCCACGAGAACGACCCAGTGTACGGAGCCCTCAACAGATCACCCACTCTGGATCACTCTGTAGTTCTTCTAACCTGCAAAGTCTACAACACGGTATGAAACCGTTAGCTAACCATACACACACATATATATATAGGAATATACATAAGCACAATCACATGTCATAAAAGCATAAACACCACAACATGATATCACGCACCCAGTTTATTATCTGTATATAAGTCCAATCACCCATCATATAAATATCCAAATATACCATATGTGACACGAGGAATATAACCATCGCCTCCGGGTGCTCATGGCAGCTGGAGTGGCCCTGGGTCACACCCACCCGTGTACCCTAAGGGAATGGGGAGTGGCCCGCCGTTTACCAGGTCTGACCCAACCACAGAGAACCGCCCAGACTCCCAGAAGGGATGAAAGGGACAGCTGTCACGACCCTACAATGGGCCAACATAATACCATAGGTCGGTAATAATAGTATCGCATGCTATCAGGCATAAAACAATCACCACTCATGCAACATCCAATATAGGGATGACAGCTAAGTAAGTCCTATGGACTTACCTCAATCTCAGAAGTATCTCGCTACGAACAATTCCCAGAAACGTCCACTCTAACTGGAGGACAAAACAACCTATACAAGGCACACATATATATATCACAATCCTATCACACACAAAGGGTCACACCTAGACCCAAGAGATCCATAAGGGATCAAATCCAACTCGTAACCTCAAGGCCATAACCGGCATATGTATATCATACTCATCATAAACCGATACCTAGCATGATACTAGTTCCCTCATACTAGAAAGGAAAGGAACTACCTAACTATAGGTAGTCCCGGGACAAGACGCACCTGCGTGAACGGAAGACGCAGGGGCGGAAGGTTAGCGGCCGCAGGCGCGGCGGGACGTAGCCGCGGGGGCGGTGACAAGGTCGCTGGCAAGCGCAGGCACGACGCTGGCGCGGTGCGGGCGCGGCGACACGGTAGCTGCAGGGGCGGTGACTCTCGGCCGCGGGGACGGCGACAGTGCAGAACAAGATCCCGCGAATCCTCTTTCACCCTTCACATGATCAATTCTCGTCTTCACTCATCCAAAACCAAGCATATACATATACATACACATACCAACATTAATCTATACTCCATTCATCTAATCCTAAGCTAAGGAAGAAAGATTCAAGAAAAAGGAAGAAGAGAGCAAGGTAAGAGGCTTACCACAGCTATGACTTAGCAAGGAAAGGACAGAACCAAGGCCTCACAACTGGCTTCAAGATCAGCAACATACATCACAAGCATACAACCCAAAAAGCCACACAAAACTCTTCCACACATCCAAGAACACAAGCAAGATCAAGGAGGAGAGAAGGAAAGCAAGGGATCGTGAGAAGCTGGAAATGGGTGAGAAACCCTTGCTCAAACAGCCAAGGTATGACTTAAAGAGGAAGGCAAACGGAAGAGTAAAGCACGGTCAAAGGGGTCAATGAAAACGGCTGCAGCGGCAAGAACCTGCGGGGGCGGCGGAGGTGGCCACGGGAGCGGCGGCGGAGGTGGCCCCGGGAGCGGCGACCCGCAGGTGCGGCGGAGATGGCCGCGGGAGCGGCTGGGCCATTTTCGGCCAGAGTCGAGCTCGGTCAAAGACCAATCCCGGTCCGAAAAAAAAGGGCTCTCACATCTCACCCCTAAAAACAAGTTTCGTCCCGAAACTTGCAAGATCCTAAAAACACTCAGACTTAGAAGTCGAGGTAACACTCTCTATAACCTCAAACATAAGCATGGAGGGAATCATCAACTCCAGCTGCAACCAATACTATCCAGGGCCTAGAGAAACCATCTCTAGCCAGCTATAAATACATCACAAGGCATAGATGAAGCACATCTCTAGCCATATTATAATCATAACAGAAAGGCATGGAGGGAGAACATCTCCAGCACTACTATGTCCATCAAAATAGCATGGAGGGAAGAACCATCTCCAGCTAAACCTAAGCGTATCACAATAACATGGAGGGAAGAACCATCTCCAGCTATAAACAGGGAATCATACTAGCACAACCAGATCTAATAAGATCATAATCACATCAAAGCTAGCATGAAAAAAAACACATCATAGCATATAAACATATAAGCAGATAAGACTCACCAAGCTAGTACTAAGATCTACTCGGTGATCCTACTGGTGCACCTATCTCGGCATAGAACTCTGGATAGTTCCTCTGAATACTACCTTCAGTCTCCCATGTAGCCTCCTCAGGTCCTCGTCTCGACCACTGTATCCTAAGCATGGGTATGTCCTTCGAACGCAGGCGTCTCATACCTCGTTCTAAGACTGCAATCGGATGCTCAACAAAAGTGTGGTCCGGCTCAATAAACAAATCCTCATAAGTCACAGTGTGTCTCGGAGCTGGTATGTAGTCCCTCAGCTGAGACACATGAAACCCAGGGTAAATCCTCGAATCTCGGAGACAGGACTATCTGTAAGTTGTACTCTCAACTTCTTCTTAATGTCAAAGCATCTAACACCTCGTGTTGGAGGCACTCTCAGCCATACTAGGCTCCAATTCTAACTCTAAAGGTCTACGCCTCCTATCTGTATACGACCTCTGACGGCTCTGCGGTGCGTTCCGAGGTGTGAAGTGGGAGTGCGCAGTCAGCATACATTCTCGAATCAGTGCTACTCGAGCCATATCATCCTGAATCTGACCAGGTGTCACACCCCTGGCTGTACCAGGCTCATCCCAGCATAACGGTATACGATATCTCTGCCCATACAATGCCTCATAAGGGCCATCCCAACAGATGCATACTAAAACACAAACTCGTAGCAAATTCTTCAGCGTCTGAATGGTCCTCTCTGACTGACCATTTGGTTAAGGATGGAACGCAGTAGTAAAGTGCAAACTCGTTCCCAAAGCAGTCTGAATCTGCTGCCAAAACCTCGAGGTAAATCGTTCATCTCGGTCTGAGACGATCGTCCTCGGTACACCATGGAGTCTCACTATATGCCTAGTGTACTCCTTAGCCATCTTCTCACCGGCCACGTCTCCCTAATAAGAATGAAATATGTCGTCTTCATCAATCGGTCCACTATGACCCAGATGGCATCAAAACCCTGGCTCAGCCTCAGTCCAGTCATAAAATCCATATTGACGTCCTCCCACTTCCTCTGTGGAACAGGAAGTGGATGGAGCTCACCTCCAGGTCTGAAATGCTCGATCTTGACCTGCTGGCAGGTCGTACACTGAGCTACAAATCTGGCTACATCGGCTTTAGCCCTCCCCACCAATATATACGTCTCAGATCCTGATACATCTTACTCGTACCCGGATGTACCGAGTAAGGGGTGCAATGAGCCTCCTGTAAAATCCTCTGCCTCAGCTCTGTATCAGCAGGTACACAGACGCGGCCATGGCGCCTCAAAACTCCATCTGCTCCAAGCAGGAATTGTGGTGCCTCATCCCGAGATATCCTATCTATGATCCTCTGTAAAGTCGGGCAGGTCTCCTGTTTCTGTCGGATCTCATCCAACAGATCAGGTAGAACCTCTAAAGTACTCAGCCAGGCATCCTCATCCGGAAACCAAAAATCCAACTTTAATCAGACTAAATCCTTCAATACCTTCTGGCTGTGCCCAAAAAGGAGCAAAAGTCAAACGTCTCTTCAGCTCCTCAAAACTCTGTACACACTGATCAAACCAGTCATCACTACAAGGCAAAGGATACTCATCATTGACGGTTACCTTGTTCAGCTTTCTGTAATCTAGACACAAACTCAACAAGCCGTCCTTCCTTCATACGAAGAGGACCGGTGCCCACCATGGGGATACGCTAGGGCAATTGAAACCCTTCTCCGCCAACTCCTCGAGTTGCTTACACCACTCTAATATCTCAACTGGCGCCCTACAACATGGGGCTTCCGAGTTAGACCTCGTACCAGGCTCTAACTCCACATATCAAAGTCCACGCTCCTCTGAGACGGCAATTGAACGATTCAGCAAATCATCTATAACTCACAGACAACTGGGATATCCTCTAATGCTGGACTCTCCCCCTCTTTCATGGTATAACACCAGAAGGCCTCATAACCCTGCACAAACAATACTCGCGGCACGTATCGCACTGATAGCTATACCTCAAAACCCAAGGTTCCAACCTCGGAAAACTTGTATCTGATCTATCTCGGTAGAGACTGTAACAGTCCTCCTACCTACATCTAACACAGTCCGATGCCTGTCCAACCAATCCATACCTAAAAGGACACTCTCATGCTCTACGACAGGATAAACAGATCAACAGATAACATACATGTCCCTACACAAATGGGACAAACAACATCTCATGGGTGCCTATGACCCTACTACTATCGGGTAACCCGATACTGAAGGGTAACCCTTCAGACATAACAAAACTCAACATTCTACACAGGCATCAGATATAAAAGAGTGCGTAGCACCCATAACAAATAAACTTTAACAGGTAAACCATGAATCAGAATGGTACCTGTAACAGTAGGTTGCAGCGTGCTCCTCTACACTCCTCAGCTCAAAGACTCGACCCTGTGGTCCTCTAGTATCAGTGGCATTCCCGCCACGACCTCTGCCTCTACTCAACTCGGGAGCAGATCCCTGAGTAGTAAAACGATCCGGGACTCTCTGTTGTCCCTGTATCTGCTGCTGCCTGAGGTGGTCTCTGCCCAGCTCCCGCCGCACTAGCAGGAGTAGAACCCTGCTGAGACGAAACTCCACCATATCTACAGAATATATGTCTGTGACCTAGTCTGCCACAGATGTAACAAGTCATTGTCTGCCTCGTGCATTCTCGTCGCATATGTCCATAACCCACTACATTTAAAACACTGTCGTCTCGTATCTGTAACCAGTGTAGATGAGGAACAACTCTGGCGTCTCTGATCACGCCCTGAACTAACAGCTCCACCGGCACCACTGGTCTGTTCAGTACACGATCTCTTCTCAGACATTCCGGTCTGAGAAGCTCTACTCTGACTAGCCCGCTCTCGCTCGTAATCGGCGGCTCTATCCTGATAGTCCATCCAAGGACTCACAATGAAATCCCGCCATATATGCTTGGGTATCATCCCTCAATCGTCGGGAGAAAAGATACACATGCTGATCCACGGGAGGTGCAGCTGGACCCAGTAATGCTAGCTCCTCCTGGAACCTCTTGATAGCCTCAAAGACTGGTACATCATCAAAGCCAGCCTCAACAAAATCCCGCCAGTTTCTCCTTCCTCAAAGAGGCATGGCAGAAAACGCTCTCTAATCATGCTCCTCATCTGGTCATAGTTATCAACCTGACTTCGCACAGATCTCCACCAATGCTGTGCTAAATCCCGAAATAGAGTCTGTACTAACTCTACCTGTCAATCTTCTGGACATCTAATAGACTCCAGAGCTGAGTCTACATGTCCGATCCACAGCTCGACCTCTAACCCCACCTTCCCAGAGAAAGTGGGTACTCCCATCTGATGAAATGCCTTCAACCAACTGTCTAGTCGAGGCCCTCGATGCTCCTCTATAACTCTAGCAATCTCAGCAGCAAGTGCCCGGTAACAGCTGGCACATGAGTAACTGTATGGGATCTCTCAGCTGACCCCTCATGTACTAGTAGATCCGGAATAGGTCTACCTGCTCTGACAGCCTCCTCAATCCGTCTCATATACTCGCGGAACTCTGGTCCTTCTCATGAAGACACAATCCGAGTCATCTGACTGGACTCGCTGTGGACTTTGTCTCCCAGCTACACTATTCCCAGTCTTAGGTACAACACTCTCAGCAACATCAGCATGAACCTCTTCCAGTGGAGCAGCAGCCGGAATCCTACCCCGTCCTCTATCTAGAGGGGGTCTACCTCTACCCCGTCCAGCTGCAGGTGAGGCTCTAGTCTGAACCATCTGCAGAGGACGTAACCTACTCAGAAGGCTATATATATGCCGTATGTATAGGTATATATCACAATATCACATCAGATAGTATCTATCTATATATATATACCTATACTGTCGAGATCTTCAGAGGGGTGATGGCTCACGTACACGATAACCCAAAACATTTGTACTCATTTCAAAACCAAAACCTTTTGAAAAGTCAGACCCTTTCGGGTTCTGTTTATTTATTTATTCGAACTTTATTGCCAGATTACTAGTGCCATTGTTGTCAACCTGGGCTCTGATACCAACTTCGTAACATCCCAAATCCGTAGGACTCGGACTGCTATTGGGCTAGGATCTCACAATGGATCCTGACCCTAGCCTGACAACAAGTTCACTAAATCTTACAACAAGGCACCAACAGATTAAATACAAAACATAAAACTGATATAAAGGTGTCAAAATGTTTACACAAGTACTGCTGAATACAATTAAAACATAACATATACATGATCACAAAATCCTATATCCCACGAGAACGACCCCAGTGTACGGAGCCCTCAGTAGATCATTCACTCTGGATCACTCTGCCAGTTCTTCTAACCTGCAAAGTCTACAACACGGTATGAAACCCGTTAGCTAACCATACACATATATATAGGAATATACATAAGCACAATCACAAGTCATAAAAGCATAAACACCACAACATGATATCACGCATTTATCCGGTTTATTATCTGTATATAAGTCCAATCACCCATCATATAAATATCCAAATATACCATATGTGACACGAGGAATATAACCATCGCCTCCGGGTGCTCATGGCAGCTGGAAGTGGCCCTGGGTCATACCCACCCGTGTACCCTAAGGGAATGGGGAGTGGCCCGCCGTTTACCAAGTCTGACCCAACCACAGAGAACCGCCCAAACTCCCAGAAGGGATGAAAGGGACAACTGTCACGACCCTACAATGGGCCAACATAATACAATAGGTCGGTAATAATAGTACCGCATGCTATCAGGCATAAAACAATCACCACTCATGCAACATCCAATATAGGGATGGCAACTAAGTAAGTCCTATGGACTTACCTCAATCTCATAAGTATCTCGCTACGAACAATTCCCAGAAACGTCCACTCCAACTGGAGGACAAAACAGCCTATACAAAGCACACATATATATATCACAATCCTATCACACACAAAGGGTCACACCTAGACCCAAGGGATCCATAATGGATCAAATCCAACTCGTAACCTCAAGGCCATAACCGGCATATCTATATCATACTCATCATAAACCGATACCTAGCATGATACTAGTTCCCTCATACTAGAAAGGAAAGAAACTACCTAACTATAGGTAGTCTCGGACAAGACGCACCTGCGTGAACGGAAGACGCAAGGGCGGAAGGTAAGCGGCCGCAGGCGCGGCGGATGTAGCCGCGGGGGCGGTGACAAGGTCGCTGGCAAGCGCAGGCACGGCGCTGGCACGGCGCGGGCGCGGCGACACGATAGCCGCAGGGGCGGTGACTCTCGCCGCGGGGGCGGCGACAGTGCAGAACAAGATTCCGCGAATCCTCTTTCACCCTTCACGTGATCAATTCCCGTCTTCACTCAGCCAAAACCAAGCATATACATATACATACACATACCAACATTAATCTAAAACTCCATTCATCTAATCCTAAGCTAAGGAAGAAAGATTCAAGGAAAAGGAAGAAGAGAGCAAGGTAAGAGGCTTACCACAGCTATGGCTTAGCAAGGAAAGGACAGAACCAAGGCCTCACAGCTGGTTTCAAGCTCAGCAACATACATCACAAGCATACAACCCAAAAAGCCACACAAAAACTCTTCCACACATCCAAGAACACAAGCAAGATCAAGGAGGAGAGAAGGAAAGCAAGGATCGTGAGAAGCTGGAAATGGGTGAGAAACCCTTGCTCAAACAACCAAGGTATGACTTAAAGAGGAAGGCAAACGGAAGAGTAAAGCACGGTCAAAGGGGTCAATGAAAACGGCTGCAGCCGCAAGAACCGCGGGGCGGCGGAGTGGCCGCGGGAGCGGCGACCCCAGGTGCGGCGGAGATGGCCGCGGGGAGCAGCTGGGCAATCTCGGCCAGAGTCGAGCTCGGTCAAAGACCAATCCCGGTCCGAAAAAAAGGGCTCTCACAACAACATTCTCTTTTCCCTTCTTATGCCGAATGACATAAGGAAAGGTTCTAGAAATTC